>CM053623.1:110384848-110413907 GCA_028646595.1 Phalanger gymnotis
CTTGTAGACTAAAGAGTTCTATGTTCCAAGCCTGGGAGGATGTGCCAGCTCTGCCACACTAGCACTCCGCCTTCCCCAAGAACCCCCAACCTGGACTGGACTTAGATCTTCAGTAGGCTCTTCACTCCTGCTCTGATCTCCCTCTTAATTCCTCCCACCAGGTGGGCCTGGGGCCAGAAGCAACTGCAGCTGTAGTTTTGTAGCTGCCCCACCTCTGCCCCCGGGGCTGTGGCCAAACCGCAAATTCTATCCCAGTCCCCAGCAGCTTCTCCCACTAACCTACTCTGTTGTCCTTGGTGTTTGTGGGTTGAGAAGTCTGGTAACTGCTGCAGCTCACTGATTCAGGGCACTAGGGCACGCTCCTCCCGACTGCTGGTCTGGTTGGTCCATGCTGCCCACGCTGGGCTCTGCTCTGCTCAGCTCCACTCCCCTCTGCTCCCAGCTCTGTGCGGGATAGACCTTACCCAGAGACCATCCAGGCTGTCCTGGGCTAGAACCCTGCTTCCCTCTTCTATTTTGTGGGTTCTGCAGTTCTAGAATTTGTTTAGAGCCATTTTTTGTAGGTTTTTGGAGGGACTTGGTGGGGAGCTCATGTTAGTCCCTGCTTTCCAGCCATCATCTTGGCTCCCCAGATGGATATTCCTAAAGCAAAGCTAAGACCTTATCTTTCCCTTGACTATCAAAATTATCTGGCAGTTCCCTATTGCTTCTAAGATAAATTGCCTATTTCTCATTTTGTCATTTGAATCCCTTCACTATCTGGCTCTAGCCTTCCATTCCAGTCTTATTGCATGTTGCTCACTTTCACATTATCTATGTTCCACTCAAATTGTCCTACTTAAACAACATTCCACCTCTAGGTCTACAATATAGCTCCTCTCAGTACTCAACTTGAGTGCCACCTACATGAAATCTTATCTAATCTATTCTCCCTTCTATGTAATAGGATGTTCCAGAGGAGAAAGTAAAGCTAGCAACCTTGCATAGCCCTCTCGAACTTAAATCCAATTCACTTGCAAGTCATGGCACCATCTTTCTGATGCCGTGGTCCTCTTCAAGAATGAAGTTCAAACAACAACAACCCCACAAATTATTCTATAATTATCTTGCGTATCCATTGATTTACTTATCTGAATATTTGTTGTTTTCCTGTGCAATTATAAACTCCTTAAGGGCGGAAACTGTTTAATTCGAGGGAAGAGGGGGAGGGCATGCTCAGTATCTCGCACAGTGACTTGCCCGTAGTATATATTTATTTAACTGATTTGACTGGGAATATGAGTTGGCTGGGTAGGGTTTAAAGAAGAAAAATGTGGCAGCTGGGACTGCAACACATCCATACCTGACCCCTGACTTTCGTCCATATTAGATTTTTAACATTCAACCAGCATGCTCTTGCCCTTAGCCTTTGGAGCACTTGATCTGTGTCTCTTTTCAGTGCTGAAGAGGCAGTGAGAGGTAAAGTCACAATCCAGGAAAATGCGTGGTAGATTTTCAGGTATCTGGCAACCAGAGGTAGAGTCAGGGATAGAACTCTTTACCCATGCAACTGAGACCAAGAGAATAACCAAAAGCTTCTAAAGTGCTCCTGAATTTGATCGTGGCTGACCTAGTGTGAGATAACTGAGTGTGCCACTCCCATTTTGCTGAGAGAAGGTTTATTTTAAGACATTCAGCTTATAAGATGTCTCTGTCACACAGTCCAGGAGCCAGAAAATAGTGAAAATGTACCCCAAGTTGAAAGAGGGCTGCAGCTGGGAAGTTGGATGTTGCATCCTGTGATACATGTGTCCAATGTTCCTTGATTTTATCATGCTTTAATCTAATTAAAATGTTTCTTTAACTATGAAATTGAGACTGATCTGTGAAGAACATGCAGTACTGAAAGGGAAAGAGGGATTTTTAAGTGAGATGGCAGCACATGAAATAACAAGAAGAGAGTCTGGGAGAGACAGGGTCTGTTGCACTCTCTGCTTTTGTGAGGACAACATGTTGCCCTTAGACATTTTTAAATGCTTGTTTCTCTTTCTCAGGAATAACCGAATTAGAAGAGATTTAAGAACTCCTCTAATTCAATCCATCCCTGGACAGGAATCCATTCTGCCTCTCTGACAAGTAGTTATACAGCCTCTACTTAGAGACTTCCAGTGAGGCAGAACCCACTCGCTCCAAACATAGTCCATTCTACTTTGGGGCAGCTCTAATTGGTGTAAAGTTTCTTCCAAATCTCAGGCTGAAATCTGTGTCTCTTTAACCTTTTTCCTTTGCTCCTAGTTCTGTCTTCTGGGACTTGCAGACAAGTTAAAAACTTCTTTATTACACACAAAGTCCTTTAAATACTTGAAGACAACTATTATATCCCACACCCTCCAGTATTCTCTTTTCCTGTCTAATCATTCCCAGGTCCTTACAGGAATGCCATCCTGGTCACACTCATCCAGATGTACTCTATTTTGTCCATATTTTTTCCTAAGTGTGGAGTCTACAGACAATATTTTTCTTCCCTTTCTGTGCACCTTTCTCCCAAGATCCCAAGACATCAAAAGTTGCCACTGTAATGCTTTTGTCTGTCAAAAGTTTAGATTTTTTTTTGCCAGTTTTTTTGTATATTTTCAGTGGGGAATATTTCTCTGTTTGGGAAAAAAAGAAGGATGAGCACAGAAACAAAAAAATGGGGAGATTCAGGTAATAGTGAGTACTCTATTTTGCTTGGATAGAATTCATGCCAATTCAATCTAGTATGTGCAAGATACCATGTTAGACAATAATGACAAAAATAGCCAAAAACAGCAGCAACAACAACAACATATACACATAATCCCTGCCCTCAAAGAACTTATATTTTCCTGAGGAACACATATAAACAGAAAAGCACATAGGATAAATAAAATTGGACAAGATAAGAGCAGTAACAGGCACTTAGGACATACTATTTTATACTATAGTCTTTGTATGTGTGTTTATCTGTACTCCTAGAATGCAAACTCCTTGAGGTCAGGACCATGCCTTACTCACCTTTGTATCATCCTCAGAACCCAAACATAGTAACTTATACATGGTAATCAATCAATCAAAAAACATTTATTAAGTGCCTGCTATGTGCCAGGTAATCCATAAGTATGCTGAATTGCACTGAATTAAACAAGTGTCAAGATACATGGATTGCAATTCAGCTCTACCATTTACTCATTCTGTGATTGTGGTTGAATCTCTTCCCAAATCACTTTATGGCAAATACTCTTCCATAACAATAAGGCATTTCATTAATCTCTGAGATCTCATTCTTCTTTAAGAGCCAGATCCTATATTTTCAGTTGAAGAGTAATGAAAAGGTAGGAGAACATTTGGTCCACATGGTACCAAATAACCAGTTCAATTTTCTTTTTTCAGTTTTTGATACAAATTTCCCAAATACTTTGATGTCATAGAAACACTGTTTGAGACACTTGCCTGGGCAGTTTTTGTATCCCCCTTAAAGGCTTTCACTGATGGTTATGAGAAAATTAGAGAAAAATCTGTGGACAGATGCTAAGAAAACACTACAGGTTCACTAGACCTTTTTGTGCATCATAGCAGAGTCAGAGATTTCCTACAAGATAATTTTGAATGTCTATGGAAGATTAAGGAAAGAATTCATGGTTAAAATTACATGCTTTATCACCTTATAAAAAGCTTTTTAGTCAAATACTTTGGAAGGCTATGTAGTCTCTACAGTTAAAAAGAAAACTAAGGAATCCTTTCCATACTGTATCTTGATCCATAATAGCAGGATCAGTGGCAGGGTTGAGAATGAGTAGGGAAGGATACTAGACAAGATGGACCCCAAAGGTCCTTCCACTTCTAGTAGTGTCTGGTTATACAATGCACAGTGCCTGCTTAGTAGGCATTAATAATTGCTCATTGATTGATTGATACTGCAGACTATGTTCATAGGCTAGAACCAAAGGCCTAAAATCTGGGATTACTTATTAATAACTAGGTGAGATTGTGATGATAAACTACAAGAGAAATCCATGCCCCTCCCAACAGATAAAAACAATCCAATTCTTTCTTTTCCCAGGACCAAATGAAAAAATGCACGACAGACCTAGTGAAGCCAAACAAAACACAAAAGCCCCACTCTTCCAATTTAGCAGTAGGTAAGGCTCCTAGATGATCTCTCCTGCTTTGTTCTCTGCAGGCCCCAGTAGAACCGTGAACAAAGATGACAGGGGAGTGATTGATGAAGCTCTGTAGTGCCTTGCCCTGATTCTTCTTTTCTTTTCCTTTTTTTTTCAAATCTTCAATCTATTTCTATAATGATATTAGATGGGTTTTGCATCAGGAATAAGCAATGGTTTTTATTGTTAGGTTGACTTTTACTTTGAGTAGTGTCTTCATTGGTGTGTGAAGGGGACTGACAGATGAGCAGAATCTACAAAATAGCTTTGCTTTTGAACTTCCTTCTTTCTAAAGAGGTTAAAAGTTGGTGGAAGGCCATGGGAGTAGTGGTCAGCAGTGGTCAGGGCTTACAAAGACAAAGGTCCCTTCAAATGTCTCTGAATGTTTCTTAACAGGCAAGATTTAACACCTGCCTCAGAAATGTTGTTCTCCTGCATTATTCAGGCTAACTTTGAGTAGCGTGCTTTGAAACAATCTATGTTCTTTATTTTAAAAATCCTGGGTTTTTTCTCCCTTATTTTTCAAATGTCATACATTCTGTGGTGCTTTCTTATTAATGCCATTGTTTCAAAAACAAGGCATGGAGACTCCTGATCTCAGCAAATATCTTCGCGACTACTCTTTTGCTTTGGGGCGAGCACAACTTAATATTCATAAACCTTGGAATGTGGAGGTAGGACGTGAAGAGAATCAATGTGGATTCTCAAGCATTAGGTATTGGGGCTAAATATCTGATGTGAACAACTTATCATGGGATTGGCAACATTATTAAAGTATCATGTAAGAGCCAAGATAGCTCTAAGTTTCAAAAATCCAGGGAAAGGAAACTCTATGACTAGTTGACATTTCAATAAAATATGGCTAAGAAGAAAATGCCTTGTATAAAGAGATCTCAATGGGCTAGCATTGAGTGAAACAATAAAGGAAAAGACAAAGCAGTGAAATAAAAATATATCCTAGTGATGACACTTGAAAGCTGAAAATCAATTAAAGGTTATTTTAAAACAGTATAATTAGGTAATTTTATGAGGGGTTCAAATAAGAGACAAATAAGTATGTTTTAGTTTCTTAGCTCACATGTAGTTTTATTACCATCTACTCTGTGTCAAGCTTGCTAATGTTAGCCAATGTCACTGATTTCAATCAAGACACTAAGCAATTTTCAAAGGTAATTAGTTTATTTCACCAGAGCAGTTCACACAGCATCCAACATGGTGTTTAATGTCAATGGGGTGGTAGGGAAAATGTGACAAACTCAAATAGTTTCAAGGGATGCATATGGGTAAGTTCTTTTTCTCTGAAATAAGCAAAATTTAGCGATGTACTTTTAAATAAAAATAAGAAGGATTCAGTTGCAAATTGTGAATTATGTTGGCACTGTAACCCTCATTATGCTTCATCCTCTTAGTCTCCATCATACTCTCAATGCTGTTTTTTTTTTTCATTTTCAAGGAGATAAAATTATTTTCTAAGATTTACATCATGGAATGGGTAGGTGAATGGGTTGAAGATACTGAAACTGAAGTGAAAGTAATATTAAATCCACTACTGCAATAAGAAGGGATTTGGGGGGGGGCACAAATGGGCCCCCACCCTTCCCAGCAGCGGAGAGTAGGACACTTAACTGGCTGAAATACACTGAATAAATAGACAATTTTGCTCAGGAGAGATGGAGAGAGATTATTTAATGAGGACTAGAAAGTACATGGGCTTTCAGGGAAAATCCTAGCTTAGGATAAACATGCAAATTCATCAAAAATGCTTCTATGAAGAAAGAATATGATTCTTAACAATAACCCTAAAAATACAGGATTCTGAAGCATTCCTGAGAAGAGGATGGAACTAGATTACCAACTGATGCCTGTCCTAGGCCCAACCAGGCCTCACACAGAGAAGAGCCTAGAGGTGAATGAAAATGTGCTAAGTGACTCTTGCTCCTCCACTCCCCTGAAAGAGAAAAAGAGAGCATGAAAAATAGAACAGCTGCTTTCTGCTCTCCTCTTTCCTCCACAAAGGATCGAAAGAAGAAGTCTAACAGCGATGGTGGATAGGAATTGTTTGGCTGATACTCTTCTTTCTCTGACCCCTACCCTGGTGTGGCTGGACCTCATTCTTTCTCAACTACTTCCTCTTGTGTCCCCACGAGTGGGGTTTCACTTTTCCCTTAATCACCATCCCCCATTCTGTCTCTCTGGTTGAGAGATGCAAAGACTCTTTAACCTACTTGGGGAAGTTGTGAGAGAGACAATAGAAGGAAATTTAGCTTATTCTTACTGCCATTTACCAAACCTCCTTCCACCAGAGCACTGTGGGTTCAGCTTGTACCTGGTTTGGATTAATTTAATCTTTTCCTTGCTTTTGGAGAGTTATAATGTTATATGTCAGTAAAGCCTTTGGGTTCATTTTGAGCCCTCGGCTTGTGATTCCAGCAGTTAGAAAGTGTATCTCACTCTGCTTCTGTTGTATTCCAACATAGCCTTCTTCTCAGCTGAATAAATCTCCAATATTATCTCCTTTTAGAAATTATTATAGTACTTTGAATAGGATGGTAACTAAAAAAAGCCATAATGCCCCCAAAACTCAAAAAAACTTTCAAGTAGTTACGGTAATATTAAACTCTAGCCATACCAAGAGTTAGAAACAAAGAATTACCACTAAAAGAAACATTTCGTGATGACATAGTCATATCATGTGCATAGTTAAGGAAGTAATGCCTTGATTAGCCACAGATTTATGCTAATATTGTCTTTTAGAGATTAGATAGACAAATCTTCCAAATAGACTATAAAGAAAAACAGATAATCTTTAGCTTGTATGCGTGTTTTCCTGAGGAGAAAGAAAGGCAACTAGAGGAGACTTTCACCATTTGTGGTTCTTGGCTAAAACAGAAAACTATAATCTTCCTGCTATGCCTCTGAATGCCAGTCCTGGCTCCCCAAGCAATACTCATTGTTCAGCTACTACTGGTCCTTTCTTTTTTCATTTTAGCAATTCCTCTCCACATATTTACAGTCTACCCGCTCTGCCCATCTATTCCCTCCAAATCAAATGAAAATATCTGTAAAAATAAATCAAATGAAATAATATTTATAAAGTGCTCTGCACAGTACCTGGCATAGAGTAGATGCAATATAAATGCTTATTCCCTTCCCCTTTCTTCCCTTGGCACTACAAGAGAGAAACTCATTTCCTCCCTCAAAGGCATTGGTCCCCTCTTGTTTCTCTCAAGATTTCCGCTCTTCCCTTCCTTCAGCACAAGGGTCCTGATAAGATGGGACTGTCTTGTCTGAAAGGATGACTAAGATTCTTCATGGTTCCCAGGGGATCAAGTAGGAGTAAGGGAAATGTCAGAATCCTCTTTATATCAACGGGTCAAAGTTCTACTTACAACTTCTGGTCTAGTCAGTTCACATAAAATTAATTTCCTGCTTTCCAGAGGCTAAATAACCTGACCTCAGTAGTTGCTAAGGTTTGGAAACAACAATCTAAATTCCAATCTCTATTTCAGATGTGAAGACCAGTTAAGATGTCCTGCTTTTCAAGGTATGAGTCAATTCTGAAACAGAGAAACCCAACCCTGTTAACAACAAAAAGCTGCCTATCAATGCATTCAAACGTTTATGGGATCATTATTAGGGATCATCATATGGGATCAAAATCAATTTATGGAATCAGAGATTTAGAGTTGAAAGGGACCTTAGATGCTATAGAGTCCAACTACTTCATTAAATAAAGTACAGAATGGTTAATGTGACTTACCTAGGACCATACAGCAAGTTCATATCTGAGCCAGAATTTGATCATAGGTCTTAAGGCCAAGTCTGGGGCTCCTATTCATGCCTCTATCTCCCCATGTGTAAAATGAGAGTATTAGACTCAATAGCCTCTAAGGTCCTTTCCATCTCTAAATCTATTCTTCTATAAACCATGTGATCAGACTGAGGAGGCATCTTTTGTTTTTAACAGGTTAGAATATCTAATTCAAAACCAACTTGTACCATGAAAAGTAGGGTACCAGGTTGCTGCCCACTCTTCTGAGACCCATTGTTCTGACTGGAGTTGTATGGAGGGATGAGTTTTTCTGCTTCCTCCCCACCCCTACATACATGTTACATTTACCTAAAAGGTAACAAGGACTCAGTTGATAAAGATAGTGCCACCGTTAACTTAATAGACAGGTCTCTAGTAATAAAGCAATTTAATCACTGAGAGGTGGTGCTTGATGGAGAAGAGGAGCAGAACAGGGAGGAGGTGGCTTTTATAACAGTTTCACAAACTGTGCATACAGTTGATTGTTAAAAAACATTTGGCAAAATACAGTCTTGAAGACTCCCCTCAAACAAGCTATCCCATGAAGAGGTTCCCAGCCTATAGATCTTGTTCATCAGCATGGATATTTGAAACAGATGGTACAAATAGACAGCAAGTTGGTCCCAGGGTGACCAGAAGAAAGCAAGAGGGATACACTGCATTAAGGAAATTGCAAAGTGCCTCTAAAAATCCCAACCTTCTCCTGAAAAAAAAGCCTATTAAAAATATATTGGCATTCTATTACTATTGTTGCTGTATGGAAGTGAGACCTAGAACATAATAGCTTCTGAAGAATTGAAATTGAGTATCACACAGTGGGCAATGGAGATATGAATGGCAGGTATGGGAAGGCATGTGTGTGTGGAAGAAATATGTAGCCAGTGAAGGACTTCAAAGAACAGGAGTAAAAGATGTCATCAGGGAAATAGATGTAGGGAGGAAAGATGGGCTGGTCGTATGACGAGGGTGAAGGATGACAGGTGGACAACCAGAGTGCTTCTCTGATAACCTTATAATGTCAGGAAAAATTGCGAGAGAGAGGACCTCTAGGGTGAGTTTATGAGAGGATCTAGGCAAGATTTGTACAAGATGGGATGACATAGGTGGACTGCATCATTAAAAGAAATCCCCATATTTATGAGATCATGAATCCATTTGAGCATTTGAGTACTGAGTGATTTGCATGGAAGATGTAGCATAAACTATATCATCCATGAAACATTATATTAGAAAAGGAGATGGACTAGACATATTGCAAAAATGAGGAGTAACTGATGAACAGAGGATTGCTGCATATTGCCCATGAATGAAAAGACCAAAGGAGGTCTTCAGTGCATTGATAGATATTCTGTGGAGGATTTACTCTAGGACTTGGAAAAGAACCTCACAGGATTAGAAGGCCAACCTGTGTTGATGTGAGGAGTTTCTATACTAATGAGATCATAGATCCGTGCAAGAATATTTAACACAGTTATGAATATAACATTCTTCAACTCTACTTGAAGAAGCTCTTTACTTTTCAAACCATCCATATCTCCATCTTCCTTTCTACATTTGATTCTTCTGCCAAACTTTCTTACTACTTCAAAACATGACAAAAGATAAGAAAAATCAAAAGGTAGAGCCTCCATGTTTGAGAACAGACCCCAAACTGAGGTAGCTGATGGTTTGATAGTTAAATTGTCTTCTTGTTTTTAGTTAATATTTTGTTAATAAAATTTATGTTAAATAATAATATTTCATTAATAAAACATTTTAAATGTTTGACAAGGGAAAGTAGTGCATGTGGGGCTTCTAAGGGTTATATTCAACTTGTGGATTACTTATGTTTTTAATAATGGCTGCCTTTGGAGTGTAGAAAAAACAAAGAATATGTTACTGGATCAGACTGATAAGTCTATCCTATACAATGTTAATTTTCCTGCAGTAACACCAAAGTATGTTTTGGAAGAAATTATAAAAATTTTCCTTGACAACAACGGTCTTAAAAACAAGAACCGATTTCAAGTATCCTTAGTTTCTCTTATTAGTCTGTTAAGTATCGATTCACCGTATTCATGGATCATTGAATTAGAGCTAGAAGATCAGCTAGCCTGGTTCAGACCCAGGTCCTCAGACTCCCAAACTAGTGGTCCATCCAGTACACCATAATGTTGAGTCTCTCTCATTCTTAAATTATATCGTTTGGTCAACTTCTCTTATAACTATTATTTAATATTTTTCTTTCACCCTGGCCTCTAATGTGATCATTTTAAAAGTTAACTTAAAATGACTCAAATTCCTCTCTTTATAGCCATGGTTCTTTTTTTTGGGGGGGGGGGTATTATTATTATTGTTGTTGTTATCATTATCATTGTGATTATTAGCTATTCAATAAGATCAGATGAATTTGCTAGTAATCTACATAATGACAATTGAGGAGTGGCAGGAAGGAAAGTTCTATGTAGTGGAAAAGAAGACATCTTTTCGTATTCAGATGCTAGGATTTCCATTTCTTCTCTCCAAAATTCTAGGGTTTATAGTTCCAAATGTGGCTTCTCAAAAATGAATACTACAGAAGAAAATCAGCTGCTAACTTTACCTTAGACCTTTCGTCTTTTCACTAACATCGTGATTTCTTCCAAATAGGATCATAGATTTAGAACAGGAAGGCTACCTAGTTCAGGCTTTACAGAGGGGGAAACAGGTCCAGAGAAGCTAAGAGACTTGTCCAGCATCATCCATATAGTAAGCAGCAATGTCAGAACTTAAATCCAGGTCATCTGACTCCAAATCCAGCATTTTTCTGTTGTACCATGTTACAGCCATGGAACTATAAAATTATAGAATCTTAATGTTAGATTAAGCTTCAGAAGGCATCCAAGCCAACCTCAAATTCTATTGGATAGCTTAATTGTAGTAAAGTCTATAAGAATTAAGTGTTCTATGAAAACACATATGAAATTTTACCAAGCCAACCTCAAACTCGATCAGATAGCTTAATTGTAGTAAAGTCTATAAGAATTAAGTGTTCTATGAAAACATGTAGTAAAAAACAAACATCATTTTGCTAACAAAAAAGCCACATAAGCAATGTACAGTATGATCTTTTAAACTTAAAAAATATGAAAGTATAAGAAATGTAAAATATAAATTTTACTTTCAAGTTGAAATTGCAAGAGAATGGAGTAAAAACTGATGGAGATTTGTAATCTCTTAGTGTAAGGAAGCTGCTATGTTTTGTTTCAATAGTTAGCTCAATGTTTACATGTCATTGAATAGAATTTATTTGGAGGATTTACAGCAATTTTTGGTTACAAATAAATAATTCAAATTAAATCAATATATTGTGTTTTCATGAACTGAATAAGTTTAAAAGTATATACCGAAAAATAAGCATGATCTTCTACATGTGATGTAGAATACAGTCAAATCAAGAATTTTTAAAGCCTATTCAACAATGATAGTTTAGGTATAGTTTGAATGACATTTTAAAATCCATCAAATTATTCATTTTTAGCCCCTGATACCAAGAGCTTATTGAATTAATAAATTCATTCAGGAAAGATTCATTCTTCTGCTAGTCTCACACCAGCTTGTCACTGACATAGAATCCTTTTCCATAGATGCAGTTATTTGACAAATTAAAAAATGCTAGGGCTTTAAATGAAATTAGCCTCATATGTTATTTGTTTTTGTTTGCAGTAATTTTTTTTTGCGTATGTAGAAAGACAGCACTTCTTTGGTGGGCTATGCTGTGCCTTGTACCATGAAATTAGCTACATATTTTATTTTATTTATTTGGATTTTTTCATGTGTAGAGAGCATTTTTGTTCTGGGTAGAAATAAACAAAAGAGGATCACACCAACATTTTTTTCTTGCTGGTAGATAAAGATAATAAAAGAAGGATTATATATTATCCAAACTCTTCATTTTAGAGAAGAGGAAGCTGAGACCTAGAAAGGTTAAATGACTTGCCCAAAGTCACACAGTTAGGAAGTGATAGAAATGTGGTCCAGGCCTTTACCTGATCTTTTATCCTTGCCCTAACTTTGAATGCCACCCCAAGAGGATCTTGAAAGTGTTACCCCAGCCTCTACACTTCACATGCTGTACTTTGTTTGAACCAACCTCTATGGGTTTGACAGTGTAGAGCTCCTGAAATAAAGAGATTTGGAGAATAGACTCACAATCAGGGATATAACAGTAGTTACAAGGAATTTTCTAACCCTGAATCAGCACCAGATGAAGGAAGTAAAAAGAATAGATCTAATCTTAACCTAGGGCTTTCTGCTGAACTTTGTTGGCTGACTTAGATGAACTGGCAGCTGAAAGGCTCAGCCATATGCTAAGAGATCATCAGCCTAGTTAGGGAGGGTCTTTCTACTCACTACACCTCAGTAGGTGGGAGCTGGAGGCCAAAAGAAGATCTTCACGATGAGACCAGCGGCAATGCCCGGCAGAGACAACATGTTGATCAGCAGAAACAGGAGACGTAATGCCTAGATGAGATGACAGAATGCCTCACAGAGAGAAAAGGCACATGAATGATTGATCTGTGCCCTTCCACATCTTCCTGGCCACATATATCCATTCCCATGTGAAGTTTTACATGCATATCCCCTGGGCCCATATGTCCTCTGTACGTGTGCCTTTCCAGATGAATAATGTGATAACTTGTGGGAAAATACATCCCGTGTGTGCACCAGACAATTTTCTGCTACCATTTGATTTTCTGTGCTGTTTGATTAAATGTCTTTTGTTTTGAACTATGTGCTCCGACTTACTGGTAAAAGAAGTGAAGGCTTATAAGCTATAGTTTTAAGTGGTGTTGACTCAGAATACTTCAAAGCATGGGGTAGCTATATGGGGATCCAAGTGAAGTAGGGAGGGATCAATGTGCTATACATCAAATTGATAAAGGAATTTGGTATAGAAAAATGCTATTGTGGATTTTTCCCTAAATTTCTTTTATTTGCTTGAAACAACCATTATCCTACTTCTCTGTACCCCTTTAGTATAGACAGAGATTTCTACAGAAAATTCAATTAAAAATATTAAGTGAATATTAGTCTAAATATATTGTTAGCATTTTTGAAGTAAAAATCCAGATCAGTCAGTCTATGCTTTGGATATTGAGAAAGTTAAATAGCAAAACCTTTAATGTTCTTCTTTTAGTAGCCAATGATATAATACATGCATGATGTGACTACACCATTTCCTAGAACATCACACATTATTTGGAAAATCATCTAATAGGAAACAAACCTAGCCCCTAGAACTATGCCATTGTTGTTCATTCATTTCAGTCACATCTAACTCTTCGCAATCCTATTTGGGGTTTTTCTGGCAGAGATACATTAGTGGTTTGCCACTTCCTTTACCAGATCATTTTACAGATAAGGAAACTGAGGCAAACAGTGTTTAAGTGACTTGCTCAGCATCTGAGACCGGATTTGAACTCAGGAAAATGAATTTTGCTTACTCCAGACCTGGCACTCTATCCACCGCGCCACCTAACTGCCCCCCAAAAAACTTTTTACGTGACCTGTCCGCTACATTTACCAACTAAATGTCTCGGTGAGGAGATTCATGGTTCAGTAAGTAAGACACAAAGGGCAAGTATAAACTGCAGAGAAAGTGCTGACCTGCAGAATGAGCTTCTTCATCTGAGAATTCCTATATCAATGAATTACAGATCTAGTTTCTGTCTTGATCCTTCAAGTACTATGCTCAGGGCTGGGATTACAGAGATAAAAATGAGTCATTGCAGCCTTTAAGGAGCTTACATTCTATGAGAGGAAACCTGTATTATCTCTCTCTATCTATAAGTATAATATATAAATAAGCATATATATGAAGTATGAAAATATATGTATACACATAGTAATCTATGATCAAGTATCTACTATATGTAATTTTTAAGTAATATATATTATTTATATATTATTAAGAAATACATAGTGTTTATATGAAATACATAGTGTTTATATGAAATACGAAGTAATATATAATTAAATCTATTTTATATATTGTATCATAATATGTAAGTGATATATTGTTACAAAATGTAATGTAATTATACATTATATAATACAGAATGTATATGTGTTTATGTATACATATACTGACTCTGCCTCTGCCTCTTATCTCTGCCTCTTCTCTGTGCTCCATTTTGATGGCCAAAGGCTGCCTCCTCAACTTCAGGTTTACTGGCTAGGTTTCTTTGTCAAAAACAAAGCCTTAAGCCCAATTCACTCTGGAGCTCATATATTGGACAATAGGTCCCTGCCCTCCTAGCACAGAGTGAATGTATAAATACCAAGTAGTAACTGTTTCTATTTTGGCCAGGAACCCTGAGGGTCTTCCTCTTTCAGTTTGATTTGGGGGGGGGGGGTAGGTTGTTAATTAAAGGGGCCATCCCTTGATTAACTTCTTAAAGAGGCCTATTCACCAAAGGGCATTACCTTACTCAAAGTGACAACCTGAAAAGACCTTAGCCTGAAAGGGCCAGGGTCTTGCAATGCATCCTGGGCCATCTCCATTTGTCCAGTGAATATCAGCCCACTGGACCCAGATGGCACTGAAGGAGAAAGTGAGGCCGGTGACCTCGCACAGCCCTCCTTCACTCAAATCAAAGTCAACTGCTAATCATGTCATCATATCCCTGATGGCATGGTCCTCTTTGAGAACAAAGGACAAACAGAACAAGACACACACGTATATAAGAATTCAGGAAGCACTGGTCACTAAGGAGCTTTAGTAATGAATTCATGTAGAAGGTTGTTCTTGAACTGTTTTGAAGGAAAAAAAGGGATTCTAAGAGGAAGAAGTGAAAAAGGATTATATGATGGCTATGCAATTAAGAATGGAGAGTCACCATGAACAAATTAGTCCCAAAACAACTTTAACAACTTTCTTCTGCTTAAAGCATTTTACAGCCAAATTTATTTGAATGTGATCTGAGATGTGTTTTAAAAAATCTGAAATATCTCAGGAAAAAAATCCCATGGTTAATGGAACTCTCTAAAAAAATTTTTTCCAACTGTCTTTCTATATTGCACTGAATTTTGGTATTATTAAATGTGACATTTCACCTATCGTGTTTTAAGCTTCTTCAGGGAAAAGAAAAATACAGCAATTTTTCTCTTTAGGAGTAAAGGACCAACGTTACGTTGTTATGGTAACAAAAGTTGTGAAACATTTAAGAGAAGGGTGACTCTTCGAAAGTTGCTCCAACTTGGTAATCACACAGGCACAATGCCATTTGTCTGGAATAGATGCATTATTACATGAATATAATTGTCTCCAGAATGTTCCAAAGCACTTTCTTAGTGGGATCATATTTCCCCAAAGGCTTTTTCTGAAGATTAACAAACCAAATTTTTATTATTTTATTAAGGAAATTATTCAGAGAATTTCACTGGGTCTATTATTTTTAATTTCTTTTCCAGTAATTTATGTAATTTCTTTTCGGGTAATTTATGCACATCTTGGAATTCTTTCAGATTGATAAAAATAAGCATGTTATTTCTCTCACAGCTAGGCAGAGAAGTGTAAAATATTTATTAGCTATTCCTATAACTATTGATTGTGTTTTGAGTGGGGGAAAAAATCAATGTTTTAAGTTACTGTTATTCTTTCTTCTATATTTTTCCCCTATACTATCACCTCGAAATAGTAAGGACATTGTAAAAATACAATCCTTTTAATAATGATTATATATTACACTATACATTTTTAAATTAATGTTTAACAATAGAGTGCCAATATGCTTCACAAGATCATCACAGAATCTGAGGTATCAGTATAACTCAGGTTTCATCTAGTCCAAACTATATGGGCACCTAAGACTTACAAAAGAAGGTCATTCTGCTCTTGGATAGTTCTGTCGTCATTCAGTTGCTTCGGTGGAGTCCAACTCTTCGTGACCCTACTTAGGGTTTTCTTGACAAGAATACTGGAGTGATTTGCCATTTTCTTCTCCTGGCTCATTTTACAAATGAAGAAGCTGAGGTAAACAGGGTTAAATGACTTGCCCAGGGTCACACAGCTAGTGTCTGAGGCCAGATTTGAACTCACGAAGACTCGTTTTCCTAACTCCAGGCCTGACACTCTATCTACTCCACCACATAGCTGCCCTTTTCGATAGCTCTAATGGTTAGTAAGTTTTTCCTTATTTGGAGGTGAAATTTCCCCTTCTTTAACTCTCTCCAAGAGTTCCTGGTTTAGCCCTCTGGAGCCAAGCAGAATAAATCTAATTCCTCTTCCAAAAGGCAGGCATTCAAATGCTTGGGTACAGTTGTTATGCCCTCCATAAGTCTGTTACACTTCAGACTAAATACACGCAGTTCTTTCAGTTGATGCTTGTGTAGTTTTATCTCCAGGCAATTAATCATCCTGCTCAGTGGCCAATAGACTCCCTCTAGCCCCCTTGCTATTTCCCTTTCTAAAATTTGGTGCCCCAAACTGAAGTCAATACTATGGATGTGGTCTAGGTATGAGGGCAGAGTACAATAGAACTATCCCTTCCTTTGTTCTGGACTTGATACCTCTATTAATGTCTCTTTGAGAGGTTTGTGAAACTTCTACTAACTTCAGTGTGGAAATAACATCATTATATTATACTGCTAATACAATAAGAATATCCACACTTATCCCTGCACCTTGTAGCAAATATGTCTCTAACTAAACAGGTACAAGGTAAAAAATTATGTCTTTAAGATTGTAGATTCTATCTAGTAATATGAAATGGAAATAGGAAAAATAAATCTCAATATTGGCCTAAATTTGCTTTTTTCAATTATATCACATTTCAAGACATAGGTGAAAGAAAGCTAGCTCGTTCCTGGAGGGAAAAAACCACTTTAGAAAAGTCCACATATAAATCTGAGGTCGTAGTGGCCGCTAGCTGGAAGAGGATGCTCTGCACATGAGTAGGGAACCTTACAGCGTTCCTTCTGTGTCTCATTGTGTCTCTAAATGTGATTATAGAGTTTTTCTTTTCCTGTGTTGTAGATAGACTGAGATAGTTGCTTCAGGCTCAGTTGGAAAGACATGTTATATTTACTAATATCAATTCCATAAGTAAGAGTTGGACTAAAGGGCCAAAGCAAAACAAAAAAAAAATTCAGCAGCAACTACACTAGTCAATGGTGCAGTATGTGTACATGTGTGTGTGCACATGTACGTGTGTGTGTGTGTATGTGTGAGAGCGAGAGCGAGCGAGAGAGAGAGAGAGAGAGAGAGAGAGAGAGAGAGAGAGAGTAGGGAAAGGGAGATGGAGAAAGGGAGGGAGCTGGAAAGAGAAAGACTAAGGGAGGAGGGAGAGGAGTGAGAGAGAGAATGAAATGAAACGTTAATCCTATGAGAGGAAAAAATAGGAAAACTGACCAAGGAAAATCAGTATAGTTTATGCTGAAGCTGTAGAGATTAAAGCTATGTAACGTATCTACAAAGCAATCATCTTAAAACTATATTGGTTGTGAAAATATTGCTATAAGAGTGAAAGCTAACACTCAAATTCTGGGGTTTGTTTTGTTTCATTTTGTTTTTTCAGTCACCAAAAAGAAGGCAGCACAGTCTATCTATATAATAATTTTCTAGGTTACTTTTAAAGAGCTCATGGTTCTCTATATTTTTTTTTAAAATATAGCAGTGATGTGAATACAAAAAAGCATAAATAAAAATTCAAAATAAAAGAATAAGGTTTTCATATTAACAAGAGAATCTGATAAGAGATGAAAAAGAGAAAAACAAGTGTAAGCAGTATAGTATACTACGCTTCCATTATAGCGGAAAGAGCGCAGGATGTTGGGACAATGTTCAAATCCCCTTTCTGAAACTCTCATTGTGACCTTAGACAAGTCATTTAATCTCTCTGGGACTCAGTTTCTTCACCTGTTAAATAAGAATGTTGGATTAGAAGACTTCTGAGAGCTATTCTGCCTCTAAATGTATGATCTGATAAGGGTCACAGATTAATACCAGGTGGGATCTAGAGCCAAAATTATGACTCCATCTACCTAGAGTCAATGACTCAAAGGTTTTGGCCAACATTTTTATAGGCAACTAATTATAAACTAAGACCAAAAATATTTTTTAAAAAATGTTTTCCGTGGTAAATTATGACTTTGCTGGTAGGACCAATGAATGGGTTTGCTGTCCATCCGGTATAGGTATTTCCCTCCAATAATGCAGATTATAATCGATCCATACCTAGCTATCCTCTGAGACTCTTAGCCATATTCTTCAATATGTTTGGAGTTCACACCATGGAAGCATTGAGATTCTCCTTCCCTTCCTCTTGATGTTGTGTGAGTATCAATGGAGCAAACAGGATCTCTCTCTCTCTCTCTCTCTCTCTCTCTCTCTCTCTCTCTCTCTCTCTCTCTCCCCGAGGTGGGTCCTTTTTTTTTTGAACCAACCATACGTTTTTGGTTTTGTTTTTTTTTTTTACAGTACTTCTCCCATGTAATTCCTTGTTGGTAATGTGTTACAACCCATTCACACCCTAACACATGCAAAAAATATTTGCTTCAATGGTCTGACTCTCAAGGCTTGAGTAAGTGCCTGGGGAAACTGAATTTGAGGTATAAGTTAGTAGAAATATTACATTTACAAAGTTGCCAGGAGAGCTTGTGTAGGCTAAATTGCCACATCTGTCAATGATTTCCAGTCACTAACCTTAAAGCAAACAGAAACTCACTCTCTAATTTAAAATTTGATTCAATTCACTAAGCATTTATTAAGAGCCTGCTGTGTAGGAGGCATTGTAAGAGGTTATGTGTCAGGGGTGCAAAGACATAATGGAAAAATCCTGTCCTCAAAGAGCTTATGTTCTACTAGGCATATACATTTACAGAGATGTCAATACAAGATCATTCAAGAGGGAAGCAGCACTAAACAGGCTTAGGTATCAGGAAAAAAAGCCTTTCTGCAACACGTGGTACCTAGCTCATCCATGAAAAAAAAGCTAAAATATCTAAGATACTTTAAGGTAAGGAGGGACTACAGGTTGAGCATGCCAGAGAATTTGTACAAAGGCATGGCCCCAGGTAACTAAGTTTCAGATGAATATCAATGAGTGAAAGAATGAATAAAAAAGCATTCATTAAGCCAGGCATTAGGGAAACAAATACAAAAGCTAGACAACTCCTGCTCTCAAAGAACTTAGATCCCAAAGGAAGAAGTAACACCTCTTGGGGAGTGGTAACCACTAGGGACGAGAATTTTAGCCTGAGTGGAGGAATAGAGACAGTCCGTTTGACATTTGCTCTCCTGAGGCAATAGTCAACTGTTGATCTGATTCTAGTTGGAGGGTAGGGGTGGAAAGAGAATGGTTTGTCTGGTATGGAAGAAATGGCAGGGAGAAAGATGAGCATCTGTGGTTTCAGGGAAAGCTGAAAAGCTTATCTCCTCCTAGGTATGGTCTCTGGAGGGCCTCTGGAGAATGGAATAGCTGCAGAAGCAGTAGGGCAAAAAAATGGTCAAGTTTGAGAATAGCGAGAAGGTCAGATTGGCTTAAATGTAGTGTATATGAAGGGTTGTAATCTGAAGTAAACTGGGAAGCATAGGTCAGAGCCAGATTGTGAAGAGAATTAAATGCCAAACTAAGTGGTTTGTATTTTTAAAATAAATAGCAAAATAAATTTGGCAATCACAATATTACTGAAGAGCACTGGAAATGACAGAATTAGTCATTGCTAAAACCAATTGTGTTGCGCATTAGTTACTCTATCCCTTTTTTTATAACTTCCAAAACTTTTTTGAGCTATTGTATACACATGTAGAGTACAATTTGAATTGTTATGCCAGTGAGAAACAGAGGATACATGAGGAAATGACATCTTAAGGGAGTCATTTGGGGACAACTGAAGGTGCCATAATTATTTTACCATTATTAACAGATGAACAATATAACACAATGGGAAGTAGGTTACAAAGTGTTACTAATGGTTGTAATAAGCACATGTAAAGGCTGTGCAATGAAACAAGAAGAGAACGCTATGGATCCAATGCAAATTATTTATGTAGACATACATTAAGCTATTTAATCTTCAATTTATAAACTGTGGTTCCATAGCATATTTCTGCCCCCGTGTGTGCCATGACACTTACTTAACTTATATGTATTAAATGCTCCCTAGCTGCTCTTTAGAAAATAATAAATTGCTTAATTTAACAACAGCCACCTATGGCTAGGATGATTCAAGAGACACAATGGAGTGAAGCAGTTCATAATTTTTGACTCAGACCTTTAATGAACCAACAGTAATGATGCCTTCTGTGTTCACTGTAACATTTTCCCTCATGGGAGTAACAGTATGTTAAGGTATTATAGAAACTTATTCTCTGAATATCCCTGAAATATCTTATTTTCCAATAATTTCTTTTTGAGTTTGCTGCATAATTCCACAAGATGTGATTGCATTCACCTCCCCAAGAGTATGTTTGCCTATCTTTCCACTGTCTTGAAAAAAATGAGCAGAACATCATAGCAGCCCTTGTTAGATAAGAGTCAAGAGGAAAAACGTGCAAGGCACAACTGATATTGCCTGGGAATAAATGAGAAGGCATGGACCAAAGGACCTTTCCACTTCTCAGATGTAGGTCTGACTAAAGCATAACCAAGGTTAATTTACAAAACAGCATGGTGGTTGACCCAGGTGAAGTGGCAACCCATTAATCTTGTCCCTAAGTAGCAGACAGAGGAAAGCCTTGGCTTGCCATATCCTTTCATTCTAAATAAACAAACTTGGAATGGAATTGATAGGTAAAGCACAGCATAGAGCCATACTTTTTCTATCATATAGAAGGATACGATCAAGTGTATACAATTATATGCCAGAAGTTCACTGTTCTATATAAACTAACAAATGACTTATCTCTGTACTAAATATCACTGAGGGTTCAACAAATAAACTGGGGCATCATTATAGACAGAACTGTTGCCTACAATTGCCTTCACATTATACTGACCATAAGAAATAAAGACAACTTTTTAGTAGATATCACCAAACTGAATTCACATAATTTTCATACAATCTGGAATAAATGTAAAAAGAATAGTAAATATAAGAGAATTATAGCAGGATAACTACTTGTCTCAAGACAATTAATGTCTCGCTGAAAAAGATGATAACAATATAACAACACTGATAATAATAACAATGTATATAAAGGAAAAATAAAGACAGAAGGCTTAAATCAGGATGTCGAATAGAACCAATGGATGAAGTTATTCTTACCTATATATTGATTTTCTCCAGGCAAGACATATCAGACAAAAATTATCAAAGAAAAAATAGTGGTTGTGTATGTTAAGAGATACACTGACATTGTAATGTAAAAGCTTATTAATGTTCATACAACTTTTGAATTCTAAAATTCTTGTTAATGAATTGAGAAAATATCCAAACTATTTAGGTAACATTAACAAAACACAGGGCCAATCACCCTATGGAAGCCATAGAAAGATTAATACTTCCTTATCATAAATGTGAAAGAAGATTGATAGATGATCTTAGGTTGTAGGATAAACAGATTTGAAGTTCATAGGATTACAACCTGAAAAAAATTTTCAGATGAGAAAGTTTTACAGATGAGATACCACTTCATGCAATAAAAATTTTACAGATGAGCTACCACTTCATAAATTACAAATAAAGGTTGACAATAGGCATACACCAATGAGGATACCTAATATAAGTAATATTGATTTAGCACTCTATAGACCCTATGAAATAACTAAGATTTAAGAATAGAACTGTAACTTCCTCCATGAGTGACATCTGCAGAAACTCATCCAACAATGATAACAAAGAAGTATTTGATAGGAGTCACATAGAAGCATATGAGGATATGCCCTTCAAATGTGTGAGTCAAGCAGCTTTGTTTACAGAAATGGAGGGTATCATAATAGAGATACGACATCAAGTCATGAATTACAAAAACTACACAAAGCTTAATTTTAAAGACTCCACACTTATTGATTGATACATATTTTGTAAAGAAACAGCAGAAATTGTAGAATATGTCACTGTATGTTGTAAAGATTTAGCAACCCTACCAAACACTAAGGAAGATCCTGAGCAAGTAGCCAGAATTATACACCAAAAAAATCACTGTTCTTCAAAAACAAATCTTTGTACTACAAATGTAAAGGTCAAATTATGCTTGAGAGTTCAATAAATAAACTCTAGCCTGAGCATTATCACAAATAAAAGCTAGTGTTAATAATTGTCCTGTTATAACACTAATGACACTTTAAGAATATTTTAATAGATGTTATACAGAATGCTCATAACCCTAAACCACATGGAATGAAAAACTCTAAAAATATAGAAACTTGGCAAAATAAATCAAAACCACATAGGAACAAGAACTACATATCATTCCTTTCATCCTATCTTCTACTGAAGTTTTTGCAAAATGCTTTAGTGAGTCTACAAAACTTGAAGCTGCATCCTTCAATTGCAATAATAATAATGATAGAAATACAATAATAGTTAGTATTTATATGGTGCTTTAAAGTTTGCAAAGTAATTTACAAATATTATCTCATTTTATCCACACAACAACCTTGGGAAGCAGGTGCTATTTTACATTCTCAGTTTACAGATGAGGAAACTGAGACCAACAGAGGCTAAGTGACTTGTCTAAGGTCAAACAGCTAGTAAGTATCTGAAACAGTATTTGAACTTAGATCTTTCGGACTTTATGTCCGGTGCCGTATCTACTGAGCTACATAGTCATTTTATCCACCTGTGTGAAAAGAGTTCATTGAACACTAATCCTAAAAGAATGATTGAAGTATAGTGACATGTTCCAGGATCATTTCCTTTTGAGCGCTATTGAATATAAATGAGAACATAAAATAACAATAATAACAATAATAATGTATTTATAGATCATCTTAAGGTTTGAAAAGTACTTTCCTCAAATAATCATAGTATTGCCAACTAGAATAGACTTTAGGGCCACTTTATTTTATACTTGAGGAAACTGAGTAGCATCAGGTTAAGTGACTTGTCCAGATCAGAAAGCAAATAGAGCTAAGATTATGACATCAAGCCTGGGTAATGCTCAGCTGGCAGTATTCTCTAGCAAACCCAGGGTAAAATGAGGATTGGTTTTCTCTTCAGAGTGTTATTCAGATTTTTTTTATCGTTATGTTATTATCTTTAGCTTCTTTCCATTAAAATCTTGTAATTCACGTCAAATTTGAATAGGAACTGAGGTAGTGAAAATTTTAAATTTTAGAATATTTTCTATATTTCTAAAGCTAAGTAAAAGATATTAGCTTCAAGTATAAAGCAACTAAAAGGGAAGAGAAGGAAAGGGAACAAACACTTGTTAGGTGCATATTATGTGCCAGACACTTTACAAATACTGTGCTATGAGCTTTACAATATTTATCTTATTTGATCCTAACAACTACCCTGTGAAATATGTGCTATTAAGCTAACAAGTATAACTCAATTTTTTATAGCCTTAAGTTTTATAAAACACTTTCTTCAAAACAGCCATTCGAGGCAGGTATTTATATCATTATCCCTATTTTACAGATTTGGAACTGATACTAAAAGGCGAAATATTTGTCAAAGGTCATACAACTTAAAAACATTAGTCAAGACTCAAAACCCTGCTTTCTGACTCCAATCAAGTATTGTCTTGGCTATAGCAGCACTATCTCTCACTATGAGCCCAACAATGTAGAACCCTTTGGGACTTGATTTAATACATTAATGATGATTTTGTAAGTCTTACATTGTGTTTATATGTAAATGAGTGTTCTTTAGGTGCATGACTATAATAAATTCTCTTAATAAGCCAAACATCCTCTCTACAATGTTGTGTATTCTATTTGTTTACATAGCAAACTCTTTTTATTTAGATGACACAAAGGAAATTTAAGCTCTGCTTCTGTCTGAGTTACAACAGATTTCAAATTGAGTTTTTAAGTATCTTCTTTTGGTCAATTTCTCAAAGTTCTTGAATTCTACAAAAGCAGGCAATGAGCTCTGGCAGGGCCTACTGTACCAATATGGCTTAAATGTAGTCAAAGTGAGTGTAGTCAAGGATAGAGTGGGTCTGGTGTCTGAGGACCAACCTATGTTGGTAGAGGGAGGCTCATCACTAATAGATGTACCAGTAGGTAATGAATTTTTGGACATGGTTACTCATGAAACGAACCAAAATTTTCAATGCCCCTCACTCTAGCGTGATTCCTTTTTGATTCTCTATTGATTGTGATAGAATGGTGGAAAATGGTAAACGATGTTCAACATTATGACTAATTTATAAATATTAACTAGGTACTCTAAATGTGAAATCTTTTTTCAATGAAGTGACATATATTTGTAATAACTGAAACAAAGGGATACTGATAGGCTCTCAATAAAATAAGCCACGATACAAAAGTTAAGCATCAGCAAAATAGAAAGATAGCGCATAGGAATATATAGTTTTCATCATGGTCCCAATGGCAACCAAAAATGCTATTTTATGAGATTCTTGACCACTTTTGTTGATCATAAAAAGACAACCATAATAGCTATAACTTCTGTAGCAAAATCTGTCAAAGATGAAGAGATAGAGAAATTATATGAATAAATTGAGAAGAGCCTCCAAACAAAGTTAATATATACTTTGATATGCAGGTACTTCAGTGTGAAAGCAGATAAATGGAAGAATGTTGAAAAATAAGTTGGAATATAGCTCAGTTTTGATAAACAAAAACAACAAAAGGTTTGTAGACTATACAGAAGCCTCATGTCTAAATAATATAGAAAATATTTGGATATACAATAATAATACAGAAGAATTGGGCATAGTGAGCAGCAAACAAGATCACACACACACATAAATTGATTATATTTTAACTGACGAAAATGACAGTTTACTGATATGTCATTAAAAATCACAATTAAAGTATGTTTAGGTCATTATCTAATTAGAAAAAGATATAAACCAGCATCAAATTATAAGAAAATATACGAATGAGAAGACACTGTGAAGAATCACGATTTCTATGTAACCTATTCAAATAGTACTGTCAATGTCTCCTGAAAGGTAAATGGAAAAAAGAAAAAAAAACTATTGCCTGCATGTGTTGTACAGCGGAAAGGCTACGAGATTCGGAGTGAGCATGACTAGCTTCAAAGCCTAGTTCCACCATATCCTGCTTGTGTGAGCATGGGCAAATCATTTCTCTAGGCCTTGTTTTCAATCCAAAAGACAGGATTAGATTCAGCAACTTTCAACGTTCCCTCAAGCTCTAACTCTGTGACCCTACGATCCTGTATTGACCTTGACTATCACCATTAC
Source organism: Phalanger gymnotis (assembly GCA_028646595.1). NCBI lineage: Eukaryota > Metazoa > Chordata > Mammalia > Diprotodontia > Phalangeridae > Phalanger > Phalanger gymnotis. Next base: position 110,410,131 of record CM053623.1, read on the forward strand.
CTGCAAATGTTTAATTGATATAAAGCAGGAGCCACAATGAGAAGGCCAAAATCGTTCAGAAGCTGCCTTGGCTAACAAATGTTTGATACTGCTCAGCTAACACAAATGACAGCTTAGTAAAATGTCAGTTTACAATATAAACTCATTTATAAAATATTCCTGAGCAGGACAGTAATATCATCTCATAAAGTATCAAAAAGAAGTAGAAGAAAAATAAGCCTGTAGAAAATTTGGCATGAAACCAAAGTGAGCCACATCATCTTGAGTATTCACAAATGAAACTTACAGGAAGATTAATAAATAGCTATTAAGCAAAATGTATTTGTCGACATTCTTATAATGGCTTATTTTCATCATCGGTGAGAGTGAATCTACCATATTTGCACTCAGACATATAAACGCTAAAGTGTTCCATGGGGATGATTAAAGGGAAATAAGGAAGAACATGGTATGGCTTGTTTTCAGTGATGACATATGTGTAAAAAGTCACATAAGCAAAATCTTCCTGGAAATGTGTGATCAGAAAAGGTGAGATACTGTTCATATAGCAAGAGGCAAAGGATAACAGATAGTTTTCCCACTGATATACACTAAACCACAAATATACATAGAGAGGAAAACCATGGTGGGTGGATCTCATGGAAAGGGTCTGTGGAAGTACATGGATGAGAATCATACTAGAAGAGAAGCCAAAAAAACTGCACTTCTAGAAGGAATACCCATATTGATTAAATCAAACATTCCCTAAAGTATGTTTATTGATGTTTATCTTGATTTAAAATGCAACACAAGGGGTGAACCTTCTGTGATCATTTTAGTATGGGCAATGGCCATTCTCTAATCCTACCTAGTTGCCCCTGAGCTGCTTCCCTAATTCCAGAATCTTTTTTTGCCTCGGATGGCAAATTAACTCTTTTTTTTTTTTTTTTGCTTTTTTGGCAGGGCAATTGGGGTTAAGTGACTTGCCCAAGGTCACACAGCTAGTACATGTGTCAAGTGTCTAAGGCCAGATTTGAACTCAGGTCTCCTGACTCTAGGGCCGGTGCTCAACTCACTGTGGCCACCCAGATGCCCCCAGCAAATTAACTCTTTAGAATGCCAGTGTATGAATTTGTAAATTACTTCTTAGTAGTCATTGATGAGTGAAAAGCATAATCTTCATGGCCTGATTCTCATTAGCATTAGCATTAATTAATATTTCATGAGCACCCAAAAGTTGCAGTTTATTATATGAAAGGCAAAATGACATATTGCCCAATCCTGTAGTACCAAACCTGGCTTCATGGTACCTTGGGGAAATTTCATTGGCCTCAAAGAATGTCTTTATAGTCTCAAAACATTCTCCAAAAAAAAAAAATTAATTAACTTTGACTAGTAAGTAATAGAGATTTATTTTATGCCTTCTATACTTATGGTTCATGTTAATCAATTGTAGCTATCTTGTCATAAATTAGTCAATTTAAGGATAGGTAAAACTGAACTGAGAAGAAGCTTAGTGTAGGGGATGGAAGCAGCAAGAAAGACCTGGGATCAAGTCTAATCACTGTTATATACTGGCTGTGTGACAGTGGGCTGATGACCTAATTTTTCACTGCCCCAAGGAAATTCTCGATGACTAGAAAGCTGAAGAAGGTGCCAGTACACATTGTTAGAGGGGATTCCCTATATCAGGAGCTCCCTATGCCAATAAAATCATAAGCCCAATCATAAGACTTAAAAAAGAACATTGAATTTCATCAATAATGCAGATCTATGACTTTGAGTAAGTCACAGACTCTCTTAATCCTAGTTACTTTATCTGAAAAAAAAAAAGAATAGGGATTCCTTACTGCCTAAAGGCAGAGGGCTAAATCACATAGTTTTTGGGGCCCAAATCAATTAATTCACTTCAAAAAACATTTATTATAAAACTACTTATGAAATATACTGTGCTAGCTTCTGAGGGAGATTTAAGGTTTTGATAAAATCCAATCTTCACCCACATGAAGTTTACAATCTAAACTCTAATGAGTATTGTAGGAGGAAGGGTTGAAAAGGGCAAAGAAATCACAGATACATGAGATAACTATCTCAAAATCAGTGTTGTTACTAATGGGAAAATTCATAAAGAAGGTGTCATTTGAGTTAAAAGGAATGGCACAGAGTAGAAGACTTAATTTAACCAGATGCTGAAGACATTGAGACTGTTGAGAGAGTGACTAATGACTTGAAGGCTGGAAGGTCATAGCAAAAAGTATGGGGAGAGCATGATATAAATTCAAAAGAAGAAAGATCATTGAGGTATGAGGGTTAAACAATCATGTAGAAGGAGGGAAGAGTATGGTAACCTGTGAGTCACAGGGAATGTGAGGTATAGTCTTCCAACAGTGAATGTTTGAAGGGATGTGGGGGTCTCAGGGATGAGGCAAGTTTCTGTTAAAGTGAGAAGATGGAAAGAGTGGTACTTGAAAAGTTCTAAGATATAGATGAATTCATTTATAATAGAAAGGACTCAGTCATCAGGGTCCAGGGTGGCACCCATCCTCTGGGGCACCCACCCATTCTCTAATGCCAGTCTAATAGATTTTAGCTTCTGCCATAAAAATCTGGAGTCTCATTTCAAGTGTATCTTGCATGTTTAAGCCCATCATACCTGCAGTTGTAAACAAAAGGTAAATCAGACTTTAAAATAAAAAAGGTTTTCCAAGGGATACAGTTAAATGAGCTAAAAGATGGGCAAAATTGTTGGTGAGTGCTAGATCTGGTTAGAATAGGAACTAAGATTTAAGAGGAGGTAGAATGCAGTATAAGTTCCTCCTGGCTCCAAGAGCTATGATTTGATTAATTTTAAGACATGTTTTTGACATAGAACCCTTGTAACAGAAGACATATCAAAGTATCAGGGTATCAAAGGACATCAGAGACTCCACAAAGAAAGTCACTGACCATCTCTAAGGAGGAACACCAATGGGTGATCAAACTCTTAGAGATCTTTCTTCAGAAAAAGATAGGTCAAGAAAAATATGACTCAGAGATAGATTTATTGAAAGCAATCCATGTAGGTTTCTGTTGCTTGTACTAGCTAGAGCTTTTGCATTACAATAACTCCCTTGCAACCAGGTGGTTCCACAGACAAGATGGTGAATGTTTATAGGGCTTTTTGAAGGTTTGTTTCTTGTAATTTGGCCCTTCTCTTGCACAGACATCTCATTTCAATGATTATTTCTATGTTAAACACTTCTCTACCTCTAGCTGTTCCTTCTCATGGGAGTTGCAGTCCTGTTCCTCCAACTTCTTACTTGATATATCCATTTAAATGCAAAACCATCACCATAACTCAAACATCATTTACCCCACCTAAACAAGCTCCCTTTTCCAACTTCCAACTGTCATCATTCTTTGAAAACTAGGTGTCGGGGGGCGGAACCAAGATGGCGACTGGAAAGCAGTAACTGGCGTGAGCTCCCCACCAAGTCCCTCCAAAAACCTATAAAAAATGGCTCTGAACCAATTCTAGAACTGCAGAACCCACAAAGTGGCAGAGGGAAGCAGGGCTCCAGCCCAGGACAGCCTGGATAGTCTCAGGGTAAGGTCTGTCCCTAACGGAACTCCCAGCCCCCAGCTGAGGGGAGCGGAGCTGAGCCAAGCAGAGCCCAGCGTGCACGGCGCAGGGCAGTGCGGCAGATCGCGGACCGACGAGACCAGAAGTGGAGCGGAGAGTGCCCTAGCATGCTGAATGACTGAGCTGTGGCATGTACCAGACCTCACAACCCACAAACAGCAAAGACAACACAGAAG
>CM053623.1:110414407-110440357 GCA_028646595.1 Phalanger gymnotis
TTCACTCCCTGGCCATGTTCCCAGCCAACTCACTTGACCTTTGAGTTTTTCAGCGGGGTATGACTGCTTGTAGACTAAAGAGTTCTATGTTCCACGCTTGGGGGGATGCGCTAGCTCTGCCACACCAGCACTCCTCCTTCCCCAAGAACCCCCAACCTGGACTGGACTTAGATCTTCAGCAGGCTCTTCACTCCTGCTCTGATCAGCCACTTAGTTCCTCCCACCAGGTGGGCCTGGGGCCAGAAGCAACTGCAGCAGTAGTTTTGTAGCTGCCCCACCTCCACTGCCCCTGGGGCCGTGGCCAAACTGCAAATTCTATCCCAGTCCCCAGCAGCTTCTCCCACTAACCTACTCTGTTGTCCTTGGTGTTTGTGGGTTGAGAAGTCTGGTAACTGCTGCAGCTCACTGATTCAGGGCACTAGGGCACGCTCCACCCAGCTCCTAGTCTGGTTGGTCCACGCCACCCATGCTGGGCTCCGCTCCTCTCAGCTCCGCTCCCCCCTGCTCCCAGCTCTGTGCGGGATAGACCTTACCCAGAGACCATCCAGGCTGTCCTGGGCTAGAGCTCTGCTTCCCTATGCTATTTTGTGGGGTCTGCAGTTCTAGAATTGGTTCAGAGCCATTTTTATAGGTTTTTGGAGGGACTTGGTGGGGAGCTCACGCTAGTCCCTGGTTTCCAGCCTCCATCTTGGCTCTGCCCCCGCCTCTGAGTAGTCTCTAGGGAAAATTAGATTCCTTAAACTGTCATTTAAGGTCCTCCACAATCTAGCTCCTACATTTCTTTCTACCATTATTTTATTAGAGTCCTCTTCAAATATTATGGGTTCAAGAAAACAAGGTATACCCTGAATTCACCAGCCACCAACTCTTACCTCTGTGTATTTGCACCAGGTATCTCCCAAACCTGAAATATATTCCCTCATCCCTGCCTCTCAGGACCCTAAGACTTCTTTCATGGCTCAGGTACCATCTTCACTGTGAATCCTTTCATGACTTCCTCTAAAGAGTTTGTTCTCTTCTTCCTCAGAGTATATTTATGTTTACATTTATGTCATACCTTCATGCCAATCCCTCATCCCCACCTGGCAAAATGAAAATTTATTGAGTCCAGAGTTTTGTTTTTGTTTTTATATGTCCTGGACATTGTCCCTGGTACTATGCCTTGTACATAGTAGGCATATAATGAAAGCTTATTGAATTGAATCAAAATTATATGATCACCCACACAAAAGCATAATTGCTACACATGAACAAGCACATTTTTTGGAAGTATGTACATTACCTTGAAATTTGAGTAGAGTTACTCAGGTAGAAATATTTGTCACAAAGCTTACCCCTTTGAATTTCATGATCTTTTTTCTGAATGCTTTTTTTTGGGGTGGGGGGAGATCCAATTGAAAACAAGATTCAGTGTGCTCTATTCTTGCATGATGTTTTAGCTAAAGAGTCTTTGACGCTTTTGTCCCTCTTCATTTTTTGTTGCTTATCTAGAAAATTATTTATGCAGAACTGGCTTATTTTTTCAGAATACAGATATCTTGTTTTAAGTCTCACTGCCAGATAAAGTGACAAATGAAGGAAAATGCGCACAACATTGGAAAACAAAGTCCTTCAAGGTCTGATTGCATTGTCCTTCACTAATTGTGCCTACCAATTTATTCAGACCCAGAAAACCTTTTAAAATTGTCTTCTTCATCATTTATATAAATAACAATAGAAAAACACGGGCTCCAGCATTTCATTTTTGCTACCATATTTCTAGGAGGATGCATAGTTTGCTTTTTGCAGTTACTAAGATCCTAGATGATGGAAAAACTTCCCACACATTCAAAGGTGGCTTTTGATACTATTTTCAGCCTGCCAATCTGCAAATTATTAAGATTGGCTTAATGAAAACAGGACACTATTTGCAATTTTGACAGGGTGGAAGCTTCTTATCAAAAATGAGGATTCCATTTAAAAGCTGAAAATACTAATTACCCAGAGAAAGCAAATGTTTTTCCTTAACTATGGAAGATTATGGTTATGTAGAGAAAATCAGCAAATTGTCATTTGTTGTGAAGATAATAAAAATAACTCACATATATATGATAGATTTAAGGCAATTGCATGTAATTGCATTTGATTCTCACAACAATCCTGAGGGAGGTGCTATTATTATCTCCATTTTACAGATGAGGAAACTTAGGCTGGGATCATTCAAATGACTTGCCCAGGATCACACAGCTATATTCTGGATTAGGAATATAATTAGGTTATAGTTTCACTTTTTCATCTGTGGTCAGACCGCATCTAGAGATCCTGCATTCATTTCTTGGCACTCTTTTTTAGTGGCAATGTTGGTAAGTTGGTTCATCTTCAAAAGGTGGTGGCTAGAATGATTAAGAAAACTGAAGCCATACCACATGGCCATTAGTTGGAGGAAGCTCTTAGAGATGCCTTACTGGCAAAGGGTAAATTTTGAGAAATGTCTTCAAACATTTGAAGGATTGTTAGTTGGAAGAAAAATTAGACTTATTCAGCTTGATCTAGGAAGAGAGAAATAGAACCTAGAGGTGGAAGTTAAAGGGGGTTGTTTGTCTCGATATAACAGAGAAAGTATGGTATAGTAAAGAATTTAAGACTTGGACTCAGGATTTAAATACCTGAGTCCAAATCCTGATCTCTGCCACTTACTACCTCTGTGATCCTGGGAAGTCACTTACCCTCTAGATGCCTCAAGCAGCTCCCTAGTGCTTATCTCCTAAGTACATAAGAAGAGATTTTCCCAGTGCTGAAAAAATCATGCATCCGTCACATACTCAGTAGGGTTATCAATGTTGTTTTCCCCACCATGGATTGTAAATTCCTCAAAGGCAGAGACTATTTTAATTTTCATCTTTATATCCCTAGCACCTAGCATAGTGGCACAAAGTAGATGCCTAATAAAATTTTATTAAATGAAATTGAATTGAATCAAATTGAAAAACGGAATGAACTTTCTTATAAGAACTCTCTGCTCAAGGAGGTATTCATACAGAGGCTGGATAATCTCTTGAGGATGTTGTAATAGTGATCAATAGATTACCTCTTTGGTCTTTTACATTAATAAGGTTCTATGATGAACTTAGAGGCTAAAGATTCAACTTCTTATTGGAACCAAAGAATTCCACAGGTTTGAAAGCCAGGGCAGGTTCTGATTTCTAGAATTTTGCATTGTCTTACAAGATTATTGCAAAACCATTTTGCATATCTACTTGGAATCCCTGATGGGGAATTTTATTAACTAACTGACTGATGGTTTCTTTTTGTAGTTATTTCATTTATCTGTAGTCTTTGGGGAAAGGGACACGATCCTTCAAAAGAAAGCACTTTGTATCTAAACTATATCTGTGAGATGGGCCAGTAGGAAGTGGTCTCTCAGTTGTTCTTTTGTCGTTCATTCATTTCAGTTGTGTCTGCCATTTGGGGTTTTCTTGACAAAGATACTAGAGTGGTTTGCATTTTCTTCACCAGTTCATTTCACAGATGAGAAAACTGAGGCAAACAGGGTTAAGTGACTTGCCCAGAGTTACATAGCTGGGAATTGTCTGAAGACAGATTTGAACTCGGGAAGATGAGTCTTCCTGACTCCAGGGCCAGCATTCTATCCATTGTACTACCTAGCTACCAGTTGTACCACCTAGCTGCCCAATGGTCTGTCAGAGGTAATCAATAACCATCCAAAGGCCACATTTAACATCCTTTTCTTTACTCTTGTCCACTTTATCATGTCTATTGACCAGTAATCACTTCTAATTTTATTCAGTGAATATTTATCCAACCTTTGGTGAAAGCCACTAAAGTGACTAATTCTTCTCCCTTCTTACATAAACATCTTCTTTTCTCTGTATGTGTGGAACACATGCATCCCTATTCCAAGTAATTCTCTTCTGAAGCTCCTATTTCCCATATCAATTTCCCTCCCAAATCTTAGACATACAAGAGAAAATGCTGAACACCAAATTTTGGGTCTTAAAAGGGATCCATAATCCTAAAGTCCATACAACTGAATAGGTGAGGGGAAGGAGGATGGAGAACCAAAGCATGGGGTAAAAGGAATTTGGGAGAAAATTGAGATGTAAAAAGGGAGAACATCTGAAATAGAGCAAAAGAAAACCAGAAGAGGAAAGAAAATAGAAAGATGGGGTAGGAGGAGGTAAAAAGATGGAGAGAGACAGGGAATGTCAAATTGAGAAAGAAGAATGTGCCCAGGAAGGAGCAAATGACTTGTAGGAAAGCAATATCCATCATTTTCATAAAAGTCAGGAGCTAAAAGGGGTGATCTAAGCTGAGCTTCATCATGTTTAAGATGAAGAAAATGAGATTTGAAGATGGCAAATGACTTATCTAGTTCCACAGCTAGTTAGTGACAGTGCTGTGACCAAAAGCTAGGTCTCCTGATGCCTGGTCCAGTGTTTTTTTTTGTTTTTTTTTCTTTTTTTCTGGTCCAGTGTTTTGCCACTGTGTTCCATAGCTTCTCCAATAATGAATTTTTATGGGCTTCCCCATTGGTTTCTGCTCCCTAACTTTGCACAACGATATCTCCTTGTTGCATGGGATAGTTTTATTGGGAGGGTCATACCTAGGAAATGATTGTGGTATGAAAGACAACGAGCATCAATAAAACATCATTTTCAATTTTATAGGTTTTGTGTGTGCCTAAAGTCAACACACACTGTAATAATTTTGAGGCCAATAATTATATTTTCTAATTCCAAAATGCTTGATAGTTTAAGAACTCTCTTATAATTCTCTTGGCAATCCTTTCCCAAATGTAGGAAAGGATTTTGAACAGATTCTAAAGTGCCCGTTTCACAATATCTAACATTTTACCTGATCCAAAAGTCAGCAACCGTGCACCAGGAGCAGCGGTAATTAGTCTGTCAAAAAGTCTCTGAACGATTCCCAAATCAAAAATGACCTGGCTGGTTCAAACATGCTAGCAACTTCAGAGAAAATGGATACAGTTTATAGTGTTAATTCTCCTTGCCAGACTGTAGTTGGAAAATATAATAGATTTGAAATCTTTTTTTGATTTTTAGATAGAAAGGATTTGGGAGAGGCTTTAAGATTTGTTACCATGTTCCAACTTTGTGAATTTATATGACAATTTTTTCCCATAATTTGTAGGAAAACAAGATGTTTCCATGGGTCCAGTACACTTTTCCTACTGTCCTGCAGTGATACAATAATCTGTTATGCTCCTATTCAATGTTTCATGAATCATAAGTTTCAACCCTGCAATGGCTGACACCTTGCCAATATTCCTTGTTAATAGATACTGAGGACACTAGAACCATATCTCCCCAACTTTTTATGCCCTCTCTTATTTAACTTTCCCTGAGAACTTGTCCCTCACTGCCTTCAGAACCTTGTTGCTTCATGAATCATACACTTAGGATTGGAAAGGAACTTAGACATCACTCAGTCTAACCCTTCCACTCACCCTCATTTTACAAATGAGAAAATTAAGCCTTATAGAGGTTAAATGATTTACCCAAGATCTCAGAGGTATCTATCTAGAATCAAACAGGTAGAATGACACTTAAATTGTCTTTTGATATTTTTTCACCAAACTGAATAAAACAGGATCATAAGGTCTTAGCTCTAAGACTATTAGAGACCTTGGAAGTCACCTAGACCAATATTTCATTTTACAGATGAGAAAACTGAGGCACAGAGAGATTAAGCTACTTATCTAAAGTTATGCTGGTATCTTGTATCAGAGCTTAAAATTAAACCCATGTTATCTGACTTTAAAGGCAATATGCTTTGCCAGTAGCATGAAAACAACCTGCACCATCACATTAACACATGAAAAATATGCTTTTCAGACTAAGTGAACTTAGTATTGAAGCCTGGATAGTGAAGAACTCCAATGGAGCAGTGGAGTCATTGAAATGGATATTCCCACCAATGAAGTGGCTCATAATTCATCCCTGCCTGGGAAGTTTACTGGTCCACAGCTTCCCATCAGTTTCCCACAGGGGGCCTAGCAACAAGTGGAGGGCTTTGTCAATATGTTCTTCACATTGCAGATACTCTTGGGTATGCAGCCTCTCCATCTACCACACTTTGAACTCATCATTGCAACCCATGTTTCCCCCAGTTTCTCTGATTATATCCTTTGCACTATTTCTCCTGCATAATTCCTCAGTTATCATATGAAGCTTGCTTACAAACTCCATCCCCGACCCATGATATTCCACCTCAGTTCTTCAGAGGGACCCATATCATCAGACTTGTGGCCATATAATATCACTCCCAAAATACTTTGTTTCCAAGAGAATTGGGGGAAAGGGTCATTAAAATAATTATGCAGTTTTCTAGAGCAGGTCGTCTTTCTATCTCTCCCTTGTTCAATTCTGGTCCCAGTTAGTTGTCATATTGTAGTATCTATCTGAGATAAAGATAGGTAAATATAGCTATATAATATAGATATAGATGATATTGAACTATAGAGATGCCACAGATATATAATATAGATGTAGATTATGTAGATATAGGATATAGATACAGGGTTTAGACATAGATGAGATATATATACGTTGTAGAGAGATGTTATAGGTATATGATTATACAAATTTAAGTATGGGATATAGATATAGATGATATAGACATAGGTATAGATATAGATGATATAGCTATATGATATAGATATAGGCTGATTGATGAACTCTATAGGTCTTGCAACTACATATTTTAGTCTGAAAAATTAGATGTCTTTTATCCACTGGAGTTTTCCTCTGTGGAAAGTGAGGCCAAATCCTCATGAGTGATTATGGTTCTCATTTAGAAAGCTCTACAAAGTTCTGGGCCTTGTTAAGATAAGCATAATGTTATCTACAAGCAACACACATCTTCCATGACAGTGGAGAGCAACTTTAGCAAGCATGCATCTGTCTCATTTACACCGCATTTCATATGCATAAAAAGAGGGTCAGTCAAACAAAGCAAGATGTTTAAAGTTTTCCTGTGTGATTTCGACACATGCAAAGGACATATCATGTTGGAGAAAACTTTTGAGGTCGTGGTTCATGCTACTGAATCAAATGTGTCTTTTAAAAATAAGCAAGAGGGTAAAGCCAAGGTGGCAGATAAAAGGCAGCAACTTGCCTGAGCTCTCCCCCAAATGGCCCTTTGAACACCTTTAAATAATGCCATAAAACAATTCCTGGAGTGGCAGAACTCACAAAAGGACAGAGTAAAGTAATTTTCCAGCCAAAGAAACTTAGCAGGAAAGGTCTGTTGCACCCAGGTGAGAGTGGAGCACAGTTCAGCTTAGGCTGTGCCAGCACAGACAGGGCCAAAGCAAACCAGGAACAGGCCTTGGGAGCCACTGAATTTGCAGTGGCAGCAGCAGCTTCTGGAGCCCTCAGTGCACAGATGGTAAGGGAGTCAAACAACTGATCAGAAGGAGGTGACTGGGTCTCTTTGCTGCCACTGAGGTCAGGACTCTGTTGCTTTGACTATACTCATATCTGGGTCACAGTCCTGGGTGGCAGTCCTAGGACAAGGAGTAGCATTAGCCCACCAGAGCTTGTGGGTGACAGTGGAACAGGGACTCTCATCACAGTTCCAGCAGAAAAGAGTGCATGTTGTCACTCACAGACCAGAACACAGGCCAGGAGAGAAACTACCTCTCCTTAGATCATACAAACTTGGAAGAACTGAAAACTTATAGGTCTCTAGGAGTATCTCTGAAAACAGCTGCACAGAACCCCTGAAGCTTGGGACAGTGAACCCTCCTCCTTGGAAGCAGAGCTCTACTTTAATAAAGAGTTAAAAGTCAAGAAATAGGCTGAGGAAATGAGCAAACAATAGAAAAAATTCTGTGCTAGCTTCAGCAGCACATACACTAAAATTGGAATGATACAGAGAAGATTAGCATGGCCCCTGCACAAGGATGACATGCAAATTCGTGAAGCGTTCCATATTTTTTTGGACACAGGGTCGTTGGCCCAAAAAGAGTGCTGAATTCTTGCTGCGCATGCTTAAAAATGCAGAGTAATGCAGAACTGAAGGGTTTGGATGTGGATTATCTTGTCATTAAGCATATCCAGGTTAACAAGGCTCCCAAAATGCGACAGCGTACTTACAGGGCTCATAGTCGAATCAACCCATACATGAGTTCTCCTTGCCATATTGAGATGATACTCACTGAAAAGGAACAAATTGTTCCTAAACCAGAAGAGGAGGTTGCTCAAAAGAAAAAGATATCCCAGAAGAAACTGAAGAAACAAAAGCTTATGGCACGGGAGTAAATATGACATTAGAATGCAAATAAAAAGCGAAATGAAAACAAAAAAAAACAATAGAAAAAATTCTGACTGCAGAAAGTTATGATGATGATAAGGAAGATTAAAGCACATACTCAGAAGAAGACAGCAAAGTTAAAGCTCCTACATCTAACTCCTACAAGAAAAACAGGAATTAGTCTTAGGCCATGGAAGAGCTCAAAAAAGATTTTGAAAATCAAGTAAGAGAGGTAGAAGAAAAATTAGGAAGAGAAATGAGAGTGATGCAAGAAAATCATGAAAAAAGAATCTTGGTAAAGGAGACACAAAATAAATACTGAAGAAAACAACACCTTAAAAACAGACTAGGCCAAATGATAAAGAGATACAAAAAACAATGAGGAAAAAGAATGACATAAAAAGTAGAATTGGCCAAATGGAAAAGGAGGCACAAAAGTTCACTGAAGGACAAAAAAACTCTTAAAAAGTGGGATTTGCCAAATGGAAAAGGAGGTACAAAAGCTCACTAAAGAAAATAATTCCTTAAAAATTAGAACTGAGCAAATAGAAGCTAATGACTTCATGAGAAATCAAGAAATAATAAAACAAAATCAAAAGAATGAAAAAACAGAAGACAATGTGAAGCATCTCATTGAAAAAATAACTGACCTGTAAAATAGATCCAGTAGAGATAATTTGAAAATTATTGGCCAAAAAATAAAAGCCTAGACATCATCTTTCATGAAATTATCAAGGAAAAGGGCCCCAATATTCTAGAACTATAGAAATTGAAAGAATCCACTGATCACCTCCTGAAAGAGATCCCAAAATGAAAACTCCCAGGAATATTATAGCCAAATTCCAGAACTCCCAGTTCAAGGAGAAAATATTGCATGCAGCCAGAAAGAAACAATTCAAGTATCATGGAGTCACAGTCAGGGTAACATAAGATTTAGCAGCTTCTACATTAAAGGATTGGGGGGCTTGAAATATATTATTCCAGAGGGCAAAGGAGCCAGGATAACAACTAAGAATCACCTACCCAGCAAAACTGAATATAAACGTTCAGGGAGAAAGAAGGATGTTCAATGAGACAGAGGACTTTCAAGCATTCTTAATGAAAAGATAGTGCTGAATAGAAAATTTGGCTTTCAAGTATAAGACTAAAAAGAAGCATATTACATCTCTCACCAAACTCTACTTTAAACTTCTTTTTATTTTTCCTTTCACAACTTCTTGCTTTTTTATGAGAAAAATGCTTCTTATAGTCTAGAGATAGCTCCATTGCATAATGGATAGACCACTGGATGAAGGAAATTCTGAGTTTAAATCTCACCTTAGATACTTATTAGCTATGTGACCTTGGGCAAATTACTTAACCCTTCTATGCCTCAGTTTCCTCTTCAATAAACTGAAGATAATAATAGCATCTACTTCTCAGGGTGGTAAGGATAAAATGAGATAAATATCTATAAAATTCCTTGCAAATTTTAATGCACTATTTAAATATTAGCTATTGCTATCAGAACTATTACAATCTTCCACTATCCTTCTCAATAAAATTTTACAAAATGGTTTATAATTTATTCCACTGCTTCCTGGCTGCCATAGCTCTCTTCTTGGTGAAGAAATCAAGCATTGCTGGCTGAAGTTCTTTGGTCTCCTCATTATAGCAATTGATTGGCATGATTTAAACTCCTTTATAGAATTGTTACAATTGCTGTCTGTACTTCTTCCATCCATTTCCCATTTTTACATCATTAATTCATTAAAAATATTAAGATATTTTAATTTTGTATCTTTTTCTCATTTTTGTTCATTATTATAATTATGTATTCATTTTTATCATTGTTCCAAAAAGTCTGATTCTATAACAGAGATCCAATTCAGAAACGATTCCCATTCTGTCTACTAAAGTATGTCAATTTTATTTTTTTTATGTTATTGGTGCTTTCTATGTCCTCCCAAAAGTCCTGTTCATATGCCTTATCATGGCATGTTAGTGGCCCTGCAAGCCATGCCAACAGATTTCAAGCTTTGTAAGGTTCTACCATGTTAGAAAGTCTGGTGCCAGCAATAAATTCTGTTTTCTGAGGATCAGACTAACTAAGTACAAAGAGGTTAATCATTACTAAACTGCTCACTTGGTCATTCCTCAGCCATGGAAGATAATCAAAAGGGCCCTCAATCCCACATAATGTGCTTTTGCTTCTGTGATTGGTTACAGAATGGTAGCAGGTCAGAGGATACTACATTGCACAAAGTTTTTAGGTCATCTACAACTATTAACTTGTTGAAATCTAAATGTGAGATTCTTGTTCTATGACCCATGAATGGGTCTGCTGAAGGAACTGAACCACGTCAATCTTGATATTTTTGCTATATGTTAAACTTGAAGAAGAAAGAACTTGGAAGTTAAATGGGTGGATGGCTTATAGCTAAGGATACAATAAAGATATCAGAATCACTTTTATGATATGTCCAAATGTAACAAGAAACATAATTTCTTGGGACACATGGCCATCTCACATTGATAATAATAATAATATCGTCGTGATAAATGTATATGAGAAAACCAATATTAAAATAAATAAAGCTTACATGTGAAAATAGGTTGCAAAGGATGAAGAGGTAGAGAGAATATATGAAAAACATGACAGGACCTTCAAAATTACATCACCATGTCTTATAATATTCAGTATCATCCCTTTTTTTTAGTAAAAAAAGGTGGAAAAAGAAATGAAGGCAAGATTTTTTTTTTCTAAATAAGGTCATCTAGTAAGGAATGAAAGAGACCGAGGGCTACCAAGCCCAGGGCCTATACATCATGAGCACTTCCTTCAAGAAAGTGCAAATACCTCATGGAATTATAGAAAAGTAGATAATTGCAAAATTACGATTGTCTTTTTCACCTCAGTCTATCATTTTAGAAGAAGCTTATTTTCACTCATTCAGTAAAAAAGTTTCTCTCATATCCATTTCTCCTATTACCTTGTAAGATTTTTCTGGCCCATAAACTATCCCTGTGAATTGATTCCACACTCCCTTGAATAAAACTTCTCATAAGTCAAATCCTTTAAAAATACAATATTTCACATATTTCTTAGGATTCATGTCAAATTGAGGTCTTGCAAACATAATACTTTTGTAATATTTTCACAGGGCATGGTGTCAAGAAGAAATTCAGGATATCTATAGTTAAATCTGAAGTAATGTAATTATTAAAACTGCTTTTATCTGCAGCCTTTTTCAAGTGAAAGTGGCAGTTAAATTTAATGGTAATTATACCATGCATCTCATATACAAATTTTGGCACCAATGTATATATAGTCCTTTGGTGTTATTAAGGCAGCTGTATTTATTTCATATAACTGTAGATACAGGTTCCCAAAAATCTTGGTTTAGTTTTCATCTTTAAAAACTTTAAACCACAATAAGAATTTTGGAACACCTTGCAAATAAATAAATATACATACATGTATGTGTATATATATATGTATGTATATATGTGTGTACACACACATATACAATATACATACATACACATATACAGTACACATCAAAAAGAGATATATATGATATTCCGTTTATACATTGTACATGTTCAAGATATAGTCTATGCATACATATATACATACTCTATCTGTGTATGCTGTTTATCCTTCATTTTTGAAGAGGACCAATGACATTGTGGGTGCTGTGTTGACTCAAGTGTGAATTGGATTTACGTTAGCCTGAGTAGCACAAAGCCATCAGCCTCACTCTGTCTTCCAGAGTCATCATAGTCCAGTGGCAGGACAAAAGTCAAGATGACTGGCAATGGCCTGGGACGTAGTCATTGATGTTGGTGTCTTTGATGTCTGACCAAGCTCTAAGCATTCCATAGTGCCTGATGCAGCTGCCTTCATGGCTTTTGGAACAAATCGTTCTTGTCCTCCCTTTATGCTGGGGGAAATTTTCACATGCTTGAGATAAATACTCCCTAACTCACCAACGAGTTACACTCAACTCTCACCTGTGGCTCCAAGAAACTATAGTGTACCCAGTCACCACACTCTGATAAAATGTGTAGGCAAATAGGCTAAAATGTGTGTGTATGTGTGTACACACACATTATATATATATATTCCCCCTTTGATATTATTTAGGCAGCTATTTTTCTTTTGTTCCTCAGCCAGGAAAGTTATTCTGGACATGGTAAGACTTCAACCAAGAGATATTGTCTACATCCAGAATAATCTCTAGAGGATTCAATAATGCTATATAGAATTCACTGGACTCTAAAGAAAATAAAAATATAAAGGACTCCGTCAGAGTGGGGCTTTAGAAGTAGTGAGTACCATCCCAATCTTTTATATCTTCAACCAACGGGTATATAGATAGGTCCAGGATCAGCTTAATACAACATGTCATTTGTGTCTTATGATGCCTACCTTACTTTCATTTCTAGTACCTGAACAGATATGGTTGTTTATATATTGTTCCCATTAGAATATGAGTTCCTTTATTGCAGGGACTGTGTTTTTGCCTCTTTTTTTGTATCCTCAGTGCTTGGCACAGTGCCTTGCACATAATAAACAATAAATGTTTGTTGACTGATGGGTAGACCTCACAGATTACTTATTTATCATGTAAGACTCTAATTTCTTCTTGGTAATTCATCAAATTTATTTCCCAGAAAAAGACTTAGAATATCCATTTGGTCATCATGGCTAGAAGCTGTAGAATACTTCTGTCTTCAATAAATTAAAATTGAAAAACACCCAAATGAGAGAGGTGCGGGTGTGAATAGGCAGTCCAATATACTACCAACTAAGAAATGCAAGAGATGTAGTGTGAAGGTTGTCATCAGGACCAGAAAAGAAGATGGGCCAGTCAAGCTAGAAATCACTGATCAACAGCCTCCATATTCCATTGGTACCCATGCAAAGTCAGGAGAGTTAGGAGAAGGGCCCCCCAGCACATTGATTGGATACTCTATGGAGCACTAAAAGGAAGATATAAATATAAATTGCTCAGGTTGAGGGATGATAGATTACTTATGACCTGTATCATCAGAGAGTACCAAATCAGTGAGATCACAGCTCCATCGAAGTCTGGAAGAAGGGCTGTGTAAAAGAAGGATTTAGCTAAATCTGTCACCTGTTTACTAAGCTACTCAGGACTAATCTCAGGGGGAAGAAGGCAGCACCCCCTTCCTATGCTAATGTGTTTAAATGTCTCAGCAATGGATTATATTTTAAATATCCTTCTACTTTCATGTAAATTGAATGTGCTAGAATCCTTGCTGTGGTGCTGATAACCTTCTTGTATCACCCACAGTCAACAATATCTTTTCTTTAGCTGCGATGATTAAATGAGTGACATTCACTATTGGTGAATCCCCCGTGGAGTAACTGGAGCTCACATGTGCCTAGCCACAATACCGGTAATGACATGATTCTGAGGGAATTTGAAACCCTACCTCAACAAATTTATTTCTGTTTTTCAACCTATATTCAAAGCAATACTTTGGCATTGTAATGCGATTCTTGACAGGGCTAAGGTAAATTCATCATGCTAAACTGAAATGTTTCTGGCAGATGTCTACTCTGCAACAATCAAACTGTGTGTACTATAATATATGACAACCACAGTGCTACTTCTAGTTGTAAGAATTACAAGTATAATACTTTGTTAATGGGAACTCAGAATGTAATTATGCAATATATTAGAGTCTCACTTTTTTTTTCTGTAGAGAAAACTTTCTTGAAGAAAGTCTCCCCATCTAGGAAAATAATAGAAATTCTGAAGGTGAAGAAAAAAAAGCAACTTTTCTATTTACAAAGACATTGGTATTTTTATACTTTTCAACTATTTCAAAAAGTTCATTCTTGAAAATGGAGAAAACAAAAAAAGGAAATGTTGTCTTTTATTAATTGTTGGTTTGCTTCCCATATGTGTGGCAGTTTGTTGCATGTGGTGCTCTTCAGAGAAGAAATTATTACAAATTAAACAGCTAAGCCCCAGAGATCAGGTACCACATCTTCCAGGAAGCCTTTCTTGATCTCTCTCCTTCCCCTCTGTGTTAGGACTTGCTGCCTCTCATAATTATGTTGTCTTTCTTTGTATTTATCTGTATATATATATTACAATGTCCGAGTAGAATGTAAACTCACTGAGTGCAGGAATTGGTTTTGTTTTGTCTTTGAAAACCCAGAACTTAGCTCGATACCTTGCACAAAGATGGTGCTTAAAAATGTTTATTGAATTGAATTTAATAGTAATATTTCACAATAACTATTGTTGAATAGTCCACATAAGCTACCATAATGAATCAAACTTTAAACTTAAGGCCCTTAAAAGTACATATTTTTCACATTTGAAAAGCCAAATAAAATATCCACATTCAGCATTCATAAAAGACTGAAAATATCAAAATAGTCATATTTTTCTTGTCAATGTTTAGCATTCCCATTTAAAACACTACTGAAAACAGATTCTGTTCTTCTAAGAATCTGGAAAGTTTCAGTGGACAGAGGTCCTCCGATGCCTCATCAAGGCACAGCATAGAGGTGATTCTAGGTTCTTTTTTTAAAAATAATATTCTCCCCCAATTTAGCGTAAAAATTGCTTTTAACATTCGTTTTTTTATTTTGATTTCCAAATTCTCTCCCTCCCTCCCTCCCTTCTCCCATCCTTGAGACAGTAAGCAATAGGTTATACATAGGCAATTATGTAAAACATATTTCCATATTAGTCATTTTGTGGAAGAAAATGAGAAAAGAAGGAAGGAAGGAAGAAGGGAGGGAGGGAGGTAAAGAAGATGGGAGGGAGGGGGGGAAGGAGGGAAGAAAGAAAGAAAGAAAGAAAGAAAGAAAGAAAGAAAGAAAGAAAGAAAGAAAGAAAGAAAGAAAGAAAGAAAAAGAAAGAAGAAATGAAAGAAAGAAAGAAGAAATGAAAGAAAGGAAAGGAAAGAAAGGAGGGAGGGAGGGAGGAGGGAAGGAAGGAAGGAAGGAAGGAAGGAAGGAAGGAAGGAAGGCAGGAAGGAAGGAAGGAAGGAAGGAAGGAAGGAAGAAAGGAAGGAAGGAAGGAAGGAAGGAAAAGAAAATAGTATGCTTTGGTTAATATTCAGACTCCATCAATTCTTTCTCTGGCGGGTGGATAGGGGTTTTCATCATGTGTCCTTTGAGATTGTCTTGGTGATCCTAGGTTCTTAAAAGTCATGTCAACAGAATGCAAATTCTGGTATACATTACCATTGTAGAAAGGCATGGCCCTAGCAATGTGCTGTGTGTACTTTCCAAGGACCAGCTTAAGTTCAAAGAGAACCATCCCCAATAGGCTAATCACTTGATGATTAATTATTTGACCATGGCCACCTATGAAACCTAACATGCATTTTAAAATGCAGTGGCCAAACATAAATTGAATATTTGTCTAAATTGTCTCTCCAACTCCTCTCATGTCTACAAGTGGTTAGAGAGGCAAGCAGAGAGAACATTATAAATAGAGTACAACCATTTTGTTCCATTTCTTTCTTTTTTGTAACATCTGGTATAGTAACCAGGAAGATAAACGTATTCTTGAAGTCTTGAGCGTTGGTGTAGGTAGAGATCAGACCTGGAAGTGAAGAAGTCCTCGTTTAAGTCCTGCCACTAATACATACTGGCTATGTGATTCTGTGGAGAGCATGCCACCTCTCAGTGCCCCCAGGCTATGCTCTAAGAATAAAAGTTGCAAAGAAGGTGGCAATCTGCATTATTAGAGGGAGTTTACTCTCTAGGAGCTCCTTATGTCAATGAAACTACAAGTCTGATTAAAAAAGAAAAAAAAATCCTTTGTTTGCAAAATTAATTCAATCTCACCTTTCAAAGGTTTAAAAAACAACCTCAAGAGTCTAACTTCTTGTAAACTGACTTTTTGTAATTTGTTATGAATAGGGAAACAAGCAGTAAGAATAGATTTGGAAAACCCTGTAAGAAACCTAATGTAGAATGAGATTATAGCTCTGTGTGATATAAAAATTTCAAAATGCACTTCACTCAAAACCTGTTTCAACTAATTGTACTGAAGTTTTAGAAAATCCACTGTTCATTAAGAACAAACAAAAAGGTCCAGTGGTCAATCGGCTAAAAACTGATTAGTAATGACAATGCAGTAAGAAAAAAAAGAAAAGGTCAAACCAGTTTGTATATTCTCCAGCGTAAGAATTTTCTCTCAGCAGTACTTTCAGTACCTTGTCCATTTTGTATAACTTATCTGCCATTTATGTTATGTGTGTGTGTATGTGTACATACATACCTGTGTAATATATATGTATGTATGTATGTATACATACACACACAGGCACATGCTGAAATTGGGTCACAGCGACTGAACCAGAATCTCCAGATCTGCCACTTACTACTTATGTAACCTTGGTCAAGTCCTTTCATCTTTCGGAGCAACAGTAAAATGAAAGAGTTGGACTAGATGACCTCTGCTTTTAAGTTCTAAATCTATAAATTTTTCTCTGTGCATAAGTATATGTATGTGTATGAATGTATCTTTGCTGCCCCACCCCCCTTTTGGTTTCTCTCTGCCCCCCTCACCAAGGGGGGCATCCATCTTCCACTGAAATCTTGTATCTTACCACTGGACAGAGAGGAGAAAGTAAGGCTGGTGACTTTGCACAGCCTTCCCTCATTCAAAGCTAATTCACTTACATCATGGCATCACCTCCCTAATGTCATGGTGTTCTTCGAGAATGAAGGACAAACAACAATTTCTGTGAGTAGTACTAGGAGCTGCCCCACTGGGGACCCAACTGGAACTGGCCAGTTGGGTCACACAGCTCCTTTTTACCTTTTTCTTTCTTCCCTTCTTTCTTTCCTTCTTTCTTTCTCTCTTTCTCTTTCTTCCTTTCTTCCTTCCTTCCTTCCTTCCTTTCTTTTCTTCTTTCTCTCTTTCTTTTCTTTTCTTCTCTTTTTCCTTCCCCTCTGTCCACATAGGATATCATACCCTTAGGAAGGTAAATTTTGATTGCTGAAATCTTGCAAGATATCTTGGAGTTTATGGCTAGATTTTTTTCTTAAGAACCATGCAGTAAACCCAAATCACTCTGGCTCTCATTGATTGACCAACAGTAGGTATCAGACCAAGCCCCACTTGATCACTGTTTGGGCCCTGATTGGCTCAGAGTAAATGTAAATAGCAATTGTTTCTCTTTGGCTAGAAACCCTGAGGGTCTTCCCCTCTCAGGCTGATTTTTTCTAACTAGGTAAAAGAAGCCATTCTCTGCTTCTTTTCTTACCAATCCTTAATCACTGAATCGGCATCACCTCAGTTAAACAGGCCTGTTAAAGACCTTATTTTATAAAGGCCAAAGTCTCCCACTGCATCCAGGGCCATCTCCAGTCGTCCTGATTTATATCTTGCCACTGGACCCAGATGGCTCTGGAGGGAAAAGTGAGCTGGTGACTTTGCACAGCCCTCGCTCACTTAAGTCCAATTCACTTACATGTCATGGCATCATCTCCCTGATGTCATGGTCCTCTTTGAAAACAAAGGACAAGCAACAACTTTGATTCTAGAATCTAAGCTCCTTGAGGGCAGATACTTTTTCATTTTTGTCTTTGCAACTCTAGCATTTAGCATGGTTCCTGGCATATAGCAGGCACTTAATAAAGTTGAATGCCATGCAAAGAACAATAGATTTCTAGTGCAAGTTGTGGAGAAGAAACAAGATAAGGTCATAAAGATGTATGACCAGAAAATAAGGTGGCCAGGTGACTAAACATGAGATTAATGAAATTTTGTTGGCTGGGCAAAATCTTGGTGACCCCATATTCTAACGAGAAATCAAAAGCCCTAGGCTATAGTCCATCCATCCATCCACCCATCCATCCATCCATCCATCCATTCACTTATTCATTCATTCATTCAACAGGCATTTATTAAGCATCTATGAAAGGCACTGTGTTTGGCTATGGAGGTGAAAAGATAAAAAATATTTAAAACCCATAAACAATCCCAGCCTTCAAGAAGCTTATAACTTTTGTTCTTGCTCTTTTACTACCTTTCTGTGTGGTAACCTCTCTGTGTATTAATTTCTTTATTTGTAAAATAGAAAAAACAATCCCTGCCCTGACTACCTAACATGATTTTTCCTGGACCTTTGGCATAGAGAATTCCTGGTAAAGAAACTCCCTTTCCCAATGGAGTTGGGCATCTACTCGACAACTGATGATCTTAAAGATTTTCCTAGGAGCGCCGAAAGGTTAAATGGTTTTCCAGTCACATAGCCAGTATTTGTCAGAGGTGGGACATGAACCCAGGTTTTCCATACTCTCAGGGTGTCTATCTATTATGCCATGCTAACTTCAAAAAACATGTGTAAAGGAGATCATACAATTGATGTAACAGTACTCTTAAAAGATGAAGATGCCATGCAATAATAAGGTATTATTTTTCCATACTATACAATCAGTTCATTTTTGTAAGATACTGTTGATCCTATAAACTACCATGATGAAAAGCAGGGAAGGTAGTATAGACATGCAACTGCTGGCAGCTGTTAGTTAAATCTACAAATTTCTGGGTTTATTTGTTATCAGTGTGTTTCTTTGCGGGGGTGGTTCCTTTGGCATGGTGGGGGGGATCTGAAGTCGAACCTTAGTGTTTGTGAAAGGGAGAGAGGAGGGGGAGAGAGACAGAGAGAGAGAGAGAGAGAGAGAGAGAGAGAGAGAGAGAGAATGTGATAGGAGTCTATGAAAACCTGAGGCAGCATAAGTCAGTTATGAATGTGTGAGAAAAACGATAGAGCATTTATTGTTTGCTATATACCAGGCACTAGACTAAACACTAGGAATACAAATAAAAACATGCTAGACAGCTCCTGCTCTGAAATAGTTTACATTCTAATGGGAGAAGACAACAGATAAAAGCAAAAGAATGACTAGATGTGGGAAGTGAGATCAATGGAAAACCCAGTGGTTTAGGAAGCCTTGAAGTGAGGGCCTGTACCTAATTCTACAGGACTAGGGGAAATGGTGAGAAGCAAAGCAAACTCCAGGGGCAGGAACTCTTTTCTATCTAGCTAGCTAGAAAAATTGGGTAAGAGTCACATCAATTCCAGTTTGGGAGCAACATTGAATGTCTACTAGTCATATCTGATATTTCGTCACTTTATCTGCATCAGTATTTAATGAGCCCTTTTTAGTTTCTGTAGGGAACAAGGGGGAGGGATCCTACACAAATGGACCCTGAAGTTTGCTGAGTAGCTGAATTTGAGAGCTGTTTGTGAATGAGCCCAAACAGTTTGAGAATCATGGTGTGTCTCTCCCTACTGATTTTCCTTTCGTCTTCGTATGGTACTCGACTCTACTATAATTTGAAGTTCACTCACAAAGGAAAGATGAGCAGTAAGCAAATCCAAAATGAGTTTGTCATACTTCTGCATTCAAAGAACGGAGGACTTGGTTCACATTGGGCTCAGTTCTCTTGGTGAGTAACTCCCCTTTCCAAAGGTCCTATTAACTTCAAAGGGAGCTCCATGCATGTAAATGATTATATTTATTGGATGCGCCAACTCTTTCTTAGCCTCTGGGCACAATTAGAAATATCATAGAAAAAAGGTATGTCTGTGAGTTGGGCCCATATTTGATATTCTATGGGAAATTTCCCATAGAGTTACAGATATTAAAAATCCTGCCCAATGGTTCACTTATGAGTGCTATGATGTTCTCTTGTCAACCAGCCTTTCTTATTAACATTTTTGTTTATTTCTGCTGAAAAATAGGTTTTGATGTTTTTCTGTACAAAGAAAAATATTTTTATTAGGTTTGAAACTATGACAAACTAATGGTAAAATCCTGGCTTCCTGTATAATCTCACACAGTCATAAACAATTAGAATGTATAGTGCCACTCCTCCAAGGGTTTGCTAGTGCTTTAACTGACATATCCTTAATACTCAAGGTAGCACTGTGAGATAGGCAGCAAATATGATTATTCTTTCTTCAAGGTCATATTATGAGTTACTTATTGAAATTCATTGGTCAGAAGGAGAAAAAAATTAAGTTCATGGGCACCCAATGTAGTACTGTATTCACAGGATCACACTACCACTTTAATATATGAGATAAACCCCAGCCAATCAAAATACTATTTGTTGAATACCAGTTATACTCTCTGTGCTTCACTTGCTGAAGCCATAGTCAAGGAGAATCTAAATTTAGAGCTCAAATGTATCTCAAAGGCCACCCTTGACCGACCACTTCAATTTTATCAATGTAGAAAATGAGACCCGTTGAGATTAAGTAGTGTTCCCAGAGTCACACAAGTAGCAGCAGAGAAAAGGATTCAAACCCAGGTCCCATAACTCCAAAACCAGGGCTCCACCAACTGTCACCAATGGTCAGGTAAGCTCAAGGGTTCTAGGAGCAACACCATTCCCTAGACCTCCAGCCCTACTTCCAGGTTGCCTCTTTGGATAGAGAACTTTCTCTTCACACACCTCCTCAATAGCCACAGTTTACTGAAGGTTTAGAAAAGAAAGCTCTAACCACCAAAGTTCTTGGTACTGATATTCAATCTCAGAAAGACAGGGTTTTACGAGTAGGAATGATGTTAAAGAAGATATATTCCCACCTATTTTGTTGCTAACACCTACAGTCCTTGGGAATCCTTCCATGCAACTCATAGTTGTAACTCTCTGCCACCTGTCTATTAGAAAATGAGCTTCTTGAGTGTAGATTGGCTTGCTTCTCTGTTTGTATCCCCAGCACTTAGCTCAGTTCTTTCCATGTAATAAGCACTTAATGAATGCTTTTTCATTCATTCATTCATAATTAGAATATATTTTCTTCACATTCTATAGAGGGTCTATATTCTACACATCACCTTTTAAGCTATACTTTCACTATAATGGTCTTGTGGTCTGAGCTCTTTAAGAAGAATCAAGAGTTTTAGATAGGTGTGGTGGTTGGAATGCGGGAACCAAAGTCAGGAAGAGCTCATTTTGAATCTTGCCTCTGACACTAGCCGTGTAACCAAAGGCAAATTACTAAATCTCTCTGAACCTCAGTTTCTTCAGCTCTAAAATGGGTCAAATGATTCCTATAAGTACCTACCTCACAGGGCTGTCTCAAGGATCAAATGATGGTAGGAAACATTGGTATGTGAAGTATTTTGTAAACATTAAAATGCTATATAAATGTCAGTTATTATTACTAACAGCGTTCATACCTCTGGCTCTGATTCCTGAATGAGACACTTAGCTTTTCCACCTGGGCCTCTGTGTTTACACAGCACTCACAAAGAACTATGGAAGTGCTATAGAAGCAGCTCCACAGCATTATTAGTTGGAATCTCGTGTATGGACAACAATTCAGGTGGTACTTTTAAACTGTTCATTATTCAAATCTCCAGATAAATGCCAAAGAGCACTGAGAAAAGAATGCTTGTCCTTGAATGATGAAAACATTCACTGAAAATGTACCCACAAGTGAAGGGTGGTTTGAAAAGACACGAAAGATTTATAAAAAATGTTTTGATAAACAACATAACTTATAAAAGGCTTATTCTAACCAGCCTTACTACAGACACACAAAACCATTTAAAAATCATTTGGATATATTCTGAGTCACTTGTAAAGGAAAATTAAGCAAGGACGGCCTGATTTTTAGTAAATATTTATAGAGCAAAACAATACGAAGCATATATAATAATCAGAATTGTAGTGAAAATGTGTGCAAGTAGGTTTATTTTGAAAGGAAAATTCCTACTCCCAGTGTCATACCCAATTAAATTCTCCAGGTAATGACCCCATTTGCATAGCGAGCTGAACCCACAAGTGGGAATTTTAATGGGCACACCACCTGAGTACGTTAATTGAGAGTGACACTACTTGAACTAGTTTTGTGCTTACCCCACTGAAAATTCTACTCATATTATTTTTAATGTCAAGCTACAAGTCAAATTTCAAGATGATGGATTTGTTCTTTTTTAAGCACTGAGTTTGAATAAAAGAAATGCTTTAATTCTGTTATGCATTGCATATCTTTGCTTTAACTAATCTATAGTTCTGATTCTTACCCTTGCCTCATTTTTTCAGTGATTGGAATTTAATTTTCTTCATTAATTTGTGAATAATTAGATAAAAAGTCTTCAGCAGTTAAATTGCTTTTGGATTGCTGTTTAATGTACTTTTACAAGAATATTATAGTTAAGCTGGCATAATAGTTTACTAAAATGTAATTGTGTAAATATGCCCAATTATTCTTTCTGAGGATCTAATAAGATTTAATATATTATGCATCCATAGATATCTTCCTTCTCGGTAAACCTACAACCAATAAAGTCCAATTGCTGCAAAGCAGATAACAGATGCAGTGTCATCTGAGGTTGCTACTTTTAGAAGCTATTTTCCTCATCTCTGAGGCACTGTTAGGGTCCTTGAAAGTATTTTGCATTCTGATTTGGGGATTCTTCTTTGAAGCCCACATTAAATGATGCCGCGGTGTAGTCTTTACAACTTGGAAAATCAGGCACATAGTGAACAATGATTTCTAGGCTTCCAGATGGAACATTTAACTCTTCTTTTGTTTCACTACAACACAGCTGGCTACATTAACTATTTGTAGGTCTTTGAAACCACATTTCAACATCCGTAATTGGTTCAGGATCAAGCCGATTGGCTCCATCTTTACACTGCTACCTACCAAGTTAAGAAATGGATTGGTTCAATATAAAACAGCAGGGCTGTTTTTAGAAATAGTTACTAGTGCCCAGTCTTCAATATGGCTTGGCTTCCTCCTATAATGAGATCTTTTCGTTCCTTGCTCAACAGGGCTTTCTTCTTTCTGCAAAAGGCTATGAACTGTGTCAAATGGATCAAGAGCTTTTATGCACCCTCTTTCTTGGTCTTGGAACTTAATTCCTTTGCATCTAACCACTTTATACATCAGCACTTAGGGATGTTTTTAATTTTTAAAGCTAAACTTAGAAAGCATATGTTCAAATTTGCATTTCACTCACCAATTTTGTTAATAATTGTGTCCTTACATGTCTAATGTGGTGATTTGTTTTGTATGACTATGCATATTTGTAATGCTTTTTTTTTCCTCTAGCTTCTTCAATGGGTCAGGAAGGGGGAAAGGAAAAGAAGAGAATTTGGAACCGAAAATTATGTAAAATTGAATTATTTGGGGAAAAGTTTAAATAAAGTGTTAGCACACAAGTAAAAAATGTATAATTATGTCCTTAACTGAGCTATGTTCAAAAATTGTGCAGGAAGCATATACTTTATCAGCACTTTAGAAAACTACATTTTATCTTCAATATTGGAATTCCCACTGAGTATAAGGTATTAAGGAGAGATATCAAGATTATCCCCAAATTATATTTTCAATTCACAATTTTTCACATAAACAGAAGGTTGGGATATGTTGTTTAAAGTTCTCATCTTAGATAAAGGTGGGAAGTGGGGGGAGGGGGGGATCCATAATCTAGTTGAATGCTGAAAGAAATCTACTGGCTCTAGTTGTTTGGTTATAATTAACAGATAATTTTATGTATTATCAAGCTTAGCCCCAATGAGGAGATATGAGTATTTCCCTTCTTTCTTTGCAGAGGAGAGAAACCATGAGTGTAGAACACTACATATCATGTCATACTATTTTTTCTTAAACATTGGTTAATTTTTCTGAACCGTTTTGTTAAAAAAAATTATTCATTGTAAAGGATAGTTGGGAGTGAGTTCTAGAATGGCTTGGAAACAATAATACCTTCTTCAGGAATAAACTGACTTATTTTACAACTTGGTAACAACCATTTGCTTAGAATTTAAGAAGGAAAACCATATGATTTCTAGACTTCTACATAAATCTTATGATTGTTAAGCACTTGATTTATACAAAATTGAACTTAATATTA
The DNA here is from genome assembly GCA_028646595.1 of Phalanger gymnotis. NCBI lineage: Eukaryota > Metazoa > Chordata > Mammalia > Diprotodontia > Phalangeridae > Phalanger > Phalanger gymnotis. Next base: position 110,438,562 of record CM053623.1, read on the forward strand.
TAAATTTAGCTTTAAGGTTTGCAGTGTGCTTTATGTTTCGAGAGAAATAATTATTTCTCTATTAACAACCAATTATTGAATTAGGACTAAGGTTTTTCCCCTTCCTATCTCCTCATTTGGAAGTCTGCCCCTAAAAGTTATCCAGCGAGCCTTTGAAGGGAAGTGCTGATGATAATTTGAAATATTAGGTAAAATGCACCCAAATGGGAAAACTCAGATCTGATCAAAAGTTAAAGAAATTCTAAAGTGGGTGAACTGGCGAATTCCGGCCCATTATGTTGTCAGACAGGTCTGGGGGGAAGTAGATTCACAGTTTTGTCTAGATTACCCTAGACTGGGTGGTGTGGGTATAGATAAATCTCTGACCAAGAATGAGTGATAAGAGTCATGTCCCTCAGATCCTCATTAGAATAAGCCCACCTCTCATTATAATATTCATTACTTGTTAATGAGAATTGATTTCCACTCCCAGGAACACCCAATCTTCCAAAGGCATATAAGCATTAAGTGGGTTCCATGACGGGTCTTTGGTTTAGGAAAGACAGTCAAATGACCCTTTTATTAATTATCCACTAGCCATAATTAACAAAATGATTAATTACCCAGAACCTATGTCTCTTGAACTCTTTATATGTCACAATTGATCTTATTTGATCTTTGTTACTCTGAGATAATTATTATTATCCTCATTTGCTATATTATGAAAATGAGATTGTGCACCATTAAGTGACATGCCCAGGATCACACAGCTGATAACCCACATTAGAACTCAGATCTTAATGACTCCAAGTCCCAATGCTGTATCCACTATACCACCTTGCCACCAATATGGAACATGACTAGCATCAGTAAAGAGAAAAAAATATGAAAGGCATTATATGAAGTTGCCTTTATTCATGGATGCTCAAATTTGTAAGGACCTCAGAAGATATCTAATTCAATTCACACCTGAAGAAAATTCACCTTTTAAACAACACTGACATGCAGTAATAAAACCTTTGGTTAAAGTTCCCTAGAAATGGGGGGGGGGGGTCAAGATGGCGGCTGGAAAGCAGGGACTAGCGTGAGCTTCCTGCCAAGTCCCTCCAAAAACCTACAAAAAATGGCTCTGAACCAGTTTTAGAACTGCAGAACCCATGAAATAGCAGAGGGAAGCAGGGCTCCAGCCCAGGACAGACTGGATGGTCTCTGGGGAAGGTCTATCCCACATGGAGCAGGGAGCAGAGGGGAGCAGAGCAGAGCCCAGCATGGGCGGCCCGGACCTACCAGACCAGCAGCCAGGTGGAGCGTGCCCTAGAGCCCTGAATCAGTGAGCTGTGGCAGTTACCAGACTTCTCAACCCACAAACACCAAAGACAACAGAGAAGGTTAGTGGGAAAAGCTGCTGGGGACAGGGAGTTTGTGGTTTGGCCACGGCCCCAGGGGCAGCAGAGGTGGGGCAGCTACAAAACTACAGCTGCAATTGCTTCTGGCCCCAGGCCCACCTGGTGGGAGGAACTAAGTGGCTGATCAGAGCAGGAGTGAAGAGCCTGCTGAAGATCTAAGTCCAGTCCAGGTTGGGGGTTCTTGGGGAAGGAGGAGTGCTGGTGTGGCAGAGCTAGCGCATCCCCCCAAGCGTGGAACATAGAACTCTCTACTCTATAAGCAGTCATACCCCCCTGAAAAACTCAAGGGTCAAGTAAGTTGGCTGGGAACATGGCCAGGGAGTGAAAATGCACCCAGATTCAGTCTCAGACCGTGGAATCCTTCTTCGGTGACAAAGAAGACCAAAACATACAGCCAGAAGAAGTCAACAA
>CM053623.1:110440857-110581829 GCA_028646595.1 Phalanger gymnotis
AAAATTCAATAAAGGGGGATAGGATAGGAAGGAGCAAAATATAGTTAGTCTTTCACAACATGAGTATTGTGGAAGGGTTATACATAATGATATGCATGTGGCCCATGTTGAATTGCTTGACTTCTTAGGGAGGGTGGGTGGGAAGGGAAGAGAGGAGAGAATTTGGAATTCAAAGTTTTAAAAACAGATGTCCAAAAACAAAAAAAAAAAAAAGCTTTTGCATGCAATTAGAAAATAAGATACACAGGCAATGGGGCATGGAAATTTATCTTGCCCTACAAGAAAGGAAGGGAAAAGGGGATGAGAGGGGAGTGGGGTGACAGAAGGGAGGGCAGACTGGGGAACGGGGCAACCAGAATACACGCCATCTTGGACTGGGGGAGAGGGTACGAATGGGGAGAAAATTTGTAATTCAAACTCTTGTGAAAATCAATGCTGAAAACTAAATATATTAAATTAAAAAAAATTTAAAAAAATAAAGAAATTGGGGAATGGCTCTTAGTCTTAGAGACTTGAATTTCTTTTTCATATATCTCGTGACCTTCATAAGATAAATGTGCTGCAAAGATTTTTTCCCAGTTTCCCAAATATTGTCCCTTCTAATATTAACTACATGAGATTTACTCAGGCAAAATGTTTTAAATTTTATGTAAGAAAAATTGTCCATTAAAAAAAAAAGTTCCCTAGAAATGGTCAACTCCCTACAACTTAAGGCAGTCTATTCTACTTCTGGCTAACTTGACTTATTGGGAAGATTTTCCTTCTTAGATCAAGCCTCACTTTGGTTCTGCATCTTCCAACCATTGATACTAATTCATGCTCTTTGGGTCCAAGCAGAACAAATCTATCCTCCCTTTCAAATAATTAAAGGCAGTTAACATGTCTTTTCTTTTAGTATTCTTAACTTTAGTCTAAGCATCCTTAATTGATTTAACTGTTGCTCATATGATGACAACCTTGAGATCTTTCACCATTCCAGCCACCCACCTCTGGATGCTTCCCCAAAATATCAATGTCTCTCTTTAGATGTAGTGTCCAGAACTGAACACAACACTACAAATGTGGTCTGTCCAAAGCAAAATATGGTGGGACTGTTCTGGATTCTGTACCTGTCAACGCAGGCTGAAGTTTCATTAGAGACAGCTAGGTGGCACACTAGTCTGTAGTCAGTCCTGAGTTCAAATTTGATTTTAGACACTTTCTAGCTGTGTGGCCCCAGGCAAGTCACTTTACCCTAATTGCCTCAGTTCCTCCTCTGTAAAATGAGCTGGAGAAGGAAATGGGAAAAAACTCCAGTACCTTTGCCAAGAAAACCCCAAACTGGGTCATGAAGAGCAGGACATGACTGAAAAGGCTAAACAACAAAGGTTCATTAGTTTCTTTAATAGCTCCATCATACCATTGACTTAGCCTGACTTGGAATCCCCTTAAACTAATTCCACGTTTCTCAGATGAATTGCTAACTAGCTAGACCTCCCCCATTTTGTATTTGTGAGTTGATCTGAACTCAAGTATTAAAAAGGGATCAAAATGTATTGGAAAAAAATGCACAGAACTTGAAATCAGAAGGTCTAGTTTCAAATCCTGACTCTGCCACTTAACTCCTGAGTGACTTTGGGCAAGTCATTTAATTTCTTTGCGCCTCAACCTCCTCCTCTCTTAAAAAAAAATACGTGGCATCATATTAGGCACTTGTACATATTTGTACTTATTAAATTCCATTTTAATAGATTCGGCCTTAAGTTTTCATCCACTAGTGGTTCTTTTGGATTATGACTATCAGAAAATCTGTTAGCTATCTCTGCTAGCTTTGTGTCACCTGCTCCTTTGATAAGGATTTCATTTTTGGTTTCATGGAAGCCCTTGATAAAAATGTTAAATAGCAGGGGGGCAAGCATATATCCCCAGGGGCACTCCACTAAAAATCTCCTGCAAATGTGGTATCATTCAACTAGTTCCCAATGTTTAGTCTAGAGAAAAGTGCTAAGGTGAAGTGAAAGCCTACTGTAGGTGAATAGATTTAGTTTATCCATAGTAATATAACAAACGTCAAAATGATTATTCTGTAAGATAAAGTCAAGGGTTTCCTAAAGCAGTGAGCTTGCTCATTTGTTCAATCAAACACCAACTATCCTAAGATATCAAGTTAAATATTACTTATATAATGTGATGGAGAATCCTCTAGAATAATTTGAACATTTCTGATGATTTTCATTCTCATGAGATCCATTAAGCCTAACACTCACGATGTACTACTTGTGAATGATCAGTCTATTTAATCATACAGTAAAAGTTAGCTTTTTAATAAGTTAAAAGTGAAAATTTGAAAGTTGATCATGAGAAAATTTGCCAAGCCGAATTCAGTTTATACAAATATATGACCGATTTTTAAATAAAGCAAACCTCTGATGTCAGAATGCACTATAGCTATTTGTCCACATTGGTTCATTTATGTCCATGTATCACATTTGAGTGACATAAAAAATAAAGTCAGTCTTCAGGGAAAAAATGTAACAGGATAAAACAAACCTTCTAATCTTAAATCATATCGAAAAGCATTAAAAGAGAAAAGAAAAATCAACAAAACAGTTTGATATGAAAATATGTCAATGATTCGACATAAAGCTGTTGTTTCTTTAATTTCAAAATAGTGTTCTTTAGGATAATACAAGATCTAGTTAATATAAAATTCAAAGATCGCATTACCAATGTTCTAAAAAGGGGGTTAGAAATCCCCTCAAAAAAAAAACTTTAACTGTAAACTACAGAACTTAATCACAATTTCCATAATATCCAACAGAACATTTTGTACATAGAAATTCTGAAACTGGTGCTCAAAAGTACAAGTTCACATTTATCTACTTTTATTTTTGCTTTGTTTTTATTATACAAGGTGCTTACAAAATGATTGTCTGAAGTAGACAAAAGAGAATTTTGAGAATATAAAAATGAAATCCCACTATCCAACTAACGTTCTCTGCTACAGAGACATATTACAAAAGTGCTGATATTTCTATGGAAAATAGCAGAATATATTTAAATATCAGACATCACTCAGTCAAAAATTATTTTCAGGAAAAAAATGAAATAATCTGATAATTCCAGGTCATTAGGAGACTTCATATGTCTACACAGATGATACTCATAATCTGTAATGTTTCATATATCTAGTAAGTATATGGAATGTTAGGCTTGGGTACATATAAATATTGAGATTCTGATTATGTATAAAGTACTACAAAGCTCTTATATTTGGTTTAACAAATAGAAGGCATTTTTTTTTCAGAAAGAGGGGAAAGAATGTTTATTAGCACTCTATTTTAAATTCAATAGCTCAAAAGTCCTCAGTTTGAAAAATGCACCACAAGTGGGAGTGAAGCTATTTTGTTGTTGCTGTTTTGCCTATCTGCAATACATAAAATATGATCGCTAGGTGGCTCAGTGGATAGAAGGCTGGGCCTGGAGTCAGGAAGACCTGAGTTCAAATCCAGTCTTAGACACTTACTAGCTGTGTGACCCTGGGCAAGTCACTTAACTTCTGTTTGCCTTAATCCATAAGAGAAGGAAATGGCAAACCACTCCAGTATCTTTACCAAGAAAACCCCACCAACAGTATGGTCCATGGGGTCATGAAGAGTCAGACATGACTCCAACAACAACAATACATGAAATAACTATTAAGTATGTTTGATGAAAGAGACATGGTAACAGATGGCACTTTTGTCCTTGGAGCCCATGGTCATGCATTTCCAAGACCAATGTAGCAATGCCTTTTTTAAAAGGCTATCTATGCTAAAAGGTGACTGGAAAGGGGCCAATTAATTATTTAGTCAGCCATGGTCAGACACACTCTACGCTGACCCAACACTGTGATGTCATTTTGGTCCTCTTCAATTACAAAGGACAACAGTGGGGCATGGGAATGGGGCAAGCAATAAATAAGATAACATAGCAAGAAATATCAATCCAAAAATGTACTTCTATAACCTCTACAAAAAAACCAAACTTAACAATCTGGAAAAAATCAAGACACAGTAGGAAACACATAGTAGGAAAACACACTCCTCATTCTAACAGAACATATACAAATGTTGCAAGTCTCAAATCAGCTATAACTCTCCTTGTCTTTTCCTACTTTCCTAATATATAACGTGAATATATAGTATGTGTAGTTGATGATTTGGTTAATTTTAAGACTGGAAATCTTGAAATCTAGTCAAGTCACAATGGTAGAAATAGGAATTCTCATTTCATTGTTACGGAATGGTTTGTAATAACTGCCCTTTATGTAATCTGTTGTTTTAAAATTGGTTAAAATCCAACAGAAACGAAAACAACTCCTGAAATGCAAACACTCACAAAAAAAGGCAGTTTCAAATTAAACTGCAAATTTACCAGCGCTGCTCCTCAGGTTGGCACTGGCATTTCCCCACTATGAATATACTGTATCAGCTTCGTAAGTCTTTACTTTTATCAACATAAAACCTCATAATGAAACCAAAAATACTATAATCAGCTATAAAAAGATACACATTTTGGTAAATCTTAGCTGACATATTTTTTTTCTAAATACTGTATTTTTTATTGCTCTAAAATGGCTATGTATACTTAATTGTAACTGATTAAGAGTACAGAGTTTTCATCTTGACCTCTAAAGTTTGGTATGAAAGAAACTAAATTCTTCAAGTAACAAATGTGGAAAGCCTCTGAGACCTGAGTTCCCACAATTTTGTTTTTAAGACAGCTTTGAGTTTGTTCTCTCTAATTTAAACTACAAAGAACATTTCATTTTAAACATTAGTAGACAAATAACAAAAATAAATTTTATTTTTTAAATACTCATTTAGAAATAAGTGTGTTTGGAGGAAGGAGGCTCCTAGGAATGGTTATCACAAATCTAGCTAAGAAGTAGGAGAAAAATGAGTATCTGTGTTTTTTTTTTCTTTTGAAATCTCCCATTAATTAAAGCAACCTATTAAAGAAAAAAAAAAGTAGTTTAAAATTTCACACATAAAACCATACACATTTGGTTATGATATGGAGTTTTGAAAGATTCTTTAAAAAGAGGGAGGAAACAGTGCAAGCAACTGGGTTGTTTCATGAGAATCTTGTGATGCTTTTCCCCCCATTAGGAGAATTTAAAAAAACAACGAAAACTCCAGTTTTGAACAAAATAAAATAAGGGATAAATATTTATGATGGGAAACAAATTCCACAGCATTCCATACAGATTTCTAAACAGTCTGATGATTCACAACAGGCATCCATTATACCACAATCCATGTCACAAGGGCAGTTACAGTCATCTCCTACTTCATCACCACAGCAACAGCAGCAGGCCTCCGACGTACAGATGCCACATGATGCCTGTCCTAATACGATATTGCAGAGGGTCAGGAACTCACAGAACAAGCAGGCCAGGATACAGTGAACACAGCAATCTTCATAATGTTCATTCAATTGTCAAGCACACCATAAAGAGAAAGGGAAAGAAAATAATAATAATACATGTCAATAGAGGAATAATGACAACAGATTAAAAAGAAAAAGTAGCAATCTGTGTGCCATTCAAAGGTCTCTTTTTCCTATCAAATGCTAAAAAGGAACAAAGATCATCTTCATTAATCATGTGGCTCCTGAAATGTCATAATTAGAAAATAGAATCAATAGAGGATATAAGGGAAAAGATTTATTTTAGCAGTCTCAAAGTGAAAGGAACTTCATTTGCTCTATCACCCGGGGACCTAAGTTTCTGATCAGGGAGCCTTTCCCGATTTCCAGCCTGACTGAAACCCCACAATGCAGTTCTCATGCCATTATTTGACCGCGGTCACACTCCTTCATATCCTTCCCCCACCTCTACCCCCATCTGTGAAGCTTTCCGCCACTTGGGAGCAGTAATCCAATCAACACTACTTCATTGCTCAGAAAGGACATGTCAAACAATCACTCTGAACTAATTTAGGGTTCAAAATACTTAAACAAGTTCTCTCGACTTTAGGCAGTCCCTTTCCTCAATGAAAACTTTAATAAGGAAAAACAGCCCACCTAAGGGAGTAGAGGCTGAGACTGTCTTACTTTTTCCTTATTTTTTTTTTATTTGGGTGGGAACAATATCCCCAGCACTTAGCTGGAAATTCTAAGTACTTAACAAATGCTTTTTCACTCATTCATCCATTTATACTGGGTGGTAGTGAGTTCCTCTTTACTTTAAAAGGCCTTTAAAAGGAGCCTGGATATCCACATGTTTCAGATGGTTAAGAGCATATTCCTGTTCAGGTATGTGACTATTTGATCCTTTCCAACTCTTGACATTCTGTGATTACAACTAATTTTTTAAAATTATCAGAATGAAAATGGGGCAGTGATGGAATTGGCAGGCCTATTTTCAGTTATAAATGTGATTCTGTTTTCTTTTTCTTTTATGCCACTATCTGCTCTACGTTCAATTTCAAAGTGAGCCTTTCGATGGTATCAATAGGTTATGTTACTCTATAATGATTTTAAAGGTCCTATCATGCTATGAACAGGCACCATTTTTTGTAATACACTTGTTGCTGTTGTTCAGTTGTTTTCAGTCATGTCTGACTCTTCATAATCCCATTTGGGAATTTCTTGGCAGATGTTGGAGTGGTTTGCCATTTCCTTCTTCAGCTCATTTTACAGATGAGAAACTAAGGCAAACGGGATTGACTTGCCCACGATCTCAAAGCTAGTAAGTGTCTCAAGCCAGATTGGAACTCAGGAAGATGAGTCTTCTGGATTCCAGGCCTGGCATTCTATCCAGTGCACCAACCACCTAGCTGCGCCTTGTAATAAATGAGTCATGTTAAATAGGCAGCAGCTCTTTAAACAAAAAACTGATGTGCCAAATATATATATCCAGTGAAACCCCAAGCCACACTTTTGAGTATATGTTTCACTATCTTCTTCTGTGCTTACCTTTGCATTAAAATCAAGAATGCTGATATACTGTTCATTTCCAATTCTACTTGGAACAATTTACATTTCAAGATTTATAGAGGCGGTTTACAAAGTCACCTGGAGATGAAGAAACAACTCAGCTTTCATAAAACCCTGATGAATACCTAAAGACATTGCTGAGTGTTTGGTACTTGTGTTTATTATTGTCATTACTTAACACTTACTGCAAACCCATATGTCATATTTTTTTAAAGCAACAGCCCAGTTGTGGCAGGCTTTTTCTAAGACTGGCTAGGTTTTGCAACAAGCCTATGAGAATGCTGGCTGAATCCTACAGGCACGAAGAGTGGGTGCCAATGCCTTATGTACAGACACTTGTAATATAAAAGTTAATATAATAGTGGGTATTCATTCTAACTTGGCAGTTCCCAGGCTGGCTTCTAATTAAGCAAGAAATTTTACACAATGTTATGCACTCAGATAAAAATCTGGTTCTACCAGAAAGATCTGGTGTGGCTTAGTTCTGTAGTGATGAGTAAATATCTATTCCCATGTAAATAAAGAATATTAAACATTGCCACAACGAGTCAATTCAAAGTTCAATTTAGATACACAGTGAAGTAGCCCTTGAAATATGTGAAGTGATAGCATGCAGTTAGTATCTTGTTCTAGAGAACTTATATGTTAATAATAAGACTAAAATCTTTATATAGGAAATTAGCACAAATATGAAGTCCAAAGAATGACCTGGCATCATCAAGTAAAAGAGAGCACTCTTGTGAAATGGGAAAAACTATGGGTCAAATCACATCCCCTAAAAACATAACCAATATGTTAAAAGTCTTAAGTGATGCCATATATATATACATATATATACACGTGTGTGTGCGTATATATACATATATATATATAAAATGTGTGTATACATGTATTGTACATACATATATACATATGTGTGTATATATGTATGTGTTTATGTATGTGTATGTATTCATATATTATATATATGAACTCATGGTTGTACAAGCAAGTTGCTGACTTGCATTGGTGTAAAGAATTTCTGTACTGGGACTTCTATGTACCAATGAAATTATAAGCTTGGACCAAAAAGAAAAAAAAAAGCTAAGTTAGCAAGCTTGAGAAATTCACTTGCTCTGAGACTATTTATTCATCTATAAATTAAGAGGGTTGAACTAGGGAACTTTTAAGGTCCTTTTCAGCTTCAAAAACCTCTATGGTCCTGCTTATTCAAGTAAGTTACATATAGTTCAGACTAGAAGATTGATATGAGCATGAAAGTTCTTGTCAAAAAATGTGGAATTTGAATAAGACTCTAAAGGAAAAGTAGGAAAGAGACTAGAAATAAGAGTTTAGATTTGGTGTTGGGCTTAAGGAAACTTTGATTTTCTGGAAGGCTAGATGGGGCAGATATGATGAAAGCAGTATTTAAAGAAGATGAGCATGAAATTCAATTCAATTCAATATATATATATATATATAGATATGTCAAAGATGCTGAAAAATTCTCAAAATCCAACACCTATTTCTGTTTTTAAGATATTAGAATGCATAGGAATAAATGAATCTTTATTCTATATTATAACTTAATGTATTAGAAGCATCTATCTAAAACCAGGAGCCAGCATTATATATAACAAAGATAATCCAGAGGCCTGTTCAAAAAGTTTCGAGTAAAATGAGGATGCCAATATCATCACTACTATTTTATATCATGCTAGATATGCTGGTTATAGATTAAGACAAGAAAAAAATATAAGATAATAAGCATTGGCAACGAAACAAAACTTGCTTTCAGCAGATGACATGATGGTTTACTTAAAAAAAACCCTACAGAATCAACTATAACTTAACCGAAATAATTTAAAACCTCAGCAAAGTAGAGAAGAAATAAATCCACCTAAATTATCTAAATTTCTATATATTACCAATAAGACTCAGCAGAAGGAGTCAGAAAGAGAAAGTCCATTTAAAATAATTACAGAATGTGTAAAATATTTGAGAATCTACCTGTCGAGACACACACAGGTACTATATGAATAAACTACAAAATAATCTATAGAAATCAACAGACCTAAATAACTAGAATAGGCTGAGCCAATATAATAAAGATGGTATTATTGCCTATATTAATTTACTTATTCAGTGCTGTTCCAATCAAAGTACCGAACTATTATTTTATAGAGCTAGGAAAAGAAATTCATCTGAAAACAAAGGTCAAGAATTTCAAAGGAAATAATGGGAAAAAGGTTAAAAGGAAGGTGGCTTAGCAGTGCTAGATTTCAAACTATATTACACAGCAGTAATCATCAACATGATTTGGTGCTGGTTAAGAAAGTGATTGATACATGAAATATATTAAGTGCATAGCATCCAGAAGCATATGAATACAGTAGCGCAGTAGCTGAAGACCTCAGCTTCTGTGGGTAAGAATTCATTAACTGCTAGAAAAACTGGAAAGCAATGTGGCTGAAATTCTGGTTTGGACTAACACTATATACTTGATCAAATGGATGCATGATTGAGACATAAAAGTTCACATCAGAAACAAACTAGCAAAGAAGAAATTACCTTTCAGATCTACATATAGAGTCTATGATCAAAGAAGTGATAGGGAAAATCATACAAGATAAAAGACAATTTTGATTATACGAAATAAAAAAGGGTTTTTCACAAACAAAACTAATACAACTAAAAATAGAAGAGAAGCAGCTAACTGGGGAGGGGAGAACAACTTTATAGTAAGTTTCTCTGAAAGGGACTCATTTCCAAAATATATAAGGACCTCATTCAAATCTATATGAACAAGAGTCATTCCCCAAAAGATAAATGGTCAAAGGATATAAATAATTTTCAGAGGAAGAAAACCAAGTTATCAATAGCCACATTTTTTAAAATGCTCCAAATCACTAATAATTAGGGAAATGCTAATTAAAGTAATTCTGAGATTCTACCTCATATCCATCAGACTGGCAAAGCTCATGAAAAGAGAAAGTAAAAATTGTTGAAGAAGCTGCAGGAAAATAGCCACACAAGATGCACTATGCACTATGGTTCCATTGGTGGACTTGGTACAGCTACTTTGAAAAAAATTTGGAACTACACCCAAAAACTTCAAGGACATACTCAGGGCCACCACTACTAGGTCTATACATCAAAGAGATCAAAGAAAGAAGAATAACGACCCTTAGGTAGAAACATGTTTTTTACCTACTCCTTTAGATATTTATATATACACATATATAGAGAGAAAGCAAAGAATTGGAAACTGAGGATGCATATTATTGCACATTGAGAAATGAAAAAATGGTTAGATTCAGAGAAACCTGGGAAGACTGTATGAATTGATGCTGAGAAAAGTGAGAAAAAAATGGAAGAATAATTTAAATAATACCTACATTAAAAAGAAAGTCTTGAAAGATTTGAGAACTCTGACAATGACAACCATGATTTTAGAGAACTGATTATGAAGATGCTACCTACTTCCTGAGGGAAGTGATGGACCCAAGAGGCAAAATAAAACAGTTTTAAATTTGGCCAATATAGGAATTTTTCTTACTTAACTATGCATATTGGTTACAAATGTTTTGTTTATATTTCCTTCCAATGGAGGTGATGGGAGGGAAAGAAGAGATGGGGGGAGAGACAGAGAGAGGAAGGAAGGAAGGAAGGAAGGAAGGAAGAAAAGAAGGAAGGAAAATAAATAAAAGAAGGTAATTGAATCATTATTTAGAAGATACACATAAGGGAAGGAAGGCCAGAGAAAATTACAGAGAAGACAGCTTTGAAAGTTACATGCTGAATTTATTATATAATTAAGAGTAAAGTTCACAATAGAGATCCATAGTTTTATGTATAATTTTCTTGTTATACTATGAATATGGAAATGCTTATTTTATTTGATGTTTGTTCATTTCAGATTCTTTAAAATAAAAATAACAACAAAAAACAAGATGCACGCAACAGAAATTCAGTTTCACTTAAAATACTTTTTGTGTATTCTATTTTGTACATAGAATATTTTTTCTAGCTATTATTAAATTTTAAAAGTTTAAATTTTTTAAAAAAATATTAAGTGAACAGTATATAAGGCCCCTGTGAGAGGCACTGGGGATTAAAAAGACAAAAAACAACAACTTCATGGATTAGAGATGAGAGAGCCTGCAGAAAAGAAGGCAGGATCCATAACTATAGAACGTGCAGGGGAAGATGATGATCGTCTGGTGATCTCAATTAAATCCTTGGTTTCAGCTGATTCCCTAATCAATCTATAATTCCAACACGCTCCTGAGCTTCTGACTTGTATTTCAAATTGCCTACTGGATATTTTCAATATGTGTGTGTGTTTGTGTGTGTATGTGTTTATGTGTGTGTGTGTATTCATGTATTATATATATGAACTCATAGTTGAAAGCATATTTAATGCCTTTCTGTCTTATCCCAGATACATTACTCCATCAAGCAGACACATCATGCCAATTCTTTCTCCTTAAAATCTCTTCCATTCATGCTCTACTCGTTGGGGAACTCACTGTTCCATTTTCCTAATTCAAGTGCTAGGTACTTAAACACCCCAGATAATATGCACTTCTTCCATGAAGTCTTCATTCGTCCCCATCACCAATAGTTTATTAAAAGCAATGTTAAAGGGTGGAAAGGATCTAGGAGCCTAATAATGTTTCAAATTGGGAAACTGAGGTACATACAGATGGAGTTATTTTCCAGTGGTTACATAACTGATTATGTAAAGCTTATGGACTAGAACTTAGGTGTCTCAAGCCTAAATCTAAAGCTTATTCTCTATATGAATTTGCAGCTCTTGGTATGTATCTTTTATATTTATCATGCTATATTTCATGTTTATCTTGAAGACTCTGAGACCTTGTGGTTTCAATAGTGTGAACATCCCCTCTACCAGCACATGTTGCAACCCATCTTTGACTAAGTAGATGGTTTCAAAAATGGCTGTAATAAAAAAAATGTTGTGGTCAACCTATTGGACTCTCTGAACTTAACTAAACTGGTACTTAGAGGACAAACATTTGCTATCACTGAGTCTTACTTGAAACCTTTCCAGATAGGCAGGACATCGTTTTTTTCTAAGTTAATATTTCCTTTCTTTGTCTACAAGATTCAAAGATGCAAAGGACTTCAGAGATCATCTAGTCCAGCTTCCTCACTTTTATACCTGTGCAAACAAAATCTTTGAGAGATGAAGGTCACAAAGCTACTTATTGGCAGGGCCAGGATTAGAACCTAGTTCTCTTGCTTCCTAGTCCAGTGTTCCTTCAGGAAAGTGGAGAAGATATCCTTAGAACTAAAAATGTCCCACTACAACTCTTTGAGACATTCTAATTATAATTCAAAAAAGAAACAAGCAAGTGTTTATTTTAAACAGGAAAGAGAGTCTAGCTTTAGCATAGTGGAAATAATTATTTGTTGTTTTGAAAATGAGGATTTTTTTTTCATTCTAGGAGTAGGGCCTATTTTTGTCATTCTTTCCATGTGCAGTAGTAAGGTTAAAGCTGCTTCTAGAAATTGGATGACGCATTATAAATGGTGTCCAGGGAGGGAGACTGGATATAAATATAAAAAATTCCTGCTGGTTGACTTGTTGCCCATCTATCTTTTTTAGCCTTTGCTCACTGTCTAAAACTTCAGACCTGGTCCCTTTCCCTTCCAAAGATTGCTCTGAAATTTAATTTTTAGGAAGAGAATTGAGAGCAACTATTAACCCTCAACAAATAAGTAAAAGCTTAGACAAATGATTTAAGACTGAGAAGTGACATCACTCACTGTAAAAGCCTGATAAAATTTAGATATTAATCTATTTGAAAAATCAGAGATTCTCTTAATCATGAAGATATGCCAATCTGGAAATGGCAAATTACAATAATGAAAAACCACTGCATCCTTGGCACTATAGGGTCCAGACTTCAAACCAACCAGATGGGAACTCTAGGTCCAATGAAGGATTTCAAAAGATTAAGTTCTTAGTAAAGTGTTCATAAAACTTTCTTTGAACAATCACTCTGTTACTGGAAAAAGCAATGCAGGCCCCTTTTCTGGAAACAGATTTCTATGAATAGATACCGGAAAGAAGTCACAAACCAGAAGGAACAGATTTTTAAAGATTGAAGTGATAAAGGATTAAAAAAAAGTAGACCAAAATTTTACTAGAAATAGTTTCATTTTCTGTACTTTACAAGTATAAAGCTTTTAGTAGCATGCGGCATACACTAGGTTCTAACTGAAGCGATTTAATCATCTGGGTTTTTTTTTTTTTTGTCTTTCTTTTTCTTAGCGAATAACACCTTCCTTCCATCTCTTTTCTGTGATTTGGAACTCTTCTCCTGCATAAGTTCATTTGTGGCTTCAAAGGGAAGATAAAAGTAAATTTGAAAAAGT
The DNA here is from genome assembly GCA_028646595.1 of Phalanger gymnotis. Taxonomy (NCBI): domain Eukaryota; kingdom Metazoa; phylum Chordata; class Mammalia; order Diprotodontia; family Phalangeridae; genus Phalanger; species Phalanger gymnotis. The sequence continues at coordinate 110,454,208 of CM053623.1, forward strand.
AATGGTTGTTTGTAGCTTGTTTTTTGCTATAAGGTAAACAAAACAATACCAGTCATACTATGAGAATTAGTAGAATTGTGTTTTTATGTAAATCAGGAAAAAAATAACAAGAGTACTTCTAACATGAACTTTTTTTCCCTGGGAAATTATTTTAGGAAAACAGTGGGAAAAAACGATAAAAGTAGAAAATTCCATCATAGAAATACAAATGATCTGAATTATTGGTTCCTCAAAGAGGAAATATTTCTCCCATAACATGTAATCATGTGAGTGTTTGTCAGCAAGAAATGTCATTTTATTTTTCTGTGTTGAAGATTTAACATTCTATGGCTTTATGAAGTGATATGCACAAGCTACTTCCAAAATGTTTGGCTGCTAATGAACAGACTGATTTCAAGAAAGAATGGCTTTGAGTTCACATAAGCACTTCATAATTCATTGTACTAAAAAAAAATAGGCAAAGCTCAGCAAGAGCAAGATTATGGTAAAACAAAGGAATATATGAACAGCAAAATAGCAAAAAGTATATAAAAGCAAATCTTTAGACACATTCTAAAAAAGAAAAAAATGCGATGAATTGAAGTGAACAGAAACAGTGATCCTTCAGTCAACTAAAAGGTCTTTGGATTAAGAATGTTGATTTGATTAAGAATTGGATTAAGAACGTTTATTTCTAAAAATAGTAAAAGTAAAAAGTGCAACCTTTTTAAAGAGAACTCCAAATGACTGGTGGCAACATCTGTGTCTTCTGCAGAAGAGAGCTAGGCTTTGCTCTAGAGAAGTTGATACTTAAAAAAAAAACAACTGGTTTCTTTATTTTAAACAAAGGCTATCTTAAATGTTTCCAAATTCTCAAAACTGAGTGCCTCAATCAAAACATTTCTGGAAGTCCGTGATTATAAAACAAGTGAGTACAGAATGAAAGTTAAGAAACATTCACTCTGTATAACTCTTTTATCTTTCTTTGGTTTCCTTTTGGTAAATATATATATATATATATTTTACAGGATGCCCTGAATATCTGTGAAACTGGCAGCGAATTCTCAGAATAACTATGAACAAATAGTTGGGTTAATAAAGATTAGAGTAGAAACTCCTTATCTATATGCTAACCTCAACAAAGTTTCTTTTGATCAAGAATATCTAAAAAGCCTCTTCTAACTGCCTGAGCTCCCTAATTTAGATGTACATTGTAAGTCACACAACTAAGGAAATTACATACAACTAACATAACTGTCTTACACACAATGCTGTATAATATTATGTGTGATACAATATTGTGTCATATAATAATCATATACAACTAAGTTGTATAAATATGTATATATTATGTATACAGCTAAGGAAATATATACACACACATATATATGTATACATAGAATTGCAATGGATTAACAATAGTAACCAAACATTTGTTAACATTTAAGGTTTCAACTATAAACACAAATTACAAAATAAACATAAATAACCCAACCCCACAGCACTCAATATTCACGTCTTGGCTATTTGTGATTAGTAATTTAGAAAGTCACACTAGGATTATACGAGGCTTTGCAATCAAAATTATCCATCACTAACAGTTGTTCCAAATTCTTTGGCTGCTAAGGTTGCTCTCAGAATGATGACAGCCCAACTCTCTGTACAATGGAAGCCCTAGTCAGGTTCAATCATTATTCTTCCCCTATATTATTTTATTAAAAGGCTACACATAGAAATCAGGGCTTAGGTAACAAGACTGAATATGAAAGTCTGCAATTTCTTCATACAAAATTAGAAAGTAGACCAGAAGAAGATTCAGTCATCCTGGATTGCAGCAGACATTGCTAAGTCATTTATCTAGCTTCTGTGAATCCAGCTGTGGGGAATGAGGCCCAGACATCTCGAGGGAATTGTGCTCCTCAAGTGTGTGGGGGTGGGGAAATATTTACTAATACAGCACAGTAGCTCAGTTTCAAGTGGTTCAGTTTCTCCAAGCCAGAGGCCTTGAAGTGTTTCTGGCCTAGAGCCCTAGACTGACCTACAGCCTGAATAAACTGGCCTGGTATGCACATATTACACAGAACCTTGTCCCAAATGGCCACATATCATTTTAGTTATAATACAGCCAAAAACGAGCAACATTTTCCTACAGTGGGGAAGAAAATGAAATAGATCAAGAAGGTTTTTTTTAAAGTGTCAGAAAGACTTTATTAAGGAAAATTATAAGCAAAGAAGGTGAGTATTCAGTTTCTATAGTGCTATCTGTTCCCTGAGAAACTAAAGAATAGTCTGGAAACATCTTACTAAGCAATACAACACTCCTTTGAGGAAAGACTCAGGTGGTAACTATTGCTCTTCTCATTTTCTGAAAAAGTTATTAGAAGTAAACTCCCTCTTAAAGTAAAGAGCACTTTATATTATATCCAGTTCTTGATTGCCCACAAACATGTCGATTATTCAGGTCCTTTGCTTTGATTCTTTACCATATTGTCTTACTTTGGGTGACTGTATTACTTACCACTTCTACCATGAGGATCATAGAATTTTAGTGATAGAAGGAGCCTCAAAGGTCATCTAGTTCTAGTCCAAGTCAGTGGGATGAGAGAGAAGGAAAACTTGTACAGGAAGAGATGGTAAAACCAAAATCTATCATTGGCTAAAACAAACAACACTAAAAATAAACTGGACTGTGCTTTTTGCAATATATGTGGATTTCATTTGACATACTCATCATCATGAAGAGTGAACTATGGCTCTATTTTAAAGAGACTTGACATTTAGTACTTAGTACTGTTCATCTGAAAATTTTTCAAGTCAATCAGTATTTATTAAACACTTACTATGTGCTTGCACTGAGCTAAATGCATGAAGAGTCCCTACCATCAAGCAGAGAAACTTGAAAACAACTAAGTAGAAACAAGATATATGCAGAATAAACTACAGATAACCTCAGAGGGAAGGCACTAACACGGGAAAAGCTTCTTGTAGAAGTGAGGTGTTAGCTGAGATCTGTAGGATGCCAAAGGAGTTAGTAGGCTGAGATGAAAGGGAAAAAATTCTAGGCATGGGAGAAGCTAGAAAAAATGCACTGAGTTGGGAAATCTTGTCTTGACAATTGAATGGAAGAGGACAATCACTGGATTTTTTTTCAAATAAACATAGTATTGAGGGGAGAGAAGTAGAAAATTACTATAAATTTTTAACTTTGAGAGATACTATATAAATATTAGTGTTATAACTTTTCTATCTAAAGAAGTTTCCAATTGGATCCTTTCATGGTTCAACTCTTTAAAAAGGGGGAGACTAGAGAGGCAATACATACAAATGGAGCTTGTGGAAGACTCAACAAGAAACAAATGGCTTTACATTAAAAATAGAAGAGAATATGGTTTGAGAGAAGGAAAAATTTCTTGACTGAATGGTAGAATTGGCTACCATGTTAAGCTACAATGTATTCATCCTTAGAAATTCTTATTAAGTCAACCATCTGTCCTGAGAGATTTAGTTATTTATCTGGAGTGGAACTACTTGACTTCCAGCTTGCTCTACTGCTAATGTTTCAAAGATTAGCTATTCATTTTCATGAGAAACTAAAATGTACAAAATAAAAGTAAAATCCTACCTTAGGATAAAAATATGTTACCTATATTAGTGTATCAGCAAGGCAATAAATACAACATCGATGATAATTGTGAATATGCCTATGTAGTTCTGTATTGCAAAGTGTGACAGACTCTCCATATAGAAGGCGGAAGAAGTAAAACACTTATTCTGAAACCAGAGGACCAAATCCCATCACCAATAAGTCCAACCTATCTAAGCAGCAACCAGCTCCCAAAACCAGTAAGCCCACTTTATCACAACAGCGAAGAACTTAAAATACAATATCATACCATGGAGCCTTGCCACCCCTCTGCTGGGGCCTTCCCACAAACACACTCACAGCATAGCTAGCACTCCTATGTCTGCTCTCTCTCTCAGTTCTAACTGTTCTTTGAGCATTCCCTATGGCACAATTTCCTTTTCCTCTCAGCAAGCTCCTCCCACCACATGTGACTTAGGCTTCCTGGGACTTAAGCAAGTTACATGGCCTATTAATGGGTGGGAAAGATCTTCAAATTTAAATTACCATTACAATTAGGTTGGCTTGTTAGAAACAAATATGCTCAGTAGGAATGATTTTAGCTAATAATGAATCAACATATACATTGGGGATTTAAAAAAATATTCTCCTAGTATATATTCAATAGATTGTTGAACCTAGTGATAACATTTATGCACTGATAAACCATACCTTCTAGTTAACAATAAAAATTTGAAACTAAAATCCCTTGGTTTAGCAAAATTACATTTTTGATACTTCTGATGATATTCCAGAAGACAAAAGAGAGAGGATTCCAACCAAGAATAACCTACCGTGCAAAACTGAGTATAATCCCACAAGGGGAAAAAATAGAAATATAATGAATTAGAGGACTTTAAGCATTCCTGATGAAAAGACCACAGCTAAGTAGAAAATGTGACTTTGAAATACAAGACCTGAGAGAAGCATGAAAAGGTAAACAATAAAAAGAAATCCCAAGGAACTCAATGAGGTTAAACTGTTTACCTTTCTACATGGGAAGATGAAACAGGTAACTTCTAAGAACTTTAATATTATTAGGGAAATGAGAAGGACTCTAAATAGAAAGAAGGTGCAGGAATGAGTCAATTATATTAAGATGATGTAAAAAAAAAATGAGTAGGTGAGAAAAAGGGTTGCCCTGGGAGATGGGGGAAGGGAGAGAAAGAACAGGGATAATTATCTCACATAAAAGAGGTGCAAGAAAGATCTTTTACAGTAGAGGTGGAAATGGTGGGTGTGGGGTAGAGTGAGCAATGCTTGAACTTCACTCATCTAAATTGATTTAAAAAGGGAATATATATGTATATAAATTACATATATATTTCACTCACACATACACACACACACACACACACACACACGAAATCTATCTTATCCAACAGGGAAGTACCAGGGGAAGGAGACAAAAGAACGTGGAAGGAAGTGATAAAAAGAAGGGCAGATAAAAGAAGGTAGTGGTCAGAAGCAAAACAGATTTTAGAGGAGGGACAGGATAAAAAGAGAGAGAACGATAAATGGGAGAAAACAGGATAGAGGAAAAGGCATAGTTAGCAATTATAACTGTGAATGTGAATGGGATAAAATGGAAGTGGGTAGCTGAATGGGTTAGAACCCAGAATCTAACAATATATTGTCTAGAAGAAAGATACTTGAAACAGAGACGCACACATGGAGTTATAATAAGGGGCTGGAGCAGAATCTATTTTGCATCAGCTAAAATAAAAAAGGCAGGGATAGCAATCATGACCTCAGACAAAGCAAATGCAAAAAATAGAACTAATTAAAAAGTGATAAGCAGAAAAACTACAACTTTACCAAAGTTACAGGACACGAAATAAGCTTAGCCACAGAAGTCATCAGCTTTTTTATATACTACCAACTAAGTCCAGCAGCAAGAGATAGAAAGACAAATTACATTTAAAATAACTACAGATAACGAGTCTACCTGCCAAGACAAAGCGAGGGATTACAGGAATACAATGACAAAACACTTTTCACACAAATAAAGACAAATCTAAACAATTAGAAAAATATTAATTGATCATGGGTAGGCTAAGCCAATATAATAAAAATCACAATTCTACATAAGTTAATTTACTTTTTCAGGGCCATACCAATCAAACTACCAAAGAATTCTTTTATAATGTTGGAAAAATTAGTAACAAAATTAATCTGGAAGAACAAAAGGTTGAGAATATCAAGGGGATTAATAAAAAACAGTTAGAGAAAGCAGTCTAGCATTTCCAAATTTCAAACTATATTACAAAATTTAATCATTAAAACAGTTTGGTACCAGATAAGAAAGAGAGTGGTAGATCAGTGGAATAGACTTGGTACACAATACATAGCAGTGAATGACCGTAGTAATCTAATGTTTGATAAGCCCAAAGATCCAAGCATTGGGGGTAAGAACTCACTGTTTGACAAAAATTGCTGGAAAAACTAGAATGCGGTTCAGTAGAAATTAGGCATAGATCTTCATCATATACCAAAAATAAGGTCAAAATGGATAAATGATTAAGACATAAAGAGTGGTATCATAAGTAAATTAGGGGAACATCGAAAAATGTACCTATAAGATCTATGAATAAGGAAAGAATTTATGACCAAATAAGAGATAAAGAGCAGCAGAGGATGTAAAATGGCTAATTTTGATGCTGCTGCTCTTAAGTCATGTTCAACTTTTCATGATACTCTTTGGGTTTGTCTTGGAAAAAATACTGGAGTGGTTTGCATTTCCTTCTCCAGCTCTTTTTTACAGATGAAGAACTGAGACAAACAGGATTAAGTGACTTGCCCAATCACACAGCTAGTAAGTGTCTGAGGCCAGATTTGAAATCAGGAAGATGAGTCTTCCTGATTCCAATCCCAGCACTTTATCCACTGTGCCACCTAGATGAAATTAAAAAGCTTTTTGTACAAAAATGATGCAACCAAAATTAGAAATAAAACAGAAAACTGGGAGGGGAAGTAATTTTGTACCAAATTCCTCTGATAAAGGCTTCATTTCCCAGATATGTAGGAAACTGAGTCAAATTTATAAAAATAAGAGCTATTCCCCAATTGATAAAGGGTCAAAGGATGTGAAAAGGCAATTTTCAAAAGAAGATATCAAAGCTATCAATAGTCATATGAAAAATGCTCTGTCACTAATAATTGGAGAAATGCAAATTAAAACAACTCTGAGATAGCACCACATAGCTATCAAATTGACTAACATGACAGAAAAAGAAAATGACAAATGTTAGAAAAACAAAAATGACAAATGTTGGAAAAAATGGGACACTAACACACTGTTGGTGGAGTTGTGAACTTATCTAACCATTCTGGAGAACAACTTGGAACTATACCCAAAGGGCTATAAAACTGCATACCCTGTGACTCAGCAATACTACTAGTAGGTCAGTATGCCAAAAAAAAAATTAAAGAAAAGGGAAAATAAGCTATCTGAACAAAAATATTTATAGGAGCTCATGTTGTGGGAGCAAAAAATTGGAAATTGAGGGAATGTCCAACAACTGGGTATCAGTTGAATAAGTTATAGCATGTGATTGTGATGGAATACTATTGCACTATAAGAAATGATGAGCAGGATGGTTTCAAAAAAACTTTAGTAAATCGTATATGAACTCATGCAAAGTGAAGTGAGCAGAACTAGGAAAACACTGTACATAGAAATGGCAATATTGCAAAGATGATCAACTGTGAAAAGGCTTAGCTTTTCTCAGCAGTGCAATGATCCAAGACAATTCCAAAAGACCCATGATGAAAAATGCTATCTACCTAAAGAGAGAGAACTGATGGAGTCCAAATGCAGATCAAAGCATACTTTTTCTTTACTCTCTTTACTTTGTATTGTTTTAGTTTGCATTTTCTTTAACACAGGTAATATGGAAATATGTTTTGCATGACTTCACATACATAACTGATGACAAATTGCTTTCCTTCTCAAGGAAGGGAAAGGGTGAGTGGAAGAGAATCTGGAACTCAAAATTTTTTAAAAATGATTATTAAAAATTCTTATATGTAATTGGGAACTACTTAATGAAACAAAACTTATTTTTAAAAATAGAGAAGTAAATTTTGCTGATAGGTTATCTTTAAAGAATATTCCTATAAGTCATATCACCTCTATGAGAGTAAGCCTGGAAAAGATGAAGTAGGGAAAAATTCTGGGGCTGCCATCAGCTGCTTTTAGTCGTTGACATTAGTCTGTAATAAACAAACCCACTGGGCTAGCCAGGTCACCTCCCTACGATAGGAGGTCTTGATGGCATTGTAGCGGTAAATAGGGGCACGCATAAGATGCTGACCTTGGTCAATGTTTAGGCTAACAATATTCTCAAGCTTCAGAGGCACTCACAACAAATCTCCAGGCACTACGCCACCTCGCAGTAAGAATCAGAAAGGGCAAAATCACAATCCAAGTGGTGGCCGAGGTCCCCAGTGGGAGGGGGCGTTCCTCTAGGCCCACAGCGAGGGAGGAACAGCAGTCACAGCAGGTGTTACAGGCTTCATGCAGGCAAAAGGAACTGGGCCTTGAGAAGCACAGCCACGAACTCCAGAACACTGACAGAAAAGACAGGCCATCACCAAGGAAGCACAGCAGTCTAATACAAATTCAAGGCAAGATGAAGAGGGCCAAGCAGAGTCAAAAGTTTAAAAAGAAGCTGGGATACGAAAGCACATTTTCAAAGCAGGAAGCAGATCCTGTTATTTATGGAATTAATTTGCGAATCAATGCTGCTGTTATTATTCTTTCCACACTCCTCCCCTTCCATCCATCCATCCAGGATACCTATTAATATCAATACCCCAAATTTCATTTGCTGCATGTCGAGTTTTTTTTTTTGTTGTGGTGGTTATTTTGTTTTAATTTTTAAATCCCACAGCCAAGCAGGACAGCATGATGTGGAATTTTTAAATGCATAAATAGCTCCACTTTAGTTGTTTTGTTACTACAGGAAAAAAAAAATTCCAGAGCCCAGGAAATCCATAAAAATGTTCAGAGTGCTCTAAAGTTGATAAAAAGAGATATGCCTGGATTTACCATATAATTAAATAAACAATAGCAGCAAAACGCCACTCTACGAATTACTTAAAATAGCAAGCAAAAGCCAAAAATAAAATATAACCTTTTACAGCAACTAAAAATGTCAACATAATAAAGAATATGAGTTGCTCTAAAACTAGAAAATTAACACAACAATGTAAGAATTGGCACAGTTAACAATCCTTCCACCTTCTGATATGAACTTACCACATTGACTCCTATGTTCTCCATGCAAATACAAACAAATCAATTTTTTTTCCTGTGTTGGTCTGTTTCTATGTAAACTGATTTTAGGGTTCTAAAGAGAAAGGTCTTAAAATCTAGAAGGCATCACATCCATGCAAAGTGATAATCTTTCTGACAATCATGAAAACAAAAGCCTTCCAATGAAGAGCAGGCAGTTAGTTAATAAAAAGTTGGACGTGGAATCAGGAAGACTTGAGTTCAAATCTTATTTCAGATACTTACTGTGTGACTCTGGGCAAGTCACTTAATCCTTTTTGTCTCAGTTTCCTCATCTGTACAATGAGCTGGAGAAGAAAATGGCAAACCACTCCAGTATTTTTTTTGCCAAGGAAACCCCAAATGGGGTCACAGAGAGTTGGACACAACTAAACAGCAACAACAAAAAAGCCTTGTGACCCTGGTTAAATTATTCTGTGCCTCGGTCTCCTCATCTGTAAAATTAGGAGACTGGACTCAACGGTCTCTAAATTTCCTTCCAGCTCTAAATCTAAGATCCTGTGAATGCTCTGAATAGATTCCTTTACAAGCTGCCTTAGCCAAAGACAAGCCAGCCAGACAAAAACATTATCCTGCTAAGGCAGTAAAGTAAAAATTTTAGTAAAAAAGAATGACAAGTCAGGAGACCTGTGTTCTAGGCATGGTAATCAGCTAAGTCAATCCTTGGGGAAGTCAATCACTCTGGAACTCAGCTTCTTTGTTTACTAAAAGAGGTCATACTAGGTAAATTTTAACTCAGTCAATCAACATTTATTAAGGGCCTATAATATGCCAGACATTGTCTTAAGCTCTGGGTATAAAAAAGGAGGCAAAAGACGATCCCCTCCCTTTAGGGGCTTACAATCTAATGGATTATAACCAGCATAGGTTCTTAATCTAGGGTCCATAAACTTATTTATTTTAATAGTTTGATGACTATTTTAATATAAATTGTTTCCTTTGTAATCATGTATTTCTGTTTTATGCATTTGAAAACATTAGCCTGAGAAGGGGTCCCATAGGCTTTATTAGACTTGCCAAGGGGTTCATGACGCATTAAGATCTTTTCCAGCTCTCATATTCTATGATTCTGTGACTCTCATTCAGACACATAACTATGGTCTGGGCTGAGGCATGGGTGTATTGTTAGTCTTTGGGCCTAGCTACCTACAGAGAATAAATTATGCAAAAAAGAACTGGGCAGTGGATACAGCATCTGACCTAGGGTCAGGAAGACCTGAGTTCCAATCTGAACTCAGACACTTACTAGCTGTGTGACCCTGGCCAAATCACTTCACCTGTTTGTCTCAGTTTCCTCATCTCTAAAATGAGCTGGAAAAGGAAATGGCAAACACTCTGATATCTTAGCCAAGAAAACACCAGATGGCATCATGAAAGGTGTATGTGACTGAAATGAATGAATGACAACGACGATGCTAGATAGAAAGAGAATGCATGGCTCCTTACCCTAAAGAAGTTTATAACCTTGTGGGGACAAAGAACATATACACATGAAAGAGATTTCAGAACGCTTGGAAATTAACACTAAGAAAAAAAGTGCAACAGATTATTACAAAAAACCATAAAAAGTCCCTGAGGGATGCAGAGTAATAATGGGAATGATCACACAGTAAAGAATTCCAGAAGACAATTAATTTAATGAAAAGGAAAGGGACCAAAAGCACTACAGAATGCGCAATATACAATGAGCTGTGATAATCACAACTCAAGCTGCTTTCCAAATTAATGGAGTTATCTGAGGCCAGTTTAGAAACTAAAGAAAGACCCTTGGCAGTCAATCATTACTCTTTACATTTACTTTCTTCATCCCCTCTCCACTTTCTAAAAAAGGCTCAGGACCTGATAGGTAATAACCTTTCCCAAATTCACAATTATTGGTAAAATTTACATTCAAATCAAAAATCCACAACTCATACTCCCAAAAGGGGGGAGAGGATAGGGGAAGGTATGGAAGGAAAATCATGGTTTGGACAGAAAAAGGAATCCTCTATTGCAGCACATATACAGTTGGTGCTTAATAAAATACTTGTTCTGGTTTAAATCATTTATGCAGCTTGGAGCAGAGATCATTTTCAGTTTTACTTTGGCAACTCCTGTCAAATACACCATAGTTGTTGGAAATTTCTTTCTAAAATAACTCCCTTTCTGTCACTCCAAAATGCAATTTCTGTGTCCTTCTCTGAGCATAATTATTAGAAAAAAAATAAACTTCAACTTGCAGTGTCAACTTTAAATTATGTTACGTTATAGGGATATTATTCCCCAAGAGGTCCAGTACCTCTAGTTTGATTTCCCTGGAGAAGTCAGAGTAGAAATTTAGGCAGGTTTAATATGTCTTTGGAAAACTAGTATATTAATCCATTTTGCTCTTTTCTTTCAATTATCTTCACATTCTTCCCTGATCCCTGGATTTTCCAAACTTCTAAAGGACAGCTACCATTTGTTTGTGTGTTTTTTTCCCCTCTAGAAGTGAGGGAGATGGCTAACCTCCCTGGGCCCTGTTTTCTAAGTATCGTATTCTATTCTTCTAATTGCCTCCTACATCTACTTTCACCGAACATATACTATCTTCCATTTTTCCTTCCAGAATAAGATTTTTTTTTCTTTCTCATCCATTTCGACTTTTAGGCGTTTCCTAGTCAGCCTCTTTTGCTTTCTCAATTTCTAATTTATGTGGCCTGTGTTGTACTAAGATTATTGACCTCCTAATGGGCAGCAATTCAGAGAAAATGAAGTTAACATTTGTTTTCCCCACATTTTCCCCACATTCTTCTACCCTCTCCTAAATCTTACTGAACCAATATAGTAGATTCCAGTTGCAGTTTTAACACAAAAGTAAAGCCAGGAAATTATTTTTACTTAAGGGACTATTTTAATATGATTTTATGGTAGATAGATAGATAGATAGATAGACAGACAGACAGAGACAGAGAGAAAGACTGATTTCCAACTTCTACCTTTTTATTTAATGTTCGCTGACAAGCTATTTCAGTAAAATGCCTGTGCTCCAATTTAAGAAATTCTATATACCAAAATTAGGAATTTACAAAACAGATAAGTTAAGGCAGTATTACATGGATATACATACAAATGTATGTAAACTTGCCAAGAAAACTGTATGGGGTTATGAAGAGTCAGATACAACCAAACAACAACAAATATATGTTATCATAAAGGGATTTTAAAATATTTCACCTAGTTTTTATTACAATCTAATGTAAAATAAATTTGGTTTATACAGCTTTTCAGAATCATATATTTTTAATAATGTGAATTATATCTATTTTGTTGAATGCTAATTTGTGCAAGTTATCTAAAAATTTGATAAAATGTTCACAAAATTTTAAAAGTCTATCAGCAGCTTTTTAATTTTAATGACACTAAAATTACTGCCAAATCTTAAGAGATAATTTCTCTTATTTTAATCAGGTACTAGATCCCTTTGACAATTAAATAGGCTATTTGGAAGTCAATAAAAACAAATCAGTTAAACATCAAAACAACTATGATTACTTTAGGGCAAGAACTTAATTCAAATATTATCAGAACTTGAGATCAAATTGGAAACCCTAATCATTGCTGAGTTCATGAAATTCAGGTAAACTTTTTTTTGTTTGTTTCAAACTATGTAACATTTGTTGAAATTTAAAAGCAAAGTGAAAACAGAATGAAATATATTTTCCATATTTTATCCGATCATATCCAGTTTACTACAGCTATATCAGGAAGAATAGTGGCTTGGAATCAAGGTTCAAATCCTATTTCTGCCACTTTATGATCTCCAGTAAAAACATGTATCCTTTCTGAACATGTTTCTGCAAGTGTAAAACAGGGAGGAGAGGCTCCATTTCATAATGGATAGAGACTGGCCTTTAAATCTGGAGTACCTGATTTAAAATCTCACCTTTGACATATATCATATGATCCTGGACAAATCATTTAACCTTTCAATGCACCAAACAACTTTCTAAGACTTTAAGTTACAACAGATCTGGTGTCAATCTGTACCAGTAGACAATTTTCTCATTAAGAATTCCTAAATCAATGAAATTGCAAGTCCAATTTCACCCCAGAATGGAGATAGTCCCACTACCTCTCCCACCTACCACACAGAAATGTTGTTGTGTGTCAAAATATTTTGTAAGCTATAATGAGCTACACAGATATAAAGTGGTATTATTATTCAATTCAATAAGCATTTATTAAGTATCTACTGTGTGCCAGCCACTGTTCCAGAGGTTGAAGCTACAAAGACAAAAACTAGAAAGTCCTCTCCTTAAAGGAGCTTACAGTCTATAGAGGGATATGACATGTACACAGATAAATAAATACATCTACATTATATATATGCATATATATTTAATATATGTATGCACATACACACGCATTTTATATACATGCAAGTATACACACAAAATAAATACAAAAGGACAACACTGACATCTGGTAAAATCAGGAACGGCATCCTACAGGAAGTGACTGGTTCTTGAAATGAGCCTTAAAAAGAACCATGAGTTCCAAGAAAGAGATGTTCAGAAGAAGAGCACCCTCTAGTCCTAGAGTTCAGTTTATGCAAAGTCATAAGGATGAGACCTGAAAGGTCATATATGGGGAAGAGTAAATAGGCCAATTGAGACCAGAACATAGAGGACTTGGGGAGAATATTGTATAATCGGCCTGGAAATAAAAGTTGCTGCCAATCTATGATGAACTCCAACTGCCAAGCAAAGGAATTTGTATTTGTATGTACGCCCCTGAAGCTTTGTGGGGAAGGGAGTTACATGGTCATACCTGGGCTTTAGTAATATCAGTCTTGCAGCTGTGTGAAAGATGGACTAAAAAAGGGAGAAACTAGATCAGGGTGGGGAACCTGCAGCCTCAAGGCCACATGTGGCTTTCTAGGTCCTTGGGTGTGGACTTTTGAATGAGTCCAAGTTTTACAGAACAAATCCTTTTATTAAGGGAATTTCTTCTGTGAAGTTTAGATTCAGTCAAAGGGCTGCACTTGAGGACCTAGGGGGCCACATGTGGCCTCGAGACTATGGGTTCCCCACCCCTGGACTAGATGAAGGGAGTCCAGTTAGAAAAGTATTGTAATAGTCTTGGTGAGAGGTGATAAGGGGCTGGACCAGGTTGGTTATGCTTTAGATAGAAGGGAATAGATGTGAGATGCTGTAGAAGTAGAGTCAACAAGACTTAGCAAATATGGGGAGGAAAGAGTGGGAGAGAATGAAGAGAAGAGATTGCAAACCCGAAAGATAGCGGTACCCTTGATAGATACAGGGAAATGTGGAGAAGGGGGAAGAAGGGTATGAGAAATGAAAACTCATTTGGTTCATTTTCATATTCAGTTTAAGATTATTATAGAAATCCACTTGGAGATTTGCAGTAGATAATATACTCACACATAGGATGGATCATGAATGATGATCTGGTAAAGGAAACTGAGAAGGCAATCAGATGAGTAGGAAGAGAATGAACTTGGACAGAACAGCACTACAAGAACCCAAAGAGACGAGAGTATACTAGTCAATAGCGTCCAATGATTCAGTGAAGCAAAAAAGGAAAAGACATGGGATTAGTGTTAAGCAGTAACAGACTGATGACTTTAAGGAAACCAATTTTGGTGGAATGTCAGGGACTGAATCTAGACAACAAGCAGTGGAGAACTGAGTGGGAGATTTTCTAGGAATTTGGCTTTGAAATGGAGGGTTAATATTGGACAATTACTTGAGAGGATCAAGTGGAAATCTGGAGAGACTGAAAAACTGTCCTCCTTCCCTCTCCCTCCCCACCTTGGCCTTTGCAGCTTCCTTTTTTTGAGTTGTCTTCCCACCTTATATTGTAAGTTAGTTGAGGGCAGAGATGATCTTTCTTTTTCTCATTTGTATCTTCAGTGCTTAGTATAATGCCTGGCACACAGTAGCCTCAATACTAAATCAAATTGAAATCTAAGGCTAGAGGACAGATAACCCAAGGGGCAACTTTTCAGACATATAGAAGGGAATGGGGTCAAGGGTATAAGTATGGGGGGTGGCATTGTCAAGAAGATGGATAAACAGCCAGGTGATCTAGTGCAGGACTGGTGTTTTTTTGTGGTAACAAACAAAAATTTCTACCAATCAACTTTGCAGACACAGCTTCATACACACACATACCTCCTCCTAACCCCCCCAATCCCCATATACACACATATCAAATCTGAATCTCCACCCACCTGCGATCTGGTTTACTTTTTAGCGGTCAGACCAAAGCAAACACAGAAGTGTTTAGGAGAAACTAAATTCTGGGCCTAAGCAAGTAAGAACATGACTGAGTGAGGCTTCTTAGTCCAGAGCATAAAATAGTCCCATTATCTGTTATTCTAACCATTAAAAAACTGACAAGTCAGGACAACTGCAATGTTTTACTACATTTGCAATATTGTTTCCAACCTGTTTTAATGTTTGCTTATTCAGTAGACGAGTTCAATAGTATAATGTACTGAGATAAAAGTGATAAAAAAACAAATACTCATAAACACCAAATATCGAAGATCTTTAAAGCATTCAGGAGAGTTGAGAGGGACATTTTTTTTAAAAAGTGTCCAGAAAAACCTTTCAAATCATCATAGTAATGCTCCTGACGAAGCAAACAAAATCAACTGCAATCTTAAGATTTTCTCCATGCGCTGATGGTTCTCTTGATCAGAAGACTAGTAGGAAGGTCAGATGGCATTTGGACTATGCTGTTTATAATTCTTCAGCCTATTAGTTCTTTTCACTTAAACCCTTCCATCCTCTAAAATGAAATGATACATAAACTATCAAAAACATGGTAACACTTAATGAGCTTAATATGCTCAAATTGGGATTACAATGAATTATAATTATTAGTGGAATAATGTTTTCATTTATTTTGAGAAGTCCAGGAGGTTTTTACCATAAATGGTCACTTCAAAACCTTGAAAATATTAAGTAGGTATCTACTCTCCATAACTGCAAGAGACTTGAGTCATCAATCAGCTTCTGTCACAGAACTCATTCTGCATTCTGTACTTTTCCTCCAAACTCTGCAAACCTATGAATCAAAGCATTAGACAATTTCCAGGGCTACTCTTGTGGTTATAAAGTAGTTTGGAGGAAAACACTATGGTGAAATACTCTCAAAATTAAGGGGGATGTTTGACAGATCTAAAATCTCTCCTAATGATAAACTTTTGTTATTTGTAAAGACTTCAAAATGGTAGCTGTATTACGTCACATCCTAAATTCATCATTCAGCAATTATTTCCTAAATACCAATTATGTACAAGGCCCTATGTTATATACTATGGTGGCTACAAAGAAGTGCAAGATATTATCCTTTTCTTTAAAGAGTTTGCAATCTAAAAGGAAAGATGGGGGAAAGATCCATACAAATAACCATAGCCTAGCGAGCATGTAGTAAGTCTTCAGAAGTGGAACAAACTAAGAGCCTTAACAATGTAGGGGAGAGAGGGATTTTTCTTGGCTGGTGTGATCAAAGAAGGTACGGTGGAGCAGGTGGCTGGGCCTTTAATGATAGGTAGAAATGAAGAGATTTCACATTCCTTTAATAAGCTACCCTTAAAAATTTCAATTATAACTCTTGTGTTAAGAGGATTCCTCTTGAGGAAGAAGGATGACTGATGTCCACTTTGAGGACCTTCTATGTAGACATCATCAGCCTTTATAAGCACAAAAGACTATAAGAGTCAAAACATAAAAGTTTCAGCGACAAATTGATGGACATATGAAAAGACCCACAGAGTGCTAAAAGCCCAACTCCAGGGGACTGCCTTCCTCTCAGGCACTGGTAGCTACATCATGCCTTACTGCAGTGCTCTAACTGGGCTCCAGCAAGGGGCAGCTCAGGAATTTGTCTCTTATTGTAATTATCAACAGTCCTCTACTGGTTGAAGTACTCAGAGGCATATATTCATTCCCTCCCAATTTTTTCCTCCTTTCCTTATCATCTCTACTGGGTCAATTGAGCAAAGTTACCTCTGGATTGCCTCACGAAGTAGCTCCAAAAGGAAGTGAAGCTAAAAGGGAAAAGATCTATTCTCCTTGATATACAATATCTTGGGGAAAATTACAATACGATAGCAATATAAAATGCTACTACTTGTTTCCTCAGGGAAAGGACAAATGTTTACCAGTGTTTTCCCCAAACATGGATCAGTCCGATGCCTCTTCCTTCCCTCCTAGGACAAGGGTTTATTTTCCCTAAAAGGAGACAAGGCAGTCCTTGGGACCTGATTGGCCTCTGCTTCCTGGTGACCCAAGGGCATAAAAAGTCCCACCTCAGTAAGGCCTGGGGCTTCTCCGATTTGGTGAGTGCTTGAGAGGGAAAAGATTCAGGCTGTGTCTGCCAAAGATAAAGTCTCCTTGTTGCATATTCTTTCTGTGTTGGGCAGAGTAAACCTCCTTTTTTGTCAACTGTTCAGTGACTCCAATTCACCCCCAAATTAAACCTGAATCAAGAGTGCTATTGTTAGGCCGACCTCACCTGTAAAATAACAATGCCCATGAGATCTTCCTTAAAGAGCTGCTGTGAGCATCAAATTATATAAAATGCCTCACATAAATGTTGGATGTTTTTATTATTGTTTCATTTTTTAGTTAAGTTCTCTCAGTTGAAGGTATCGAAAACAGTAACCAAGTGGCTAGAGAAGTTTCATGAAATAAAAAATGGACATCTCAAACACGAAAACCCTTTGAGAAAACAGTTGCTGTCAGTCACCAGCACTCTAAACGGCATCAGACCAACCAGTGTGCAGCTCTACCATGGTGAACCGGGAGCCAGTTAGGAACACAACTGCTTTGGTCAGACCCACGAATACTACAAAGAAGAAACTATTCTCTTCAGTTCATAGACTCATTGAATTTTTAAAACAATAGCCTGGAGACCTTCAGAGGTCAAATAATTCATCTGCCCATGTCCAAGAATCCAACAAATTTAAGTCTACAAATATTTACTCAGCACCTACCATCTACGTGACACCGTAGGGAGAGGAAGGAGGATACAAAAATGGATAAGATATTATCCTAGTCATCAAAAAAAGTCCTTTCATGATTACCTCTAGAGAAAATTCACAACCTACCCTCTTAAAAGAGAAAATTAATAAGTTGTTTTTAAAAAATAATTAGTAATTATTTCATACCTCCATATGTAAATACACATATGCATATATATGTACACATACACATATGGTAAATCTTACCTGATATAAGATAAGACTCTGGGGGGTTAAGGGTGGAGGAGTTTGAAATGGAAGACAGTCAAATGGATCCCAAGTTTATTTTTAAATCAACCTGTCTTATGTTCTTTGGACTATGTTATACCAATTCATTTTGACATTTTCTTCCTCAGTTGCTTCATCTATAAAATAAGGGCAATGATGTCATGGTTAATCAAGTAGGGAGCTCAGCTCACACCTGGTTGCACTACTTTGAGACTTCTCTAACTTTTTCCACCAACCTCAAGGAAACTCATAATTGGGAATATCTGCTCCTGGCAAGATCTCATTAACTTTAGTATTCTAATCCACCACCACCCTGTTTCTCTGATTGGAGACAGAGGAAAGGGGAGAAACATGAACCCCAAAACCTCCATTTAAGAAGAGCAACTAGGTTGTCCAGTGGATAGAGCACCAGGCCTGCAGTCAGGAAGACCTAAGTTTAAATCTGAATTCAGACACTTCCTAGGTATATGAGCCTGGGCAAGTCACTTAACCCTGTTTGCCTCAGTTTCCTCATCTGTAAAATGAGCTGGAGAAGGAAATGGTATGCCACTCTAGCATCTTTGCCAAGAAAACCCCGAATGAGGCCAGAAAGAGTAGAAATGACTGAAATGACTGAACAACAAAAGGACTGGAGCTACTATTTCATTGATAGAAGAAATTCCTGGACAATTTTTTAGCCATATGACCCTGTTTGCCTCAGGTTCCTCAATTGTAAATTGGGGGAAATAATTGCATCTACCTTACCAAGCTGTTGTGAGGATCGAATGAGATAATATTTGTAAACACACTTAGCAGAGTGCCTAACTTATAGTATAGCAGCTACATAAATGCTTATTCCCTCTTCTTTTTCTAGATGAAAAAAACTCTGAAATTTACTGTTTAGACAGTTGCCCAAGAAGTTCAGTGATTTGTCTAGGGTCACACAGCATCTAATAGGTCAGAGGCAGGACCAGAAGCCTAGGTCTTCATGCTTTTGAGGCCAGGTCAATAATCATTTTTTCATGCTGCCAAAAGAGGACAAGACTGAACACAGTATTCACTTAGAGGCCATATTGAGCAAAGATTCATCAAGCTCTGGCCTTGTACGTGGAGTGGGTGTTGACTTCCAAAAGTTCATTTCTTAAGCTTGGTGCCTGGAGATCAGAATGTCTTATCCAGTCTTTAAGCAGAAGCAAAGAAAATGCAGCAGGGCACAAAGAGCCTTGTCCTGTCCTGGTCATTCTCCACTCCTGGTTTCCTCCCCCTTCTGTGGAGGTAGGAGGAGGAAAAGGAGGATCCCTGAGACAAAGCCACTTAATTGACTTGTTTTCTTTTAGTCAATAAATGGGCTTAGTTGGACGGTGTGGGGTGGGGCCAGAGGAACAGGCAGGGTGAGAGTAGGGACAGGAAGGATGAGGGAGGGGAGCAGTGGGAGGAGTGAAAGGATCCAGAGAAGGTGGAGGCAGGAAGCTACATGCCTCACTCTCAGCTGGGACACCACTAGCAAGTATGGATGGCACACTGTAGTGTCCTAGGAACAGATGCTGCCCCCTACCCCCCTCTCTCTCCTGCCCTCTCTCCCCTACTTACGAAACAAGAAAACTGTAACTTGGGGGAGTGGTTGTAGAGTGACTGGGAGAATTGCCTTCGGAATGCTGTCTCTAAAAAGTAAGCATTATTCTGAGATATTTTGTAATAGCAATACATGCGGCCAGTCATCCAAGCGATCTAATAAGTAATAAAACAACAATTCTTTTATTCACGAAGTTGGAGAAGAATTTTCTACTAGCACAATAGACTAGAAGGCCAGGTGGAGGACTGAGAGTTATCATAGGATCCCAGCCTTCAAGCTGGAAGAGACCTTTCATTGTTGTTCAGCCATTTTTCAGTCAGGTCTGATTCTTTCTGACCCACCCCATTGGGGGTTTCCTTGACAAAAATACTGGAGTGGTTTGCTATTTCCTTCTCCAGCTCATTGTACAGATAAGAAAACTGAGGCAAACAGGGTTAAATGACTTGCCCAGAGTTACACAGCTAGAAAGTGCCCGAGGCCGAATTTGAACTCAGGTCTTCCTGACTCCAGCCAGGTGTTCTATCCACTAAGCCATCTAGCTGCCCAGAAGGGGCTTTAGAGGCCATCTAGTCCAACCCCCTCATTTACAAAGGAAGATCATGAGGCCCAAAGAGTCTGAGTAACTTGGACAAACATCAGAAGTGGATTTGAACCCAGTGACTTCAGTCAGTGCTTTTCTCAATAGTACCAGGAAGTACCTCAGACCGTTGTTTGTTTTGTAATATTCATAAAAGATGTCACAAAATTTAAAAATGAGAAAGAAAAGCAAAGAAGAAGAGAAAATAAAATGTTTCACCGGAAATATTTAATAATGTCCAAATGTGCTACAATGTAAACATTCATTGGGGCAGAGGAATATGTTCAGAAACCAAGCTGACTTGTAGCTTATGACATATACAGCATATGACACGGCATATTTCTGACCTCATTCTCACATGAATCAGAGAGCTTTTACTTGACAACAATGGCAAATGATTCATAAGGGTTCACCCCAAAGCTCTTGGGGACAAGCAGAAAGAAAACAGATGATGTTTCTTTTCCTGTTATCCTCAATCTAAGTGCCAGGTGGGAACTGCAGCTATTACTGCCTAATCCACATACCCAAGGCCTCTCTCATTCTTGCCCATGTTACCATCACTTTTACACCTGCAAAGTCTGCCACATACATAAAAAGAAGTATAGATGACAGAATTACTCAGATAGAAATTGGATTTTTGTTTGTTTTTTTTTCCCCTGCAAAGAAAATCCATTTCAAATCATTTGGATGAAAAATGAAATGAAACCTTGGCAATGTCATTGTTTTTGTTGTTGAGTTGTTTCAGTCATTTCCAACTCACTGTGACCCCATTTGGGGTTTTCTTGGCAAAGATATTGGAGTGGCTTGCCATTTCCTTATCCAGCTCATTTTATAGATGAGGAAACCGAGGCAAACAGGGTTAAGCGACTTGCCCAAGTTCCTGCAACTAGCAAGTGTCTGAGGCCCCATTTGAAGTTGGGTCCTCCTGATTCGAAGGCCAGTATTCTATTCACCATGCCGTCTAGATGCTCCTTTTACCATGTTACTTCCCTACTTAATAAATGCCACGAGTTCCCTATTACCTCTATAAACTCTTCTTTTTGTCTTTTAAGGCTCTTTACAACCTGCCCCAACTTCTCTTTTCAGTCTTTATTATACATCATTCCTCTCCACACATACTAGACCAGCCAAACTCATCTTTCTTGGTGTTACTCATACACAAAACTACAAATCTTATCTCTGTGCATTTTTGCTGGTTGTCGACCATTGTTGAAATGTATCACCTCCCCCTGCTCCTTTTCTCAAGGAGAAGCTTCCTTCAAGACTTAACTCAAAGCCACCTTCTGTACGAGCCTCGAGGCTACAGGTTCCCAACCTCTGTTCTACACCATGCCTTTCCTAAGCTCACTTATTGCTACTGAATTTCCCCGTCCTATCACCCTACATTTATTTTTGCATATAACTCTATTTGTAGATGTCTCCCTTGGCTAGACTGTAAACTCCACATAGCAGGGACTGTCTCATTAATGTCTTCATATCCCTGGCAACTTACATAATACCCTGCATGCAGGAGGTGCTTAATAAATGGCTGTGGATTGGCCTGATGAAATTAGGCCTACTTGTTTTGACTATTTTACTATGTATGTTTAAAAGGCAGAGACCTTACATTAATAACAAGAGCCATTTCTGTAGCACTTGGTAAGTTTACAAGGTGCTTTCATTAAAACAACTCCATTAGGCAGGCAGTATGGGTACTATCTGGGCAGCCAGGCTGTGAAGTGGATAGAGTAGGGGCCTGGAGGAAGAAAGCCTCATCTTCATGAGTTCAAATCCGGCTTAAGACACTTACTAGCTACGTGACCTGGGCAAGTCACTTAACCCTGTTTGCCTTAGTTTCATCATCTCTAAAATGAATTGGAGAAGGAAATGACAAACCACTTCAGTATCTTTGCCAAGAAAACCCCAAATGGAGTCGTGAAAAGTTGGACACAACTGAAATGAATGAATGACAACAACTTAGTTCAGATACTTACTAGCTGTGTGACCCTGGGCAAGTCACTTAATCTTATTTGCCTCAGTTTCTTATCTGTAAAATGAGATGAGAAGAAAATGGCAAACCTCTCTTATCTTTGCCAAGAAAACCACAGATGGGGTCCTGAAGAGTCGGCATGACTGAAAAATGACTGAAGGTTATGGGTACTATTATTTCCATCCATTGAGATACAGATTGGTGAAAAGGTGAAAAGAGGTAAAGTTTGCAAGTGTTACAGCTAGCATTTATATCCAGGTCTCTGGACTCCAAGTCCCATGTTATTTTTACTATATCACATTATACTATTTAGTGCAAATGTCTTTTTACATATTGGTAAAAGGATATTTCTTAACGAGACAGAACTGGGTGTTTGTTTTTATTTAATGCTCTCCAAAACTGGATTAACCTCACTAAAAAATTTTCCATGATGTGAGACACTAGTTAGTTTCCACCAGTGGCAAGACACTGTTACTCCAGGGCCGCCCTGGAAAAATAGAAAACCAAAAAGCTGTTACACACTAGATAATAACTACTAGTTAAGTACTAGTCCAACACCAAAATGTCCTTGGAAGTAGCCCCAATGAATATTAATTCAACTTTAAAAGAGGTAATATTTGAGGTTAGAAAATAACATTTTAGTGCAGTTCTAAAATAAAATGCTTACTCTCAATGACAATGTGAATTCCATCCCATAAAAGTAAGCTAAAGTCTTATAAGAAACAAATCACATCATACCAATTTGCACAAAATACACCTGTAACTTGTTGGGAAGCATACGTTTATACCTAAATTAATCATGGTACAATACTTGTAGGCATGTTTTCTTAGACTAGGTTTTCCTATTTTACCTAGGCTGGAAGTACAGCAGCCGGTCATAAACCCAGTCCCACTAGTAACCGCCTAAGAAGCTTTGACTTGCTCTGTTTCCACCCTGAGCTGGTTAGCTAAAGCAGTCCACCAGAATTAGCCTCCCAAATGGCAGGGATTACAGGTATGCAATCATGCCTGGTCTAGATGCAAGTTTTTAAAAACTCTCTGCTTTTCCTATTATGTTACATTCTTAACATAGGGTAACCAAGTGGCACAGTGGACAGAGCACTGGGCCTGGAGTCAAAGTCATTTAACCCTGTTTACGTCAGTTTCCTCATCTATATAATGAGATGGAGAAGGAAATGGCAAAACACTCCATTATCTTTGACAAGAAAACCCCAAATGGGGTCACAGAGAGTCAGATACAACTGAAATGACTGAACAATAAATTGTTAATGTATTGTTTCCTTTCTTTAATTATATGATTATATATAAACTATACTGAATTTTATTCTGTTTTTTACTCTAAAGAGACATCTGGGTACCTCATGTGAGTCACATACAAGCATTTTCATGAAAAATAATAGAGTAAGTCAAGTGTTAAAGAGTTTTTTCCATGTTTGAATGACTTAAGTGGATTTAAAAAAAAAAAGAACTGACCTCAAGGAAGTAATAACTTCATTTCAAAAGCAGTTGTCTTTCCTTCTCTGTAATCTCTTCCCCTACCATTCATGAAAGGTCATGGTAGAGAGGAAAAGAAAGGAGAAATAAGCTGACATAAGTACCAGAAATAATAGAAAAAGCAAGCAATGAGTTTTCAAATATTTTCTGGTCATACCACTACAAAAAATTGGAAACCTATGTAAAACAATATCATTCAAAAATATAGTAAAGGTGGGAAATTATAATAAGAGATAGGATAGAAATGACTACAAACGATGAAACAAAATTTTAATGATCTAAAATTTTAAAACCTTTGAACAAATAAAAGCAGTGAGGCAAAATTTAGAATGAAAGCTGTGAATGGGGTTGAGAGAGCTATAAGATCATAAAATTTAAGGCTGAAAGGAACCACAGAAGATATAATTCTCAATTTCCTCTTTTTACAGATGAGGAAGCTAAGGACTGGAAAGACTAAGTGATTTTTCCAAGATCACACAAGCCTTAAATGGCAAAAGATAAGGTTCAAATCCTTGTTTCCTAACTTCAAATCTAGTACTCTTTCCACTGTACCACACTCCTTTCTATCACATAGCTCTGACATCTGACATCCAAAATCTATAAGGACTTGACATCTAGATAAGGATCATTTAATATTTTATATATATGCATATATATATATACGCACACATAAGAGAGCATATGCATACATACACACAGAGTGTCATATATAAGAACCATTGATTACTAGAGAGATCAAAGAGTAGAAGCAATTTTCAAAAGAATAAATCATAACTAATAACTATCTAAAAATATTCAAAACCACAAATAATCAGAGAATATGCAAATTAAAACTCTGAATCGCCACCTCACACTCACACTTAGAGGGAACTATGGGAAGAGAGGCACATTAATTCACAGCAAGTAGAACTACAAATTGCTTCAATGGCTCAAAAATTTTTAGCATTATGAGTAGTGATATCGATAACAATAATATAGTTTAGATGTATATAACCTTTAAGCTTACAAGGTACTTACAATCTGGTCATTTATAAATATGTTATATGATATACAAATATAGGTTGATATATATTTATAAACATGTTAAACAGCACAGGGTCAAACGGAGATCCATGGGACATTTTCATATCCCACATTTAGCAATCACTTAAATTTTTCTTTTTTCCTATGTGTCTGGGATGGGCTAACCTGCATGCACCGAGCTTTTAAAGTAGACCAGGGCACGAGACACAACCAGCTCTGCCACTTATTTGTCTCATGACCTTGGACTAACCTTTACCTTTCTAAATCTGTTCCATCATCACTAAAACCACAGTAATACTACTTATACTACCTACTTCAAAGTGTTATTATAGATTATAAAGTATAATATA
The DNA here is from genome assembly GCA_028646595.1 of Phalanger gymnotis. Classification (NCBI taxonomy): domain Eukaryota; kingdom Metazoa; phylum Chordata; class Mammalia; order Diprotodontia; family Phalangeridae; genus Phalanger; species Phalanger gymnotis. Next base: position 110,479,320 of record CM053623.1, read on the forward strand.
ATGCTATTATTAGTAGTTTTAGTAATATTAGTAGTAGATAGTAGAAACTATTATCAGTAGATTAGTAGTAATGTATAACACTATTATTATGATGATGAATGAATACATAAATGAAAAAAGCATTTATTGAGCATTTATTATTTGCCAAACAAGGTACTAAGTGCTGGGGATACAAACACAAAAATTAAGACATTCCTCCCCCCTCCCTCCCCATGAAGCTTACATTCTACTATTGTGCTATATAACAAATGATGAAGGGAATGGTTTCAGAGAAACCTGGAAAGACTTTTATGAACACACAATGAAGTGAGCTGAACCGAAAGTACAATTTATACAATGATGACGAGATTGTAAAGACAAGAAACTTTGAAAGACTCAAGAACTCTGATCAGCATAATGGCCAACCATTATTCCAGAGGATTTGTGATGAAATATGCTACCCATACTTCCTCATAGAGAGATGATGGACTCAAGAATGCAAAAGAAAGACATGCTTTATGGATGTGATTAATGCAAAAGTTTGTTTGTGTTTGTAACTGGAGTTTTGTTTTGTTTTTTGTTTTGTTTCTCATTTGGGGGTAGGGAGAGTCAGTGGGAGGGAGAGAAGATAGATTTTTGCTGATTAAAAAAAATTATAGTGGTGACATAGGGATTAGATTGACACACTCTTTCCAAAAGCAATGACTGAATTATGGTTTCAGAAATGTAAAGTATAATGAAGAAGTAGAGAGTTTGGGGTGGGGCAGGGAGATAAGGATAGTTTTCTGTTTTCTCACCACTCTGAAGAGGACGATGGATGAGAGGACCTTTCAGGTCCCTCAGGGTAGCTAGGTGGCATGGTGGATACAGCACTGGCCCTGGAGTCAGGAAGACCTGAGTTCAAATCCTGCCTCCAACATTTACTAGCTCTGTGACCCTGGGCAAGTCACTTGACCCTGTTTGCCTCAGTTTTCTCACCTGTAAAATGAGCTGGAGAAGGAAATGGCAAACCACTCCAGTATCTTTGCCAAGGAAACCCCCAAATGGGGTTACAGAGAGTCAGATACTACTGAAGAAAATCAACATCTTCCATCTCTGTGAGTTTATACGCTATTGTCCTTTCCTCCATAGACTCCCTCCCAACAACCTGCTTAGTTTGGTCCTATTTATCTAACCTTTTTCTACATCAGAGCCTAAAGAGATTCTTTCTTATCTCCCCGGGGAAATCCTTCCCTCTCTTTCTGGACCAAGTCAGCAGTCCCACCATTGTTCTGTTTCCTCCACACCCACCAACAGAAAGATTCTCTATCTACTTGGAACTTTCATTTACAAAAAGAGCTGTGCCTCTGTAAGACAGCTCTTATCCAAAGACCCTCTCCCTCAAATGTACAAGATACACAAATGTTGATTAAATTAAGAGGGTAAGGGATTGTGGTGTAGAAGAAAAAGTAATCATTATCTACCAAAAATCTCTAAAACATGAATTGTGAAGAAGGATGGAAAACTTCCTAGGACTTGGCACTTTTCTAATTTCCAATGGGTTTACAATAAAATGCCCACAGTCCTAAAAAAACAAAACAAAACAATGAAATGCGCTAAAATGGTATCATATCAAGCATTAGAAACCACTAGAAAAACAAAACTGTCTTTTGTACTACATTTAACAAGGCTATCTCAAAATTACACATCAACAGAAGGCAACGCGGTCATAGTTAAAGGTTCTATAGTAGTTTGTACTTTTATTGACCCTCCATCAAAGTCCATTTAAACTCTTTTTTTCTATAAATTTACAACTTTCACTTTAATGGGTTTATGCTACTGTGGAAAATGTAATCATTATCACAAAGTAGTTGAAAATTCTTGTTTTTAAAATGAACCCTTTTCTTCTCTATCTGATATGGATGAGTTCTTGATAGTCTGTACTCTTTAAAAATAATTTCCAGCCAGTGTTTTAGTGTATTGGCAGTAGAATGAGATTTATTAAAATAATGTTTTCCAAAGGCCCGACACATAATACTTCAGAAAGCAATATTGCAAGACCTTTCTCCCATATCAGTTTAGTGACACAGAATGAACGGCCCAGTGCCTGGGAAAAAACAAAACAAGATAGCATCCAAAAACACCAAAGTTATGTGGAGCAATTCAGAGCTATTTCCTGTCAGAAGTCATAGGAAATCTGTTTCTGGAAGCTGTGATTATACCACCAGATCATACCATTCTTTTATCCTCCATGGGTATATTCCATTCCCTTCTGTGAATAATAACTAAAACTGTAAGTTAAAATGAGAATCCAGAGTTCTACAATCTAAATATTAATTCAAGAATTTGATTAGTTTACTTGGTTTGACAATCTGCATTGTTCTAGAAATAGTGTTATTAGGAGAAAGAACCTAGGGCTAGTAATCAAGAGTATAGGATCATTGATTTAGAGACCAAATTTCAATATTTCCTAATCCAGTCCTCTCAGTTTAAAGGTGAGGAAACTAAGTCCTAGAGAAGTTAAACGGCATACTCATACTTACACCTGGACTAAGGGTTATAGGCAAGATTTGACCTCCAGTCCTCTTCTGACTCCAAATCCAATCATCATTTATTTAGTGCTTACTTATTCCCATTTTATAGATGAGGAAAGTGGGGCAGACAGAGGCTAAATGACTTGCCCAAGGACACACAACTAGTTAAGTGTCTGAAGCTGGATTTGAACTCAGATCTTCCTGACTTCAAGTCCATTGCTCTATCCATTGCACCACCTAGTTGCCTCACTAACACTTTGCACTTACCCATGCCCATGCCCCTATGTATGCCATTCCCTTACCCTAGAATATTCTACCCCACCCCCCTCATCTCATACTTATCTTTCAATGCCCAACTCAAATGACATGAAATCTTCCTTGGTCATTAAGGAATTAATGATTTAAAAATATTAAAATATCTCTCCTTTTAAAAAGAATCTCTCTCTTATCTGGACTTGTTTAGCAATTTTATTACAACACTAATATATTACTTATCATGATCTGTCTCATATTTGAAAGATAAAGCATTTATTAAATGCTTATTATATGCCAGGCTCTGTGCTAAGTATTGGGGACATAAATATAAACTTGAAGATAGTTTCTCTATTTGAGGAACCTACATTTTTATAGGTGAAACTACACATATTGGAGAGTGATGGCCAAGGAAAGGTATTTGGGTTTGAAAAGCTATCGGGAAGGTGAGTGGAGCCATATGGATAAAGACCAATACATCCTTTCCACTAGCAATGGAAATATTTCTATACTCATGATTAAAGACTGGACAGAGGCTGGTGTAAGGCAAGAGCAGAGAGAATGGTGTTCATGTCACATGGGACATTTCCTAGTTATCAGATCACTGGGAGCCCTAGGGTGGGAGTTCCATAGCTAAAAGGGATCCATGTCTTCTCTCTCTTATTCTTTGACCATGAAGTCCTTGAAAGAAGGGATAATGTCTCATACATGAGTTTCTTCTAGACAGCCTGGGAATAGAAAATCTATGTGTTGACTAAATGATGTGGCTAACTGCTGCTATCAGTACAACCCATTCTGATATGAGAACATAGAAAGGGTGTGAGTGCTGAAAATATACAAAAGCAAATACTTGCCAGAGCAATGCCAATTTCGCCACAGTTATATATGACATTCCCGGGACTGACAACTATTTGTCAAGAGTTAGATACCATTTAAGGGGTGGAAAATAATACAGAAATTCCATAGTGGCCTAGAAACCAGAGTTCTCTTAATATGTCATGCCTTTTGGAGCCAAAATAGCCAGGAAATGCCCCAAGCATTTCCTAGATGACAGAACTCATCCCTGGAGAATCATGGCCCTTTCAGGTGCATGACTGCAGAGTCAATAAGATTTCTACAATATTTGCTTAATTTTACAGAGAATTTTGGTGCTAACAGAAGTGGAACTAAGTTACTAATAACTATATAATAATGTTCCTCAAAGAGCACTGAGAAGGATATGACTAAGTTAATATGGGATTGCTGAACCAATCAACCAACCAGCATTTATTAATAGCCCACTATGTGTTAGGCACTGGGGATACAAAGACAAGCAAATGAAACCATCTCGACTTTGAAGAAGCTTACACTATAAAAATATGATATGTTTTTTTAATAAGCTGAAAAATTATTCATGAATTTTTAGACTTATAAGTAGCTACAACTGAAAACGAGAAGAATCATTGTGACTTCTATATATTGCTATACTCATCACTTTAGCTCTGAAATTGTGTCCAATGAGATGTTTCGATAAGGTGTCTATGTCTTCATAAATGTTCAACCTACAACATCAAATATGAGCTGTTTCTATCATGGCAAATGCTACTGAAAGATAAAATGGCTACTGAGAATAACTTTGTTGAAACTTAGTTTTACAGACAACCTTTGATGGTAAGTGGACAACCTAAAACATACTTGGATTTATCACTGTTCTATTTGGCTGGGAGAGTCCCTTTGCCTATAATGAAAACCATCAGCAATTTGAATATTACAGAATACTAGATTATTATACCATAATTACTTAAAAGGTCAAGAATCTTAAACATTTAGTCTTAAAACTCTCCACCTGAATGATGCAATCAGAAAAGTAAAGTATGTATGAAAATATTTAATTATACAAAACAAGGAGAAATATGATAATTCGATAACCTTTAAATAAATCATACAATGTTTCCCCACATAGGTACCTATCCCCAACCAATTCCATTAAAGGCACTTAACAAAAAACCCCAGCACTTTTTAATGTGGATGAGCATACATTCATTTTCTAGTAGTGGTTTTTAAAGAAAATTGGAAGGAGTATTTTGGGATATAATGGTTTATGCTGCTTACCTATCTCAACAGGAGGCACAATTGATTAAAGCCTTTTTGAAAATGTAAATTCATGAAATACATCTATCTTTATACTAGAAAGAAATCATTAAGAATTTTAAAAGAAAACAGAATAATTTTAATAAAAAACAAATGTCTGAGATACCTATCTAAAATATAAACATGAAAGTGATTTAACACTTTAGTGGAAATAGATATTGAATTCATGTCACTGAGGACTATGCAGTCTTAAATAAAATACAAAATCTTTTCCATTTGTCTATATATATGGTATTTCCACCACCACCACCCCCAAACATAAGCTCCCAAAAGGCAGGAATAATTTCATTTTTGTCTTAAATCACCAGTGCCTAGAAACATTGTTTAATAAACGCTTGTTGAATGAATCAATAAATAAATGTATCAAAGTACTTGGTCTACTGTCAATTTAATTTTCAAAATTAAATTTAGATTAATAAATTTATTTAGATTGATAATGAGGTTCTACTGTTCCCCTACAGAGTTAGGAGATATTACAGTCCTTCTCTATGGCTTCAAGTTTTAGCTCTCTCACTTATAACCGTGTGACCCTGGACGAGGCACTTAATCTTCGAGCTTCTGCTCTCAAATCTGTAAAACAGGGAGAATAATACCTGCACTAACTCCTTATAGTTTTGTCACGTGAACCAAATGAGGTAATGTATACAAGTGCTTTATAAACCACAATGCCCTATCCAAATACCAACCATAATTATCAGACAATTTCTTAAAAAGTTATTTATTACAACAATGGGCAGGAAGGTGGCACAGTGAATAGACTGCCAGGCCTGGAGTCAGGAAGACTCATGAGTTCAAATCCAGGCTCAGACAACTTACCAGCCATATGACCTTAGGCAAGTCACTTAACCCTCTTTGCCTCAGTTTCCTCATCTGTAAAATGAGATGGAGAAGGAAAAGGCAAAACACTCTAGTATCTTTGCCAAGAAAACCCCAAATGAGTCATGAAGAGTCAGACACAACTGAAACAACAACAACAAAAACAACATTACAGTAATGGAGTCATCAAATTTTAGGGCTATAAGAAAGAGATAGTGGAATAGAGGCTGGCTTTGGAGTAACTATGACCTGAGTTCAAGTCGTATTGACATATCACTGGCTGTGTGATCCTGGACAAGTTATTTTACCTCTAAGTACCTCCAGGAAACTCTAAGCCTATAGCATGCAAAACAGTTGCCGGTTGTTGTTGGTAGGGGAAGTTTCCTCACCCAGAGTTCCCTAAACCAGTCACAGATCCAAAACTTCCCTCTCCCCTCCATACGAGGGTAGGAGACCTTTATAGATTATCTAGATCAATCCAGGCATTTTAGAAATGAGGGGATACTGAGCCCCACAGAGGTTAGGGGACTTTTCCAGTTGTCACAAAGCTAACCATGAGCTGGACTGGGTTTATAAGTTAGCCTTTTAAGGCAGCTGGTGGCACCTACTATATAGAATGCCAGATGTGGAGTCAAGATGTAATTTCATTCTACCCTCAGATACTTAATAGCTCTATGACCCTGGACTCAGTCTGCTTGAGTTGTCTTATCTATAAAATGGGGTTTACAGAAGCACGTAACTCCCAGAGTTGTGAGGGTTGCATGAGGTAATATTTATACAATGCTTTGGCAGACCTTAAAGTGCCGTGTAAATAAATGCTAGATTGTATTATTACTATTATTCCTGGCTCATCATCCAAGGTTCTTTAGACAACATCACATTACCTTTCTTAGAAAGCACACAACTTTAGAACTGAAAGTTAGATAAAGAACTTTAGTATATACCAGAGACTTTGGCAGGACAGGAGTCTCCGGAACAAAGCAAAGCAGAGAGAAAGCTACTTTGGAGGGAGGGAAGAATGTCAATGTCTCAAAACTAAAAATATGTAAATTTCCCAATCTGAGGTCAGACATAATATAATAAAAGAAAACAACTTTTAAAAGGGTGAACTTATGAAGCAGTATGGCTAAAGAAGTACATTTCTCTTAATACTGACAACCTATAACATTATGCCAGTTTAAGAATGGAAGGTGAAAGCCTACAAGATATCCGTTTGAAGTCATTTATGATTACTACAATGCTTTTCTAAGCTATAAAGGGTAAGCACTCAAAAAATATTTCCTGATTAACTGATAAACTATAGAAGCAAATCTTATTTTAGAGTTTTCTCCAAGTTAGTGCCTACTTGGCTTAATGACTTTACTGTTAACTTCTCAAATCTACCCTATTTAAACTTATTTTGTGTTTATCTACCTGTGAATAAACCTAGTTCATAACTTTTTGAAAGCATTACTAAAGCCTTCTAACCTAACTTTAATGAACCATCATTTGGTTGGCTGCCCAAGACCTGTATCACACAGAGATCATCTGTTTGGGGCCTGAGTGATATCAACTTACCTACATATCAGTCTGTCCTGTTTGTTAGCGCCTGTGTATAAGTTCTTACAGAACTTAGGGATAGCCTTTGCTCCCAAGGAGATCATGATTTAATGAGGTAGACAACAAGAAAACACTTGGATAGTCAGGATAAGTTGGAGATCATCAGCTATCAGAAGGAAGGGGATAGAGCTCAAGGAGACTGCAAAAGGGTTCCTGCAGAAGATAGGATTTTAGCTGGGACTTGAAGGAAGCTGATAGACTGAGACAGGGAAGAAGAAAATTCCAGGCATGGGGGACAACCAGCAAAAATGCCCAGAGTCAGGAGACAGAGTATCTTGTGTAAGACACAGCAAGGAGACTAGTGTCCCTGGGTCACGGAGGACATGGATAAGAAGGATAGAGTATCAGAAGCCTAGAAAGGCAAAAGAAGATTCTGAAGGCCAAAAAGATGATCTTATGTTTAAGGTTGGAGGTAATATGAAGCCAGTGGGTTTATGTAGTGTGGAGTGACCAGATCAGACCTGCACTATATATAGGAAGACTGCTTTGACAGCGGAGTAGAGAATGAGAGTGGAGATAGACCTGAGGCAGGCAGAACCACCAGCAGGCTACTGTAACCCAAGTGTGATGAGGGCCTGTACCAAGCTGGTAGCAGTGTCAAAAGAAAGAAGAGGGAGCGTACAAGAGATGTTAGGAAGGTAAAATCGATACATCAGGTTGAACCTCATTAGGTAACCTGGGGAAAGGGTCACCATATTAATGCCAGACACAATGCCACCCAACTGGCATAGCCTCGGAACCCTTAAATTCAAGATATCCATCAGCTTTACTCTGTCATAGAGGGATTTATAGGCACGTACCACCACACAATCTAAAAACACTTTTAAAAAATTATCTGATGTTATGAATTATTCAGATAGGCGTGACACTGGATAAAGCACTAAGCCTGAAGTCTGGGAAGACCTAAGTTCAAATCCGGCCTCAGACATTTACTAACTATGTGACCCTAGGCGAGTCACTTAACCCTATTTGCCTCAGTTTCCTCATCTGTAAAATTAGCTGGAGAAGGAAGTGGCAAACCAGTCCTGTATCTTGATCAAGAAAACCCCAAATGCAGTCATGAAGAGTCGGACAAGGTTGAACTACAACAACAACATGAATAATTCATCAGTTTCCCTCAGCCTCCTTTACACCACTGGCTTCCTATCTGATCTTCCTCAGGCAGAAATCTGGTCATGTAGCTTCTTTGTTTGGAATTCTCCAGGGACTCTCTGTTGATTACATAGTAAAATTCACACTTCGTTGCCTGACATTCGTGGTCTTCTATAATCTGCTGCCACTTACCTTTACAATCAAGCCTTATCTTATTCTTTGCCTAGCTTAAAAAATCCATTCTTGAAGTTCCAGATGAACATGACCACTTCCTAGTCCCTTAACGCCTCTCCTGCCTCTGGGTAGGCTTTCATGTCTTTACTCAAACACTCTTATGCCTGGAATATTCTCTTCTTCTGTTTTCACCTGCTGAATAAAGTCCAACTGAAATATGACCTCTTCCAGGAAGCCTTCCTTGATCCCTACTGATAACAATCATTTGCCCTGTGAGCCTTACGTAAGACTTTGGTTTACACCTACCTCTCTAAAGAAGCTCATACCTATTACCTTGTATCTGAGCATGTGCCACATCTATCTACTATACTGTAATCCCCATGAGGGCTAAGATGATGCCCAAGCAAAACTGGGTATCTTACTCAGTTCAGTGGTACAGAAGCAAAAGATCAACAAACATTTTTTGAATTTCTTGGTATTATTAATGCTTATTTTATCATGCTTTAAGGATTTAGACAGTCTAGCATATGAATACATTCATTATCTAATACTCAAAATAACCCAGTGGAGACAATGAAAGCATTATTATCCCCACTTTATAGATGAAGAAAATGAGGTTGGGACAGATAAGGGATTGGCCCAAGATCAAACAGCAGGCAAACAGAATAACCAACACTTAAAACCAGGATTACTGACACCAAGTCCCTTACACTTGATCACAGCTGACATCTTTGTCTAACTCATGATATATAATTTAATCCATTTTAAGTGAATGTATGTGATTTTAATGGAGGGGGAGAATAAGGAAATTTCATTTCTGAAGAAATTGTAAATGCTGTTTTTATTTTTAATCTACTTATATTTTATATTGAAATGACATAATATTAAATCTTCTGGTAAGTAGTGAGACTTAAGGTCTTGAATTGCTTTCCTTTGATGACCATTTTTTCTCATCTTAAAAAAAAAGAAGGTCCCATTTCTGATACTATTTTATTTTCACATTACCATTTGAAAAAGAAAATCTGAATATTTATGTTTTAAGATTGTGTTTAGCAGTGAAAATTAATTTCATCTTTCAAAAGCCAATCATTTTGGACTGTGAAGATTGCCATCTTTTTAAATGGTATGCTTGTTGCGTGTAATACACGCTCTTCAATTTTAGCAAAGTGCTTCCAAAACTGGTTATTTGCAAAATGGAAATTTTCCTCAGGATAGTAACCATATATATACAATTTATCCATGGACATTTCACAGGCCCTCACAGAAATGTATAAAAAAAAATTTTTTTTGGAAGAGTGAATGGTCTAAATTATATACGCCTGAAATCCTCGGCTTTGACAAAGTCTAATTTACTTTTGTTAAATTGATTTAGAGTTTGTAAAATGTTAGCTATCAGGTCTGAGAGTAAAATTAATACTGGACTATGGTAATAATCAAGGGTATTTCTATATTAGCCTTGCTTCGTCTTTGCTAAATATAATAAATGGCCTTCTGAGAAATGGAAAGACACCTCCTTCGCACAGAGTTTGAGGTACAGTTGTACTAACCTATACAAGGGTAAGCCTCACTAAGGAGAGTGTTAAAGGTGAAAAAAAAAACAACCTATAAAAGTGGCAGGTAGAGTTACCAAAAGAACTGGCAAGAACTAAATTACTTCCAACTAAGAATCAAATCATGGATTAGCCTTAGTTGAAATCCACCCATCAAGGACAATGTTTCCTGAGTTTCATTATTCCCCTGGTACTACTCTGTCAGGAACAGAATGAGGGCACTTATCTCCTCCAAATAGGGGCAGAATTTTCTTTGCCTTTGCAAATGTAATGTATTCATTTGCATTTTTATTCTAATAAGGTCTACTTGATGTCTTTAATCAATCAACAAACTTTTATTAAGTACTATTTATAGCCCTGTTACAGACTGTAAATACTTAAAATACTTTAATAATTTTAAGTAGTCTGCCTTTTCATAAAGAATGTAGATTTTTAAGCTATCATGAAAGACAAGGGAATTAAAGAAAAGCATTTTTAAAAAGGTGACTAGATTAAAAGGAAAAAGACGAAATGAAATGACAGGTGTCTTAAATAACACACATATAGTACTTCTCTTTGATGTAGCATTATTTCACTTGATCACCTAGATACTGAGGTCTTCTAAATAAAATTGCATTGCATTCTCAACCCCTCAGAGAGTCAGTTTAGTTAACAGCCTACCTGTGCTTCAGAGTTGACCACACATCTTACATGTCAAACTCATTTTAAAGTGCCAATCATGTCCCTTCCAATCTAATTAGTTTGGGAAGTAATGTCACTGACCTAGAACTATGCAGACAGCTTATTATCATATCATTTGATCAACCTAACACTTTAACTCAGTTGAATTTAGAACACCGGTAAGCAAAGTGTAATATAGTTTCTTCCAATTCATTACTGGTAATTCTCAACACAATTTCCTATTTGTGAGTAAAACCCATCTTGACAAATGAAGAGTGCTCAGCTTTATACAGGCATCACACAGGAAGTAATTATTTAGTTTTAATAGAAGTTGAAAAAGAAAGTTAGAGGAAATGAGTAGATAGCCAGTATAATTTGATATAGACACTAAACTAAAAAGTGCCAAGCACTACAGAAAGAGGAAGGCCTAGAAGACAAAGTATACCAGAGAGGGATACATATGAGCAAAAATTCGTATGGGTTCCCAGTTTAAAAAAAAAAAAAAGATAGACTTTTATAGGTAAAAGAACAAATATTTCAAAAGTAGTTATACTAGTAAGAAGGAATAAGGTGTTATATAATATTATTTATGACTCATTTATTAAATTTATTTAATTAAATTATTAACTTATTTTATTTTATTAATTTAATTTATTAAATTCATTAAATCTTAGTGTTAAATCTACAAAATCTCAGAGTTGGAAGGGATGTCAGAAGTCACCTAATATAACGTGTACTTGTAAAGGGCATTATCCAATTAACACCATTTCCAACAAATAATTAAACAGAATCCACTTTAAGACCTCTAGTGATGGGGAATCTTTTGCGGCAGCCCCTATTTCTGGACAATTCCAACCGTTATAAAATTTTTCCCCTATAGCCAACCTAAATCTGCCTCTCTGCCAAAGTGCCTTCATTTCTTGGACTTCTGCTCTCTGAGGCCAAGAAAAGGCAGCCTAATTCCCTTCCACATAGCAGCTTTCGAAATACTTGAAGACAGCTATCATGTCCTCAGGTCTTATTCTCCAGCTAACTATCCCTAGTACTTTCAGCTAGGAACTCTGAGCCTGTTTCAAAATTGGGGCAAGCATAGCTGCAACAAGAAGGCAGTCAGCAGACATGAACAGGAATTAGGATTATCTGAACTCAACAGGTGATAATAAAGTTCACTGGCCACGGCAGTGGAAACGAACGATTAGGAGAATATCTGGAAAGTCTAACGCATCTGAGTGGGAATAACCAGAGGTATTCTAGCAGACAACATATAATTAGTGAGATTTAGAGCTGATTGTAAAAAGATTGTTAAGTTGATTGTACAGAGAATCGGCTTCAAAGTCAAGAAAACCAGGGTTCAAGTCCCATCTTTGAAACATATTGGCTGCGTATCCCTGGGAAATCACTTAACCTCCTAGTTTTCTAGTTAATTGTCCAAGACTCTAAGTTGCAGAGTAGGTACTGACCTGCTTTAGTAAAGGGAAGTGATCCCTTCCTATCCCAATAAAATCACAGGTGTAGTTCTTGTCTCTATGCTACATATGTCATTTAAATAATATGTGTCTGTGTATTAATGAGAGTGATAGTAAGAGTAATAGGAGTCATTTATGTAGGGTGTACTAAAAGTTTTAGTATAGTTTTAAGTTTTAATAGCCTAAAACTACACTAAGATTTTAAATTTTGGGTTATTAGACTCTTAGACTATAGAGTTACTCTTTACTTTCAGGATTAACCTCTAGAAATGATGAAAGCTTAAAAGTGATGTCAGTTGTCACTTTGTTATTTAATGATTTCCTATGGGGAAGTTACTTTGTATTTGTCCTAATTTCTATTTTTCTCTGAAAAATAAATAAAATTAGAAGAGCATGGACAGAGAAATCAGAACCGTTGAGTTCTGGCCCTGGCTTTGACATTTACTTCTGTACTTCATTTTAGGTGAAAAATGAGTAACTAGACCAGATCATCTTTAAGTTTCTTTCCTGATAGAATTCTATGATGACTTTAGTTATGTTTAATTGATTCTGCTGCTATTAGCAAGAATGAATTGGAATTAGTATAAAAATAAAAAATTCTACACAGGACTTAGCTTACCTTCAGGTGATGAGCCTGGTTTTTGAGAAAAGACAGCGCTGACTTTACTCTTTTTGCTCATATCGCTGTTTACAGACAAGCTGGATTGAATTTTTTTATGCATTTTTTGTGAAACAGGCGCAGAAAGTTTTCTGTTATCTATAGATACGTGTCTAACCCCATTGTGGATTCCATTTCCATTTCTCAAATTTGTATGACCATTCTTTATCTTGGCCATTTCTTCCTCACTTTGCTCCTGTGCTGACGTTTGGGGCTCAGGCAAGCGTTGAGGTTGTGCTAAAATGAAAAAAAGAAGAAAATTTTAGTGTGGCAGAAATCTAATGTTAGGAAACAAAGTTTTCTAATAGAGATATATATATATGCATATTATAAATATACATATATATTTCAGATGATAGAGGAAAGAAATTATTGAAAAGGACTAGCAAAATCCACAAAGACATACTTGATAATTAGGCACTATACGCAGAAGATATATCAGATTCCATGCCGTCTTGGGGGAGAGGAGGGAGGGGAGGGAGGGGAAGAAAATTTGGAACTCAAAAACATGCGGAACTGAGTGTTGTAAACCAAAAACAAAAAAATTCTTAATTAAAAAAAGAGTTCTCTTAGAAAAAAAAGAAAATAATGCACTTAACAAATACCTGTTGATTGGTTGACTGGTAGGGTTGACAAATATGACATTCAGGATAGAACTAGGGGTAATGAAATAACTTTTTAAGATAATATTGAAGCTGAATTTTTGATAATAGGAAGTTTTCAACCATAGAACCCTATTTCAAGATAAGTCATAGAGGAAATAATCTAGGCCTTAAAAATGAGACAACATACTTTAAAATATACTATTGGAAAAAAATATATGCTGGACCTGGGAAATGAAATATTATCTTATAAATATTTTCCCTCTTTAAAATCTCTGTTTTCATGCTAATAACCATGGATGAGACAGCAGAATATAAGCTCCTTGAAGGTCTAGCAGCTAGGTGGTACAGTGGATAGAGCACCTCAGATACTTACTAGCTGTGTGATCCTGGGCAAGTCACTTCACCCTGTTTGCCTCAGTTTCCTCATCTATAAAATGAGCAGCAGAAGGAAATGGCAAACCACTACAATACCTTTGTCAAGAAAACCCCAAATGAGGTCACAATGAAGTGACTGAACAAAATGGAGTTAACAAATTCTTGCTGAATCAAATTTAGATGAGAGAGCATGTGATGGTTAAATTTGCAGTCAAGTTCAAATCCTGCCTGTTATTTATAATATCATGAATTATTATATCATTATTATATTATATAAATATTATTATATTATATTATGATATGTAAAATACTTAGCCCTCAATTTCTTCATCTGTAAACTAACAAGGTAGGACTACTAAGTCATCCAAAAGGTCTCTTCTAATTATAACTATGATGCTAGGATTTCCTTGGAATGTACAAATTAGATCATGTTCCTTTTAAAATCTAGATGGTCAATTATCATTAGAGTGTCAGTTTCATGAGATCAGGGGCCATGCCTTACTTAAATTTTACATCTTCCTATCTACTTAATATGGTGTTCTATACCTAACAGATGCTTAATAAATGTTTGTTGAACTGAAAATGAAGAAATTTTCATTTTTTAAAATGGTATAATGTAAAATGCAATAACATAGTAATTTACAATAAAATTAATAAAATAACAGTAATTGGTAGGAATTTACCAGGACTTATTTCAATTCTTCAAGAGTATCTGTGATTTCACTGGTGTAAATATTCTTACCACCAATGTAGACTGCAATCCTTAGGTGACTTAGACAATCTAAGTTTGTTGCTGTTTAGTCATTTTTCAGTTGTGTCTGACTCTTTGTGACCCCATTTGAGGTTTTCTTGGCAAAGATACTGGCGTGGTTTGTCATTTCCTTCTCCAGCTCATTTTACTGATGAGGAACTGACACAAAGTGGGTTAAGTGACTTGTCCAGGGTCACACAATAAGTGTCTGAGGCCAGATTTGAGCTCCAGGCCTGGCACTCTATCCACCATGCCACCTAGTCATTTCTATAGCCAAAAAATTAATCATTTCGCAGCCAATCTGGCAATGATCTTTGCTTAACTTAGCAAGACTAAATTTCAGAAAATGGACATGGATTTTTACCGACCGAACCCATACTTAATGACTTTCCAGGTTGGTAAAAGCTGCCAGAGCTTACACTATTAATGAAATAGCCTTCAAGAAACCAGGGTCATCTTCTAGGCCACAATAAAGCAACAAAATAGGACTTTAGTGGATGATAGACTAAAGTGTAACAAATATCCAAGACAGAGAGGGGCTAATTTTAAGTGAAGGAATAATCTATAACACCATATTTTGCCTCAGTGACTGTATTCGTACCAAGTGATCCCTGGATATAAATGTTTTAACTATACAAAAAAAAAGTTTATTTGCACAGTGTAAATTCCAAGGGAATTTATGCCTCACAATTTTTTCAGTTGACAAATGAAAGATGATACCCAGAAGTTTTTTCACACTATTTTTATTAGCATCAATGATCAATTGCTTTCTAAAGCAAGAAATCCAATTATCTAAAAACTTGTTACTCACTTTAGCAACACTATACAGTATCAGTAGTAGAAAAGTATTACAGCTCTTTATTTTTGTTCTGACAATGTCTCAATCCTTAAAAATTACTTGCTCTTCTGACAATTATACATGCCCTCTTAAAGCCATAAAGTACAATCAAGGCGTCTGTAGGAGTTCTGTTTCCTTTGAGTGTGCTGCCCTTTGATTTGGTGATTAATTTGCTGCTCACATAATGTCTTGTATCAACTAGAAAGACATTCTGATGACTACCAAGGAGCCTAAAACTAGGAATGCATACGTGTTGAAAAAAATGCTAGAGACAATTAAACCCAATCTAATACCGTTCTCATTTGGGTTCAAAGCAAGTAGAATATTTTGGTCCTATTTTTCACCAGTAATAGCAGTTCAAAGAACAGAACTCTGTTAAGAATACATGTTGTCCACTTCTAAGAAGATGGCCAAGCTCCTAAAAAACTTCTTGACATATACTACAGGCAAAATTAAATAAAGATTTCTAAGTAGTAGATAAATAATCTCGACAATAAAAACAAAAACACCAGAAGATAATTGTATGCCTAAAAAATAAAGTTTTTTAAACTGATAGATCTGACCTTTCTCCAAACACCTGAATTGGTTTAATTTGTCAAGTCATCAAGTCATCATAGTATAATACCGTTCTAAATCGTACTTATGTCTTCAAACCATCAAAAACACCATAAACCATATTTATACCTTCAAAACCATCTAAAATACCCTAAACCATACTTATAACTTTTCAAATAGAATCTATTCCTATTGGTAAATCTGCAAATGGGCAACCTCAAAAAATTCTTTCCTGTTTCACATTCAATTTATTATGATTTTGTTGCAATTTTTATTATTAATGCCTAATTCCTAAATACTAAAAACAAAAAAAGTACTTCATTTCAGCATTTTAACATTAAAACACAACTTCTTGGCTCAATAATTTTGCTAGTCACACAAGGCTTACAGGTCAAATCAAAACTGGATGAACCTCCAAATGTGTTAGTCATCTCCATTTAAATTTATTTTAGCTTTATTGATAATTTTTCACAGGGGAGAACTGAATCTTGTGGTTAAATTGCTCTTGAATCCAATTAGGAAACATATAACTGCTTTCTAGCATAAAGAACAAAAGTACCTGACAGTTAGAAAATTAAGCCACAATCACCTGGTCTAAAACAGAAATATTTTTTACCTTATTGTATAAAGGTTGTGTATTGCTTTAAAAAAAAAAGGTAATATGGGAAATGACACAATGCTTCTTAAAACACAAGTGATGCCTAGGGACCCTCACTCTCCCTTTAATGATCCACTGCTCTCATTCAGCTGTCTTTCTTTTTTCAAATCTTTACATATGTGACAGCTCTCAAAAGTAGACCATAGACCATCTGGCATTTTCAGAGGTGTAACTTGTGCAAATTCAGCTCTACTGGGAGCACAATGCTATCTTCTGCCTGCGTTATAAAAGGTACAATAGAATGTAGAACTTATGAGTTGTTTTGAATTATTCATTTTTTTTGCCTGTATATTCAAGAAATTTTACAAACTCTGCATTTTGTACTACATAATCACATGCGTTAAAGGTACAAAGAAACTTTTTGACACCTCTTTTCTACAGAAAGCTGGCATTTTGTTTGATATGTGAACATTCAGCATCTGTTATATCATTCTAAACAGACCGTATGCTTCTACAAAAGACCCCATTTTAAACTCTCTCTGTATGAGCAAAAAATGTATTCTTGATATTCAGTAACAAATGCAATACACATCAAAATTTCAAATACAAGTCATATGAACGTTCAGCATCTTCAAACCTGGATAGCATTGGTCACCCGCTTACCATACGTTTAAAGATTTTTTTTAATCACTCCTCACACTACACACAGCCTGATTGTAATTTTAATATCCATGATGAATACTTACAAATGTCTTAGGAAATACTGTGCTTTCTAAGTTCAAATGTTTTCAATCTAGAAAGAAACCAATAGATTTAGGTCTAGCGATTTTCAATAAGAATGATAAATATTGGAGTAATGATTCAATAGCATGAACCTCTTTTGATAAAAAAAAAAAAAGAGGAGATGGTGTAGCTAGTAATAACTATACATGAATCTGCTGCTTCTGAAATAGCAATAAAAAAGCAATATATTGCAATTGCATATAATCTATTAACATGTACCAATGATGTTCAGTCACTGGTCTCTTTACAACAGTAAGACTTAATAAAATTACAAAAATTTCCCAGGCTTTTTAGCCAATTTCCATGGTTACTTAATTACACACACACACACACACACACACACACACACACACACACACACACACACACACACATATATACATATATATATGATATATATTCAGTACCATAAAATTAAATGGTTATAGATTTAAAATTTACAATAAAGAAGATAAATGCACATTGAAAAATATAAGAGAAAGTACGGAAATTAGAGAATTTAACCAATCAGCAAGTATAGAATAAGAACATACTAGGTGCACAACACTTTGCTTTTATGGTCAATGTAGATAAAGGCTATAGGAAATAAATACTATCAAAAGAAAGAAGTTGTTTCAATACATACCAATATGATATACTTTTTCTGCTTTGTATAAGGTTATACAATTTAGTGTTTGAGCCATTGCAAACCTGGAGGCACCCACCTCTATAAACGTGATTAATGTAAGCTGCCTTACTATACCAGTAAGGCAATAATAACAATATAGATGATAATTGTCAAAATGCCTATGTAGTTCAGTATCACAAAGTATATAAGACTCTCCACATAGAAGGTAGAAGAAATAAACCATTTATTCAGACACCAGAGAACCATATCCCAACAAGCCATTTATTCAGTCTACCACAGCAATAAAACATTCCACACACAATATCACAACCTGGATCCTGGCCATCCCAAAAACTCTCTGACCCCCACTGGGGTCTTCCCCAAAACAAACTCACAGTACAGCTAAGTCAGCCTGTTTAGTTCTAACAAACAATCATGAGGGTGGCCATTAGCAGCCATAACATTCTCATTCTCATTCTCTCTCTCTCTCTCTCTCTCTCTCTCTCTCTCTCTCTCTCTCTCTCTCTCTCTCTCACTCTCACTCTCTCTCTCAGCATTTCTTGTGACATAATTTCTTTTTCCTTTCAGGAAGTTCCTCCCACCACATGTATCTTAGACTTCCTGTGACATAAGCAGGTCACATGGCCATTAATGGGTGGGAAAGTTCTTCAAATCTAATTGCTATTACACTTCCCTGTGACAGACCTCTTTCATTTTGATTAGACCACAATCTCTGAAGAACAAGTATGGCAGTTACCAAGGGCATTTTCTCCAATCCATTTTTTGTAATGGTTTGGATAAAAATTGTTATCATGTCCTGATCAGCTCTGGCTTGGAACTTTCAGGTCAATACCAATTCACTGTGCACCCAGAGTTTCATCTCACCCAAAGGGTAAAAGAAAAATCATTGGAGAATCTGATAAATCAGAGCAATTGCAATTTTATAAAATATAGTACAAAAGTCTTCTTTTTCTTATGGAAGTTGAAGTTTCTCGAAAATTCTTATCACATTAGCTTTACTGATATACACTGATTACATTTTAATCACTACCTCCATACCTCAAGATACTTTGTTGCCTAAAGACTACCCCAGTTACCAGCTTAGGCATTTGTTTCTTGCTAATCATCATTGTTTTTCCTTATTTCTTGGAACTACCATGCCCTAGAGATGAAGGTGCCACCCAGTTATATGCTAGCCACTATGGTCCTTCTTCAATGAATTTTTAGAATCATCTTTTCCTAGAATCATCTTGTCTGTCTTTTTCTTTTCTTTGCATTTCCAAACGTTGTTATGCCACCTCTTTCCTTACTTATTGCTCCTGGTCTTTTGGCCATTTTCCTTATGCATTCGTACTTCTGACCTTTTTCGCCATCTTTCGTTGTTCTATTTTTAAGGCAATATATATCTATCTTTTTTTTTTACCCAATTATCAGCATATGTAGGGTAAAGGTAGGAAGGATATTTTTATGATAAAAACATTATATAAAAAATAAAATGACACAAAAATTGTAAAATTTTCACAACTTTTGACCCAAAGATTCCACTACTGGGACTATATCCCAAAGATAATATCAATAGCAAAAAAAAAAACATGTTCAAAAATGTTCATTGGCTCATTATTTGAGATTTTTTAAAAAGCTACAAATAAAACTGTCACCCAGAAATTGGGAAATGGATAAAAAATTATGATACAAAAATATAACAAAATATTACTGGGTTCTAAGGAACTGAGAGTGTGAGAAATTTAGAGAAACATGGAAAGACTTGTATGAAGTGCAGTCTAATGCATAATAGGTATAAAAGTCAAAAGAACAATACACATCACAAATATAAAAACACAAATAAAGTCATCAAAGGGGTAAGAATGGGACTTGTGGTTTTACTGGGATATGGAAATCTCTGGTTAGGAGGAAATTCTTTCTAACAATGTAGGTTAGTACCGTTTCTTCGACTTATAGTTTTAGAGATCTGCATAGAGTATTAACAGATTAAAAGACTTGCCCACAGTTATATAACCAATTAAATGCCAGTAGTAACACTTGAACTTAGGTCTTCCTGATTTTAAAAAGATCGCCAAATACAAAGGTCAATGTCAACATCATAATTTCTGAGTTAAAGGATAAACCCATTTGTGTGCTAGTAAATGTTTAACAATTGGCTTGACATATACCTAAGTCTAATATTAAATGATAACATTTTCTCAATAACTTTCTTTTTTTAATTCATTCCTTTATTTTTAGTTTTCAACATTTCCTTTCATAAGATTTTGAGTCCAAAATTTTATCCCCATATCTCCCTTCCCTCCACCCCAAGACGGTGTGTAATTTGATATAGGCTCTAAATTTACATTCATATTGAACCCATTTTCACATTAGTCATGTTGCAAAGAAGAATTAGAACCAATGGGAGAAACCACAAGAAAGAAGAAAAAAAACAAAAAAAAGAAAAGACAGAGAGAGAGCAAAAATAATATGCTTCAATCTGCACTCAGACTCCATAGTTCTTTTTCTGGATGTGGACAGCATTTTCCATCATGAGTCCTTTGGAGTTGTTTTGGATCCTTCCATTTCTAAGAAGAGATAAATCTATCAGAGTTAGTCATTGCACACTGTAGCTGTTACTGTGTACAATGTTCTCCTGGTTCTGCTCACTTCACTCAGCATCAGTTCATGTAAGTCTTTCCAGGTTTTTCTGAAGTCTGACTGCTCATCATTTCTTATGTAGTTCTTATGTATTCCATTACATTCAAATAGCACAAGTTGTTTAGCCATTCCCCAATTGATGGGTATTCCCTCAATTTCCAATTTTGGCTACCACAAGAAAAGCTGCTATAAATATTTTTGTACATGTTGGTCCTTTTACCTTTTTTATGATCTCTTTGGGATACAGACCTAGTAGTAGTAGTATTGCTGAATCAAAAAGTATGCACAACTTTATAGCCCTTTACACATAGTTCCAGATTGCTCTCCAGATTGGTTGGATCAGTTCACAATTCTACCAACAATGCATTAGTGTTCCAATTTTCCCACAACTTCTCCAGTATTTGCCATTTTCCTGTTTTGTCATGTTAGCCAATCTGATAGGTGTGATGTGGTACCTCAGAGTTGTTTTGATTTGCATTTCTCTAAACAATAGTGATTTAGAGGATTTTTTCATATGACTATAGATAATTTTAATTTATTCTTCATCTGAAAATTGCCTATTCATATACTTTGACCATTTACCAATTGGAGAATGACTTGTATTCTTATAAATTTGACTCAGTTTTCTATATATTTTGGAAATGAGGCCTTTATCAGAGATAGCGGTTGTAAAAATTTTTCCCAGTTTTCTGCAATAACTTTCTTAAAGTCTTAGATCATCAATAAAACAATAAATGAAGCCCTGATTTGTAATATTCATTGATTTCTGAGGTATAAATGCTCACATTGAAACTGTAACAAGCTGGTGTGAGCAGGCTCTAGCACAACCTTGGAAACACCTCTCTTTTCTGTTAACAAATGATAAACTTTTATTTTGCATGTTTGTTGAGAACTGTCTTCTGTATCAAAACCAAATGAAAATACAAAGTTAGAGAGAAAAGGAGGGCAAAACCAAAAAAAGCTGATGCAATGATAAAGGCTTTCTAAAATATCTAGAAGACTCATCCCATACCTACACATCTTCAAGAAAGGCTTAAAATACTTGGAATACAGAGAATTAACATTTGGGTTTTTTTAACTGGTAATATTAGAAAGCATTTTGCAAGGAGATCTTAAAAAAGACATTAAAGACTTTTTTGTGCTAAAGCTTATTTGAAATAAATATATATAAAATTCTCTAAGACAAAATGATTATTTTCAGGTCAATAAAAATTTATTAAATGCCTATTATGTAGCAGGTGCTGGGATAAGCATTAGGGCTATAAAAAGAGAGGGAAAAACAAAAACAAAGCAAAAAACCCACCCAAACCATTGAGGATTTACAATAAGATTGTGTAATTTTTTATTTGAAGGAAATGTAGAGATCACTAATCCTAACCCTTTATTGTTTTTAACTGATCAGGCATCTTTTCACTTATTTTAAGTGGAGCTTGAATGAGTAAATCAATCAACCTTTGCCCTTATATTATTCAACCAGAAGACACAATTTATTCAGACACTGAAAAAAGAATCACAGGGGGAAAATGTAGCAATAAAAAATTTTCCCCATAAAGCCTGAGCCCTCCTTGTCACAAATACATAAACTACCAATGGACACATTCTGGAAATGTTTATGAAATTAACTCCCTCATTTTTCAGATAAAAGAATAGAAATTTGGACTTGGCCAAAGTCACATGGGTAAGCAATTAAAAGGATCAAGATTGGAATACAGGTCCTTCAATTTTGACCCAATGTTTGTTGCTATATCACTGGAAGAATACCACTAATTGGGAGCATTAGAAATTGAACATAATAATACTACAGTAATGCCAGCCCACTATTCTCTAGAACTACTGAGAAGCCATCTTCCACTTCTATAAAGATGTCTCCTAATTTATCATGCAGAGTCTTCTGACTACTGTTGAAGTGTAAAAGTAAATTGTATATAGTTTTCTAGGAAAGATATCTCAGTGTAATAAGGCACTATTTAAAATAAAAAGGAAAGTATGATTTAGTAGATGAAAAAAAGTTTCAAGGGCTTTTAAAGGATAGCAATTTATATCCTTTCCAAAATTAACATGTTAAAGTGTGAGAAAGTAAACAATGAATGACAAAATCCTTATGCATCTCATTACACATATTTTCCTCAAAACATTTTTTAATCTTAAACTCTACTGATAGATTTGGCCTTATTTTAAGTAAACTAACGTACATCAATTCAAACCAACTTATTTAGATGATATAAACGCTCACGTACTTAACCAGAAAAGTATTTGGGTGGAAGTTGGGTCCCATTACAAAAAAATGGATTGCTCTTCCTTATAAATTACTGCATCAATTGGTTAAAAAAAATGACAAATTTGAAAACGGCTCTGGAAATGCATCTCATACATAACAAATTCCTTTTAAGTGGAGGCCTATTCTTCTTGTCTTTGCAATGTTTTAGAGACTTTAGTCAGACATGAAAAGGCCAAATTTTTATATCACATAACCCTTTAGGAAAAGGTATACTCAGTGGTTATGCAAGCTTCTCTTTCTTCCTTTTTAAAAGTGAAAACCTTCACTGGACTCCATAAGAATCTTCAAAATACATCAATAGGTACTTCTGCATAACTATCCACAATATTAACATTCATATTACAAGATGTACCTCTGTAAAGTGGCTTTTGTCAGCAATTATTTTTGAATATTTTGTTGGAAATAAATAGCATATACTGTATCTTCTGCAGCACAGAAAGCATATATTAACTAAATAACAGGGTACCATCAAGGCACAATCAATCTTTTAAAATCAATTTTTCATACTGAATTTTTTATGCTATGCCGACTTTATAAGGAAAATCAAGGATCAACCAACACCAACAATTTCTTTAAAAATATCTCTGTATTTTACGAGGCATTTTGGATGCAAAATAAATGCCCTTTTAGTGCTACCAAAAGGATATCTATGAATATTTTTAAAAATTTGTTAATTTTCAAGCAGAAGTTTGAAAGACCCACTTTGATGATTCAATGAATAAATATTTTCAGCAGAATATCAAAAATACCATCTAAACCAAAGCAACTGTTTAGCTGATATACACACATATAAACATTTCAACTATTGGGTCATAAGTTATGAAAATATTTCCATCCCATTCTACTCATGTTACACATGTAAGTTTATAGAAAAAGATGAGAAGAAAAATAATCTATTTACAAAGTTATTCCTGAAAACAGCAATACTATTTTTGTTACTATTAAGTGGTACATTTCAGGCATAATCGATTCTATGAGCTATTTCAGTAACCTTCTGGTTAAGTAACACCTATGAAACTGAACAAATGAGCAAAAAATATTGCAATGAATTTAAGTACAAGTCAAGGAAATCTACAACTCAAAGATTTAAGGATCTGTTCTCAAAAACTGCTGCAGAGGTAACTTTGAAACGCCATGATGTAATTATGCTGACAGGAAGAGTCAATTTATAGAGCAAATTTGGGGTGTCCTTACCTACCTTTACAGTAAGGGCAGTACAATCTTTGTTATTGCAATCCAGAAATCCTGGCTTCCTTGATGTTTCTTGCACAAGACAGTTCCTCTGCCAACTATAAACATTTCCACTAGTCATTTACCATGCTTGCAATTCTCTCCCTCCTAATCTCTGCTTCTCTTCCTTCAAGTCCCAGCCAAAATCGCACCTTCTACAGGAAGCCTATGCAATTCCTTTATAAGGGGCCGCTAGGTGGCACAGTGTATATAGAGTACTGGACCTGGAGTCAAGAAGACCTGAATTCAAATTCAACCTCAGATACTTACCAGTTGGGTGACCAAAGTGACTTTCCTTAAGCACAAGTCTGTCTATGTCATTCCTCTACTCATAAAATTCAAGGGCCCCTACTACCTCTAGGATAAAATACAAACTCCTTTTGTTTAGTATTTAAAGCCCTTTACAACCCAGAACCCACTTACTGTTATTATATATTAATCCCTTTATTATACATTACTCCATATATATGTGTGTGTGTATGTATATATATACATATGTATATATGTTACTCCCTATATTATATATTACTCCCTTTTTGTACTCTATGGTCCAAAGTGGCCTTCTTGCTTGTTATCATGTGCAACAATCCATCTCTACCCTCCATGCTTTTTATGCTGATTGGTGCCATTCTTAGAATGCATTTCCTTCTCTCGCCTCAAACGATCCCCTTTTCCTTTTAGAACTCAGATCAAATGAGATTATATTTGTTTAAAAACCAAAACAAAAAAGCAATTCCGTGCCTGACACATAGTAGGAATTATATAAATGCTTATTTCCATCTATTAAGAAGGAAATGAACACACAAACTGTGTAAAATGCTGGCTTTCACTCATTCAACCAACTGAAAACACAAAGATGGTTTTAAAGTCATGGTATAAAAAATCACAGAATTTTGTTTTTGGACTGCCTGCTGCAGTAATGATATGTGAGGTATAAAAAGCTAAAGAGACATAATTTCTGGATAATTAATCATTTTTATTAATTATTGCTAGCAGATTAATTAGTCATTTCGCTGTTTCTCCTAAACCAAAAACAGATCACGGAAGCTTTTTGAGCTTATATGCCTTAGAAGAGTGGGTCTTCCCAATGGGGAGCAATCAACTCTGATTGGTTAACAATTAATGAAAATAATAAATTTTAAAATGCGAGGTGTAGACCTATTCTAATGAGGGGCTAGAGGACATGACTTTGATTATGTCACTTTTACTCCCAGACCACCCCTAGCTCCAGGCAATCTAGACAAAGAATCTAACCCCACCCAAATCTGAGTAGAACAGAAATTCCCTATTTGGGTGGAGTCTGAACAATATTGATGAAAAAGATAATCCAATCTCATTATCAGCAATGTCTTTCAGATGCTGACTAGATAACCTACAAGGGGCAGTTTCTGAATGAGGAAATAGGAAGGTGAAAAATATTGATCCTAATTCAATAACTCATTATTGATATAAGAGAAATAATAATTTCTCTCAGACATTATTTACTGAATTTCTAAATTTTTCTTTCTACTCTAATATTATATGATTCTGACATGGTCCATTTTAGAAACCCATTTGTATACTTACATCTCCTTCTAAATGGTCAAAAGAGCAGTTTGAAGAACACATAGGGTCATTCAAAAATATCAACAAACTTCAAAGATAGTTATAAATAATCCAGATCCCAAATTGGATATGATTTGAAATAAGTGGAATCAACAAAACAATGTATCCATTATAAATCACTTATGGGACATTCATACTTTAAATTTTGTTGTGAAGATTCAGAAAGGCAGAGAGAATATCAGCAAATAATAGATCCTTGTTGGGCAAGCATTTGTTAATCCTGTTTAATGAAAGCCAGAGCTAATAATATCAAATGTGGTCTCTGATCCTAAATGATACACTGAACCTAGAAATGAACCTTACATAGAGTATGCCTTTGATAAATGTTTAATTGAACTCAGAGAAGGCACCATTCTGGCCCTTTGCAACAAAGTACAGCCAACTGAAAGCAGATTATTTTCTACAGACTCTACCACTTATTTATTTTTTGCCCAGGCATAATTTTATTGTTAGGAGCTCCTTGCTAAGGGAAATATCTCTATCAAAGCACATCTGCATCATTTGTTGTACAAACTTGTCTCAAAACAGGGGGTTCTTAATTTGGACTCCCATGAAGTCCAAGGGTAGAATTCCAGAGGTCTATGAACATGGAAGAAAAAAAAAATCACTTCTTTATTTTCACTAATCTCTAACTGAAATTTAGCATTTCCTTCAATTATGAATTTAAAGAGAAAAACATTATTCTGAGAAAGGGTCCATAGGTTTCATTAGTGACATAGGGGTCCAAGAAACACAAAAGGTTAGGGCCCCTGTCAGAGAGTCATTTGAGGATCTGTAGGGTAAAGTGTGACAGAGTCACAATAAGCTACCTCTCTATCCATGATACCAAGTGGCCACATTTATACTATCACCAACCCCCCTGCACTCCCACAAAAAGCACAAATAAAAAAAACACTATCCTAACATTTATGTGGTCTAATATTCGGGGGAATTTAAATAACCAAAAAAATTAATAGCTGGTTTATGTTTCTCAACCTTTATAAGTGACCATTAAATGTTGGACCAAGCATTTTTCTGATCTGTTCATCTAAATCTAATCTTCATAGTATTATTATTGGGAATGGGTCTCTTTATTGAGGCCAGGACAAAAGTGTTTTAATGTGGTCCATTTTTCCAGTCAAGGCTGGCTCACCTTTCATTAAGCAGCCTGTAAGTCCTTGGCTTTTTGGAAGGGAGTTGGGAGGAGGAGGTCACCATATTGGTGGGACTTAGGGAGGATACCCAATGGGCTCAGAACTCCTGAACTCAGGTGATCCAATAGCCTGAGGCCTTCTAGCAACAAGGACTACAAGCAGGTACCACTAGGCCTAGCTGTTGTCAAATTTTAAAACCCCTTCTGCCTACCACGTCTAAAATAGCACACTAATGAAACATGAAAAATTCCACAATTTGCTAACCAAAATAAACGGGAGGGATCAGGAGTGGGGGGGAAGAAACATGTAAATACAAATTTGGTGCAATAAGTGATAAGCCACCAAGACTCATCTGTACCTAGGAGGGCATTTTAGCTACACAAGAAAAAAAGTTTTAACAAAGAGAGGAAGGAAATGGATGGTACTGGAGGAAATTAGAACTAAAATTACACTAAAATGACTACATTGTGAGGATTTTATATTTCATTATTTTAAAAATATTGAAGTACAGAATTTTAGAATCACTTTCCAAAGTTTTAATTGTTATGAATATAAAGTTGCAAACTACATAAAGAGAATTG
Organism: Phalanger gymnotis; assembly: GCA_028646595.1. Classification (NCBI taxonomy): domain Eukaryota; kingdom Metazoa; phylum Chordata; class Mammalia; order Diprotodontia; family Phalangeridae; genus Phalanger; species Phalanger gymnotis. The sequence continues at coordinate 110,506,791 of CM053623.1, forward strand.
GGCCTTTTGTCCTCACTGTACAACTTTTTTTGTTATGCCTATCATTCAGGCTTGCTTTCCTACATCAAGACTCAACCTAAAACCCAGTTTATTCCAAAAGTTTTTCTTGAAAGTATTTGAAACAGGCAGCCCCAATCTTGCCTCAGTTTCCCTAGCCTGCCTATTTCACATCCTAATGTATACTTCGTTATATAGTTTTATATACGTATCTTAGTAAAGCTAAGTCTTAATGAAGTTTTAACCTTAATAACTCAGAAATGCACTGAGACTTTTGGGACACCCTGCATATGCCATGTGAGAGAGGCTGACCTCAAAATCCAGCAGATCTGGGGTCAAGTCCCACTTTAAACACATACTGGACTTCTGACCCTATGAAATCACTTAACAACTCTCTAAGGGGGAATTCTTAACCTTTTGTTTGTGTGTGCTACGGATACTCTGATAAAGCATATGGACCCCATCCTCAGAATTATGTTTTAAACTGCATGAAATAAAAATAAAATATAAAGGATTACAAAGGAAGCCAATTAAAATTCGAAATGCTGAAATGTTTTAGTTCATAGATTACTCAGGGCTCTAAGAACCCAAATTGAAGACAAGGTTCCAAACTGTAAAAGCTGTCTAAAGGCTTCTAGATGTCACAGGGGACAGAGCACTGGGCCCAGAGTCAGGAAGACCTGAGTTCAAATCCAGCCTCAGGCTGCATAGTCTCCAGGCTAGGTGACTTTGAGCCAGGCACTTAAATCTCCATCTGCCTCAGTCTCTTCAACTGTAAAATGCGAATAATAATAGCACCTACCCCCCAGATTTGTTGTGAGGATCAACTAAGATACACAGAAAGTGCATACCACAGTCACTTAATAAATGCTTATTCCATTCTATTCCATTAGTAGAGGAAGTTGCTAACTAATGAAATCACCTATCAGGTGCCATCACAGCAAACTTGTAAAAGACTCCAATCTGGTCTCCTCCCAGTTCTGTCCACCCTATCTACACATACGCAAGTAAAGTGCCTTGTACACTGGCATGTACCCAGTAGTCAATGAATAAAAGTTAAATGAAGATATATTATGTTGCCTCTGGGCCATATATGAATCCAGAATGTAACAACTTCTTTAAAATAACTGAAAGCACAGTTCATTAGCTAATGTCATAAAACACAACCTGCATCTTCCCAAGTTTGGGGAGGAGCTGCATAAGTAAAATGTAGGGAGGACTTTGGGGTCCTAAAAAGGAGCTAAAAAAAGTTCTCCAGGGAACAAGAAAGGAATGAAAGGCTCAATTATGCATGAACTGATATATTCCACTTAGATACATGCTATTTGTAGGAAAATAAAATTTAAAATTCAGCAAAAATAGCAAAATCAGTGCCAAAAGCATAATACATTTGAATTCAATTTTTTTTTTTTTTGGAAATAAATGTACACCTAGAATATAGGGAATGATACTTAAGCCAAACTGGTATCTTACTTAAAGCAATGAAGGTAGTACTAAAACACCAGACAGAGATAAGCAATGTAGAATTTAGTTTGTTAAATGAATGTTTGCAAAGTAAATTTAGTTTGGTTAACTTAACTGAGGGGTTAAAAAAAATCAAAAGAGGATTTTTTTTATTAATAAAATTAAATCCCATATATTTAATCCTTTCAAAAATAATAATCAGTATGACATAAGGTTATAATTAACTAAAGTATTTGATCAAAATATTCCATTCCTTAATCATAGTATATGGAAGAGTTCCTTCAATCAATACTATTCTAAATTTCAAGGGTTTTTTTTTTTCAAATTTTAACCAAAATATCCAAAAATCTGATCTTTTTTTGTTTCAAGTTACTGATTTCCCCCCTAAAAGCATGATAAGACCTTCAAAAGGTGAAATGTGAAAGCAAAAGTTCATAGATTCTAAAATTTATTTCATTTCTAAAATTCAGTATAGAAAAATGAAATGAAATTTGCAAAAGGACAGGGTGTGTAAATAAGCACTATCTGTAGTAGACTTAAACATTAAACATCATTACTGGAACTGGTTCTAAGGTTCTTTAAATACTGAAACTGGAACACACTAAAGACAATATCTCTTATTTGTCCAAAAAGTAGTAAATTTACTATACAGAATATAGAAAAATAAAAAAGAGCAAAGCTTCAAATAGCCTGAATACTAAGAGAATGGAGTAGCTCTGGTTGGCATTTCTAATACTTATATGAAAAACTGCCATCTCCACCAAAGATGCATTAAAGAGTTCTTCAGTTAAGAAGAAAAGTCACATCAAAAGTCATTTAGTAAGTGATCACTTTGTGCTAGACATCACAAGTTCTGGGGCACAAAGAAAGGCCAAAAGAGTCCTTTCCCATAACATGCAAGCATAGATAGATAGGTAGATGATAGATAGATACATAGACAGACAGACAGACAGATAGATAGATAGATAAAATTTCTTCTCCTATCCTGCCTTAATAGAGATATAGCACAGGCAGGTAGGGGAGCCCCCTCTCTCTAGGATCTCAAACTGGCTTGTGAGCAGAGTGATTATAAATTCTAGAAATGTGCAGATAAGACAATAAAAATCTTCCTAGTTCCAGAGTTAAACTGTTACTACAAACATAAACACCAGCATTTTGGATAAACACATATAGGACAAAAGTTGGTTAGAGAATGCTCAAGGCTGAGGGGGTGGAGCCAAGATGGCGGCTGGAATGCAGGGATTAGCGTGAGCTCCCCACCGAGTCCCTCCAAAAACCTATAAAAAATGGCTCTGAACCAATTCTAGAACTGCAGAACCCACAAAACAGCAGAGAGAAGCAGGGCTTCAGTCCAGGACAACCTGGATGGTCTCTGGGAGAGGTCTATCCTACACGGAGCTGGGAGCAGAGGGGAGCAGAGCAGAGCCCAGCGTAGGCAGCGCAGACCAACCAGACCAGAAGCCAGGCGGCGCTGGCCCTAGTGCCCAGAATCAGTGAGCTGCAGCAGTTACCAGACTTCTCAACCCACAAACACCAAAGACAACAGAGAAGGTTAGTGGGAAAAGCTGCTGGGGACAGGGAGTTTGTGGTTTCACCACAGCCCCCCGGGGGCAGTGGAGGTGGGGCAGCTACAGAACTACAGCTGCAGTTGCTTCTGGCCCCAGGCCCACCTGGTAGGAGGAATTAAGTGGCTGATCAGAGCAAGAGTGAAGAGCCTGCTGAAGATCTAAGTCCAGTCCAGGTTGGGGATTCTTGGGGAAGAAGGAATGCTGACATGGCAGAGCTGGCGCATCCCCCCAAGCTTGGAACATAGAACTCTCTACTCTGTAAGCAGTCATACCCCCCTGAAAAACTCAAGGGTCAAGTTAGTTGGCTGGGAATATGGCCAGGCAGTGAAAACGCACCCAGATTCAGTCTCAGACTCTGGAATCTCTTTGGTGACAAAGAAGACCAAAACATACAGCCAGAAGAAGTCAACAAAGCCAAAAAGTCTACAACAAAAGCTTCCAAGAAAAACATGAACTGGTCTCAGGCCATGGAAGAGCTCAAAAAGGATTTGGAAAAGCAAGTTAGAGAAGTAGAGGAAAAATTGGGAAGAGAAATGAGAAGGATGCGAGAAAACCATGAAAAACAAGTCAATGACTTGCTAAAGGAGACCCCAAAAAATACTGAAAAATGTACTGAAGAGAATGTTCAAGACTAAGATTGCTAAGACATGTCGAACTAATATCGTTCCATCTAGCTTTAGTTCTCAAACTAACACCTTTTCATATAACTAAAATACCAGCCAGATCACATCAGCCCTGAAACTCATATCTCATTAGTACCTTCTGCCCCAGCACTTCCCTCCCTCTGTGATTGCAAAGATTGGAGGGTGAACTGAGGAGAGGTCCTCCCCATGTTGTAGTAGCTGTTGGGCCTGAGGTAATATTAAATAAATTAGAATTAAAATTCTATGTTGAATGAATGAATGAATAAAGCATTTATTAAGGGCTTACTATGTACAAAGCAGCTACTAAGTAAAAATAAAAAAGATGGACCCTGCTCTCAAGGAGCTTACATTCTAATAGGCGGAGATAACACAGGTGGAGGTTTCAGCTGCTACTGATTTTTATACAGCAGAAAACCATGTGTTGATACACACTAAAGAAAAATACCCTGAAAAACCCCAATGAATAGGTGATTAATCATAATGGGATGATGCCACCTACATGGATGTTTATTTTTAGTAAAAGATCAGAGTAAGCCCAGTGAGAGATTCTCCTCCAACTTTACGAAGCCCAATATTAATCTCTAGGAAATCACTATGCTCAAGTAATTTCAATATAGCAAAGACCTATGGCATTCACAAATCCTTAGCTTTCAGTAATAGCAGATAATATTGTCCTTTATCTCTAACAATCTAAGCACTAGAATAATTTGGCTATGAAATGATTTTTTAAAAAAAAACCATATTCCCCAATTTTAAAAAACTGTGTTTGCCCCATTAATTGAAAATCTTATTTTAATTATGGAACCGATTTAGATTAATAGTTCTTAGAACATCCGAAATTTGCCAATATTTCTCACTGAGTAAATTTCAAATAAAACCCAAGAGTTCAGATGATCTGAATCCTTTATGGTAGTACGATCTTTTCAGGGTGCTTATAGAAAAACAGTGCACTAATCCATTAAGAGGAACTTAGCAATTTTTAAGGAAGGCATTCCATTTTTGCAGTGATAAATTATATACAATGTATTGACCAAGAAAGATGCTAAAGTTGCAAAGAACAGGAAAGAAGAAAGATGGGGAGAGAGGGGAAGAAGGGACATAGCAGAGTCAAGAAAAACATTATGAAAGACAGGAGACAAAGGAAACTGCAACACATACTTGAAAAAGTATTGAATTAGAGTTGTTGAAATACTTAGGCTTAAACCTTGGCTCTGACTCTCACTTACATGATCTTAGACAAGTCTCTCTTAGCCACTATTTCCTCAGCTGTTAAGGACTTAAATTAGATTATCTCTAAGTTCCTTTTTAATCCCAAAACTCTATAACCTGATAAAAGACAGAGAATAACTGGAAGAAAGGATTATAATTACTATTCTACCACTCTTAATTCTTAGTCCTTTGCATCATTTTTTTTCAAAGTAGCTTTATTAAAATGAAAAGTATGATTAAGTATATAATATAATATTATGGAATATTATGTTATATAATATAGTATATAATATACATTATATCAGGGCTGTCCAAACCTAGGTTTTTATTGAAACAATAGACAATATATTTCAATTTGCCATTTTAGTGAGAGCTCTGCTGAAGCTAGGCTTCATTTACTAAAGCATTTATGTAAATTTCTATGCTTGTAGGTGGCCACATCAATCCCACTTTGGGCCGTGGGCTGCATTTTGGACAGCCTTGCATTTTATAATAAGTTATATAAATATATTATATAATATGACATATATTGAATAAGTATATAATATGATTAAGTACATAAATATTGGTTGGTTGGTCGGTTGAGCTGGTTGTGGTCCTTCATTCTCGAAGAGAACCAAAATGACATCACTATGCTTCAGTTAAGATTCAATGCGTCCAACTGTGGCTGATCAGGCCAATACGAGCTTGGAATGGTCTACCATGGGTCGGGCACAAATAGTCCTAAAAGTATAATTAAGGACAGCAGTGGATGGAGTGGTGGGCTTCATCAGGAAGATCTGTGTCCAAAACTTATCTCAGATATTTTCTAGCTGTGTGATGCTGGGCAAGTCACTTACCCTATCTGCCTCAATTTCCTCATCTATAAAATGAGCTGGAGAAGGAAATGGCAAATGACTCAAGTATCTTTGCCAAGAAAACACCAATGAGATCATGAAGAGTCAGACACAGCTGAAATGAATGAACAATAACTCAAGTACTTTAATTTTCTGAGAAAACAAGAAAATATTCTATCAGCTGGCTGAACAAGATTTAGTCAATTTCTTCAAGCCATCACAATGGCTAGAGGGTATGAACATTCTAGTGCCAAAATGGAAAAGGATGAAGAGCTATCCACCCAACGCTGAAGAAGGAAGCTTCCTGTTTAGGGTGTCAGGAAATGACCTCAGGTAGGTATTGAACATTGCCAAGGCTGAAAGCTGTCCTGGGTTAATGAAAGATGTCTGCATGAAGAACTGGTTCACATTGATTCTTTTCAAGTTTGTAAGTCAGTGGAAGCTGAAAGGTAGCGCAGAGAGAGATTTGACTGAAAGACTCTGCAAAGATTAATAGAGAATGAGTTAGGGAGAAGAGGATAGAGAGAGTGATCATCATGGCAACCATAGTTCTGACCAGACCTATGCATGCACAGAGCACTGATCCGAAAAGTACTCTCTGGGGGAATAAGGATCCTACTTGCCACTCTACAAAGAACATGTATGCACGGAAGAGTAGCAATGAATGGCCATTAGTAAGATGTAGTAATGGAGACAATGGTTTAATAGAGAAGCACGCAGGATTGTTTCTTGAGGGTAGGAGTTGTGTTTTTGTCATTCCTAGTTTCCCCAGCCCTTGATTGTTGCTGTTGTTACCTTACATGATCCCATGGACATTTCATCCATGGGGTCTTCTTGGTAAAAATACTGGAATGGTTTGCCATTTCCTTCTCCAGCGTGTCCCTATGTTACAGATGAGGAAATGAGGCAAATAGGGTTTAAGTGACTTGCCCAGAGCCACACGGCCAGTAAGTGTCTGAGGCTGGATCTGAACTCAGATCTTCCTGCCTCTAAGCCTGGTACTCTATTCATTGTACCACCTAGCTGCCCATTTGCACAGTGCTTGGTACTTAGTAAACACTTTAAAAAATGTTTATTGACTAGCTGTTTCTGCCAGTGTAACCTTGGGTAAATCAATTAATTACATTGAATCTCAGTTCCTACATGTTAAAAATGAGGAGGTCAGTCTCAGGTTATTGCCAGTCATCTTGACTGCTGTCCTGCCACTGGACTATGATGACTCAGGAAGAGAGTGAGGTTGACGAATGTGTGCCATTCTCCTTCACTTAAATCCAGTTCATGAGGAAGTCAAGACATCACCCATGATATTGCTGGTCCTCTTCAAAAATGAAGGACAAATACAACGAGAAGTTCTAAATGTCTCATCTCATAATATGAATTGGATGGTTTGTAAAATCTTTCATTTTGGCGAAAAAATACTAGTTGGCAAGGAAGAGTTCAACATATACAAAGCAGCTTTACTGTACACATACTCAATCTCAATTTCTTCAGTACAATGAATTTCAAAACACTTAATGATTTCCAAAATTATTCATACTTTACATCAGTAATTCATCTGTCTCTTATACCTATTTTTCCTGGTTAAAAACACAGAAAAAGGCAACTGTTGTCCATTCACTACAGCCTTGCCCCAAATTGTTCAGAGCTTCAGAAATCAAAAGTAGCTCTTCATAGGAAATTAAAGTGAAAAATATAATTTAAAAAAGAGACCCTTCAACTTTTAAAAACTGCTTAAATACTTTAGGTTTTATTTTTTCGAGAAGAAAATAAGTAACAGAAAAAGTGTTTTTTTAACTGATGTCCATGATCTCGGTTTTTAAAAAATATTCTGATAGCTGTATTTCAATATAATTGGTTTCCTTTGTTATCTTATGTGTTTTATTTTATGCTTTTAAAAATATTTTTCTGAAAAGGTTTCCATTGGCTTCACCAGACTGCCAAAGGGCTCCAAGACACAAAAGGTTAAGAACTCCAGTCTTAAAGGCAAGAAGGAAGGCAATTTCCACTAAGTTTTATTCTGATGTCTCATTGGGGTGTGGGAAGTGACTCTACAACCACAATTCTATGCCAATGGAGCACAGACTTTGGTAAATCCCACTAAGCCAGGAAGGCTTCTGCTATGGCCCTGAATATATACTATCTCATCTAAATACCAATCTAGCCAAATGTAGGAAGGCTTATCACTAAACTGACCACAAGGGACAAATTATTTGACCACAGCAATTCCAAAAAATTGTCTACGAACTTATAGAGGAGATAATTTCCTCAGAAGGGAAGTACAACAGAAAAGAGAAAATGAAAGACAGTTAGAAAACCAAAACAACCAGTCTACAGAAGAGAAAAACCTATAGATTAAGTTGTTGTCAGTGGTTCTTCCAACATCCTAGGGTATGATAAGGAAGTTTAATTACAAGTCTAATCCACATTCAATCTATAGGAAGTCATTAAGGTTAACAACCAATGTAAGGCATACCCTTATGAAATAATCTGGCCCCTACCAATGCCAACTTTGAAGGAAGGGGGAATTAAAAGGAAATGGATCCAAAATCTTTGGCTGTACCAATGAAGCAAAGTGGTTAGCATTTCAGGGCTTATAAGTATACTTTAGGAAAGAGAATCTCTAAGGTCCAGTTTTAACATAACAGCTACTCTATCAATTCTGAATGACAATTAAGTATCCCAGTGGAAAGCACAAATAATTCAATTGCCTAGGTAAAAGAACTTAAGGCACATAATGAAGGTGAATTCAAATTTTAAAACAATTAGGACTCACCATCTGCCATTAGATTGTAAGCTCCATCTGGGGAAGTACTCTCTTTTACTTAAATATGTCCCCAACGTGTAACATAATACCTGGCACTTAATTAATGTGTATTGTATTGATTAGTATAAGTATAGTATAGTATAGCATGGTGTAGTGTGGTGTGGTGTGGTGTGGTGTGGTGTGGTGTGGTGTGGTGTGATGTGGTGTGGTAAGGTACAGTACAGTATAATATAGCATAGTATTACATTGTATTGTAAAAAAATTACCTACCCAGACATTGTAATATTAATTCATTTTAATTCAATATAGTGTTAATATAGATAACAAGTTAAAATTTTTTTGCTTTACTTTCTTAAGTGTTTTATAACAATTACTATAAAAACAATTAAAGATGGAAACTGGAGTACACTTCAAAATCTTCCATCTTTTCATGTCACTACCTAATCCATCTACAATTAGTTGCCTGCCAAGAAATAAAAAGAGGTAAAGATCATATATAAGCTATTGAAGTTCATAAAACTCTAAGTATAACTGAACTAATATAAAGAACTGAGCAGTTAAAGTGTGGATCAAAATGCCTGATATTTCAAATTTACATTTCCTTTGACTGTACCTGTTTTTCCTCCCTCTCCTTTCCCATCCCCTCCCCCCATCCCTACTAAGTACTTACTGTATGATTCCAAGAGAAAAAGCTAACACACATTAGAAAAATCATAGAATGTGGTTTCTATAACTCTTACTGGTAGCACCTTTCTGGGCATTTTGTTCTTTCCCATAGAAGTCATTATTCTAATAAATTATTCACTTAAAAGGCTACTTCTCCACATAAGTGACCAGAGATCAGGCTCGATTCTTATCAAAATATCAAGATATCACAAAAGGGTGCTTGGAAAGCTAAGCAAAGGAAAACACAACTATTTGAGTTTAATGCAACTACATTCTAGAATCTTGTAGAACTTATTTATTGTAACTCTATCCTTTAATTATAAGAAACAAAACACATCCATTTCTCTGTGATGTGCAAACAGCTTTTGTGTTTGACAGAATAAAATTTTATATAATTGGATAGTGGAATAAATGGTTGGGGAAAACAAGGTCATCTGTAAAATGTGAGCACGTTTATTAGAATTGTGAGACCACTACTACTTGATTTTATGTTTATCTTCATGATATAGATGAATCTCAGTTTCCTGAAGTGTCAGACTGCCTTGGACGTTGAAAGGCTAGGGCAGGGGGAGGGGTGGAGAGGAGAGCCCTTACCTGTCAAAAGTTATCATAGATTTCTCTAGTATTTGGTCTATTTATATAGAGAGCACAGTAATCAACGGCCAATTTTACCAGGAAGCTGGACTGTTAGATGAGAGTAAATTTAGCAAGCGAACACACTAGTCACTGAATGAGTTTGTCTCTCTGTAGCCTAAGAAATTTATTTTGACTAACAGAGTACCAAATCCAGGGGCTTGCTGGAGCCATATTGAACTAGCTAGAGCCGATTATGAATTTTTTACTATCAACATCTTGAAAATGAGCAAACGCAATAAATCACAACCTGATTTATTATTTTGTTGAATGTCTACACTTTAGAAAGTAATAGAGAAAATGCTAATAATGCAGATTATATATGAAAGTGTGTTGTACATACTTTTGTCCCGCGGTGAGCTAGCTGTTAAACATTTACTAACCCTACCACTTACCAAATCCCATACTGTCATTCCATTATTCAAAAAATGAGTATTTCTTACTGATTCTCTTAGAATCACAGTATTTAGAGCTAAAAGGACCCTCAGGGATTATCCAGTCCTACCCTCTTATTTTTAAAGATAAGGAAAGTGAAGCTCAGAATGGTTAAATTAATAGCCTGAGGTCATGTAGGAAGCAAATCCAGTAGAGCTAGAATTTGAACCCAAAGTCAGTATTCTGTTGGCTCCGTTTAGAAATTCAAGACTTGCCTGATCTGCAAATAAACTATGGGGAAGGTAGTGAGCTATCTCTCCCAACTGATAATCTGAACTTGCTACTTTTGCAAAAGAGAACCAAAAGGGAACTTAACTGAATTCCCTTCTTTAACCCAATGCCCCAGTTACTACATAAGCCCTGCCACTGGATGTTGTCCACAGCCATCCTGAACAGGAGGCCAACACTTCTGGAAAATGGAGCTAATTGCTAAGTAAATCTAGCTTTTGCCTGTCACTAAATGTTCTGTTTATCCTCCAAATACAGTATGCTTACTTTTCAAAGACCCAGAAATATGGAAGTTAAACTAACTGGCTTGTCATGGGTGGGCACGTCCTAATTTTTCAGGAAGTATCTCTGTCTTTCCAGCCATCCAGATCTCACCAGTCCTTCACCAGTCTCCACATATAATCATTAACAGCTCACGAGATTTCAACAGTCAGTTCCCAAAGCACTCTAAGAGGTAGGTTTCATCAGACCCAGTAGATTGGAAACTCTATAGTTCAAAGCAACTCTTGTGAGAATTTATAAGAATTAATTAAAATCTCTGTACGGCGAAACTTCTTTATGGCATCTTCCAAGGGACTAAGTTTCAATGTTATATGCAAAAATCCACAGAGAGCCACTGAAACACACATCAAAATGGACTTCACTGAAATACACAGTATTCACAGGTCTACCCAAGTACATGTTTTCAAGGAATGAAGTAAAATCTACACTCTCCATCAGTAAAGGAAAAAACCAAAAATGCCAAATTGGCTCAACCACATCCCCTCCCCTCCAACCCAGGAAATACTATTCTAGGCTTCCAAACTGTACACTATCTTTCAATTCATTGTAATTTTGTGTCTCAAATGCTAAAAATATTCACTGCAATCTATCATTATTACCAAACAAGCTGAAATTCTCTGCTGCAGTTTCTGACTTTTGGGAGTTAGCTATATAATTTTATATTTAATACCTAACTGGTAATGATTGGGAGTAGGAGGTTTGGTTGTTGTTTTCTTTTTTCCATTTTTGAAAAAGAAATAATATTTACTAAAATGAAAAATCGCTCCCACCTCACTTTTTGCATATGATTAAACCCTATAGCTTGTGCCATTAACATACTTGCACTTAAAATGCTACAGACATCACCAAAAAAATAAAAGTGAATGGATTACTTTTTTCCAGTGGCATGACTAGGAGTAAGAGCTTAGAGAGAGGGAGACTTGAGTTCAAATCCTACCTCAGACACTTACTAGCTATGTGTAAATCACTATTTGTCTCAACTTTCTCCTCTGTAAAATAGGAATAATAATTGTACGACTTCCTCCCAAGGTTGCTGTGAGGATAAAATGATATCATATTTAAAAAGCACTCTGCAAACCTTAAAGCATTATATAAATACTAGTTAACAATAATAATAATTATTATAATATAATAATATATATTATTATATAATCTATAATAATATAATATATAATAATTGTAATTAAACAATATTGTGACTTCTATCCAGATAAGCAAGCCTGAGGTAAATGTTTGTTCAGAATCCATCTAGACCTGGGCTAACATAAGGTATCATTCCTTGAGAAGCAAATTTTTAAATAATCAGAGATCAGGGTAGTTGACTATTCCATTGTTAAGGTAGGTCTTTTTTCTAATAAACTATAGGATTAAGAACAACATTATGAACACAAACAACTTTTTAAAAAGTAAGAATTCTGATCAATGGACTGAGCAATCACAAATCCAGGGAACCAATGAAGAAGCATTGCCTTCCTCCTATTAAAGAGGTGATGGACTCAAGATATAGAATGATACATACAGTTTTTGGACATGGCCAAAGTGAGAATTTGACTTCCTTGACTATGCTGGAGGCAGCCAGGTGGCACACTAGATAGAGCACAGGACCCATAGCCAATAAAAACTGAATTCAAATCCAGCTTCAAACATAAACTATATGATCCTGGGCAAGACACAACCTTTGCCTGCCTTAGTTTCAACATTTGCAAAAAGGACATAATAACAGCACCTAACTCCCAGGCTTTGCTATGAGCATAAAATGAGATAATATTTGTAGAGTGCTTTGCAAACATCATATGTCAGTGATGATGAAGATGGTAATGATGATGATGACGATGATGATGATGTTACAAGGGTTTTGATTTGGAGAAAATAAATGCTTGTTAATTGAAAAAAATTTAAAAAATAACAAGCTCTAGAAGAGGGAAGAGATGAGAACATTTTATGTGCATATCCAGGGAGACCTTAAGAAAATAATAAATTGTCCTTTTTTTGAGTATAGTGCAAGAGAAACTCAATCTTGTATGACAGCATATGTCTTTCTAATCCTAACCTCATTGCACATGTATTGACTGTACTATAGGTGCAAGCAGCCCTTTAGCAGAAATATAATTTGGGCAAAATTAGGGCCAAGGAATGAGCAGCAAAATTTGAACTGGATTATTTTCCAAAATTCAAATTCATCTTATGTATACTCTCCTGTTCACCACTAGAATTTTTAAAAATCCTCCTTTCCATCAATTTTATTTCCACATTTTACCCAGGTATGTTGAATGTGGGTAAAAGGCATAAAAAAATGAAAAGACCACTGACCAGTATTTTTCTCTGGTACCATAAAGATTTCTTAGAAAGAGGCAGTTTTATTATTTTCCTTTACATACTGTCACCTTACCCCAATTCCTACATTCCCCACCTACTCAAAATAGGCATCATTTTAGCAGTCTAAACTTCTCCATTATACATATGATGGTGCTTCTAAAACAGGCTAATTTTTCAGTGTTTTATGAAAGAATAACCATTAGTCCATTTCTGAGTGGTTAAATAACAAAGACTATCTTCAGCATTTTAATATATTTAAGAATTGTTGTCCAGAATGTTCCGGTATAGGCAGATAATTAGTCTATGTTTATTGGACACCAACAATGTGTTAGATGTTATAAAGAACAGATTTTTGCCCAATAAGGTTAGAAATATTTGCTATTCTCCCCCATTTAAGTAACTTTTACTAAATTAGCAAAGTCTGAACTTTTATAAAAGAGGAATGGTTGAAAACTGCCCCTAATAAATCTTCATAGTCTCTTACTATATTTCCATAGAATTGAAAGAAATGGCTGATATTGCACAAAGTTTCAAAATACACTATTCTCCCAAGTAGATGCTTTATCAGCAATTTATTTTAACTCTCACATCTCCTTCTCATAGGAAATTGAAACTAATTATGCATTGTCCCAACTGCCCGGATACCAATGAGATAGCATACAGATACATATATTGTTAAAATTTTTGATATTGTTACACTTTTTAATGCAATTTTAGATAAATTACATCTCTATTACACAAGATTTTGTTTTATTCTGATAATTAATTTTAATTAGAGTAGTTGCCAAAAGCCTTTATAATATATACTGGAGGGACATTATATACATACGTGCACATATAGATGCATATATATGTGTGTATATACATATATACGCATATACACACATAAGTAATATATATTTCATTGGAGTACTACAGTAATGAACTATTTAAGAATAATAAGTGGAAGAAGTATCATGTTCAAATTATAGATTTTAGCAGCAAAATTTATAGAGAGGAAGCATAAATTTTAAATACACTAGAAATATAGAAAAGAGGGCCTTTGACCTTTAAAATAAATATCCTGTATATGAAGCACATTGATTCTTGCTCAGCACATGTTTTCCCTCGAGATTATTAAGTCTTCTCTATGTGTCTGGCACTGTGTTAGGCACAGGGGCTCCAAAGACAAAAATGAAATAAGTTTGAGAAGCTGACATTCTATAATGAAAGACATATGTGTATAAGCACACATATACATACACTTGTAAATACTTACTATATTTCCATAGCATATAGCATAAGTATATATAAATACATACAAATGAATTAAAGTATAATTTATATATATATATCTTACTATATTTCCATAGCATATTGTATAAGCATATATGAACATGAAAAACTAATTACAATGTAATTTATATATATACATGTATTTTACTATATTTCCACAGCATATAGTATAAGCATATATAAACACATACAAATTAGTTACAACATAATTTAGACATATACATATATACTTACTATTTTTCCATGGCATATAGCACAATAAACATGCGTAAACACGTACAAATTAAATACATTTTAGGGGATAGAGAGAGGTAATAACAGAAGGAAGGGAATCAAGAAAGGCCTCAAGTCATAGGTGGTGTTTTAGCTGAGCTTAAGATAAGTCAAATGATGCCACCATACTTTTTTTTAATGCTTTACAATTTTCAGAGTAATTTCACAAACATTATCCCATGCATGGCATCCAAATAAAATATAACCAGTAATAATATTTTTTTTCTTTAAATGCCAAAGAATTTTAATGCTGAAGCAAAGTACATGAGGGCATGAAAGTCATACAAAGTGAACAGTGCCTAGCACAGTGCCCTATATGTGGCAGGCATTCAATTATAAATGTGTTAAATGAATCGAATGAAATGAATGAATAATCTAGCAAAGCAAGGCAGTAAAGCTAGAGAGCCAATAACTGCTCTGTCAAAAAGATTACATTTTAATAACCAGTTTATATGAATCATTTATAATAATAATCATAATAGCTGACATTTATATAGCGCTTTGCCAACCACTTCTAGTACACTATTGAATGTCATATTCTATAAGTTTCAGCTACTTTTCACACCCTTATATTTGATCCATTACATTTTCTTCAGTAACTCAACTGATCTGTCTACAGTAGAGCTTGAACAACGAAGGAAGGAAGGAAGGAAGGAAGGAAGGAAGGAAGGAAGGAAGGAAGGAAGGAAGGAAGGAAATAACAAAAGCTAACTTATCCACATGATCTCTGTCTCCTATCTCCTTTTAGAGCTGCCTCCCACCACCAGCCTCCCACTCTATTTGTTCCTTCCAGTTTGATGTCAAATATACTAAGGTATCTACTTTTCTAAAACATACTTCACTTGATCATATCCTCAAGCTGTAATCTTCTTTCTTCTCCCTTCGCTGCTTGGTTTGAGAAAAAGTTGTCTATATTCTCAACCCTCTACTTCTCCATCACCCAGTTACTCCTCAATGCTTTCAGTTATCATTTTCATACTCACTATTCTACCAAAATTGCTTTCTGCCAGTTATCTAAAGATTTCTTAAGGGCCAAACTCCATGAGCTTTTCCTAGTACTTATCCTCCTTAATCTTTCTGTATCAGGTAACACCAACAATTCATTCTTTTTGGATAATCTCTCCTCTCTTGGATTCCAGACAATTAATTTCTTCTCATTCTCCTCTCATCTGTCTTAACCAATCCTACTCAGTCACTTTAACTGATGATTCTTCCTCTTCCAGCTTTGAGCATTCTCCCCAAAAGCTCCCTCCTCTCTCAATACTCTGCAGAACCTCAAACTTGACTCATCATCTCCCCACTAACAATTTTCCCCCGCTCCCAGTTTCCATCTTTTTTGTTAACAGAAGAACCATCCTTCCATCACCTATGCTCAAAACCTGAGCCATCTCTGACTTTACCCCACTTTCTCATTCTCCCTCTTCCTCATCCAATCAGTTCACAAGTCCTGTAGATTCTACCTTGATGTATTTTTCATGTCTGCCCCTCCTCTCAATTTGTACTATCATACCCTCCCAATTCATGTCTTCATCACCATCATCTGGTCTATAACAGTAGCTTTCCACTTGGCCTCTTAGAATCCAGCTTTCATACGGCTTTCAAAGGAATCTCCCTACATGAAAGTGTAATGTGCTGGCAGAAAAATGCAGAATAAAATCATGGAGCAATTAGTAAGAAATTCAATTTGACTGGAACACAGAAGTCATTTAAAAAAGAATAGAGTGAAACGAGGAAGAAAAAATAAGTAGGAACCAGATTGTGAGGTGTTTTGAATTCCAGAATTTGTACTTTAGCCTAAGAAGATCCCACTGAGGCATCATGGCTTAGGGGGACAGAGGGTCAGCTTCCATATCAGAAAAGGCTGAGTTTAAATCTTGCCTCTGACACACACTCATTGTGTGACCACAAGCAAGTCACCCGAACTCTCAGTGTTTCAAGTAACTAACTCTCTTAAGGGTATGAAAAGTAGCTGAATTACACATATGCATTCATCCCTGAAAGGAGTTTCTACAACTGGAGTTTTCCTACACAAATTAAAGCACAGGTTCCGACCTAAAATGAAAAATGCATAGGTCACTCAACTCAAAAATTTTATGAACACTTCCTTCCCACTTCTGCCTATCTCATAAAATTCAAACTTTAGCCCACATCCTTATACTTCTTCATTTCGCTCCATTCCTGTTTATAGATCCCATTCAAGCTAGTCTACTCAGTATTATGTGATCTTATCCCTTCTTATTTTGCCTGTTGATTCTCTCTCTCTCTCTCTCTCTCTCTCTCTCTCTCTCTCTCTCTCTCTCACACACACACACACACACACACACACACACACACACACACACACACACACACACCCCTTTCCTGAAACACTCTTCATTCCCTGGAATTTCCTGCTGAAAACCAGCTCAGAGCCACCTCCACCATGAAGCCTTTCCTGAACTCCCCAGTAAAAATGATTTCTCATACAGCATCGTATTCAGACCCTTTCCTTTGCCCATACCATACACTCATTTGTCTACTTGCCTTATCTTCCCTCTACCCCATCCCTCCTCCAAACTCTATGATCCTTGAAGGCTAGGACTGTGCAATTTCTCATTGTTAACCCCAATTGCCTTACACTGAACAGGCTTACTTAATAAATATTTGTTGAATTAAATAAAATTTGCTGAAAAAAGCACTAGGAACTATTATTCTTCTCTCATTGCCTTCTACTTTGAAATCTGTTAGGGAGCTTGAGGCTAGTACCGTTGTCTTATATTTTCATATATTCTCTCTGTCTCTGTCTCTGAAACTCTCTCTCTCTCTCTCTCTCTCTCTCTCTTTCGCTTTCTCTCTCTCCCTCTCCCTCCTTCCCTCTCTCTTTCCCTCCGCCCCCCCCCCTCTCTCCCTCCCTCCCCTCATGATTCTCTCTTTTGCATCCTAGTCCAAGCCCCTCTTTTATCTATGAGGAAAATTAGGTCCAAAGACACTAAATAATAGTAGATAATGCTTAGAGAAAAATTTGAAGTTTTGTAAGGTGCTATATATATGTTATATCATTTGATCTTCACAATAATCTGTGATGTAAGTGCTGTTATCATCTTCATTTTACAGAGGAAGAAATTGAGGTAGCTAGGTTCAGTGATTCTCACAGGGTCACACAGTAAGTTTTGAACTCGGATCATCCCTGATTCTAAATCCAAAGCTCCTCCCATATTACCATGCTCTCTGCTGTTCAATGCGTATGCTCAAGCTGCTGAAAGAAGAGCTATCATGATATTTCTAGCCCTGATATACAGTGACATCACTTACTTACAGAGGTTGCTAATTAAGTAACAGTAGAACCCAGAGAGACATTTTCCACTGTAAAGTACAGATCTAACTTTGCTACTTATTCAACAAGTTTTCCTCACTGTAAAGTGGGAATAATAACTGTCTTGCTTACAAAAAATAAAATGAGATAGATGTTGGGAAAACACTTTGTAGGCAAAATGCAAGGTACATGTAAGATTCTATAATTAATAAATTGTTTGCTAGCTACTGAGCATAAACTTCATCTTAAGAAGCTGTCTTCCTGTTTATCAGAAGCAAAAAAACCAGTACCACACATTTTTGTAATGCATTATTTCTAATAAACTCAAGACTGCTAAGAAGTCCAATTAAAAGGCTAAGTGTGGTAAAGATCATACAGACCCTGCTATTTTGCTCCCTGTGTTGTTGACTCTTGCAAAGGGACTGAACCTGTTATTTCATTGATACAAGGAGCTTCCTAGTGAAAAAACCAATGCAGGTCCACAACTCTCAGAAACTTAGAACTCTGGGGTACCCTAGAAAGAGGAAAAAGCTTCTCAGCATCCCATTGCTAGTACATGTCAAAGGTAGCACTTCAACCCAGGAATTCCTAACTCTAATACCTACTCTCTATCCATCACACCACACTGCCTCTGTTTGTCCATTACATTTATATAAAAATCCAACAAATAATTCTGATGCTAACTATCTGAGGGTAGGGCTTGAGGAATTAATTCAGTCCCTCTTTTCAAAGAGTAAATAATTAACTTCACCCAAATTTAATTTTGTGCCAGATAATCAGGAGGGCTTGTAGCAGGGCTCTCTTCACATTACATATGGGTTTCAAAGAAGCTTAGACTTTAAGGTGTGCATTATTAACCTTTTCTTGTGCCATGGCCCCTTCTGGCAATCTGGTGATGAACCATTCTGGGAATTATGTTTTTAAATGCATAAAATAAAATATGTAGGATAACAAAGGAAACAAATGATATTGAAATAGTTACTAAAACCTATATTTAAAAAACCAAGTTTAGAGACCCCAGTTTAAGAATTCCTGCTGTAAGGAAAGGAATAGTATTCTAGTCCTTCAGACTTGAAATCTTTGAGTCATCCTGGATTCCTCACTGTCTCTCACCCCAACAAGCCCACTCCCCCTATTCAAGCTGTTGCCAAGGCCTGACGATTTCACCTTTCCAACTTTTCTCCAATATGCCCCCTTCTCTCCTCTGACACTGCCACCCAACACTATAGTGCAGGCCCTTATCACCTGATGCCTTAATTATGGCAATAACCTGCTGGTGGGTCTGCCTGCCTCAAGTCTATCCCCACTCCAATCCATCTTCCATTCAGCCACTAAAATGATTTTGCTAAAATTCAGGTCTGATCATATCATCACACACACATACACACACACACACACACACACACACACACACCCTGCTCAATAAACTCCAGAAGTTTCCTACGACCTCCAGGAGCAAATACAAAAATCTGTTTGGCATTCAAAGCCCTTCATAACCTAGTCCCCTTCCACCTTTGTCTTCGTATACCTCACTTCCCTAACACGGACTCTTCAATACAGTAACAATGGCCTTCTGGCTAATCCATGAACAAGACATTCCATCTCTGGACTCCAGGCATTTTCCCTGGCTGTTCTGCACACCTGGAACATTGTCCCTCCTCCACTCCAACTACTGACCCCCTGATATTTCTATAAATACCAACTAAAATCCCACCTTTTACAGGAAGCTTTCCTCATCTCCTCTTAATTATAGTGCTTTCCCTCTTTTAATTATTTCTTATATTTCCTGTATATAGCTTTACTTGTACATATTAACTTGTATGTTATCTCCCCCATTAGACTGCAAGCTCCTTGAGGACAGGGACTATCTTCTGCCTGTTCTTATATCCCCAGTGTTTATACATAGTAGACATTTAATAACTGCTTATTGAAAATTAAATTGAATTCTTCATCCTTCACTCTATGGCCTTTTGTTCCAGGGGAAAAAAACATGATTATAAGAGTAGTAGGTACTATGTAAAATACATCTTTTAAGAATATTATGTACATAGAACTTTACTTATTTGTTTTTTTAATTGAAAAAAAGTATATCATTTATCTCCAAAACTACTAAATTTTTAAAATCAGTTTTATAAAAAAAAAAATCATTCACAATATTGGTACACTGGAAAGAGTGCTGAGCTTGGAACCAAAGAACTTGGGTTAAAACGCCAACTTTACCATCTGTACAGCCTCAGACAACTCACTGAACTTCTTTGGGACTCAGTTTTTTTTAATCTGTAAAATCAGGAGTTTGGACTAGCTGGCCTTTTTAGTCCATTCCAGCTCTCAGTTTATGTTCGCTTGTTCCTATGAAAACTCAAGGCTAAATAATTTTGTCAAAATGGAAATGGTCTCAATACAAAAATTTAAACAACCTATATTTAGTCTTAATCTCACAGAATTATAAAGGCATGGTTTATATTTCTGAAGTTCTACCTGATAGGTACAGGCTATATATCTGGGTAACTCACTTAATCTTCTAGTGCTCCCAGGAACTCTCTTAGACTTTAAATTGCAGATAGAGTGCCAATATGCATTGGTACGGAGAGTGTCTACATCAGAAATCCCCTATTCCAACAAAAATCAATGAGCCACTTCCCTCGCATCCTCACTATACAGCAGTATTTATTCATATATAGTCAAATACTATAAAATAAAATATTTATTTGTAGGAAAAGGGTGACAGCAAGAATTCAGTCTGACCGATGAACTCTAGGAAGCTAAGAAGATGACAGTAAGTATTGAAAAGACTTGTTCTCTGTTTCGTGAGGCATCCATTATGGTTGTTCTCTAGGATACTTAAAGGGATATGAGAAAAACAGAGAAAAATGAAGCTTTTAATCCCCAAAGAAGGACCCCTACATAGATGTTATTTTATGAAAGGGAGCAATATTAAAGATAGGGAATGATGGACAGCAACGAATGCTTGAAAGCACAGGCTTCATTTAATCTTATTATGATTGCATTGGTATTAATCAATTATTTATGACAATTTGAATCTGTGGGAATCTTACTTTGTTTCTTAAATTTCACAATGCCAAAGTCTCAAAGTACCAAGGAAAATGTATTTAATTAAATAATGTTCCAAAACGGAGAGAATTTTTCTACCCACTTATTTCCCGGGCACATTCTATGACACATTTAATGCAATTTTCACCCTCTAATACCAGAATTGGAAAGTATTCTAAAGAGATTCCCCAGAAGGATCAACACAGATAACTTTTAGGAGCCAATTTTTTAAATGTATATTTTTACTATATTATACTGCAGAGCTCACTCTATATTAAATGTTTTCCAAACTTTTATTTGAATTCAAAGAGTATGCAGCACCTGGGACTAGAGGACTGAGGACCTTTAAAGATTAGAGCAGTCATTTCTGACACTTCAACTGAGATCTACCAGTCAATCACGAATTCTTACCTAGTTGATCTCCAAACCAGCTTCCCTGACGTATCCATCTTTCCTGTGACTCAAGAACATTAGTACAATTCCTTATTACCACTAAAACCTCTCTCCCTGGTTAGCAAGAATGCACAAAAAGAAGGTAGAGAGAGTCAGGATCTTCCTACATCTCCTATACCATCCTCCTCCCAAAATACTGTCAGAATAATCTACCTCCCTTTGTCACTGGTTATAACACTTTGAGGGCAGCAAAAATAGCCCCTCATTAAGATTAGGCTGCAAATCTCTGGGTGAGGGAAGGATTAAGATACTAAAACAGAATGGATGGCTGTTATGGTGGTGGTGGTGGTAGTGGCGGTGGTTAGTGGTGGCCCTTTATTTTCAAAGAGGACCAATAACATCACAGGTGATGTCATGAATTGCCCATGAATTGGATTCAAGTGAGGCAGAGTCGCTCAAAGTAGTTAGCCTCACTCTCTCTACCTGAGTCATCAAAGGACAAACATGACAGACTGATAGCTATGAGTGTGTGCATTTATGGTAGATGATAAAACAAAAGACACCTGAGGCGTAAATTCTTCAAAACCCAACTCAAATGCTACCTTTTCCATGAATTTTTCTGATACCCTTCCAAGCTACAAATATTTCCTTTCTTGGACTCTGAAATCCACTGAATTTCTTGTGAATTTTTCATGTTCTACTTTCCATTATATTTGAATTCATGCTCTTCATGTACTTGTGCCTATTACTTTATCAAGTTCCTTGACAGCAAGGACCATGTCTGACTGACTGTCTTTCTTTCATTTCCTTCCTTCCTTTCCTAATCCTTAACACAATGCTTTGCACATATTTATAAAGGGCCATGATTTCACCAGTGTGGGTACTCCTTCAAATAGTGAAGATGGAAATTGCTCTGTGTTTCATGAATCACCACAGGAAAAAAAAATCTTTATCATTTAATAGCCAGACTTCTGCTGATGACCCTTTTCCACCTTGGACTAGGCCAAGTGGTTCTCAGACAACAGACATATAAGTCAATGCATGAAGCCTTTACAGTTTGCTAAGCCCTACTAGAGCTTGACTCCTTCTGGAACAGCCTTTCAACATCCAGATGACTTCCATAATTTAAACAGAAATAACAACAACAAATTAAACTAAACACTCTGTAATTCTGAAGACCAATCTTGGCCCTCAATGAAAAGAGAAAATGAACCTCTTCCTCAATTTTACAAAGGTGAGGGACCATGAATACTGCAAATATTATTAGACTAGGGGGGATGTTAGTTTTGATAGATTTCTTTTTCTTCCTACTTAAAAAAATCTGTTACACGGTATGAGTCACTAGGTAGGAAGGGGGATATATTGAGAAATTACGATGATTTAAAAATAAGAGATCAATAAAATTTAATTTTTAAAAAGAATACCTCCATGTAGAATGAGGGATCAGAGTAGGATTTCAATGAAAGATCTGCACAGAATGGTTGTCAGCAAATCTGTGCTGAATTGAACTAAAAACAGTTGTAATTAAATTTGGTAGCTAATTGGGACACTATGGAAGCATTATAGAAGAGGATTTTTTTCAAAACAGGATGTCATGGGGAGATAAAAATGAGGCATGTGACCTGAAAGCATATTCCTCTTTAGTACAGTCTGAACCACTATCTTTTGCCAGGTTAGTTTGTATACAGCTTACCATTTCCCAACCCCATTACATTCCTGAGGCAAAGTCAAGTTTACAAATACAGACAAGCAAAGTTAAATATTGGAACAAACTAGTTACTAAAAAGATTCTCTAAAATCGTAATGAATTTTACCCCCTGAACATATGTAGAACTGAAGAACAATTTTACAAACATGCAAAAAAGGGAAAGGAAAGGATGGAAAGTCAGAAAAAAGAAAGGAGAAGGAAGGGAAAGGAGGTGTTGGAAAATTAACAGCTGGAAATGCTTAAGAAAACAAAACACTACCCTGAAGACCATCCTTACGAAGAGGAGCAGTGGGTGGACAAACAAAAGAGGGGAAAAAATGAATCATTATGGCAGTGGTAAATACGAGTATTTGTAGAGCGCTTTGTTTAATATTAATAGGCAAAAATAAAGATGTGATCAGGAAGCACTATAAAAATTTACACTGGTATATTTGTGCCCCTGAAAGCCTAGTATAAAAAGTTCTAAATAAAATATTTTTTAAATTTTCAAAAACTTTTACAGCACAATAAAACCATTCATGCTTTCTCACTTAAATAGCAGGTGCCCAAGTACATCCCAACAAATACCAAAACAAAATATTTCTAGATAGCATTAGCATACTACCTTAACATAATAAGTAAGCCTCAGAGAACATTTTTTATATACACACGCACACGCACACGGGACAATGCTATTTAGGTTCAGGATTTTAAAAAAAAGCAGAACTTGTCTACTTATAGGACACATTAGAATCTTCCCTACATACTTCAAAGTACTCAACTATTAGGGGTGACCAGGAAGGGATATTAAAGTGGGAAAGGGAGGGTAGGAAAGGAATAAACCCTAGGGCCTGCCATTCCTCTGTTCTGGCAACAGACAATCAAAGGGTTAGTAAGGCAGGGCAAAATATTTTTCTTCCCACCTTCTCTCCCCAACCACTCTCTTCCCATCATCATCTTTTCTTCTTTTTCACATGTCAGAAAAACAACTGTATAGGAAAGCAATTAACATTTTGCTCAAATGTATTTTAAAATGCAATTGATAGGCACCCTTTTGGTAAAGGTAGGAAATGATCCAATGGGTCTGGATCTCCAGTTGGAATTATTCATGAAAATTGAGTAACTTGTCTATACTCTTTGACACAGAGATCTCAATACTGGTCCTATATCCTCAAGGAGGTCAAAAAACAAAAACGAAGATCCAATATACCAAAATATTCACAGCACTTTTTGTGGTACAGATGAACTTCAAAGTACATACCCATTGATTGAGAAATGCTTGGAAAAAACTATGGGTATAATAAAATATCACTGCACATTAAGAAATGAAATACAAAAAGAATTCATAGGAATGTGGGAGGAACTGTATGAAAACTGATGCAGAGCAAAATAAGCAGAACCAAGATAATATACACAATGACTATAATAATTAACATGAAGAGATCACTGAAATGAAGTCAAATTCTGAGTGACTGAAAAATCAGTGAATGCCCTATATTAGTGGTATCAAACTCAAACAGAAATGGATCCAAGTTTGATATTTCTGTCCTACACTAACAGCTAATGAAACATATATTGCCTCTCACAGCAGAGGTGAGAGACTACTAGGACAAAATCTAGTATTTTGTGCACTGGTTGGTGAGTTGAATTTTTTGCTTAATTGCTTTTCTTTGTCAGAAGGGAGGAAGGGAAATAACTGAAAGACAAAAGGCATCAATAATGCCGAATCCTTCTGAAAGAAATTCAAATGATTATTTCCTACACATCAAGGTTTACACCAAGGCAGCCCAGTGTCCATGTAATAATTTCCAGCACAATAATCATACATACGATTAGCAAAACCAGGAACTCATCTTACTCATGGTGCTTTACACGAAGCACTCCCTCAGCAAAGTTTTGCAATGAGTTTCATTACAGAGAAATCCAATGGTCAACTGGCAAGGGAGGATGAAAAGGTTAACAGAGTTTCCAGTTAGTAAAGCAATGCTAACTATAAAGATTCCTTAAGTGGAAACAGGAAATGCCCTGGGAAAAGCACTGTGTAGTTCAGTGATTCAAAAAATAATAATACAACAGTTTCATAAAGTTATAAAGTATATAAGTTATAAAATTCTGAATTGGTGTCAGAGGATGGCATCCTATTGGAAATTAAGCGCCTTAACTAAAATAGCAAAACTTCACAAAAAATGAGAAAAAAAATAGGTTAAATAGGATAGGGATTACAATCTAAGTATAGCATGTTGATTAGAACCTGGGAATTCTGTAAAATCACAAAGGAGAGAACTATTTGAATTAAACAGTTGAGCCTAATGAGAATTCCATCAGAAGAAAATCTAAAGAAGCATTCTGGAGAGAAGGGATGACATTTAGAATCAGAAGTCATTTGTATAAAGGAATGTCCAAAGCTATAATAAGCAGTAAAAATTTTCATAAGAGAGGGCTAGGATAGAGACTCAAGGCACTTTAATAATGAAGAAAAAAAACGTAAGCATCTACATAGAGCACATTGTTAAGATGGGAGAATCTGACCCAAGTGGTAGGATAGCATAGAGTGCAGAGGGGTCCTAAAAGCAGGAAGACCTGGGTGAAAGTCCTGTCACGGGCACATAATAGCTACAGGACCGTGAGCAAGTCACTTAACATTTCAATATCCCCTATCTTAACTTAGAAGAAGTAGAGAAGTGGATAGAGTGAGGGGTGTGGAGTCAGAAAGACCTAAATTCAAGTTAGGTCTCAGACACTAGCTAGTTATGTGTCCTTGAGAAGTTTGCTTAGTCTCTGTCTGTACTTAGTCTCACCTGTAAAATGGGAGTAATCATAGCACTTATCTCACAGAACTGTTGTGAGGATAAAATAAAATAATATTTATAATGCCCTTAGCACAGTACCAGGTACATAGTAGGTGTAATACATAGTAGGTGTAATGTAATACCTGGCACAGAGTTGTAATTCTTGATATCCCCCCACCCCGATGATACTAGGAATTCTCTTAACTACTGAAATCACAGGCCTGTACAAAAAAAATGACTTAAATGCAAAAGACATGCATATGCGCTAATGTGTATATGTGTAGAAATATCAGTAATTCCCCAAAATGACAAGATCAAAATGTTACTCTTATTCCATCTCTATTCTAATACTAAAAAGCGAAGTTGGCTATCCAGTTATTAGGAAAATTAGCATCAATTGAAATGGACATCTCACAGTAACATTTATTTTACAAAGATGAAAAGTGATCATTAAAACAAGCCAAAGCTCTACAATTTAGATGAACAATGTTAATATATGCTAGGTATCTCAAAATAAAAAATGTATAAGGTTTCATGTATGTTGGGTTAAAAAATCATAACTTTACAAAACCTCAAAAGTAGAAGTCTAGTTTCTGAACTTAAAGTGCAAGTAAAAATGTTTTCTCTTAACTAAGGAATGTTCTGAAATCATTAGCACCAAAATAGGTTTTAATATATAAGACTTCTCAACAAAACTCTACAACATTTTTTAATTCTCCCCTAATTTGATAATGAAACATTTCTTAACTTGAGTGGGTAGGCCCATTTTTCAACAAAAAATATATTAATTAATAGAAACTTTCCATGTATTTTATTACCTCAGTGGTCCTAATTCTGATCTAAGGCAATCTGTATTATCCCAGGGGTAAGCCATCTATGTATTTCTATGAACTAATCGTGACCCACAAGTGGGTGGTCTATATGGGTCAAGGTTAGAATTGACAACAATTTGGAAAATGCTCAGCTTATACAGCCTCAGAGGTACACCCTTTAATTAGAGAACAATTTCCAAAGCGACCACTCCCTTGACTTTCCAGAGCTCAGTTCTCAGAAAACTAAATCAAAAACAACCACAGCACATGAGACTAACAGTCCGTTATATAAATTATCTCCTAAAGGAGTCTAAGAAGGAGGGCAGCCAGCATCTGGGGGAATGGAGAGGTAAGCTGCCAACCCCAGCTACCCACCCCTCAAAGGAAAGAGGAGAAAGTTCTGTCAACCAGTGGGAAAGAACTCCTGGCTCTGCAGCTGTCTGAACTGATTCCATGGAAGCAAGGAAAATAGAGTGGGTAGTTCATTTGAAAATGTTCCCACACTCTTGCCTGTTTCTTTTTTCTGATGGCCCCACCATCCAGCACCGTGGAGGGAGCACTAGAACCAATTCTGTGAGAGCCAGCTGTCCGATTCGTCTCCTCTACTCAGGGAGCCACCACAAGGCTCCCATAAACTAGAGCCAACTCTATCCTGACTCACCACAGATGTTACTCCCTGCTCCCTCCTCCTCTCCTGGAGCAGCAGTGAGCCAAAGCCAAAGCCCTCTTTCCAGGGTCTATTATTGTTGTAAAAGATTTATTGGGTCCTTACAATGTGCTAGATGCTAGATGGGAGAGGGAAACACATGCTCCCTGACTGCTCCGTTGAGAGAGATGTTATGTTGTTCAGGGACAGCCAGTAGATCCGGATGCTGAAGGCCAAAAGGAGGAAAGTCAAGTTTAAGCAACCCTGTCTTTCGAATTGTTGGGCAAAAGATGCATTCTAGTTTCAGGGAGTAAGAAAAAAAGGAAAACCAACCGGGAATTTGTAAAAGTACTCTGGTTTGAGAGTTTATTTTAAAAAATCAAATGCTATGTGTACATTGTGGAAATGGAACACATATACAACAATGTCAGGACCAATAAAAGGAACAACAGTTGGTTTATGATAATTGTAAGAAAAAGAGTTGGTTGTTTTTTTTTTTAAATATTTATCAGCTGCCCACCTTGCAAATCAGAGAGGGCAATTGTAACTCACTGGTGACAGCTCCCTTCATGTTGCTAGTCAGTGTCAACACCCAATTAAGCATCTACTATGTGCCAAGCATTGTACTGAGTTCTGGGGATATAAAGAAAGAAGTAATTCCTGATCTCAAGAAGCTTGCAAGTCTAATGGGGTAGAAACAGCATGCAAAAAAATATGTACACACAAGATACAGACAGGATAAATTGAGGATAATTTCTGTTGTTACTCAGCTCTCGTTTTCCCAAGAGCTATCTAAGAGATGGGAATTGTAAATCTATCTATACATTCCTAACAGTGACTATCACTAGGAAACAAGGCAAATGTTCTAAATGCTTCAGGGCTGTCCAATCTTAGGTTTTTATTGAAGCAATAGACAATATATTTTGATTTGCCATTTTAGCAAGAGCTCTGCAGTAGCTCGGCTTCATTTACTAAAGCATTTATATAAATTTCTATGCTTGTAGGCGGGCTGCATAAATCCCACCACATGCACCCGCAGGCCGCATTTTAGACAGTCCTGATCTACTCAAAAGAGAAAAAAAGTTTTATGTAACAACTTATATTTATATAACACATAATGCTGATAAAGCACTTTCCACTCGTTACGTCCCTATGAAATAGGAAGGATGTGTCCTATTGTATATTTAAGTCAAGTGACTTGCCCTTGGTCACACAGCTAAATTATCGGCCTTGAACTGTGAGCATCTTATAACTCCAAAAATCTAACTACGGCATTCTGCCCTCATCATTTGTTTGAAGTTTACTGAGAATTTAGCTGCAAATTTAAATCAACTTATTTGAACTGGTTAATCTTCATTTCCTGCTGTTGTAGGAAATTAGAAATTCAGAATTTTTCTGCAAGTGAATATGATTTCATAAGATCATAAAATCATTGATTTATACTTGGAACTAAGTCCCATATATAGACTATCCCATATTTCTAATAAAACCCCCTCATTTTACAGATAAGGAAACTTATCTGTAAAAGATTAAGTGACCTAAACCTAGGTTACACTGACAGTAAAGGGACTGGGGCAGATCTTCTCCAAAGCCAGTTTTCTTTCAAGTGTATCATGATGTTTCCTAGCAAACACCTTGCAACAATACACATTTTGAAGCTAATTTAAACACATACAAAATAATCCACTGCAATTCAGTCCTACTCAATGACAGATTTTGTATTTCACCAAAAACAGCAGTTAGCTCCCTGAATTTAGGTAATTTAAGTTTTTATCTTATTTTATTTTTGCAACTGAGAGCACACATGCAAAGTTTTAGTGTTAGTGAGCTTTTGGAAAAGAAAGTAGGGACATGGATTGTAAACAGTGAGAAAATCTACCATTCTGTAACCTCAAAGTACTCAAGGTAAATAGAGTTTTCCAAAGACTAAATTCCTCCCTCCACCATTGGTACAATTTTGTAGTTTTTTCATCCCATCTCCTCCAAAATTCCTTAGGTCTCTTTGTCCCATTTTCTTTCCTCTACCCTTCTCTGGAGCTAAAACCGAGAAATTGAAAAGACCCTGTAGTTGTAGTGAAAATAAGCATGTGCATTTAAGCTGCTTTAAAGGTAAACTGTCTCTGTTTAAAAAATAAGTTAGTAAAAGTTATATGGCATCCTAGAGGAGAAATAAGGCATAACACACAATGTAATGAATACTATGCCTGATTCTCAGTGAATTAACAAGTGAATCCAGTGAATTAACAAAAATGGCTCTAGATGCCTGAGTTTCCTAGCCAGAGAAATGAAGACAGTAATAACCCCTTGACTCTACAATAAGTGGCAAGACCTAGAGAATAAACCAAGTGAGCATCTAATCAGGAATGAAGAAGAAGACTTCAGAAGCTCAAAATTTCCACAAAGCTCCTAGCCTTCCGGTGGAGTAGGCCTTCTCTGACCGTGGCAATGAGGGACATTTTTATGGGGCAATGTGGTAGCTATTATTCATAGAATCATAGACTCCTATGAGTTGGAAGGGATCTTGGAATCTATTCCATTGAACTTTCCACCAAAGGCTCAACCTACTACTACTTAGAAATTCACTCTCTCAAAGCACAAGACTAAAAGGCCATAAAAAGTTTGCCCAAATATATTATGTGGGCATGTACCCTTCAGATTTGGTGGATGTCCCAAGACCTCCCAAATCACCACACCCAGCCCGGTTGACCAAACACATTTCCAAGATGGAAATGAAGGAGGCCACATCTACTGTAGCCAAGTGCTACTGTATTCTTGCTGAATATATTTCATATTCTAAACTTCTGTTATTTGTTCAATGACATATGAGTGCTTATTTTATCCCAGTATTGAACCTAAGCTAAGATGGTACTGGCCTAAGTCAGTCCTGCCACTAAAAAATGTTATCCACAAACAGGAATCTATATTAATCCCAGTAATTGACCTTCATCCTCAGCAACTTTCCAGCTAGCTCAATCATTTCAGTACTTCCTGTTTTTACTTCAGGCAGTCATAAATGGGCAGAATTACAGAAAATCAAGGGCAAAATACATTTGTGGTATCTATTTGTCAGCAAAGGAATCATTTTTCTTAGTATATATGATCCTACTATCTTTTAAGAGTGTGTCATTGGACTAAACTAAATTGGTACAGGAGGGAAGCTAGGTGGTACAGTAGATAGAGCTCAGGCCTGGAGTCAAGAGGACTCATCTTGCTGAGTTCAAATCTGGCCTCAGATACTTACTAGCTGTGTGACCCTGGGCAAGTCACTTAACCTCAATTTCCTCATCTGTAAAATGAGCTGGAGAAAGAAATAGCAAACCACTTCAGTATCTTTGCCAAGAAAACCCTAAATGGGGTCATGATAGAGTTGGACATAACTGAAATGACTGAACAACAAATTAGTATTGATGCCTTCTTGGATTCAGAAGTGCTTGAAATTTGGATCAACTAAAAGGATTACCAAGTTCAAATCTGCTTGTTGTCTAAATAGAAACCTGCAAGATAGACACTTTTAAATTGTTACTATTCAACTTTGGTCAAGTGACACAAGCAATAAAATCTAAGTCTAGTTGTTCTACTGTCTTAAATTAGCAGAAACAGGTGGAACAAAATACTATAGAACTTTTACATTCCATTGGATATAGACAATTTTAGAGAGCATAGTGATTTAACAGGAGGCAGCAAAACATAATGGATGGAAGGAAGGACATGGAGTCAAGAAACCTCTGAGTTCAAGTTCTACCTCTAACACATGCTAGCTGTGTGACCAAGGGCACGTCAGCTGACCTCTGTGACTCAGTCTCTTCATCTGTAAAATGGTGGGATGGGAATGGTATGGCCTCTAACTTTAGTTTTAAATCTATGGCCCTACGAGTTAAACTCTGTGTGCCCCAGGCATCTCTCGCAAATTACAAAACTACAGAGTAGTTGCTGACATGCGTCAGGTGGTAGGAGTTTTTACACTAGGAGTTCCTCACACGAATAAGAGAACTTTAAGATATACCTCAGGAGATAATTAGAAACATTCTAGAGTGATACAATCAGAAACTGAGAATTACTATTTTTATAATCCTGGACTACATTCTAGATTTGGAGCAAAACAACAGAAACACAACAAATAAATAAAAATTTATTATTATTACAGTTACAGCCTTCAGAACTAAATAAGTTTCATTTTTTACCACTGCACACAACTAGAAAAGTCAAATAAACACTACTTGGACCTTGACTATCACAGAACCTGTATGGAGCTGCAAAGTAAATGAAACTAATCAAGTAAGTGAAAAATCTATTACTTATGATTCATTTTAATTTAGCAAAACAAATCACAAAACATACTGATATTAATTCCCCTCTTGGAGTTTTAAGAGATCTAAGCAGTTTGCTTCCCAGGTGTGGATCAGAGAAAACCCTGTTGGTACTCCCAATGCTTTGTCTTATGCAGTTAGCATTACTGTCAAACGCCTCCCCCCTTTCCCTAGAAAATCAGTTGGCCACCACTGCAGGCACAAATCTGTCAGTGTGGTAGCCAAGGAAAATCTGTTTGCTTTTCAATTCTGAAATTTAAGCTCCAGACTAAGGTCATAAACGGTAGTGATTCTCACTCCTAGACTGTAACACTCCAGAATGTTTCTAATTATCTCATGAAGTAACTTAAAATTCTCTCAAAAACCTCCTAGAGAAAATTAGTTTAATTCATTTGACTTTTAAAATAAGTACTCTAAAGTTATGCTATTTGTTATAAAAGATAACCCAATATGTGCTGGCTTACTTACTAATGGACTAAAATGACAGTGATATAAGATTTGCTTGTTTGTTTTAAAGTGTTTCCCACGTTGAAGGCAATGTTATATTGAGGTTCTGCTGCACAAACTATATAGGACTCTTAAGAGGTGGTGAGACACCCAAGATGACAGCACATCAAGTCTCAAAGTCTGGAAGTCACTGATACTCTGGAGAAGCCACTTATCCTTCCAGTACCTCAGTTTACTCATCTGTTAAATGTATTGGACTTAAATGGGTTCTGAGATTCCTTTCCATTTCTAGATCTATGATTTACATGAAATCCTATTTAGAAGAACTAGGGAAGAATCGCAGTATAAGAGCTCTTTAACATAATCCTTCCATACCTTTCACCCCTAACTACACACCTAAAAGGGTTTAAAAGTCTGCGAACAGGGAGGGCTGCCAAATAATCTTTCCATTTATGCAAAGGCTGGGATTCTCCCCAAAATCTTCCAGTAACCTTTGGCTGGCTATCTCATGCTGGATTGTGAACTCACTGGCTCCATTACTGTGGGAAGGGTGGGAATTGGCCTTGCATATATATTTGTTTCTGGCCTGTATTTTTAATCAAGGATAGGAACCGTTTCAGGAAATAACACTGTTGACATATTTCAAGAAACAACAATAACACAATTACATGTGACACATTTAACTGAGTCAATAATTCTTATTTTTATCTTGCCAGAAAAGTAAAACTAAAGCATTCCAATTTACTTACTTCTGATGAGATCGCCATCTGAATGATTTCCCCAGATGGACTGGTCTTGATTCTCTCCATGCATAAATAGACTATTGGTGGATGGTGTGATATCTCTCTGTGTATTGCCTTGGTCACATTTTTCTAAATAGAAAAAAAAAAACTAAGTTTACTTTTTGCCACCAGATTTTCTTGTTTAGGTTTCATTTAATGCATTTGTATCATCAGAGACTAACACACAACAGGAACTTAATATATGCTTTTGATTGAGAATGTTTCTTTCACTTCAAGGATCATCAATTTAGATGTAAGAGGGACCACAGACATCATTTACTCTAACCCCTCTAATCTTAAGTGAGGTTCAGAGAGCTTAAGTTTTTTTCCCAAGGCTACACAGGTAGTAAACATCAGAGTCAAAATCTGAACTCAGATTTTCGACTTCCATTTCACCATGTTGCCAATGATGAGAATAAATTCAACTTACATGTTTTCTAGATGCTTAAAGATATTATGAGAGGCAGCATGACACAGTAGAGTCCCACCTCTGATACACTGTCCGTGAAACCCCAAGCTACCAGTACTCTAGGTAACCAAGACTATAAGTGGAAGAAAAGGTGCCAACCTATGTTGATAAAGAGAGTTTCCTCTCCTAGCGAAATCACAGCTCTAATCCTGGTCCCTATTCTTAAAAGTCCTACTACTTTAGGGAGGAGGAAGAGACTATCTTTTCTAAGTATTGTTTCCAAGTAGCATTAGAGGTTATTATCTCTAAAACTTCTTCACAAAATTCTGTATTTTGCATAATGTTTGCATAATGTACCTATTTAAACACTCCTTAGATATTAACTTAGTATTGTTTCCAGCTTTGCTAAAATAAGTCCCTCTTCAAAATCAAAATGTTTCAAATAAAACAAAACCAACCAAATTAACTGGAATACTTAGGTTTTCCGCTTATGTGGATGTGTATCTTGTGAGCAAATCACTTACTCTCTGGTAATTTCAGAAAGACTGAGGAGTTCTGCCAAAAGTCTGTTTTGTATTTCTTATGATTCAACACATGACAATGGAGAGATATCACATGGAACTAAGAGGAGTTGGGTATATGAGAAAAGAGGACCTTCAGTTCTATTATTATTATGAAAGAACTGTGAAACATTTTTAAATACTAACAAATATAAATTTGGTGAATGCTTAACACTTTTCAGCTTTACATTTATTCAATAGTATTACAAACAATCTAGAATGATCTTTATGGTGACATAGAATTTATCTTTTTTAATGGTAGTTTTAGAATCTTCTTTCTTCCAAATGACAATAAGCTATTTTACCAAATACACAAAAGCAAAAATATTACTCTTGTACATAAATTTTAACCAATAATTAGAGAATCTGTGAGTTCATCAATAGGACCTTTGTATCTATCTTCAAGACCAAGTGCTCATCATTTGCTGTAAAGAAAAAAGGAAGGGAGAAGAGAGAGAGAAAAGGAAAATGAAATTTAAGAAGGATACATGTAAAGTTTTCAATCTGCGTTCAAAAAATAAACTGCACAAGAGCAGGATCAGACAGACATGGTTAGATAACAGATCTGTAGGTTTTAATGGACTCTAACATCAAAGAGTCAACAGTGTCACATAACAGTTAAAAAAAATTAATTTAATCTTAGGTTACAGTAATAGAATTGTGGTGTCCAAAAAGAACAACTGAGAGTCTTGCTGTACCTAATCTGACCATGTCACAGTGGGAGTTGTGTGTGCTCAGGTCTGAGTGCCACGTTTTGAGCATTCATCTAGGCTGGATGACCACTTGGTGGGAGGAGCTTCTAGAGGTACCTGTATAGGACAGACTAGGTGACTTCTCTTGGGTCTTCCAGTTCTGAGAGTTTGTTTCTGTGAAGATGCAGGCTCTACCAAAAGAGTACAAAGGAGCAAAGTTTCATATTTCTTTCATATGCTAATATTCAGTGGGGCAGCTAGGTGGCACAGTGGATAGAGTGCCAGGCTGGAGTCAGGAAGACCCCTCTTCCTGAATTCAAATCTGTCCTCAGACACTTACTAGTTGTGTGACCCTGGCCAAGTCATTTAACCCTGTTTGCCTCAGTTTCTTCATATGTAAAATATGCCAGAGAAGGAAATGGCAAACCACTCCAGTATCTTTGCCAAGAAAACCCAAAATGGAATGATGAGGAGTTAGACATGACTGAAAAGCAACTCAACAAAAACAAAAATAATATTTCATAGTTTTTGAAGGACTTTCATACGTCATTTTACTTGATCTTCCAACCCCTCCCCAAGAGAGTTAGGGAGGGCAGACTCCATTTTACAGAGATTGAAACCAAGCCTCACAGACATCCAGTTGTAAACCTCAAGGTTTCTGGATGTCTATCTAGTAGGGCTAGACTAGGAAGCTGCTCTTCCCAAGCCCCAGCATACTGTTTTTGTTTTGTTTTTTCACTAGAACATAATGCTTCTACCCTAAGTACAGTGTTAGATACAGGGTAGGAACTGATTAAATACTATGATCTGAATTTCCCTGACTCTTTACTTCTATGAACTGGATGATCTGTGTTGATTAACTGTTCCATGATTTGCTAATATCTATCATTTTATATGATACAGATCTCCTTCAATACTCATTTCAATAAAACCCTTATGAGGTACATAGCACTATTTTAAACACCACAGTGAAGGTAATAGACTCAATTCCAATCGTTGAGAATCTTATGAAGCTTAATTTTATAGAACGAACATAATTGACACAATTGTAATCAACAAGATGTACAGCCACAGAACCAGACAGTCTGGTGGCACATTTCAGTTAACCAATCAGGTTCTGGGTATCAAGACAACTATGAAACCAATCTCTATTTCCAGATTTTCACTGCTTATAAAACCATGTATATTAATAGCGGCAATTTGGAATTGTCAAATATTTTGGCAGGGCTGAATCTACAACATACACAGAGACATATTCCAAAATAGCATTTCACCTTAAATATGGGGTGTCCCAATAGTGTTATTAAGGTACTGCACCAAGACTTTAGGGACAACCTGTATATTGTGACTCTGAAAGATTTACTCCCCAG
Source organism: Phalanger gymnotis (assembly GCA_028646595.1). Lineage (NCBI taxonomy): Eukaryota > Metazoa > Chordata > Mammalia > Diprotodontia > Phalangeridae > Phalanger > Phalanger gymnotis. Next base: position 110,542,618 of record CM053623.1, read on the forward strand.
ACAGATGATCCATATGGAAACAAGTCATCAGACATTTTGTGCTTTTCTAGCATTTTTTTATATATCCCTCTAGTTGCTTTATTCTTCAGTATTGTAATTTTTCCCTTAAGGAGAATGTCAATATCAATGAAATGGATGTGATAGACTCCCTAAGCTTTTCTCCTCATATAATGTAATTGGAACATAATGCTATACAATTATTTTTTTTAAATTGAGAGCACCCTGAATGTTGAAATAGAGTAATACTACTCATCACCAAGTGTCACAGTATTCTGAATAATCACAGAATATTATCTAATCATCTAATTAATATAAAGGTATGTTTTTTCTGCCAACATGTCAAAGAAAGCTTAAGAGAAGAGGAAAAGAAGCACATATATAATTCTATTAACAGACAAGTTGAAAGAAACAGTGTGGTGTAGAGGTTAAAACATTGACAGAAAATCTGGATTCCAGTTTAGGCAACTAGGTGGCATAGAAGATAGAGTGATAGGCCTGGAGGTAGCCAGGCCTGAGTTCAAATCCAGTCTTAACTTTAGCTGAGTGACCTGAGGCAAATCACAAACTCAGTTTCCTCAACTATAAGATGAGGATGATAATAGCACTTACCTCCTGGGGTTGTTGTGAGGATCAAATGAGATCATATTTATAGAGCACTTGGCAAAATGCCTGGCACATAATAGATCTATACACATGCTAGCTATCAATATTATTGTCGTTATTACTATTAATCCCGATTCTACCAATAAATAGCTCTATATGCATGATCAAGTCACTTAATTTTTCTCAGCTTCAACTTCTTCACCTGTAAGATAATAATAATGAGCCCTGCCCACATCACAAGGAGAGGAAATCATAGATCACAGATGCAGAGGAGAGGACCTTAGAAGCCATGGAGTCTGACCATTTTGCAGATGAAGAAACTGAAGCACGGAGAGAGAAAATTACTTGCCCAGTGTCACAAAACTAATAAGTGGCTAAGTTGGGATTTGGCTGGAGAGGGATTAATTGCGGTCCAGTCTCTATCTGTGAAAGAATCCTGCAAAGTGCTATATAAACATGAGAGATTAATTTATAGATAAAAACAAGAACAAGAAATTACAAAGATTTTAAAAGTAATGCTGGACCAAGGCACAGGGTTGTACTGTTAATTTTTTAAAACTATCTGCAAAACAGTTCATGGTAAAAATCTTATCATTTATTCATTTGTCATATCCGCAACTCTTACACTGAGAATACCACCGATCCTTCCCTTCGTAGTTAAGTTCTTCCCCAGGGCATCACACCTGCAATGGCTGTACTCTCTGGCCTTCCCTATACCAAGCCTTGGTGAATTAGCTCAACACTAAATTCTATATCAGAGTCCCTTGCCCCTCATGCTATTAACTATCATGCCTTACCAAGTCACAAACTCATAACACTCCCACCATTTGCCAACTTGCCTCTTATTCACATGCTGGCAAACGGAGTTGAAGGATGTCACAAAACCCTGCTGACTGGGTCCACTACAATTGCACATTACATAATCTTAACTAGGCCCTCATTGCTGCAAGGCAATCTTTTTACATCTCCCTTATCAATTTAGTCTCCCACTCACTACAGTGGCTATTCAAAACATTTCCATCCCTTCTTAAGCCTCCCATAGAACCTATTCTCTCCATTCTTTCTACATTCACTGAAAAAATTGAGGTCGTTCATCTTCGTCCTTTTTCTCCCCTCCACCTCATCTCATGTCACTCAGATGCCTTTCACCACTATCTCCTCTTTCAGCACTGTCTCACATGAAGAAGTGGCCTTTCTTGTCATGGTAAAAAGATTCTACATGAACAAGTGACTCCATTCTATTTCATCTCCTCAGCAGATCCCCCCAAACCCCATTCTTTTACTAAGCTTCAGTTTCTTATCTACTGGTTGCTTCTGTGCTACTGAAAAACATGTCCATATCTTCTCCATCTTTACACCCTCACTTGGTAAACTACCTCCAGACCTATCTCTTCTTCCTTTTGTGGCTATCTAATGCCTTCAGAAAGCCATCCACAAATGGTGCCTTCACTTCCTCTACTTTCACTCTCTTTTAAGCCCTATGGCTTTCAGCTTCATCATTCAAATGAAACTGTTCTCTCCAAAGTTATCAATATTTTTATTGCTAAATCTAATGTTCCTACTCGTTATATCTTACTTATCTTCCCACAATCCTTGGTCCACACAAATTGTCCTCTCTTTTCTTCACACAATGAACTTCATTCCCCCACAAGACACCTCCCTCCATACCTTTCCACCAGCCATCTCTCATGCTTGGAACACTCTTCAAGTCATTCAAACATCATCTTCTGCATAGAACTTTTCTTGATCCTTCTCCCTCCCCACCAATCAATACTGTACTGCCTACCAAGTTTATATTTAATCACCATGTATGAAATGATCTAATTTGGTATTTATTTTATATGTGTTTGCTTGGTATTATATATGTGTGTATGTATATGCATGCTGTCTCCCCTGATGAAACGTAACCTTCTTAAGAATACAGGTTGTTTAATTTTTTTTGTATTTGTATCCCCAGAGCCTAGCACACAATAAAAGCGTGTTGATTGAGTCAAATGATGAAAAAAAAAAGAGAAAGGAAGGAGACTTAACGTTACCAAATTTTAAGTTAGTATCAAAACTATGTGGCTGGCAAGTGAAAGAGAATAGATAAGAAAATCTCAGAAGAAGATGTTTATATCAATATTCACATTGATGACATCATCACTGCATAGAAAAATCAAAGCAAAAGACAAAAAATACTGTAACAAAACCATTATTTTATGAGTATTGATTGCTGTTTAAAGATGTATTCATTGATACAGTTGGAACATTTGTATCTAGTTCTTTCTGTCCTGTTTTGTTAACTCTGTATCACTTCATATAAGTCTCCTCTTCCTTTGAATTCTTAAAATTACTTTTGCCTCTGACTACTTTTGGCTGGGTGACACTAGACAAGTCACCTGACCTCTTAGCACTCTAGGCAACTTTCTAAGATTGTAAATGCAGAAAAAGTGGCTACCTGCACTGCAAGAATTTCCTCATCTGAGAGTTCTCTAGATTCATGATATAACAGGTATAGTTTCCATCCCTACCTATACCTTTCTTTACAAAACAGTAACATTCCATCAATTCTATATACTAGACATTTGCTTAATCATTCCTCAATCATTAGGCAGTTTCTTTTTAAATTGTTTACTATTAAAAATAATATTGCTATAAATCTCTCCACACGGATAAGTCTCCCTTGTTCTCAGTAATCTCCTTCCTATATAAACCCCAAAAAAGAGATAGTTGCTAGGTCAAAGACAACCTATAATTGTGTAACTTTTCTTCCATAACTCTGAACTGTTTTCAAAAATGGCTGGATCTCATTAAAGTCTAAGGTTGCATGTACTATGAATTATAATCACTCTTTGGACAGTTTTATTTAACTGCTTCCAAGGTTTTTTAATTGCAAGGGATACACTGGGCATCTTTAGATGTGCCAAGGCAAAATTTATCACAATTTTTTTTAAAGAATTGTTATAATGCATATCCACAAAATGTAACTTAAAAGAATTTACTCATAAACTATAGGATCTTATATTTAGAGTGGTAAGAGACCTTAAGTTGTCAAGTTCAATCACCCCAGGCAACAGTCAGTCAACAAGCATTTATTAAGGCCTTACTACATGCCAGCACTGTACTAAATGCTAAGAATAAAAGAAAAGGAAAACAAATAGTTTGTACTCCATTCTCTTCAAAGAAATTACATTCTAATGGGGAGTATAGCATGCAAGGATATATAAGATATAAAGTGAACTTATGAGATAAACAGAGAGAGACAAGAAAGAGATAGACAGATAAACTGCTAGACATATAGAGTGGAAGCGGAGGGTAATCACAGAAGGAATACCTCATTTTACATTAAGAAACTGAGAGCAAGGGGATTTTTGACTTGCTCAAGATCACACATGTAGTAAACAGCAGGTTTGGACTTTGAACACAGGATCTCTGATTCCAAATCTCACAGCGTGACCACTGTACCCCTTAGCAATGATTGTTTCACCTGGAACCCTCCTCATAAGGTAGAATAAACAGAGTTAACTATGGGAATATGGAGCCTTTTGGGACATCCCCAGGGAATGGTCCCATCCTTTACAAGTTCTAGAAGCTTGCTCTATTCCTGTCCTACTCTGTTTTATTGGCAAAATTCTTAAACAAGTAGGAAAGTTTTTACTATCCTTTTTCCCCTCTCATATTTACCCTTTCCTTCCTATTCCCACAGGCCACCACCCTAATTCAACAATAGTTGCTGCTATGTTTATGTAGAGCCTTGTGGCTTACACAGGCACTTTTCTCAGAACTCTATATGGCAGATAATAAGAGACAGTAATGTTACAGATGGGTACATGGAGGATCAAAGAGGCCAGATGATTTTTCCAAGGTCATACATAAAGCTATCTAGAACTCAATCCAGGCCCTCTGTTTCCGAAAGTCAATGTTTGTTTTTACATACACACACACGATAGCACATATATGTCTAGGTATATGTCTATGTGTAGGTATTTATGTATATGTATGTATGTATGTATGTAGGTTTAAGTATGTATTATGTGTATGTATGTGTATATATACACTGCTTTCTGTATACTACTCTGTCTCTCAGTCTTGAGTTTCTTCATCTATAAAACAGGGATAATAACAGTCCCTACTTCACGGGTTGTTGTGAGAATCAAAAGTGTTTTCCTAACTTTAAAGTGCTATATAAATGTTAGCTATTGTCATCATCTAAAATCTCAGAACATTGTCACTGAAAAGTACTTCAAGGATGAAACTAAGGATCAGAGAAATCAAGTGACTCGACCAAGATCACACAACTGAAAAATGGCAGCTGGCATAAATACTCAGGTCTTCTAATTAGCAATCTCTTTTATTGTATGATGCTGACTCCTCACCACTGAGTTACTGTAACTGCATCCCATACTCTCCCGCCTCCAGTCTCACATACATCATGCATACTACATGCATTCTACAGACAAAAATCATTCCTAAAATGTGATTTTGATTGTGTCACTATCCTGCTCAAAAGTCTTTAATCCTCTCAGCTGAATAGATTATAAATTCATCTTAAACTGGAATTCAAGGCTCTCCATAATGTGACCCGAAGCTACTTTTCCACAGCTACCTCATCAGGTCTTTTCTCTAGTGCTTGCCTCTACATGACCTAAATCAGCAACCTGGAGACTCTATAACCCCAAAGCAGCATCACAGTCTGCTGACCTAAGTAGATAAGGACCGACCACTCCTAGCTTGAAATGATTTTCTCCTTCTCTGACCCTCCAGGTCAATATGTGATCAATGACTGTGTCATTCATTCTGCGGTTGATTGATTGCATGTTGCATTGTGACATCTCTTCTACTATTATCATAAATTCATTTAAATCTTGTAGTATCAACTCTTTGTCTTTATTGTTTGTTTGTTGGAGGGATGCCTCCAACTATACTGAAACAAAGAAAGCAAATCAATCATATTTTTTCTGAATTCTTCAGGGTGCCTAGCATGATGCTTTGCACCCAAGAGGTGCTTGATAAATATTTGCTGATTTGATTTTCCCTTTTGACATTCCGATGATGAAAAATGATTCAGATATGCAAATACCAACTTCTGATTAGTAGTCAAACTTGAAACTTCTAAAAGGACAGGAGTAAAGGCACATGCACATGAATCATCTTGTTAGGAACATGTGGGTGTGAATATGAAAACAGAAGTGAGAATACATCTAGAAGCCCAAAAGTTGAGTACAGATTAAAATAACTATCTTCTCAATAGATCCTATTACATGTTGGAAAATGGCATTAATATCTCTAAAACAAATCTGTTTCTAAAAGGTAAAAATCAAATACTTTCCTGCTTAAGGATATATATGTTGATACAAAAAGGGAATGTTTAAAATCCGAGTAATTTTTATTAAATTGCATTCACTGCCTTCCCTAAAAAAGCCTTTCAAAATATAAATATGCTTAAATGTAAAGAGTGCTGATTAAGAGAACAGGAAGCAACAGCTTTAATCTGCATCAATATAATACTGAAGTGAAACTACTCATAACTTAGTCTAATCTCAAACCAGAAAATCAGAAGAGAAATTTAAAAATCATGTAATCAATCTACTGCCTCCCAGAAGTACTATGCTTACACGGTCCCAGAAAGATGGATTTGTTGTACATTTTCCACACTTTGTATTTCAACAAATTTGTCATGGGTGAAAGACATAACTTTCTCATTCTGCCAATGCATTTCACTTCGATTTTTCCAGAATCTATACTTCAAAATCACAATACTAGCTGACTCACTTGCACATTGCGGCTGAACCTTTTTGAAATGAAATCACTTTATCTAGACACAGGAAATGAGGTTAAAGAAAATGGGGAAAATGCCAACTCATGCAAGATTTCTACAGACTCCCTAATAATCATATTAATATAACCACTGTCAATACTGGCATAAAAGGAGTCTCCTCACTTTGGATTTCTCTATCCAAATGAAATCATTGGTCCAGTCTCTTTCCCTAGCAATACTTCCCTGGCTCTGGGCTCTCATAGATGTGGGCTATTTATCTCCTTCCATGCAGACTAAAACTTAGACACACCTTCTCCTCCTGAAGGATTCTTAGCCAGGTTCTCCCATAAAGCCAAGCCTCCAATTTTCTCTGTCTCTCTGTATCTGTCTCTGTGTCTGTGTCTCTGTGTGTGTGTCTCTGTCTCTGTCTCTGTCTCTGTCTCTGTCTCTGTCTCTCTCTCTCTCTCCACTTCTCCACAAAGCTGCCAAAGTGATTTTTGTAAAGCACCAGTCTGATCAAGCTAACACCCCTACTCAACAAGCTCCAATAGCTGCCTGTTCCCTAGAAGCAATTATAAACTGCTTCAGTGAGTTGGCATTTGTGTCGGAAAGGCAAAATGGGCTCCTTAGCACTTAGTTCAACAAGTGCCCTTGAAGAGTTTGGCTTTTGTTTGTGTCGAGTGATTCAGCTATTTCATTGAATCTTGTTAAGTGCTAAGCCCCAGGCCCAAGATTTGGGTGTCCTTGGTGCCTCCTTGCCTCAGGGGAGGGCTTAGTTTAGACATGAGTTTGAGTGACATGTCTAAGGCAGCGGGGGCTCTTGGACCACGTGGGTTTGAGTCCGCCTCTTTGTGGCGATTTTGGGTCACGTGGGTGAGTCACATGTGTGACTCACCCCTGACGCTGAAAAAGATATAAAAGCCAGGGGTTAGCCTCTTCTTCCTTGGAGCTCTGAGACACAGCAGGAGTGGCGCATGACTCTGAGCCAGCCTTGTTGAGCTCCAGGCTGAACTCAGATATTGATGGTTCCTTGGTAACTATGAATTGTATTGGGTCTGTCTGTTTGTAATTTGTTTAAGGGCTCTTGAGACGGTGTTGATGAAGAAACTCCAGGCAGCTGTAGCTAAGGAGCCCTCCAGCTTGTAAACCTGGATGCTGAGACTTTGTTGAACTCTGGTAACTATGTATTGGAATTTGAATCAGACAAGGCCTGTCTGTTGAAGTTTGTAATTTGCTTGTATTTTGTTCCAAAGTTCAGGGTGCTGGCTTTTTCCCCTGAACTAAGTAAATGATATTTGTGTGCTGAATTAAAGTAAGCTTGTCAACCCCTTAACCTTGCTCTCCTTATCAAAAGATCAAAAAGATCAAAAGAACCTGGGCTTTCTGGCTGTCTGGCAGCTTTCTGGGTGCTGGCTGTAGGTGGATCTGTTCCCCCCAACAGAAGCTGCTAGCCAGATTGTTAAAACAGCATTGTAAAGCCCTTTACAACCTGGCTCCAACCTACCTTTCCAGACTTATTTATTGTTCCCTTTCATAGATAGTCTATAGACTATAGTCTAGTCATACTGCTCCTGCTATGCCTTAAACCACATTTAATCTCCCATCTCAAGGCCTTTGTGCTATCTTTTCTCCAAGCCCCAAATTGTTCACCCTGCTTTCATTCAAAACCCCTAGTTTCTTTCAAAGTTCAGCTCAAGCACCACCTTTTACATGAAGTCTCTGTTCTGAGTCAACCTAGTTACTAGTGCTTTATACCCCAACCCCCAAAAAACCCTTGTATTTATTTTGCATATGTTGTACATCTTCTCTAACAGAACATAAGGTCCTCTTTCTCTAAAATCAATGTTTTTTTCCCCACTACTTTATACCAAGGAAAAGAGTCACCCTTGTCTCTGAATCACCAACACCCTAGCACATTGCTTGGTATACAAAAGGGGCTTAATAAATTCTTGTTTTATTATCTACCCAAATGCCTCCAAGTCCTTCTTCTGGGGCTTTTATGTTGCTGCTATCAGGATATCATATATATTAAAACCCATCATGTGCAAGGTAGGGAAAAAACAAGTCATTCAGACAAGATCTTTCCTGTTTGGGAATATCAAACTATGACTGAGCATATTTTCAAGACCAAGGAATAAGGCACCGATAACAAAAGTAAACAGTTTTGAAGCTGCAGCAGAAACAAAATGCTTACAAACTCAAATTTAAAGATTATTTATGCAGTCTCCTGTCAAAAACACCTACTTTCTGTTAGTCCCATAAATACAGTTGGCAAGGTATAGACAGGCTGGCACTGCCCCATCCATGCCAAGACCTTTCCCCCTTAGGACTAATGGCTAACCATTACCCCAGTAATGGGGTCTTTACTTCCTAATTCCTTACCTTGTTCCCCTCATCCCTATTTGGTGTCTTCATTGTGGACGAGCATCAGTGGCCCAGTCGTGTCACTTGCTGAAACCTATCTGACCTAAGTTTTCTTCCTCTTCCTCTCCCTTTCTTCTCCATCAAGAACACAAAGCAACAACATTGCTCCCTTTTACTTCTACTTTTCATCAGGCAAAACTCAGTCAATTCTACCATAGGCTATCTCTTCTTCTCTTTCTGTTTTGGTTCATGCTGCCTCTCTTACTTGGAACACTCTCGGCTTCACTCCTCCATATCCACCTGTAGATGGACTTCCTAAAGGTCCAAACCCTCCACAAAGCCTTCTCTTATCCCCCAAAATTGAAAGTGATCTTGCCTAAAACTTTCTTTTTCCTATCGCTTCTTTGTCCTTGGCACATTCTCTCTAATATCACACTTACTTGTGAACATGCTGAATTCTACCTAATATACTAAATGTCCCTTGAAGTAAGAGATGAACTAATTTTTAATCTTTGTATCCAAACTACAGTGCCTTGCACAAAATAGACACCGAATAGGTATTCTTCAAATTGAACTGGTATAGACACATCCTTTTTATTCCTCCTTACATGTAATTTCTATCTAGTTATATCAGGAAAAAAAAAACCTCTCCTACTTCTTATTGTTCATGAAGGAACAAGAAAAGATAGGTACAATCTGATGTACATCACAGGTTTCAGGAGAAAAGGTTTCAAAGAACTGAAAAAAGAGGTAGGTAGGATCCACCAACGAAGTCAGCCCTAGAGGGATAGCATACTTTAAAGAAAAATCCCACTAACACAGAATTTGAATGAGGAAGAAAAAACATATCCATCTAGCCAGTCAATAACTATTTATTAAACACCTATTAAGTGCCAAGAGCTAAAGAGAATGATGTAGATAAATTCATTAGCCAATTCAGATTTGAATAACACATGTATAGCAAATGGGGAGATGGGCACATTAACAGAGCATACAAAAAAAAGAGTAGCATAGTGTTACAAGAACAGAGAACACTTGTACCAAAATAGAGAATGATATGGTGCTGAAGATGGAAGTCAAAAAGACAACAAAATGGTCACCTACTTCCAATGCCCAGCTTTTGGACCAATGTCCAAGATAGGTGACTTGCCCAAGGTAACATAGGCACATAATTGGAATCTGAATCCAGGTGCTCTCACCAGAAATCCTGTTGTTCTTTTCTTCACAACATGTAATGCTGCTCAAGGATAATAGACAATAGAGAGAAGGAACTCTTATTCTTCTCCTGTTTTTCTCTATGAGGAGGAATAATCTATGGATTGGGGAGAACAGGAGAAAAATAAATAATGGGAAACTGAAAGCCAAGAAATAGGAGAAAACAGTAAGAGAGAGCTTAGCTTCTCTTAATTAGTTCAAGTCTTCATATCTGAATTTACTGCACCTGAGTATTTAAAAAAAAGCAGCTGTTATTGCTAAGTTGCTATAAGCGATCTCTAAAAAAATCATAGAGAATGGGAAAAGTACCAAGAAGTTAGAGATGAGAAAATGTCCCAATTTCCAACAAAAGGGCCATGACAAGAAAATGTTCAAACTGCAAGCAGGTAAAAGTTTAATTCTTGAAAAAATTCTAGAATTTTAAACCTTTAGATAATTTTGGAATTTTAAGATTCCAGAAATGTAAAGAGTTGATTTTTGAACATTTATAAAGGAAATGGTGATAACCAAGAGTCAGCATGAGTTTATCAAGAACAACTCGGCTAAACCAACAGTATTTCCTTTTTTGTTAACAGGGTTACCAGACAAGTGATTAATTCCTTCACTAAAGTCCTAACACAATGGCCTTAGGTTGTCAAAGTTCTAGTAGGTAGTACTAAATTGGAAAGGCTTCAAATGCAGATCCTGGAATGGATGCATGTCTGTTGTCTATGGAGATTAGCAAAGCTGGGTTCAAAAAAGGCTTATCATCAAGATGTTTGCAGGGTGACAAATATTTTGTCCATAGAAACTGTAAAAAGAAAATCATTTACTGTATCATATTAGATTTGTAATCAACATCAGTAGAGGGTATATATGTTGGATGTAGAAAGAGATTTCATCACCACACTGATGAAATCACAGATCATTGAAGCACTGTAAAGCATAAGCATGATAAATTCATGAAATACAAAAGATACAGTATACTGTACTTGGACAAGGTATTTGACAAAGTTTTTTATGATATCTTTGTAGATAAAATCAGGGGCAGCTAGATGGCACACTGGATAGAGTGCTAAGCCTGGAGTCAGGAAGATTCCTCCTCCTGAGTTCAAATCTGGTCTCAGACATTTACTAGCTGTTACCCTGGGCAAATCACTCAACCATGTTTGCCTCAGTTTCCTCATCTATAAAATGAAACAGAGAAGGAAATGGCAAACCACTCCAGTATCTTTGCCAAGAAAACCCCAAAGGGGGGTCATGAAGAGTTGAACACAACTGAAACAACTCAACAACAGCCAGAGTAACACTTGTACTACCTACCTCACCAGGCAGTTGCTTTGTGAACTATAAATAAATATAAATGAGTTACTATCATTGAGGCAGCTGGTGGCACAGTGGATAGAAAACTGATTCTGGGCCTAGGAAGACCTGCATTCAAATCTGACCTCAGACATTTACTAGATGTGTTATTTAACCTCTAGCTGCTTCAGTTACCTCAACTGTAAGATAGGATAATAATCACACCCACCTCACTAGATTGTATGAGGATCAAATGGAAAAGTGCTTACCACAGTGCCTAGCACACAGTAGGCAATATTTAAATGCTTTTCCCCCTTTCTTCTTCCCATTGAAAAATTGGACAATATTCAGAGAAAAATGAGCAGGATAATGAAGGACTATGGCCCATGACTCACACGGAATGTAAAAAGGAACTGGGGAAGTTTAGCCAGAAAAAAAGAAGAGACTGAGTGAGGAAAAAAAGTGAAATATAATCTCCTCAAAGGCACAGATTATTTTGTTTTTGTATATCCAGCTGCTGTTGTTCAGTCTTTTTCAGTTGTGTTCAACTCTTCATGACCTCATTTGGGGTTTTCTTGGTAAAGATACTGGAGTGGTTTGCCATTTCCTTCTCCAGCTCATTTAACAGATGAGGAAACTGAGTCAAACAGGTTTAAGTAACTTGCCCAAGGCCAGCACAGTGGCCTAAACACTGTGGGCACCTAATAAATGTTCACTGAATCTAAGTGATGGATTTAACATTGACATGATAACTGTCCGAGGTCTTTTGAAGGGCTATCAGCTAGAAGATGGATTACACTCTTTATGATTGGCTCTGGAAGTCACAATTAATTTTAACAACTTGACTAAAGCTCAATTTAAGGTAAAGCTTTCTAATAGAAGCCCCAAAAGTTGAATGAGTGGCCTCAGGAGGTAGGGAAGTTAGATATCACTGGATATCTGCACACAGAAGCTTGATGATCAGAGGTTACTGATGGATTCAGTGACCTCTGAAGTCCCTAACTCTAGAAATTCAGTGATTTCATATTCAGTTTGTGATCCAAAAATCAACCTAGCACTGGCTGATCATACAAATATCAAATAAAAATGAAGTCAATAGTCTTAAAATGAGGCATGAAAATGAAACAGTGGCATCTGTTATAATAGTTCTTGAAATCTGAGGACAAAGAGATAGACAGACAGATAGACAGCGGTAGATAAATAGACATACAGACAAAAAGAGATATATAGAAAAAAAGATAGATAGACAAAGTCACATAAAGATAGACAAACAGACAAAAAGAGATAGATCAATAGATATAAATAAATATATCTATCTGGGGACAGATAGAGACAGTGGCTCAGAACCAGAAAAACCTGAATTCAAGTCTGATACATAGGGGGCTTCAGCAAGTCACTTGACCTCTTAATGTCCCAAACAACTCTCTAATATTATAAGATGCACAAAAAGTGACAAGGATCTTCCACAAAAGAAGTTCACCAAACCAATAAATTACAAATATAGGCCAAAATAAATAAGGTAGAACAGGAAGAAGGAAAGCTTTTTTTCTTTAATTAAATTTGTTTTCTCTTCTTATTAAACTTTTACTCAAGTACTAGCATTCAAGATAAGGTTTTTAAATTAGTAATTATTTTTCTGTTTAATTTTATTTAATTACTAGCACTGAAAAATATTGTAATATTAATTTTATATCAAAATATATAGTATATTTTAGGATGGTCTTTTACAAACTAATTACAGTTCACATTTAATTTAAGTGCTTTATAGTTTAACAAAGAACTTTCCTTAAAATTTCCCTGCCAATGAAAAGTACTTTTTAAGCACCTACTCTGTATCAAGCACTGTGTCAGGCACTAGAAATACAAATACAAAGAAATGAAAAAGCCCCACTTTGAAGGCGCTTGCCTATTAACTAAGGAAACATACATAAGTATATATCATATAAATAGAAAGTTGATAAATCCAAATATATACAAAGTAGTTAAATCCCAGGTAGTTTGGGAGGGAAATATACAAGGTAAAGAATGCAAGTATTATTATAACCAGTTTATAAATGAGGAAACTGAGTCTTGGAGAGGTTAATTATCATGTTTATTTTCACAAGGCTATTTTCACAAGTCCAGATCTTGAAGTCCACGTGTGTTTCCATTTCATATGATATAGTGATTTCTCTAGAAACTCTTAGAATCTCTCACCAAAACAGAATTTTTAGATCTAAACGTTTCCATGGGAAAATTAATGCTAAAATCCCAATGACAAATCACAATGAACTTTTGGAATACAACCCAAATTTTCAAATGAAGGGCTTAATTTGCTGTGTATATTGTCCTTAGTCATGCAGATTGATTTGGGCTCTGAAGTCAAAAGCAATAGGAAAGAAAGTTACTGATCTCCTTTGCAACGTATTAGATTTACTATTCCTTCAAAAAGACCAAAACTAACTCTGTACAAGTCTTTGACTTCTATAGAGAAATGATGCTATAGAAATCAAAAGGATGAATGTATGTATGTCTATACACACATATTTATGCATATCTATGCATATATATTATGATCTGATATAGATATATAAATGTATGTATATAGTGATCAGAACCATTCTCTCCTAGGAAGTCTCATTAGGTATTTAAAAGTCTTGGACATCTAAACTACACATCTAAAATAAGGCTTTTTCTATGTAATTCCAACTTGAAAACCTGCTCCCTAGCTTCTATTTCAGATTATTTTTAATTAACTTCATTGGCATTTTGCATCCTGCTATGAAAAGTCCGCCTAATAGTCTCAGAGGATCCTCCCAAGAGAGAAGAATGCATTAAATCACACATTATCACATTATCGTGTATTTCAGTACTTAGAGTCCACATATTAAAGGCTTGGCAAAAGCATCAGGGAAAAAAAAAAAAACAACTCATGAACAAGTTTGACTGGCTTACAAATATTCAGATGATATTATCCTTAACACAATAGTACTAAAAAGTTAGAATATTGATTTCCTGTTTCTCCACATTTATCCCAGTAAACACATAGGATGACTTGAAAATTCTATTCCTATTACCTTTTCATAGTATACTAACTAGCTCTGGGACCTTGGGAAAATCTCTTGACCTCTCTGGGCTTCCATGTGGAATGGTAGAAAGCACAATGGATTTGGACTCAGGAGACCTGGTTTAAAATTCCAGCACTAAGCCTCTACAACCACAGGCAAGTCATTAACATCCCTGCACTCCAGTTTGCTCATCTGTGAAATGGGGATGATAATAATTACCCCCAGTTGCTTTGAGGAAAACACTTTGTAAAATTTAAAGCCCTATAGAAATGTAAATCAGCCATTTTAGCTATTAAGATAAACCTTAAGTTTATTTCCTAGACTCATTCTGCTTTATAAATGAAGGCACTTGACCAAGTGGTTTTCATAAGCACAGATTCATCACAAACTAACATCAAATCACCTGTATGTTTACTTTTTCCCTGATAACATGTTTAATTCAAAAATATTTTAATCAAAAAAGTAAAGATTATTAGAGTGGCCCCTGAATAGGACATGTTCTTGTTTTTGATCAAACATAAGTTCTTTTCAAGTTTTCTCCAAATATAAAAGAACCACCTCCAGATATCATAGTGCCACCATTTTTCCAGTCACCTAAGGTCAAAACCTAGAGTCACCTTTGGGTCTTGCCCCGCTCCTTCCCAACATCTGATTCATTGGGAAGTATTCTAGATTCTACATCTCTTACATCCATCCCTTTCTGTGTATTGACAATGCCACCACCCTACTTCAGGCCTTCCTCCCTATTTACTGAGAGTGCTAGAATCTGCCTCTTAATTGGTCTCCTTGCCTCCAGGCTTCTCCCTCTGACCCAAACCCATCCTTCCTTCACACAACTGCCAAAATAATCTTCCTAGGGCACCAACCTATGTCACTATCTGACTAAAAATCTTCTGTAGCTCCCACTTGACCCCAGGATAAAATTTAAACTTCTAGCCTAGGTCTTCCATAAACTGGCTCCAAACTACATTTAAAGCCACATTATGGGGGCAGCTAGGTGGCACAGTAGAGACAGCACAGGAACTGGAGTCAGAAGGATCTGAGTTCAAATACAAACTCAGACCCTTATTAGCTGTGTGTGACCCTGGGCAAGTCACTTAAACCCCAACTGCCTATTTAAAAAAAAAAAAGCCTCGTTACATATTACTTCCATTAGGTTTTCCAAAATTGATGTGAGGCCTCTTGCCTTCATGAATTTGTACTGGGATTCATATCCCCTATGTGGAATGATTTTAGTCTTCAGCTCCCCTTTCTGAATCTTTCTCTTTCTTCACGTTGATTCAATTTAATTTGACAAGCAAATATTAAGCACCTATTACCTGTGAGACTTTGTGCTAGGTACTAGGCTCACAAAGGCATACATGAAAAACAGTCTTCAAGGAACTTACATTCTAATGAAGGCTAAAATACGGAAATAGAGAAATGAGTATAAGATAATTTGAGATGGAAGAGAGTAGTAATAAATAAGCAGTTTAGGAAAGGCTTTTGGTGGAAGGAGACATATAAACTAAGCCTTGAAGCAACATCAGGATTCTAAAAGGCAGAGGTGAGAAAGGTAGACCTTTCAGGCATGTTAAGACAGTCCTTGCTAGAGGTGCCATGTTACGTTCAGCCAACAGCCAAGTAGACCATAATGTGTTAAGGGGGTAATGAAAAATAAGTTTGGAAAGGCAAACTGGAACCAAATTGTAAAGGGTTTAAATACCAGTTGAGACTGGATTTTATTGTAGAGGAAATTGGGAGCCACTGAAGATTTTTAAGCAAGAAGTGACTTGGTCAGACTTTTGCTTTAGGAAGTTACTTTGGCAGCTGTGTGGAAGATGGATTGTAGAAGGGGAAGATTTAAAGCAGAAATACCAACGGAGGGCTACTGAAACTATCTGGGCTTGAGGTAATGGAGGTCTCAACTATGGCAGTGACTGTGAATGGAGAGCAGGGAACAGATATGAGAGCTGTGAAGGCAGGATTCACAACACTGGGCAGCTGATATGGGGGCAAAGGAGAGGAAAGACTGGCACCAAGACTGAAAACCTGGGTTACTGAACAGATGGCGGTGTCCTCAACAGAAATGGAAAGTGGGAAGGAGGGGTAGGTTTAGGGGAAAAGAATGGGACATGAGTTTGAGAGCTCATGAGACATCCAGTGAAGAAATCCAGCACAAGTTGGTGATAAGAGGATAGAGCTCAGGAAAGAGACTAGGAGAAATAAAAAGAGAATTCAATAGGAGGATTAGCATTCCATTTAAACACCACCTACTCCAGGAAGCCTTTCTAGTTTCTCCCAGCTCAAAGTTTTCGCTGCCTCTTCAAATTCTCCAACGACCTCGTCATAGAAATGTTCAGTTATGAAACTTAGATGTAGGTCAGGTAGTATTGTTAGGGCAGTGAGGGGCCACAATGGACAGAACACTGGGCTCAGAATCAGGAAGATTCATCTTTATGAGTTCAAATCCAGCCTCAGACAATTACTAGTTGTGTGACCCTGGGCAAGTCACTTAATCCTTTGCAACTCCTTATCTGTAAAATGAGTTGGAGAAGGAAATGGTAACCCACTCTAGTGTCTTTACCAAGAAAACCCCCAATGGGGTCACTTAGAGTCAGGCACTGGCAGGACTGAAACGACTCAACAACCAACAAGTAGCTGCACAATGTTAAAATATGGAAAGAGATTTTGTGACTATATAAACACAGATTTCACCTTTTGCAAAGTATAGACTTGGTCTAAATGATTTTTCTTTATGCTGACATAACTTCTGAGTTACATAAAACATTTCAGGTGTGCCTTGTATTTACGAGTATTTAATAAAGCCACTACATAGTATTTTATCAGAGAGAACACTGGACTTCAGGTCAGGAAGACATGAGTGCAAATCCAGCCTCATACATTGACCATGCAATACGGGGCAAGTCACTTGATCTGTTTCAGCCTCAATTCTTCATCTGAAGAATGAGGACAAAAATAACACCTAATTCCCAGGGTTTTTAAAGACCAAACAAGATAATACACTTAAAGTACTTTGCACATTTTTAAAGTGCTATATAATTATAAGCTATTATTATTTCTAAGATTATATCTACATGGGGTTTTTTAATAAAGCTTCAGTTAACTTTAGCTACTTCCTATCACAAATTCATCAATCTATACTTTAGAGGATTGGCCTAAGGAAAAGACTATAAGAGGTCATAAAAAGCAAAGCAAGAGAAAATTCTCTATACAGATATTCTCTACCTCAACCTAGAAATCCAATTGAAATAAGTTTATTTTCAATTAAAATCAAAATCAAGTTCAGACACTAAATAAATGAGCTTTAAACAGCTTACTCTCAAACGTCATATAATAAGTATTGCATTGATCCTTAGGGTCTGATCATATGACACTCACAATGACCCACTTTATTGGTGAAGAAACTTGTCATTCCAAGCTCTTATAGCAGCTTACTGTGAGGATAATTAAAAAATAAAAATAAGAACACACTATTAAAATAAGGATTAATAATCTAGAAGGCAATTTTTTAAAATAACAGTTTTTCAAAAGTTCCAAATTGGTTTTATGACACAAACGTTGTTTAGGGTGATGAATGGCTCCTGTCTGAGTAATAAACAGCATGTTGATTAGTTGAAATGAATATAAAGGTCATGCCTAATGACAAGAAAATTATTCTGTTGACAATTATATGACAATAATATGTGTAGAACAGAGATGGGTTCTGGAAAAACACCTGTTTATCATTCCAGTTCTCTCTGTGTGATACTTTTTTGTAGCTAATTCATTTTTATTTTCTCTATTTAGAAATTATGAGTCCACTTTTTAGAACAGAAAAATAATGACAACTATAATTCAATTTTACAGCCCTCCATGCCAGAACATTTTTCTTTAACCATGGGTATTTTCTGGTTTCATCTGCTCAGGCTTTGATTTACTTCTCCTCTCTCATTTCCTTCTATGTTCTTAAAAAAAAAAACTTTCCCAGAAGCCTAGCATATTGTTATTTTAAAAAAAAAAACTGTTCAGCTATAACTTAAACTGAAAGTCAAGGTTCTAGATTAGCTTTCTTAACTCTAAAAAGTATTTGACTTTGATATCCATTATCAGAGGTCTGAACCAGAATTCTCAGTGGGATTTAAAAAAAAGTATCAGAAAGCATGGTCCATGTTATGGATAACAAAGGAAAAAAAGGGGTGTTATCTTCAATACAAGGAAGCTATTGTCTAACTTATTTATAAGGCTGCTTTGGAAGTTAGCCAAGTGCAAAACTATCTTCTTTGACAAACAGTACAGGACAAGAGAGTTAATTCACTTTTATGAAGTCTTCCTTTTAAGGCACCTATATATCAAAACAAACGACTAAGTGAAAATGTATGCATGGGTCATTTAAAAAAAATGGGTCACAAGAACCAGGATTAGGAAATTGGTTTCAAGGCAGCCTCCAGGACAAACAGATCAAACTTGGAGCACAGACATGTTCACAGACCTACAGCACACTAAAATCTGCTGAGGATAGAGGAATTTGAAAGGCATTTCTGAGTACTGCTTCCAAACACAGTTTCCTCAACTGTAAAAAGAGGGAGCTGGACTAGATGGCCTCTGGCTTCTCTTCCAGCTTGAGATCTATGATCCTGTGAGTCTTAGGTCCTGAGTTATAAATGCATTTGCCCTCAAAATGAAGTTCATCAATTCTGTTTCTCCCCAGCATGGGGAAAGTGGAATAGAGGTCCTAGCAGCTGATACTCCTCTTGGTAACAATTTTAAGTTCTATACATGCGAAAGGTCAGTGCTACAGAGGTTAGAACTGGTCCACACACACCAAACAAATCCTAAATGTATCAGCCGATTTTTTTTTTAAAAAAAGTAACAATTATAAAGAAACTTTAAAGCAAGCAACTTACCCCCAGGGAGTGAGATCAAAAAGTTGCTTTCAGCCTCAGCTCCATGCTTTGGCCCTTCAGGCCCAGGAGGAAGAGGTTCTCCCACTTGGGACATCTGCCAGCCCTCTCACCAAGAAATACAGAGCTTACACCCCTCTAACACAACTAACAGACGACCCTGAAGGAACAAACAAATGAAAGGACTTTTATGTGTTGCATTCGGGAAACTTACTGCAGCTGGCAGGGGGGAAATAACATTTTAAAAGAAAAGCACACCACCCACCAGGAATATTTCCTCCCCCTGCTCCCCTCCCCAAGCCCCACCCCTTGGGAAGTTTTGATTTAAAAAAGAGAAGAAGCAAGCAAACTAGTACACAGACACTCGACCGCCAAAGTTTCTGCTAGTCCTGGGGGTGGGGAGGGAAGCGCTCGGAAGGGTTGGATGTGTGGGTGCTGGGGAAGGGGGCGGGAGGGAGGAGATGGGGCTCAGAGTTTGAGAGAAGAGGGAGGAGGAGCGAGCAGAGAGAAGGGGGCACGGGGTGGGGGGAGAGATATGAAAGCCCCTCCTCCGGCGGGGCGGTGGGAAACCAACGAACCAACTCCACCGAGCTAAGAAACTTCACTTACGTACCTCGGCATCCCTGTCTGCGAGGCCGGCGCGCTCTTCCTCGTTCCCCCAGAATCTCCTACAGTGGAAAGTTAGCGAGCCTCCGGGAGCCGCAGCATCTCCGGTCCCGCGGCCGTGGCCCTGGCCTTGGCCTTGGCTTTGGCCGCCGCTGCCGCTGTCGCTGTCGCCGCCGCTGCAGATCCCGGGACTATGTCTCAGCCTGGACTCTGCTGCGCTGGCTCTGCGCACCCCGCCCCTTCCCCGCACCCCGAAGCACCCACCGCCGAGGACCTTTCGCCCTGTACCTCCCCTTCTCTCTTCCTCCCCTCCCTTCCCCTCCTACCACACTTCAGAAACACTTTTCTTTCTTTCTTTCTTTTTTCATCATTTCCGGATCATGAAAGCATCTAACTCTTGGCGGGTGGCCACAGCCACTGAGACTGAAGGGAGGCGCAGCCCGGGGTCCTGCTGCCCGCCTCGCTCCTCCTCTCCACCCCCTGGTCTGTGTCTGGGTCAGGAGGCCAGAAGGCTGCGCAGTCCTCTGGCCAGGAGTTTAGAGCCCAGACTTCACCCTACTAATCGGCCTCTGGAAAAGAGGATGAGAAGCTTATGCCGTGCACCGCACCCCCCAACACACACACACACACACACACACACACGCCCTCCTAATATAGTTTTCCTCCACTTTCCAATTGCCCCAGGCGAAGTTGCAATCATGAGAATGCCCTGAGGGAAATTAAAACCCAGCAACAGAAAGGGGAAAACTGAAATCTGGTCGGGTGTCCAACTCCTGGCTTTGGTAAAGAGAAACCTCTGGAATCAGGTAGAACTAGTTGGCTTGGGACAACAGGAAGCGGTTTGGACAAGCAAACTTGAACTACTAAACTTGGGACAAATGCCCTGGCCCAGATCTCAGATAGCTATTCTCAGGAAGGACCGAAATGCATCAGCCGGACAGACACCCCATGTGTTAAGTGTAGAAATGTTGTGTAAAGATGTTAAGAAACTGGTAAAAACCTGTAATAAATTACACACTTTGTACTTTAGTTTAATGACCTAAAGTGAATAACAATTGTAAAACTCTTTATGAAGTCCTTAATAATGTTCCATGTGATGTTTAGTAACGTCCTATCAATATTAAAATAGAAAATTAACTTTTTAAAAACGAAAATAATCAGACTTTGACTCAGTCAAAAGGGGAAAAATCATAATTATAGGTTATCAATCTTGAAAGTAAATGTAAATGAAGTTGTGTCACAACTGGTGCCCTGCTCATTGCTTTCCTAAAAGAATCACTCAAAATTGGTACTTATTCAGCTGTCCCATATCTCAACTTTTTGTAATCATCATTAAAAGTCCCTAAAAAAAAAAAAACTAGTTTCCCTAATAAGTTTTCTGAAGTCAGTTGTTGGGTGAATTTGACTCTTGGCCACTTGACCAAGGCAATCTGGGGTACAATTCCTGCTTTCCTTACATTATATTCAGGTTAGCAATCTATGTGGACTTGTATTTTTCCCTAATTGTAATATGAATATAAATCTTGCCTTCCCCAAAAGGTTGCAAATTAGTTGTGTTCTGCTGAAGTGCCTGGTGCTTAATTTATACTTGTTAATTGGTTTTCAAATAGATCTAGGTATATCGTAATACAATGCACATAGTAGGTGATAAGCCAATATTTGTTGAATTAATAAAGCCATCTTGTATCCGCTTTCAGATCCACCTTCTGATGCCAACTATCTTTGTGACCTTGGGCAAGTCATATAACCTTCCTGGACCTCAGTTTTCTCACTGCAAATTGAGATTCTATAATTTTGTAATTTTATGGAAATGTTAATGTAGCACCCCCTAAGGAATATTCCCCTAATTTCCACAAGTGCTCCCAGATTGGGTTCCCAGAAGGCAGCCACCACTCCCAGATTCTAAGGGCAACTCTATGGGTGTGTCTGTACCCCTAACACTATAAATAACGAGCCCCTTCCAGTGTGCTTCCCATAAATAATCAGCCAGTAGATCATCAGCTCTTTGTAAAGGCATTTGCTAAAGTAGCATAGTAAAAATTATAGCTATAAAATATTCTCTCCAAAATACTGGGATACACCTTCCCATAAATATGTATGGCATCCATAAAAAGAGTATTTATGTTATCGAGTATTGAGTATTTATGTTAATGAGACACAAGTGTAGGATGCATGTCTAGCAAAAGCAACTCAAACTTCTAGTTCTATAAAGCCTAGAAATATCCTCTTTCATTGTAGAGTTTTCATGTTGGGTCCCCAGGGTTAGCTCCTTTCCATAGCCTGACTCTTAAATGTCAGGGATCATACTCCATGAAACTCCTTCCTCCCTCTGGTAACAATCTCTCAGTATGTGTGTCTGTCAGAGTGTGTGTCTCTCCTCCTTGCTGGATGTAGTATCTCCTGGTCCAGTGGCTCTCTTCAAAGCTACATTTCCAATGTGGAGAATGAGATGGAAGAAATTCTCTTCCTCCTCCCCACAGGGTTTCTCTTTAACTGGCAGTTCCAAACCTGCAAAGTCTCTTGAACTGGAACTATTGAAATTCATCCAGGAATAATCTGTTTAAAAGCTCCCAGAGGCATGGTCAATCCCTTTGCTCAGTCCCTCAGCCAATCACTGAGATTGTTTGGTCCAATCAGAGATTTGTTCCTACTTCATAAAGAGATCAAACCATAGATCAATCTTATTTGGTTAATTTAATAGCTTATTAACACCTTGAGATCCATTCTGTACTGTATGTGATTGGCAACTGAGGTGGGGAGGGGAACTCTTCTCTTTCATTAGAGAACAGATTTCAGCACTAAGGCATTAGGTAAACAAGAGGTGTGTATATACATATATACGTACATATATGTATATATGTATGTATATGTGTGTATGTATGTGTATGTATGTATATGTGTGTATGTATATATGTCACAAACACTCCCTATGAGAAGATAGTTTGAATATACTATGCATGTTGAACACTGACCAAAAAAAAAAAGAAATTGATTATATTTTAACAGAAAGGATATGACTGATTACTGAAAGAAGTCATTTTAAAATCAGCTATCTGTATACAGTCAGAAAATCAACATGTTAAAGGTCAAAGTCAATACCAAGCTAGAAGAAAGAATCAAAAGGAGGAGTTGTAACATATTACTGAGGCAACTCTAACCTGGCTTAGCTCAGCAAGCTGTTGAATGGACGGTGAGCTGGCCCCTAATGGTTAAGGAACAGGAAAATGAGCCCACTGCCTTGGGAAAACCGTGCTATAGCTTAACGATCTCAAACACCATCCTGAAACCAAGGCTCATTTTTGAACAACGATATTCTTCCACTGATGGCATGTACCCCGTGGGTCATGGAACACCTAAGTTTCTGCAGAATTTAAGTCGAAGGTCACCCAAAAGGCAAGCAGACACGAAGGCTAAAACATATTACCTATGAAAGATGCCACAGGAGAAGTGATTTAAAGTATGTTGTCAGAAAGCTGTATGACGCCCAAAATGAGATGGTTTGGTCACAGAGTAAGAGTAAAAGATGATTAGTAGAAAGTCTTCTTGCCTTATTGATATCCATAAAATATCAAGAGAGCTAGAGGAAGGCCTCAGCACACTGGATGAACCCTATGAAGAATTTGTGGGAGGACATGGACAAGATGAGAAGATACAGATAAGTTGTGATCATACCAAAGGGAGTACCTACATGGATCAGTCACAGATTCATTGAAGTATCTAAGTAAATAACAATAAAGTCTAATTATTAGAGTACAAGGGCATTGTGTAATGACAGGGTAGGGACGTTTCTGGCCAGTAGGCCATGTACCCTACCACCTATGTGACGGGGAATGGTCTAGACTAAAACAGGGGTTCTTAACCTTGAGTACATGAACTTGGGGTTTTTAAATATATTTTAATAACTACATTTTAACATTATTAATTCCTTTGAAATTTTGTGTATTTTAATTTTTTTGCATTTAAAAACATTATTCTGGGGCAGTTAGGTGGCACAGTGGACAAAGCACCAGCCTAGTAGTCAGGAGAACCTGAGTTCAAATCTGGCCTCAGACACTTGACGTTTACTAGCTACGTAACCCTGGGCAAGTCACATGCCCTGACTACCTCACCAGAACAAACAAACACCATTATTCTGAGAAGGGGTCCATAGGCTTCACCAGACTGCCAAAGGGTTCCATGACACAAAAAAGGTTAAGAGCCCCTGGTCAATAGACATACAAATTGGAAAAGGCAACCAGAACAGATCACTTACACCTAAAGCTTATCCAGAGTTATGATGGAAGTTAATTTCTGACTTACAAATTGTTTTGTCTGCATGTAGTGTGCCTTACAAGTCAGCCTCAAATTTCGCCAGATTATGGAAGACTACGATGTATGGTACAGTACAAGGAGGCACGTGGCTGAAAATCTTAGTTTTTATAAAACGGCACTTTAGGTGAATGGGTGAATAGTGTCATTGTAACAGAATACAAGTAAAAGTAATACAAACAGATTGTGGAGTGGGGGAGGGTAGTGCAGTCTATGAGATGAGAGCCACAAGGAACTTGGTGTACTCAAAAAAGTGAATAATTTTTGTAGGCTATGGTAGGTCAAGGCGGGAGTCAAGGTAAATTGGCTTTTGAGATCATTGAATCTCCCTCCTGGTTTTGTGGTCTAGCAGAATGCCTTGGGCTACTATACTAAGTAAGATCGAAGTACTATAAAAAGCAGAAAATCTAGGGATGAAAAAGGTGGCAACATCTCACAAACCTAAGGAATTGCTTCATGTATTCATATCTGGAAGCCCTCAGCTATAGGATATCTTCTATGTCATGTAGATACATAGAACCCTCCATCAAAAGACAATCTTTCTTTTGTCACCTTCCCATATCCTGAAGAAGCCATTATATACCTTGAAAGGTCAATACTACCATCCCTGCATATTTTCTGGATGAAAGATCCCTGCATATTTTCTGGCTACCATGTAGGTCTTCTCTTTCCTTATTAGAATATAAGCTCCTTGAGGGCGGGGACTGTTTTGCTTTTCCTTTTTGTATCCCACACACTTAACATAGTCCATAGCATTTAATACTTTTTCATTAGTTAATTTATCCATTCATCTGTCATACCTTCTCTCTCATTTTTAGCCCCTCTTTTTCTACTGGCTTCCTCCCTGGCCATACCTACAAACATGTGCAGGTCTTGGTCCTGGTCCATGAGACTATGCACCTGGAAATGGTGCTTCAACGACATTCCACTGCCTCAATTGTGCTAAAAAAAATCTCCCTAAATTCTCTATTAGAAAGGAAATTCTGTCTCTGGACCTAAAGATGGATGTGACTCCAGGCAATGCTCTGAGCCAGTCCCACAGAGTAAATGGATTATGCCACACCACCCAACAGTTATTTACTCCCTCATAACACAACCCATTTCATTTTTTGTACAGCTCTGATTGTCAGGAGAATTTTCCTTACCTCAAGCTGAAATCTTGAAATCTTTATAGTTTCTTTTGCTTCAGTCTCTGCCCTCTGAAAAAATTAAACAAACAACAAAAGAGTCTAGTGCCTCATGTACATAAAAGTCTATCTCTGAAGCGAGCAAAAATGTTCATTCCACTCCCTCCAACATGAGCTCTCCAAGTTAAAAAAAAAATTCCATTTCTTCCTACCAGTTTTCATTCCTGCTTACCCTTCTTCAGCCTGTCAATGTCTGCACAAAAATCTGCTGCTGAACTAAATACAATTTTCCAGATGAATTCTAAGGGCTGAGTACAATGGGACTACTGTCTGCCTTACTTTGGACACTTTGCCTCTATTAATTCAGCTACTGGAGTCAGAAGACCTGAGTCTAAAACTCACCTCTGATGTTTATTGCCTATAAGATCTTGGCCAAATCACTTAACCTCCCTGTGCCTCAGTTTCTTCATATTGAAAAATGAGAGAATTGGACTAAATGTCTTCTGAGGGCCCTTCCAACACAAGATCTATGAATGCTATGAGTCATGCAAAATTATCTGGCTTCCATGTCAAGTACCGAGGTGTATTTCAGATCACCTCTTGTTTAGTCACACTTTCCCCATCATATCCTTGTAGAGTTGGGTTTTTTAACCAAAGTTTTGGACAGGATACCTATCTCTATTAAATTTTATCTTAGTCACAAAACACCTAAATTTAACCAGTCCGAGTTAAATGATTAATTCTATATGTGAGGCGAGGCCCTTCAAATGTGCCTGATTTTTAAATTATTGGGCTATGTTTGCATCAAGTCCCAAGATAGATTGCACATCTTCCTAGGCAAGATCCATAACCAGTCAAAAGGCCTTGGTCTAACCAAACTAAGTGGATGAGGAATGCTTATTGTCTAGAACACAACAGGCAATTATGTGGGTAACCTGTATAACCTCCCTCTCTCTCTCTCTCTCTCTCTCTCTCTCTCTCTCTCTCTCTCTCTCCACACACACACACACACACACACACACACACACACACACACACTTAGTAGGCCAGAGCTGACCTGGATGATATGTTACCTTGGGTCCGAGATTGGAATAAAATGAGACACAACAGGCCCATCTAACTAACCTCTTAAGAAAAAAAGGCTTACCAGTGTCTCTGATAAAGCCCTTATTTCTAAAATATATGAAGAACTGAGTCAAATTTATAAGAATAAGAGTCATTCCCCAACTGATAAATGGACAAAGGATATGAACAGTTTTCATATGAAGAAATTGAAGCTATCTATAGTCACATGAAAAAACGCTCTAAGTCACCATTGATTAGAGAAATGCAAATTAAAACAACTCTGAGGTACCTATATCATACCTATCAGATTAGCTAACATGATAAAAATGGGAAAATGATAAATGTTGGAGAAGATGTGGGAAAATTGGAACACTAATGCATTGTTAGTGGAGTTGTGAACTTATCCAACTGTTCTGGAGAACAATTTGAAACTCTGCACAAAGGGCAATAAAATTGTGCATAGCTTTTGATCCAGCAATACCACTACTAGGTCTGTATCCCAAAAAGATCACAAAAATGGGGAAAAGGACCCACATATACAAAAATATTTATAGCAGCTCTTTTCGTGGTGGCCAAGAATTGGAAATTGAGGGGATGCCCATCAATTGGGGAATGTCTAAACAAGTTGTGGTATATGAATGCAATGGAATATTATTGTTCCATAAGAAATGATGAGCAGGCAGACTTCAGAAAAACCTGGAAAGACTTATATGAACTGATGCTGAGTGAAATGAGCAGAACCAGGGGAACATTGTACACAATAAGAGCAATATTGTGTAATGACAACCTTTGATCGACTTAGCTCTTGTCAGCAATGTAATGATTTAAGATAATTCCAAAAGAATCATGATGGAAAATGCTATCCACATTCAGAGAGAGAACTGAGTTTGAGTGCAGATGGAAGCATGCTATTTTCTCTTTTTTTTTCCTTTCTGATGTTTTTCCCTTTTGTTCTGATTCTTCTTTCACAACACAACTAATGTGGAAATATGTTTAATATGATTGTACATGCATAGCCTATATCAGATTGCATGCTGTCTTGGGAAGGGGGGAGGAGAAGAAGGGGTAAAAATTAGAACTTAAAATATTATGAAAGTGAATATTGAAAACTAAAAATAAATAAATTAATCAATTTTTAAAAAGAAGGCTTACTTGGGTTACCATAGCATAAGGACATTCAAAGCAGAAAAGGAATATTCCCTGAGAATATAATTGATTCAGCTGAATGCTACTTTCCTATACTATGTTGGTTATGCCGCTGCTCTTCCATACAAAATCTGAAGGCTAATGACCTATGTATCAATATCTACTTCCTTAGGAAGCTTCCCTTTTTTCTTCCTCACCAGAATTGTTGAGGGGTTTTTTTTTTGCAGTTGTCAGAATTTGATTTTTGAGAATTTCCCATCCTTTTTGAGTTGCTACCACTTTAGAATTTTAGGACGTAAGATTTTACCTCTCCTTTTTTTCTGAACTCTTTGAAATTTGTTCTTCCAAAATTTCAAGTGTGAATTAGGCCATGACCAGCTTTCCTTTCATTTTCTATCAAGAATTCTAAGATGAAGTATTTCTTTCCAAGAGGTCCTGTTCTAGATTAGCAATGAATCCTTCCTTTTTAGTCAAAAGTAGATCCAGGATAGCAGTTCTCTACATCTTTGAAAGTGGAGTTTCCCATCTTTTGAAGTACTTCCTCACCTTTGAAGAACAAACTTTTTATTAAACTAATGCAAGAATTTATCAGTTTTTTTCTTTGCTTTTAACAAAGGTCCCCAAGAGTTATCTGGAGAATGGAAATCTCTCAGTGCCACTAGGTCATACCTCTGAGTCACTTTTTCATCTCTTTCCCAAATTCGTCATCTATTTTTGCATGCTCCTGGTGGGTAGAATGTAGTATACTCCAAACATAATCTTATTTCTCTTTCTCCCTCCTACTCATTCTCATGGTTTCTGAAAGAATATTTCCATATTACCTCCCTTGGTGATTTTATCTACTCCCATGAGTTCAATTATAATTTCTATACAAATAGATCCCAATTCTATATTCAACCCCAATATCTCCCTTGATTCCCAATTCTGTTTTTCTAGTTGCCTTCTGGACTTCTTCTGAATATCTTACTGATACCTCATTCAACAAGTGCAAAACTGAATTTCATTATTCCTTCCTCTAAACTTCTCATTCCCACTCTCTGTTCCTGGTTAATGCCAACTTTATCCTTCCAGACACCCAGGTTTGAAACCTCAGGGTAATCTTTGACTCTTCTCTTTGCCCACATTTGCCCACAGTTGCTGACTTCCCCTCCTTTTCATTTCACATGTCCTAGTTCTTGTTTACAAAGTCCTATTTCAGACCCTCACTATCTCTCACCCAGATTAGTGTAACATAATCTTAACTAACCTCCTCTTTCATAGGTTCTCACTTTTTCTATAAAACAAGGGTGCCAGGTGAGTCAAACCACTGCTACAACCTCAAACCACTACTTCCCTTTGGAATTAAGAGCCTAGGAGCCCCAGGAATTGCAGTTTCTCCAGACTGCATGAACAGCTTTCAATCTGACCTCACAGCCATCCCTGAGAGGGGCAATCCTAGTGGAGAAGGGAACAAACACTCGGCCAGCACCAACACCAACCACTAACTAGCTGCCAGTGATGGGCAAGTAAGCCCAAGACTCCTGAGAACAGAAATGCCTCAATACCACTGGCCCTACTTCCCAGCCAGCCCCACCCTCTCTCAACTGTCATCAAAGGAAGCAACCCTTGTGGGGAGAAACTTGGCAACCTTCTTCGCATCCTGCCTCTTCAGCAGCACAAGCTGAAGATGCAGAAAAGAAAGTGCTTGTCAACCAAGATTCTTGGCACTGTCAAATAACTAAATATTATAGTTTTGTTATGGAGATGATATATCCTTTGTTGCTGGGATCACTGGGTCTTTCCATCTGACTGGCAATTAAAACTTCCTGTATGTGTTGTCTTCTATTTGAATGTGATTTTCTTGAGAACTGGAGACTCTAATTTTTTTTTTATATCTCCAGTACTTATTACTGTACTTTTCCATTGGTTTCATCCTTTATATAGTTATTGAAGTAAGTTTCCTAATTCATAGGCTTGACCAAATATGTTAATTCTCTGCTTAAAATATTTCAATGGCTCCCTGTTGCCTTTAAAGGGCAAAATAGAAGTTGCTTCAACTTACTTTTTGGTCTTTTTTCATTTTATTCTCCTTCAGATTTTACATTCCAGCCAAACTGAACTACAATCTGTTCCCCAAATCCATTCTGTCATCCTCTATCCCTACATGGGCTATATATTCCTCTGCTTGGAATAAATTACCTCCTTATCTCTGCTGGTTGAAATCCTCTTTCTTCCATGCTTTGACCAGGTGTCACCTTCAAGGGGAAACTCTCCCTTATCCTCCCATCTGAGGAATTTCCTCATCCTCCTCCAATTCTCCTAAAATACTGTGCCTGAGTATAAATTTTCCTACTCTCATATTCCATCTGTATTATAGTCATTTGTTTATCTATTACATTTTCCCTTAGTAAAATGTAAGTTCCTTGATGGTAAGGACTGAATCTTTTTCTTCGTTTTCATATCCTTGGTGCTCTTCACATTGTAGTCATTTAATAAATGCTCATTAGCTTGAATTGACTTGAAATCCTAAAAAGGGGCAGCTTCCTACATTAAGAATAGCTGATGTTTATGTAGTGCTTACTATGTGCCAGGCATTGTGTTCAGTAATCACTTTATAAATATTATCTCATTTAATCCTCACAAAACTCTAGGAGGTAGATGCTATTATTTTATAGATGAGGATACTAAGAATAAAAGAGGTTAAGTAACTTTCCCAAGGTTACACAGCTAGTAAATATCTGATGTTAGATTTGAACTCAGGACTGACTGACTTCAAGCCCAACACTCCATCTACTGTGTCACATAGCTTCTCCCATCATGACAGGTGGTAGACCAGTGAGGAACTTGTCTCATCAGGTGACATATGATCAAAGCTACCTTGGACTATAGGGAGTTCTTAGAGGTAGAGTTCCAGAAAGAGTTTTCATTCAGCCAGAAACTCTGAAAGTTCTTCCACCTG
This sequence comes from Phalanger gymnotis, assembly GCA_028646595.1. Taxonomy (NCBI): domain Eukaryota; kingdom Metazoa; phylum Chordata; class Mammalia; order Diprotodontia; family Phalangeridae; genus Phalanger; species Phalanger gymnotis. Next base: position 110,572,941 of record CM053623.1, read on the forward strand.
TCTAGTAGAGAATCTGGATGACTCCCTGTGCTGCCTGGAACGTGGGGCCAGTGAGTGACTCTACCTGTTCCTGGAGGAGATCATCTGATTCCTAGAAGGCCTTGAAGGTGCTCCAGGATCTTGTCAGATCTTCCTTTTCCCCCAGAGGAAAGAGGGATAAGAACACATAGACCAAAAATGGCCAGAGTGCATGATGTATCCATAGATGTATCCACTGAGCATCAAAGGAATTGTACTAACTTATGAGCATCAAAATCAGAGGTAAAATAAACATCCATGTAATTATATCACAAGCTGGCCCATGTCATCAATAGTTTCTATTTTTGTATCCCTTTGTTTTGACATCAATAAACTATAACTAGGTTATTTTCCTATGAGCATAAGCTGTCTTTCACTTCCTTAAATCCCAGAGTCAGCTGGTGCAAACCGGATTGCTCACCAGTGTCAATGAATACAGTGGACTATGGAGGAGTCATGATAATGACGTTGGAGCGATGATCAAGACAGAGACTCAGCAAAGTAGCACAAAGCATTGGAGAACAGGAATTTGTCTCACAAAGTCCTTATCTGGTAGAACATAGAGCACTGGGCCTAGAGTCAGAAAGACCTGAGTTCAAATCTAGCCTCAAACAAGCCATGTGACTCTGGACAAGTAACTTAACCTTTGTCTGCTTCAGTTTCCTTAGCTATAAAATGGGGATAATAAGAACATCTCCCTCCCAAGATTGTTGTGAGGATCAAATGACATAAAATTTGTAAAGCACTTGGCATGGTGCTTAGCCACTTAGCAAATGCTTGTTACCTTCCTTCTTTCTTGCTTCCTTCTTTCTTGCTTCCTTCTTTCTTTCCCTCCTTCCTCCTCTCCTTCCTTCCTTCCTTCCTTCCTTCCTTCCTTCCTTCTTTCCTTCCTTCCTTCTTTCCTTCCTTCCTTCCTTCCTTCCTTCCTTCCTTCCTTCCTTCCTTCCTTCCTTCCTTCCTTCTTTCCTTCCTTCCTTCCTTCCTTCCTTCCTTCCTTCCTTCCTTCCTTCCTTCCTTCCTTCCTTCCTTCCTTCCAAAAGTCTGTATATGAGCCTATGGCATTAACTTACTCAGCTACATGGTATCATTGGATCCCAGATACATAGCTAGTCAAGAGCAGAATAAATCCTAGAAGAACCCAGGAGAACTGATGGAGAGTCAAGTCTCCTAATTTACTGAAATTTCTATCAAACATATCACTGTTATTATTGGTGTTAAAAGTCAATGTTATCATTGGTGTTAAAATGTTATTATTATTATTGTTGTCGTTCTGGTCCACTCATGACTTTATGAGCATAGAAAGCACACAGTAGGAAGCTTCATCTACCTGTTCAGATCGACAACTTATCTACACTTTATAGCTTTAGAGAGTTTCCTAGATACAATGAAAGTTTCAGTGACTCATCAGGATGTCACAGCCACTATGAGTCACAAATAGAACTTGAACCTAGAACTTCCTGACAGTGAAGTCAGTTCCCTAACCGCTTTCCATAATGCTTCTTATTACTATATATGACCTCTAACTGGCTACTCTAGTATTTGGTTAACCAGAAGCTCTTAGGGCATGTTCATTTTAATTAAATTACCTTGACTTAATGCATTAATTAGCTTCCAATAAGTATATCCTGTTTCAGCTCATTCAGGCTCATCCAATGGCTCTTCCTCTTGGAATCACTTTGTTCTTTCTTGATAGTGCTTAGAAAGAGGGGTAGTATGTGGCATGACAGAGGAGGTGGCATTACAAAAATGAATGCCAAGCGAAATCTCAGAAATGGAAGCAAGAATGCTGTAGGCATTTGGCAATAAGCAGGTTTGCTCGGTGAAGACAAAGAGGGTAAATATAGGTATACCAAGAGGTTAGGTGGTAAGGAGGGCCAATTAGTAGAAGGCCTTGAAACAGATGGTTCAAAATGTAAATTTCCTAAAGAGTCGATTGGGAATCATTACAGAGTTTTGAGCCAGGAAATGACATAGTCAAAACAATTAATAAAGAAGATAATTCTCACTGAACATGAACCCTCAACTCTTTTTGACAGATAAGTTACACAGAAGCTCATTTTAGTCTGATTTTTTAAAAAATAACATTTTTAACTCATCTCCATTTTTCTCCAAATTTTGCATTAGGGAATAAAAGCTATGTCAGAAATTCAACATAACTAAGGCTATAGTTAACATATAACACATACTAGGCTGGCCTTGGGCAAAATCTTAAAGTAGGTGAAGTTTGCCTTTGGCACCCTTCTAACTTCCCTTTATCATTTCCCCCTTTATTCTTCCCTTTCCCACCTCCTGATGTCCCTGTTTCCCAGGCATCCAAAGCCTTCAAACTTCTTTCTGATTACCCAAAGCCTGGTCCATGGCCTTAGTGCCCTGATTTCTCCAAGTGGTTGATGGAAAGTATCTGATAAAACTAATAATTCATAGAAAGATATGGCTATCACCTTTCTTAACTTTCTCATGAGTATTTGTCTTTAAAAAAGGAATGATCAATATCTCAATTAAACTTATAATTAATAGAATATCAGTAAGTGTGATAAAATGAAGGGGAGCTTTTATGGCAATTCCTTCCCAATTTAAGGAACATATTTTGAAGGGATCTTTTTTTTCATGTTTTGAATGTCATTCCAAATAGGTAGTCACCTATCCTATCAACACATAAGGCCAAGACCTGGCATCCCACTAAATGTTATGTTTTCTGAATCACAAGTGAATGAAAGAGAAAATTTACAATAGTAAGAGGCAGTGTGATATAGAGGACAGAGAGCTGGCCTTAAAGTTAGGAAGACCCAGGTTCAATTATCTAACCTCTGACACACACTGACTGTGTAACCTTAGTCAAGACACTTAGCCTCTTAGTACATTAGGAAATTTTCTAAGATTATAAATTGCAGTAAAGGTAATGACTTGCAGTGGTATAGGGAGTTTTCTATGTCAATGAAATCACTGTAACTCAAAGAAAGAAGAAAAGAATTCATAAGTACAAACATTTATTACAGCTATTCTTATAGTAGCAAAGAACTAGAAACTAAGAGGGTGCCTATCATTTGGAGAACGGCTGAACAAATCATGGTATTTGAATTCAATGGAATGCTATTGTTCCTTAAGAAATAATGAAAGCAACAGTTCTGGTGACTGTGTGAATCACAACAAAATATGGTAAGTCTTCAGAAAGATGGGAGTACCAGATCATCTTGCTTGTCTCCTGAGGAACCTGTATGTGGGCGAAGAAGAATAGTTAGAACTGAACATAGAAAAACTGATTGGCTTAAGATTGGAAAAGGAGTGTAGGTTGTATATTCTCACTTTATTTATTTAGCTTATATGCAGAATACGGCATGCAAAATGTCAGGCTAGATGAATCAAAAGCCAGAATTAAGGTTGCTGCGATATTCAGATGATATTCAGATGATATTCTTTTCATTGCAGAAAATGAAGAAGAATTAAGAAGCCTCTTGATAAGGGTGAAAGAGGAAGGTATAAAAAGCTGGTTTGAAATTTAACATAAAAAAAAACTAAGAACTTGGCAATGGGTCCCATTGCTTCCTGGTAAATAGAGGGAGAAGAAATAGAAGCAGTTTCAGATTTTATATTCTTTGGCTCAAAGATCACTGCAGACAATGACTACAGTTGTGAAATGAGAAGGTGCCTGTTCCTTGGAAGGAAAGCTACTAAAATGCAGAGACATCACCTTGCTGACAAAGGTCTGTATATGTAACCATCAAAGCTATGGTTTTTCCAGTAGCAGGTGTGTGGCTGTAAGAGATGGACTATAAGGAAAGCTGAGGGCTATGGAATAGACCTTTTCAAATTATAGAACTGAAGAAGACTTTTGAGAGTCCTTTGGACAGCAAGGAAGTCAAATCAATCAATTCTTAAAGAAATTAATTCAGACTATTCACTGGAAGGTCAAATACAAAGCTGAAGCTTAAATACTTTGGCTGCATAATGAGAAGATGCGACTTATTGGTAAATACCGTGATGTTGGGAAAGATTGAAGGCAAAAGGAAAAAAGGATGGCAGAGGATGAGATGGATAGATAGTGTCATAGAAACAATGAACATGAACTTGGACAGATTTTAGAGACAGGGGAGGATAGAACCCATGGGATCATGATGAATCAGCCACAACTGAACAAGTTCCCATGAAACCTGGGAAGATGTATAGGAACTGATGCAGAGTGGTATAAAATCAAGGAGAACATTTTACACACTAACAACAGCATTGTTAAAATAGATAGCTTTGAAAGACTTAAAGACTCGAGAAACCCAGTGACCAACCATGATTCTAGAGACACATGATGGACTCAGGGCACAGAATGAACCAAATACATTTTTTTAATTTTTTTTTCCAAATATGTTTTTAATGTGGCCAATGCAGCAATTTACTTTTCTTAGCTATGCACGTTTGTTTTGAAAGTTTTCTTTTTCCTTTGTTTCCCCTACTAGGCTAAGGGTGAAAAGGAAAGAAGAAAATTGTTTTTTGTTTATGGGGGAAAAAATTTGATCACCTAGTAAGTTTACTCCAATATAAACTGTCTATTCAGAAGGGGGAAAATTACCATGCTTAAGGCTGAATACATTGAAGAAACTATAACATTAATTGTTTAATTTCTGCCTTGTACTAGTCTGCTCAGCTGCCACCTTGGAATTTCTCCAGACCTTGCAATGCCTACAAGGTCATTGCCTATGTATGTCCACCTCAGGGTTACTTCTGGTTCTCCTTATGACTCCTGCAGTAGCTAGTGACTTTAGTACCAGCTTACAGTGGATTCTACTACTTACTGACTCTGGTCACCATTAGGGCCTGTGTGGGGACCTCAGTAGATCTGAAACTCATATGGTTATGTGAGTACTCCTATCTTGTAATACTTAGTTACTTCAAATCAGGAAAGAGCCAATACAAAGAAAAACCAGAAGTGTTATGTGTTCACAGACACATAGTAGCCAGGCGGGAGATGGGGTAGCCATCCACCCCATAACTCAAAGCAGTCTTCCTCACTCAAAGCTTCCAAAGAACAATGTGAGAGATGGGAAGGTCACATTTTTTCTATTTATATTCGGTCCTGGCTTAGTACCTCCTGAGTCATCAGTTCTGATTTTGAATCCAGTTAGATGATTTTTTTATCATTGAAACAATGCCAACCTCTGAATCACTCATGGCTAGAAACGGGCTTCCAAAGTACAACGCATTGGATGGAACCAGGCAGGGATTATCTGTACATGCTCTGTAGAACACAGCAAAAGGGTCTAATCCAAGTGTGCTCCATCTTTCAAAGTAAAACAGGAGTTCCAGGTGGCAAACTACTATGGCTCAGCATTCTGAATTGGAAGATTGGTCTCCTGGTTTCTGGCTCTTCCTGTAACTGAGATCTCTGATCTTTTCCTATGGCTATTAACTGCCGTGTGTCTCAAATGCCATGTTCATAAAACAAGATAGTATTGGATTAGATGATCTCTAAAGTCACTTCCAATTCTAGTATTTTATGTTGCTGTGAGGTGATATAGTGGACAGAATGCTGGAATTGGAGTTGAAAAGGCCTGACTTCAAATCCTGCCTTAAAACAAGCTGTCAATTAACCCTCTCTGTAAAACAAGAGGTTTGAACTCCTTGGCTTTTTGGGTCCCATCCACTCTAAATTTATGATCCAATGAGCCCTTATAGGAATTTGTCCCTTTTATCAAATTTCTTTTTCCAGACAAACATACTTTGAACCATTCATTCACAACCTCCATCTCTTTAAACTTATCTATGCCAAACTAGAGGAATATTGTTCCTATATTACAGGAGTCTTTGATTTGTTTAAGATTCACAGGCTGCCTTATAGTCACCTAAGATTATACAAAAACAGCATGGTTCACTGGCAGGAGCATCAGACTCCTTAGAATCAGAAGACATGAGTTCAAATCCCAGCTTCCCCATATATTATCTATGTCATTTTTGGGAACATCACAACTTCTTTTAATCTCGGATTTCTCATCTGCCAAATTTCTCATCTATTATTACTTATACTATGCCTTCTCTGTATTGCAATGTGCACCAAATTAAATCATGAATGCAAAATATTTCTTGCCTACCAAGAGTTATAGAAATATGAGCCATTACTGAATGAATTTCTTACCCAAATTTTTGCCTTAGTCTAAAGTTAGATGACATGGAATCAAATCATTACAGACACAAAACAGCATAAGAGCTTGCTATTTCTGGAACTACATATGTGTTTTTCATTTGGGTTCTATTATTTCCACCAGAATCTTGTTTTTACAAAAATGTCTAGCTATGATGGTGATAGCTCAACATTCTTGTTACTGAAACTTCCAAAAAAAAATTTAAAAGCAAGAATTTAACAGCATCTTTTGACCAAATAGACCCTTTAGACAAAGCAATCTCAAGCTGAAGGTCTGAAATTTTCCCAGAATCCATTTTTCAAAATAGTGTTTTTTTAATTGAGTGCTATTCCCAAAGTGAGCATAACCATCTCACAAAAGAGGCTACAGAGCATTGTGAAACATCCCAAATTATAGATTCAGATTTTTATTTCAGCATAAGGGATGTCGATCACTCTCTCATTTCACTTCTGTGGAAGCCATGCCTTCCCAAGAGTCGATAGTTTCTAAATCAAGAAACCAAGGCCTCCTCCCCCCATTCATAAAAGAAAATGGGTGGGGCTAAAGGGGATGAAGTGGGGATGCTTGATTAATCAGAGAATCCCAACTCTTAACCCAAGAGAAAGCTGAAATATCCTAGAAAAACAATTGGCACTTTGAAGTGTGGTTAGGAGGTTTTAATGGCTCTCCCTTTTTTCCATATGTCTCCCTTGTGCACTTCGGCCCCAGGCAATAGATACATAAAAAAACTGCATACTCCAAATGAGATGAAATGAAGAAAATTCATTCCTAAATCCCTGGTGACTTTACGCCGTTCTTGTAGTTGGTGAAAACTCCTCAACAGTGATAGCCTATCTACTTATATGAATCTTACTTTTATATTTGTGGACGATAATGAAGTTTAATTAATTAGGATTTCAGCAGAAGTGTTTTCCTTTCTGCCTGTCTATGGTTTATTGTATTCAGTGGAGGCTCAAAGTAGATTGGATAGAAATTTCAAAACACTAGATAAAAGACATTTGATTCTATAGTACAAATTAAAAATATATCCAAACTATTTGACTTTCCCTTGACATATTTATGTGTATATTTATCATTTGAGATGTATAGTAAATAAATTAAGAAAAAAGAAACTTTCTTAAAAGCAAGCTTATTATTAGATAGTTCTTTTTTGGTGGCTTTGGCTGTTTTCTCATGGATATTTCTAGGCAGGAGGTAATCATTTCCAAAGACAATCAATTTAAAAATGGATTAGATCGTATACTAAATCATGCAAACTACTGTGTTACGACATGCACAAAAAAATTTGACTTGTAATTCATATTTCTGCAAACATGCCAGTCAACTAAGTGAGTTGAGTTAAAATAATTAACTTATTTAGACCATATTCCCTTTAGTATTCAACTTTACAAATTGTAATGCAAATTTAATAACTTTTATAACCTTAGGGGATTACTTTGTTCCACTGTCAGTCAATATTTATATTACATGCATACAACTACCAACTCTATAAAGATATTCTTACAGATTATGTAATACTTTCTCCACAATATCATGTTAATTCTCCAATATTATTAAACAAAAGATCCCAACTCTACTGGATGCTAGGAAATGTGATTTTCCATAAAATAGTACTTTACACTTTGCAACTCCAACACCTTGTGAGGTTCACAAGTGTCATTTAGTCCTCTATCCTCATTCTAGCTCCACAGGGTACTATAATATCCATTCCGTCTGTAGAAGTGAATAAAATGGAAAGTTAGCAAAATTTCAACCTTGGCAAATCCCCATAGTACCAGCCCACCAGACACACCTTCCAGATCTGCTGATCTCTGCTATCCCTTTACTTATCAAAATCCAATAAACACAGTATTTTTATGCAGGCCAAAGGGCAAATGCCTGATTATCCCTGCTATAATCTGACTTGCTCTTCAGTGCCTGTGGGGCCAGGAAATGAATTCCTCTACTCCCATAAACCTTCAAATTTCCCTCTATAGGTTTATGACAACCTAGCTTCCAACCTGCAGAGAATCAGGATAAGTATGAAGGAGCTGTGCGTATCTGTGAGCATTCTAACATGGAGTTTTATTTTTTTTTATAATACAGAAAATGGGATTGTACTATAGTATCTTTTCTTTTCCTAGTTGTTTCTTTGATTTAATCACTAGACGAACAAAAGCGTTCTATATCTGAACACGGAACTTGGAAATGAGAAAATAAACATGTCTCTAATACTTCCAAATTTTTTAGTCAATCCCAGCACCAGGAACAGCTCACTTTTTTTTAAAATTTTATTTAATATATTTAGTTTTCAGCATTGATTTTCACAGGAGTTTGAATTACAAATTTTATCCCCATTTCTATCCTCCCCCCACTCCAAGATGGCATATATTCTGGTTGCTCTGTTCCCCAGTCAGGCCTCTCTTCTGTCACCCCACTCCCCTCTCATCCCCTTTTCCCTTCCTTTCTTGTAGGGCAACATAAATTTCTACGCCCCATTGCCTGTGTATCTTATTTTCTTGTTGCCTGCAAAAACTTTTTTGTTTTTGAACATCTATTTTTTAAAACTTCGAGTTCCAAATTCTCTCCCCTCTTCCCTTCCCACCTACCCTCCCCTAAGAAGTCAAGCAATTCAACATGGGCCACATGCATATCATTATGTATAACCCTTCCACAATACTCATGTTGTGAAAGATTAACTATAGTTTGCTTCTTCCTAACCTATCCCCCTTTATTGAATTTTCTCCCTTGATCCTGCCCCTTTTCA
>CM053623.1:110582329-110598880 GCA_028646595.1 Phalanger gymnotis
AGGTCTCATGAATCATACACATCATCTTTCCCTGTAGGAATGTAAACAAAACAGTTCAACTTTAGTAAGTCCCTTGCAATTTCTTTTTCTTGTTCTTTTTCTTGATTACCTTTTCATGCTTCTCTTGATTCTTGTGTTAACATAACTTCTCTTAACCAGAGTTTACTCAAATATAAAAATGAGGGAGTTAGGGGTAGGGGAACCTGCGGCCTTGAGGCCACATGCAGCCCTTTAGGTCTTCAAGTATGGCCCTTTGACTAAATACAGACTTCATAAAACTAATCCTTTTATTAAGGGATCTTTATTAAGGGATGTTATTAAGAACAAATAAGGATTTGTTCTATGAAGTTTGGAGTCAAAGGGCCGCACTTCAAAACCTAGATGGCCACATGTAGCCTCAAGGCTACAGTTTCCCCACCCCTGGACTAGATGGTTTCTGAGGTTACTAATGACCTTATAAGTACTCTTTTGTTCTACTTAGAATATACAGAAAATTACTTTTGGCTTGCGATTGTACTTATGTAAATAGAACACAAATTACATTTCAGGATTTTACTGTAAAAGCTGTTTGATGCCAGTAAGATCTCATTGATTATGTCTATGTACCACATAAACATCCCATTAAATAGTAAAATAATTGGTCAGTCAAATTTTTTTCCTTCTATATGACATTTCACATGTGTAGGATCCTAGCTCTACCAAGAGAGATGGAAGTAATCTAATCCAACTTCCTTATTTTATAAATAAATAAACTGAAGCCCAGGGAGGCTGTAATTTGTCCACAGTCTCATAGGTGGTAGTTGTTCAATTGTTCAGTTGTGTCAGACTCTTTGTGAGTACCAAAACCATCCATGGGTTTTCTTGGCAAAGATACTGGAGTGGTTTGCCATTTCCTTCTCCAGTGAATTAAGGCAAATGGGGTTAAGTGACTTGCCCAGCATCACACAGCTGCAACGTGTCTGAGGCCGGATTTGAATTCAGGTCCTCCTGAGTCCAGGCACAGTGTTCTATCCACTGAGCCCTCTAGACAGAATTTGAACATAAGTCATCTCTGACTCTAAGACCAATAACATTGTCTCCTTTACTACATACCTCCAATATACCTCCCACTATGCATCGTCATGCATGTATGCTGGTTTGTCAGATGAAACCCTAACAATTGACTGGAAATTTCACTTTTCATGCAGATCGTTTAACTTCATTGAGATTACAACCATTGACTAACAATGTTACTGACCAAAAAGAAGGGTTTGGAGTTGTTTCTTTGCTTTACAATGTGAAGGTCATATTTAGGCCTATGGTAGTTGGCTCTAGCCAATTTGTTTCTTTCAGTTTTATTTTTTATTGGTTTATAAAGACAGGAAAATGAAACAAAAGGAAAAGGAAGTTTACACCTATATTTTAAGTTACAGTTTATATGAGCATCTAACACAAGTGTTTTATTTAATTCTGCAGGTTGCTACCTTTCTTGTTTCCTGAAATATAATACCCATTAATCCATGTTTGCAGACACCTTGAAATATTTATTGAATAATACAATACAGATTCTAAAATGTAATCTTCTTTTATGAATACTGGCACAATCTAACCCAGCTCCGTAGAAGATTTAAGAAAAATGGCAGGGCAAGATCAGACACTGTTTACATCTCACCTCCAGCAAGATATAACTTTACTCTTGGCTGACCTTTAAGCAAAGGCAATGGTTATGTAACAGAGTAAGCTAAAAACTAAACAGGAAAAGGGGCACATAGCCCAGAATGAACTGCATACTTACAGTATTTGTTAAATTTTGATTTTTATCACACTTCTCAAAAGGACACTGAAATTTCCTATAACTGAAAATTTAACATTTTATCTTTCATATTTGGAAGTTTAAATGTAAATATGTCATTAATTAATTTATGAAGTCATATGACATTCATACAGTAGTGTGGGCATTTCACAGGGTCCTAGTGTTCACCTGCTCACCAACAAATAGTTCTAAATGAGTGAAGCTCTACTTTTATGAGCTTTCCTTCACAGCTGGTGAACATCAGTAGAAAACAAGATGCAGCCTTGATAAGGTTCTACAAATTAAATGAATCATTCCCTGCAATTAAGTCAGAGAGTCACAGAACCATAGAATTGGAAGGGACCTTGTAGAGACATGAAGTACGAGCCTAACCTAAGGCAAGAATTTCCTTTACAACCAATGCACAGTCATTCATCCCTCCTCTCCAGTGATGGGAAATTCATTACCTAATAACCAAAGCTCATTCTAGTTTTAGAATTGCTAGAAAATGCCTATAGTCCTTATGTTGAACTAAAATCTGCACTGACTTTCCCCTTTTTTCATATTTATATTGTGCCTCATTGCTTACAAATTGCTTTTTCCCCCAAAACCAGGTGAAATAGGTATTACAACTATCCCTATTTCACAGATGAGGAAACTAAGGCTAAGAGAATTTAAGCGTCTTATAAATATAAACTGCTGGAATCTGCCCTTGAATCAGATCTTCTGGCTATAAAAGATTGTGTTTTGGTTGTTATTGTTGTTGTCAGGAACTCTTACTTCATTTGTATAATGACCTTCAGATGAGGAAACCCCTATTATGCCTCTCTTTTTTAAAAAAAAGAAAATTTTATTTTTAGTTTTAGTTTGCAACACATGGTTCTACATAATTTTGAGTTCCAGATTTTCTTCCCTCCCCAAGACAGTATGGAATCCCATATAACTTCCATGTATAACTTGGCATTGAATTAATTTACACACTAGTCAAGTTGTGGAGAAGAATTATGATCAATGGAATGAATCATGAGAAAGAAGACACAGAACCAAAAAAAAAAACCCCAACCCAACAACAAATACAAAAGAGAGAGAGGAAAAAAAAACGGGGAGAAAAAGGTAAGCGTGAAGGGTGCCTCGATCTGCATTCATACTTCATATTCTTTCTCTGTATGTAGATAGCGCTCTCCATCGTGAGTCCTTTGGAGCTGTCTCTGCATATTGTGTTGCTGAGAAGAGCAAAATTATGCCTCTCTTTAAATTTCATCCGTTGTCCTAACGCTTCCTTCTGGGTCCAAGTACAATAAGTCTATCTGCCTTCCACATTTCAACCCTTCAGATCGTTGAAAAACAATAATCATGTTGCCTTCTGCACCTTCTCTTCTTCAGGCTAAATATCCATAGTTTCTATACTACATTGTTTTATGATAGCCATCTGGTCGCCTTTACATGTGCTCAAGATTGCAAATGTGGCAATCATCCTTGAATGCAATACTGCTGATCAGTACAGTAGGACCCTCCCCTTCCTAGTTTGGGAGACTACTTTTATTAATGTAGTCTGATCTTATGCTGGAGAGGCTGCATGGTATTGGGGGATAGAGAACCAATTTGGAGTCAGGAAGACATGGGTTCCAGTCTTGCCTCTGATACACACTAGCTCTCTGACCATGGGCAAGGCACTTAGCATCTTGAGTGCAATGAATTATGGACAAGATGACAGTAAGCATCAGTGGATTACATGCTGATGTAATCATAGATCTAAAGCAGGGGTCATTAATTTTACTGTGTTACGGAACCCTTTAACAGTATAATGAAGCCTATGGATTCCTTCTCAGGATCACGTATTTAAATGCATAAAGCAAAATACAGGATTGCAAAGAAAACCAATTATGTTTTAAAAAGTGTGTATAAAATATGTGTGTGAATGTATATAAATTTTCCCAATTAAGTTCATAGACCACCTGAAATCTATCCATGGACCCCATGGTAAGAACCCTAGTCTACATTCACTGCCCCCACACACACATTCCACCCCTTTAAAAACAATTTTAACTGTTTTTTTTTTTTGTCTACTACATTTCAAAGTTGGCTCTTACTGGCTTGCAGTTACCTAAAACATCCATGTCTACTTTTAATTGTAATACTGTTTTGTTACCTCTTGTGCAATTGAGGTTTTAAAAATGAGTGCAGGATTTCACATTCATCCCTATTAAATTTCATTTTATTAGATGCCTCCACTAAAGTCGTACTCAGCTTTATTATTGGGGCATAGAGAAGGTTCTGGATTCTTTAAGGCCAAGAGAGAGGAAGGCAAACTCTGGCAAGTTCTACTAAACTGGAAAGGCTTCAAGTGCTAGCCCAAAGATAAACAGGGTGTCCCAAAAATCTTAGTGCAGCCTTAAGCTTTTAATAGCAAAAAATTTTACTAAGACTTGGGATATTCTGTATTGCATGTGTCCAATCTGTGCATCAGCCTGACTTAAGTTTAGAGAGGCTCATCATCAGAAAATCACACACCAGGTAATAAAGACTTTCAGGTACAGCTACCCATGAAAACTGTTGAGAAAGCGAGAGAGAGAGGTGGGTAGCGATAGATAAATAGAACAAGCTTTTATTAAGCACTTAACGTGTACCAGGCACTGTGCTAAACTCTAAAGACACAAATTAAACCTAGCAAAATAATCCCTGCCCTCAAATAGCTTACATTCCAATGGGGAAAGACAACACATTTGAGGAACTTTAGAGAGGATATGTACCTGGTCACATGAATGAAGATGCCTGGGAAGTGCTGTGGAGTCCTATAAGCATGCAAGATAATGATAAAACTGACTTATAAAAGCCCATGACTTTAGAACTGATAGGGGATGCTGGGCCTATATTAATACCACATTTATTTGTTGACTTCTTTTTAGTGAACATAGCCATGGTGTTGCTTTATACCAGCACCATGCCCCACTTATTTTCTGAAACAAAACCCTTTCCCATACTTGCAAGTAGTTTTATAAAACTTTGATTAAACTGCTGTGAAAGTAATGCAGAGTTATTGAGGAAATAAAGAAGACAAAAAATATGGCTAACAGTGAAGTCAAAGGATGTGAAAACTGTTATTCAAAAATCTATATTCACAATGGATTATTAGGCAACATAAATAAAGATTTTGCTTTTCCTTCTATAATTTCTACTTTTTTGGGGAAAAAAGGTAAAAAAAAAATCATCTCACTTAAAGGAAATAAGCTTTCAATTCACTAAACTATTTACAATGCCTACTATGTGTAGGGCATGTGTGAGGCACTGATGATACATAGATGAAAAATGATAGTTTTCATCCTCTAGGAGCTTAAAAATATAAGTGAGGAAGAGAAGACAGTTACACAAATAATTATGCTAGAGCTTAAAATATGACTGGAGCAAAGAAAAGGGCTAGAGAAAGGAAATGGGCAAGGGGATGACTTCTTGAAGGAGCTGATACCGAGCTAGGCATTGAAGGAAGAGAAATGTTTCCACCCATTTGCAGGAAGTATGTTTCAGACATGAGCAACATGAGCAAGGCCCTATACAAATGCTCAGAAATGGGAGAGTACTGGAACTGTGTTGGAGAGCACCTAGCAGTTCAATTTAGCTTAAATTTAGATTGGATGAAGTGGAATAATATGAAACTAACCTGAAAAGGTAGGTAGAATGAAAACAATTTGTACAGTCATTACATACCTAAAGAGTTAATAGTCTATACAAGGTGTCCCAAAAGTCTTAATGTCACATTAAGATTTCATAGCTCTGGCAGTTTAAAATTTCAATAAGATTTTTGGGACAGTTTGCACTATAGGCAATAGGAAACCACTCAAAGAGTTTTTGTACAGGGAAGTATAATGTCAAGCAAAGTGGGACTTTTTGTTGTCTTTTGTTTTGGAGTGCTTCTCAGCACTAAGGCAATCAAATGCCTCTGATTGAGTATTGCCTTTGTTTGGAGGAAGGCCCACACCTTTTTGCTACTTAGATCATGAGAGGTTTAAATGCCCTCAAGAGGTGTGAAAAAGGGTATATATACTCTTGAGTTTAGCATTTTGTTTGGGGGTTCACTCATTGGAAGAATGTTGGTATGGAGACTCTGTTAAGGAGCTCGGGCCCTCCCCGCTCTTTTCAAAAACCCAGATGGTGGGGCTTCTTTCTCTCTGGTAACCGTGTTTGCATTGCTATGATCAGACAGATAGAAGCCTGTCTGTTGATTTGTTATTTTGCTCTGTTTATAATTTCTGCTTGTAATTTCTGTCTGTATTTGCTCTGAAATTCAGGGTGCTGACTTTTTCCACTGAACTAAGTGAATGATATATGTATGTTTAATTAAAGTGAGATTGTAAACCCCTTAGAGTTGCATTCCTTAGAAAAGCAGATCAAAGAACCTATGCTAGCAGCCCTCCTGTATGCTGGTTTTACACAGCCACAGTAGTGGCAAGTAGCATTGTTGTTACAGGAAATGACATGGTAAGACCTGTGCGTTAGAATGTTATTTTGACATTTGCATGAGAAAGTTAGATCATAGGATGCAAGGATGGGGAAGGGAGGAGGATGGGGAGACAGGGAGAAGAATTAGGATTTTTTAATTGTCCAATTGACACAAAGTAGTACCATTGAACATAAGCTGCTTTGAGATTGACTTTGTTTCATCTTTTATCTTATTAGAAGAGAGGTTAATAGAAAGGGCTTAAGAAGTAAAAGGGAGAAAAATAGAAATCAATGAGAAGTGAGTACATCTAGGTCCTGATTAGTGCAAATAAGGCATCTCCTGGAGTAGTTGTGTATTCAAATTTGCATGCACATTTGCACTGTGTCGGAACCAATGACAATATTTTACATAATTATAATTTCAAGTAGTGTGAATTCTAATTCATGAGACAACTTCAGGGGAATCCATTGGTTGCACTAATCAAGCTCTAGCTGTAAAAGTAGAAAAACATCCTAGAGTAATATCAGGAATTGGTCTTACACTGAAGCCCCACTGGCCAGTTAGCTTTATCTAAAAAAATCACCTGGTTATGGTAATAAATATTTGCCTTTATTTAAATACCAGGTGGTATTGACAGCCATTTATCCAATTGGGATCAGCTCTGAGGATCTAGGTACTAGGGTGTCCAATGCTTATGTTGGTACCTTGACTTAACCTTGGCTGTTTAGAAGTAGAGAGTAAGCACTGAATTATCTGTAGCTCTCAGAAAATAAGCAACCTTGTTCCTCTGTTGTACTCTCTCTCCCTGGCCGAGCTTACTGTCAAGGGGTGTGTGCATTTGTGTATTTACCCACTTAGATCTTATCTGGAACTTACTGTACTTCAGTGACCCCTGTCCCTGTGACCATGACATAAGACAGTGGGTTTGCCATGTGTTGTTTTTACTCAGTGTAGCATCAATAAGCAAAAGAATAATCCATAACTAATATACAGTGGAAATAGTAAAACAGCTATAAATTGGCTGTTTGTTGTTCAGTCGTGTCCAACTTTTTCTGACCCCATTTAGATTTTTCTTGGAAGAAATACTGAAGTGGTTTGCCATCTCTTTTTCCAGCTTATTTTACAGATGAGGAAACTGAGGCAAACAGGGTTAAGTTACTTGCCCAGGGTCACACAGCTAGTATCAGAGGCCAGATTTGAACTCAGGAAGATGAATCTTCCTGACTCCAGGCCCAGCACTCTATCCACTGTGCTGCCTGGCTGCTCCAGATTGGCTGTTTACCCACACCTTTCAACCTGTCTCAGGAGTTCTAGGAGGTTGTTTGAATATGTTTCGTTTTCTATTACCTCTCACCTTCGAGTGGGCAAAGGAATTGATTCATGTCTCCCATAGGGCTGGTCTTTTGGTGAAGAGACAGAACTTTGAAAAAAACTCTGGACCTGAGACTCATGAGAAATGGAGTGAGGATGCAGGGACACTCAGGAATAGACCAGAGTTCCAGTGGCAGATATGGTGTCCTTGGTCTTAATTGTCTTGTTCTAGCAGGGACCTCTGACCTTATCTGGCTTAAGCTTGCATCTGCTCTCTTACTCCAACGTGGAGCATACTACCTCACTAATGAAGTAGAACTTCTCTCATTTCTTGTAGCTGGGTGGAAAGGGGGCCCACAGAGTGAGAGAAGCCTATGTACATGATACTGGAAGATCATTTGTATTTTTTTTAAAAAGCTAAAAAGCTGTTTCTCATGAGGTTCGTTATGGAGCATTTTATTCATCAATTTTCTGGTTATTAAAAACAAAACAAAAACAAAAACATTGGCAACAGAAATTAAAGTCTGACAATGGATCCTGAAATCCAGTGGAGAAGCCTTTGTAATTCTAGAAGTAATGTGTAGTATACAGTATTTCCTGCTGTCCAAGTTAAAGGTGCTTGTTGGAGGTCAGTTGAAAAAGTAGGGAGTTGGAGGATACTATTTGAAATATTTACAACAAATGTTTTGAGAAAGACAAATATTATTTAAAGGAACAAAATGTTTCCACCTAAATCCTTCATCAAACCGTGTTTTATTGATAGAATTCTTTTTTAGCATTTCAGGACACATAATAAATCCACTTTCCAGAGTAGGATTATTTTTTCTTTCTAGTGTAATTTTTAATGCTTTCTCTAGTCTTATTTCACATGACTAAAATGAAAGACTTTTCACAACTTCCTTTACAAAGTGTTCCATGGTTTAATAATTTTAGTACAGGAAACTTTCTCACAGTTTATGAAGAGAAGTTGTTTTTAAAAAAATTACTGCAAGCACGCATTTTTGTTCAAAGCCTGCCCTGAATTTCCCATAGATCCTCCATATCTTATATAGTAAATAGGTTCATTAATACAAGGATTCCCGCTGTCCCACAAATATAGTAATAGATGATGTGGAACAAAATGATGAAAATAGTTGGGCTGGATAATTCAAGACTAAAAAGGAGTCTAGGAAACGAATTGGAGCTGGTTGGGGAACTATCTAGAAAAACTGCAAAATCAAGCTTTGTTCACCAAAAGAAGGATATGTGTTATAAGTTATTCAAAGAATTGCTCTGGCTGAAGAACCAAATTTAGGATGTAAGAGCAATGTTAATTACTCAGGGGAAGCTGTGCCTGAAATTAGATTGGCCCAGGGTGTTAAGTAGAGGTGGGTTGGAGCTAGCAATATTGGCACATAGGAGCTGAATGTTATATTTTCCATGTGAGATATATACCTTAGAAATCAGCAAATGATACACATCAGAACTTCATTGGTTGTTTTGTTGATTGTCCAGAGTTAGAAAATTTTAAGAATGCAAATTGAACTTCCAACATGTTTCAAGCACACCTCCTCCCCAGGGCTGAGTGTTAAATATTTGGTAGCATACCACTGGTGCTGAAGTTTGAGGCAGCTTCCTGGTCAACTAGAAAATAAAAAGGCAGGACACAAGGAATTTGCCCTTTAACTTGGCCCCACCATACAGGTCACCACACCCCAAGTACTCTGACTAGACACATTTCAGTATGGAGACAAGAGGGGTTGTGTCTACCCAAACAAGCACTGTGTCCTTGCTGAGTGTATTTTCCATACTATGGCTAGATAAACCTCTTTTTCTTAACTGTTAGAGGACTTAAAGGTACACCATTTTATTCTGATCATAAACGTCAAGCACCAGAACAGTGTCAATTAAGCCTGGTCTAAAACAGGGAGGGGAAGTGTCGGGACAGTAAAAGAAAAGTTATTAAATTTCTAAGGCTCTTTTCCATGTATAATTGAGCAAAACTTTAAAAGTTTATGTAGGGGATGGACAATCTCCACAAAAATACGTGTTTATCCAAATGCTTTCTGAAATGTCTTTGGAAATATACTTTGTAATCCTGCCATGCAAATCAGCTTGTAAGCATAGTTACAAACTATGAAAGAAATCTACCTAGAATCGAAGATAAGAGTCTACTGGGTCAGAGTAAGGATCTATAATAGATAATTCAATTTTAGAGGGAGAAGAGGCCTAAGAGACCAAATAGATAATATTTATGAAACTCTTAACACAGTACCTAAAACACAGAAATGTTTAATAAATGCCTTTTCTCCACTTATTCCTATCTAGTCCTGGAGTATCATAAGACTCAAATGAGATAATGGATATGAAGCACTTTGAAAATCTCAAAGTACTATAGAAGTGCCAGTTATTAATATTATCATCATCATCATTATTATTATTAGCCTGAAGTCACCAGGCCTCCAGTCTGGTAGTGACTTCATTCCCTGAGCCTTCTACTGCACTCTTTGCTAAACTTAAGCATTGTTTATAGAGGAGTACAGGAGTGTGCTGGCAAAAATTTAACAAGTGGTCTGCAGTGGGGGTGAGAGGGAATATATGCCCACACACACTCTTTTAAATTTAATCTGCATTATTAACATTTTCTTAAGTCTAGACAGTCACCAAACAATAATTTGTAGTCATTGGGGATTTCTGAGATGTAAATGCACTGAAGATTTGACAAACCAATTAGACTTGGCTCCAGCATACTCCTGATCCGGTCCAGCAAAAGCCCATGAGGGTAGAATAACTTGCGAAAGGCCACAACGCTAAGAGTTAGATATGTATGGAGTACTCGAATTACAACACAAGGATTGAACTTTTGTAGATGATCAGTGCTTACTGCTCTCTGGTGGATAGATACCACTCAAAACGGGCTGGAGACAGGTGGGGGAAGACAGAATTAGTGATGCATGGTGGATCTCGATCCAGACTTGGAATCCTACCTTTCACCTTCACTACATTTATGATCAAAAGCAAGTCATTTAATGTCACCGAGTCTCAGTTTCTTTTTCTATAAAATGGGAATAATGATACCTTTGCATACTTTACAGAGTTATTGGAAGTTTCAGGTAATAAAATATTTGTCATGATTCTCTATAAACTTTAAAGTGGTATATAAATATCAATTCTTATGAAGAAAGTGTTTGAAAAGATTTTTTTTAATGGCTGTTCTCTAGTTAGTAATTTTTAAGTAATTTGTAAGCTTGACCTGAATTCTTGAGGCTCACACCCCAATGAAGTTCACATGCAAACATCTCATCTCTACTTCATAGACTTTCATCACTGGCATTTTGGATAAAGCATGGAACATGGAGTCAGGAAGGCCTGGTTTTAAATCTCACTCCATACATTCATTAGGTCTGTCATTTAACTTGCTTAAGACTCAATTTCCTCATCTGTAAGATGGAGATAATAACAACATCTATCTCACAAGTTCATTTTGAGTCTCAAATGAGATAATATATGTAAAACTTTGAAAACCTTAAAGTGCTAGATAAATTTTAGTTCAACATGTGGGTCATACTCCCCTCCATGTGTCCTTCTGAATCTTCTTTCCAAGCTAAGATCATGTTTCTCAGGCTTCTAGAAATGATGGGACACACCCCTCTGATTATATCCTTGGCTATAACTATTTGGAAAGAGTTACCTTTCTTTTTTTCAAATTAGAAGCTTGGATTTTTTTTCCTAAAAACTACCCCAAACAAAGTATTTTTAAAAATAATTTAATAATTTTAAATGGGAGTTTGTAGTTCATCAATAAACTGTGTAGAAACTAATTTTTTCATATAATTTTAAGTGAAGCACTCTATGTAAAGAAATAAGCAGAAATAACACCTATTCTGCTTACTTTCTATGGTTTTGTTAATCAGAATTAAGTCAGAGATGGTGCAGAAAAGAGCTTGGAAGAGCTTAAAGTGTCATGCAGATGTAAGGTATTATTATTTCACTATAATACCCTAGACAAATAGTCCAAAACCAGACTAATTAGAATATTGAGAGAAAGCTTGGGGGTGGAGTAGGGAGGTTAGGGGACAGTTGATTGCCTGTTCAAGTTAACTGAAGGCAAAACCTGTAATTTTTCTTTCTAATGCTTGGAGTGGTACACTGAAGTGCTGAATTTGCAGTAAGGGGATCTGAGTAAAATCCTGGCTCTGCCACTTATTATCAGTGAGACCTTGGACAAGTCATCTAAACTTTCTTCATCTCTAAAATGAGTGTTGGTCTAGTTATTTTAAAGTCTCTTCCAATTCTAAATTTATGGTCATGCGTATCAGTCCACAACTTACTTCTGTCCTATTGGGCAAAGCATCTAAAATATAAGGACAGAAAATTATATGAACTCTCAGTTATAATGGCTTAATTTTGGGAGGGGGAGGTAGGCACTCTGGGGGAATTTTTTATTGGTAAATGAGTGCTGTGAGGACCTCCAACTAGTATTGCTTCATGAATGATGACAGAGGAGTCTAGCTCCCATTCATGTACTCTAGAAAAGATTTAAAAAACCCTAAAAAACAATAAGGAAATCCAAAGAGAAACTATAGTAAATTTCTTCATTCTACTGAAAACTGGCCAAAAAAAGGTATCCTGAAGCCTGTGGGCAATGGGAAAGAGGTTCTACCATAAAAGCCAGCTAGAGCACAGATAAACAAGCTGGAAACTTTCAAGCATGGACTAGAGATGCTCCAGAGAACTCTGAAGATTTCAGTACTCTGCACTAGAGTGCTCCAAGGAGGCCCCAAAGTGGTACATACAATAATACATGGGAACACAGTTAGTGGAGCACATATAAATGTGAAAGATTTATACGTGGGCTCATGTAGGAACCACATGTGATTAGTAGAATTGGTAAATACCAGTACTCCATGCATCCAGGTCCAAAATGTGGAGAGGACATATACCAGGGCAATTCATACCTCCAAATCTGAAGAGCTATTGATGTTCTCTGGTGATGTCATCATGCTGCTCTTTGCTGGGTGTCACTTTGCCTCTACAGAGTCTCTCTTCTCTTTTATATTTAAAGCCAGTCACATTCCAGTCTAGCTTTCCAGGATGATTACATATCATTTCCCTTAACTCTATCCTTAACAGTTAGAAGACACAGTAGTTCAAAACTCAATAGGAACAGCTTATGAGCTCTGGTTTTGGA
Source organism: Phalanger gymnotis (assembly GCA_028646595.1). Taxonomy (NCBI): domain Eukaryota; kingdom Metazoa; phylum Chordata; class Mammalia; order Diprotodontia; family Phalangeridae; genus Phalanger; species Phalanger gymnotis. The sequence goes on from CM053623.1 coordinate 110,595,017, forward strand.
AGGGTACTGACCTACACAGTGCCTCAAACATGAGATTGCTATTCTAGGGACCCACATGTATGACAGGGTGTTAAAGGACTACACATAACATTGCATTTGATCCTCAGGATAACTTTTTGAGGTAGGCAACACATACTGTTACTTTCTTTCACCAGCCAAACTGGCCTATTAGCTATTCCCTGTATAAATATGTTCCATCTCCTGGGGGCCATCTCCAGTCGTCCTGATCTGTATCTTGCCACTGAACCCAGATGACTGCAGAGGAGAGTGAGGCTGGTGACCTTGCTCAGACCTCCCTCACTTAAATCCAATTCACTTGCATGTCATAGCATCTTCCTGATGTCATGATCCTCTTCAAGAACGGACAAGCAACAACATTCCATCTCCTACCTCTCTCCCTTTGTACAGGCTGTCCCCTATACCTGGAATGTTCTTCCTCAAATCTTTAGACATGTTGTATCCCATCAATTGAATATAAGATCCACTTGGTTAGGAACTATCTCAATTTTATGCACATCCCCAGCACCTAATACAGCGTCTGCCACAGATTAGATAATAAATGCTCGTTGAGTGATAGATTAACTGATTTATCTCATACTGGTTTAGTTTTTTTGCACTAAATTCTAGTTGTCATAACCACCGGGTCTCCTGCTGCCTATCTCAGCTCTTGTTTTCTAAGGTGCAATGACTAGAAAGCCTCTCCTTGGTAGGGAATAGCTATCAGATCTTTAATCATGAAGTTATGAGCCACTTCACCTAAGAACAGGAGAAAATATCCATAAAATTGATAACTCACTAGCTAGTCTGATAAAAAGAAAAAGAGAAGAAAACTAAGTTGCTTATAGTGCAAGCAAGCCAGGCAAATCTTCTGATCAGTCCTCTAATGCCATAATCCCAGGAAGCAAGCCTATATAGATGCAGCCTGGCAACTGCTGTTTTGGGAGCTACAGTCTTTACTTCTTCAGCAAACACAGCTATTAAAGACCCAGGAAAGAACATATTTGACTGTCAAATGGTACACCATTTAAAAGAAATATGATTTTATCAGTGGAAAAGATATTAAAGATGTATAACTATCTGCTTTGTTGCTATACCCTCAAACTATGAGGCCTTTCCACTTGACTTGTAGCAGAAATCTCTTATATGTGTTGTTTCCCCCTCAGGGTATGAGTTTCTTAAGATCAGGGCTGTTTCTGCTTTTCGATTTATGCCTGGAGTACTTAGCACAGTGTCTTGTACATAAGAGCTTAATAAATGTTTTTTCACTCATTCAGTATCAAAAAATGGAAAAGGAAAATGCAAAACAAATGAAGAGCTAGATGAGACTTTAAAGGCCATTTAGTCTAATCTTTTCATTTTAAAAATGAGGATATTGAGTCCAAATGACTTCTTCAAAGTCACACAAGTAGTAATTGACAGCTGCAACATTTAAACTAAGTCCCCTGATTCCAAATCCAGTGCTAGACTAAAAAAAGGTGAATAATAAGTATTTTTTTCTCTTCAAGTAAGCAACTAGAACTGGACTTTAAATCTGAACAAATTTTTGTTGCAATCTGCATCAGTATAATATTTGATTATAAGAAAAAATATGCTTTTGATAGAATAGTGAGTCAAATATGTGAGTTGCACTTATGGACCCAAGGTAGCAATGTGAGAGAAATCCCACTGGGAAGTAGATTAAGCAGTTCAAAAATATTTAATGAGGATCTTTATATTGTCGTGGTATTCAACTTCAAAAGTAGAGAAGGTCAGTAATACATTTGATTGGATTGCATTTTATAGTCAGGATATAGGAAGTTTGGATAATATGATGGTTTCAAGCACTCCCATCAGTATTAACTCTCCACACTTAGAAGATCTGCCAGAAAAAAAATGGCTTCATGTTTAGGTAATTGTTTAGAAAACGTGCAATATTTAGCTTAAATTCTGAAGGAACCTAGCCAGACCTGCAGTATTATATTTTAAGTAACTGAGTTATTCCTGTTACCTCTCTTTTGGAGGGGATAGAGAGTGAGGGAGAGAAATGCTCTCTCTCTCCCTGGAAGTCCATGGGAGAGCTGGCAAACTCCCAAAGAATGCGATCAAAAGGGGGTGGAGAAAAGTTCTTTACAGATCGTCTTATAACCTGCAGAAGAGAGGGGTTCTTTTACAAGGGTCTGCTCCCAGTGACATTCAATGGCCAACCTTCAGTAACAATAAGAAATTGTATATAGTCCCAAGACAAAGCAGATGTCTTTCAACAAAAAACTAATGAGCACATCCAATTCTAAGGTTCGCTCCTTGTATCCATAGTAATTCTCATATTCTAACCCACTTACTCCTACTTTCTGGAAAACGTAAAAGCCTGCCAATGGAAGAGGGGTAAGAAAAAGAGTCAAATGAGCCACCTTAGAGAAATTAAGGATTCAAAAGAATGAGAGAAGTAAATGGACTGGAAAAGCTCTACCACATAATTTAGTAGAAAGCAAACTGGACTTGGAATCAGAGGGCCTGGCTCTATCATGTGTTTACTATATGAACTTAAGCAAAAGTAATTGAACTGTGTAGAACCAGAGAACCGTAATGGCAGAGGGGTCAATGATGGTCCAGTTCTTTGGATTCTTTGACAAGATGCCGTGTCTGGTTCCAACCTTTCTGGAAACTTGGTAATCCTGCTTCTGGTTATGCATAAAGGAAGGGCTCTTTCTTCCCCAACAGAGCATCTCCAAGCATCCTCTGTTTTTGTCAACTTACTCTGTAGTGATGAAAAGCTTTTTCATTGGCTTCTGAGCTGGAACTGAGTATACAGAGAGAAAATTTGAGCAGACAAGCTCTTTCATTGGTACCTGGCAGCTTTTGAGTGAAGTGAAAGATCAGCAGAACTGGAAAAGCATTAGACTCTATTTTCTACCGGGCTGCTATGTGTGCATGAATGCATGGCCCCTCTGTTTCTCTTGCCTTTTGTGTTGATTCTTTCCTGATCTTAAGTGGAAAAGTGTCTGGATCTGGGACAGAGCAAGTTATGATTTTTGAAATGTTTAAAGAACCATCTAACCACTGGAATATGTAATACAGTGTAGTGGTAGCTTCAGCAGGCAAATTTGATGAGGAGCCCTCCCTGAGAAATAAAATGCTTGACCCAGCCCAGCAAGAAGTCAGCCCAGCCCAGTAAATTGCAGAGCTCGGTCTAAGACTCAGCCTTTGTTAATCCATATCCAGTTTCTTCTACTACCCCCCGTCAGTGTCTGCATTTGTTGGATGGGATTAGTAATAATCAGAGTAAAACATTATTGTTGCTAACAAAAAAATGCAAAATAGGCCTAACTATACAATGGAATATGAAGTAAAGGGACAGGATTAAAAGGATAAACCCATCACAGACAGACTAGGGTTTAGGTAAAACAACATTTTAGTTTTTAGCAGAGTAGGGTATGTTACATCTCTCCTTTTTTGGTATAGGTATATGGTAGGAAGATCAGAGGTTTAGAGCTGGAAGGCGTCTTAGTGGTTGTTTCCACAATCTGGCTAGCAGCTTCTGTGGGGGTGTAAGATCCACCCACAGCCAGCCCCCAGAAAGCTGCCAGCACGCGCAAAAACACAGGTTCTTTTGATCTACCTTAATAAGGAAAGCAAGGTGAAGGGGTTGGCAAGCTTACTTTAATTCAGCACATAAATATCATTCACTTAGTTCAGGGGAAAAAGCCAGCACGCTGAACTTCAGAGGAAAATACAAACAAGTTACAAACATCAACAGACAGACCCAATACAATTCATAGTTACCAACATCTAGGTTTAGCCCGGGAGCTCAGAACAAGGGCTGGCCCAGAGTCACGCTCGCCACCACTGCTGTGGAAATGAGCTCCAAAGAAGAGGAGGCCAACCCCT
>CM053623.1:110605707-110623608 GCA_028646595.1 Phalanger gymnotis
GGAGGGTAGTGGGGTGACAGATGGGAGGGAAGACTAGGGAACAGGGCAACCAGAATATATGCCATCTTGGAGCAGGGGGGAGGGTAGAAATGGGGAGAAAATTTGCAATTCAAACTCCTGTGAAAATCAATGCTGAAAACTAAGTATATTAAATAATAAACTGGAAAAAAAGAGCTATTATAGTACCAGTGATGTCCAAGACACAAAAGCAGAAGAGGAGGACTCCCCAAAACCTATAAACAAAGATTCAAAACAACCAAAAAACCACAGCTTGACTAAAAGGTAAATTATAATTCCTAGAAGAAATTAAGCAAGAGGGGTGTTTTTAAGTAAAAAATAATTTTACAAATGATATTAGAGTACTAGAGAAAAGAATTGGGAAAGAAATGAAAGCTATGGAGAAAATTATTATAAATAGAATAAACAGATTAGGACAAGAGCTGCAGAACCTTAACTTGAAAATTAAAATAGAGCCAAACAAAAGTTAATGATGCCATGAGATAATACTAAATAATGAAACGAAGTAAAAGGATAAAAAACATAGAAGAAAGTGTAAGTGATCTTTTATCAAAAATTATAGGCCAAAAAAACAGGTCAAAGAGAGATCGTTTAAGAATCTTTTCATTACCTAAAAGCTATGACCAAAAAAAGAGCCTAGTTGGCATATTTCAAGAAATCATGAAAAAAACTGCCTAGACATATTAGCTCAAGAGATCTCAGTGGAAATTAAATGAACCCACCAGTTATTTCCTTTAAAGAAAGAAAAGAAAAGAAAACTCCCAGGAATGTCCAAAATCCTGAGTTTTCCAGAGCAAAGAAAAATAATGTAAGGAGCCAAAATGAAAGATTTTAAGAACTAAGGAGAAAGAATCAAATGCAATTTAGCATCTACCAATATAAAGGGGCAGAGAGTATGGCAAAAGGTTAAAAGATATAGGCTGGAAACCAAAAATAACTTACTTTTAAAAATTACCTTTTAATGAAATAAAGGATTTCCAAAAATTCCTGATAAAAAGTTGAGTAGGAACTTTGAAATGCTGCATAAACACTGAAATCAAGAGAAACATAAAAAGTAAGTATGTGAACAATCAGAAAGGACTACCAGGGGTGGGAAACCTGCATCCTCAAGGCCACATGTGGCCTTCTAGGTCCTTAGGTGAAGCCTTTTGACTGAGTCCAAATTTTACAGAACAAATCCTTTTATTCAGAAGATCTGTTCTGTGCAGTTTGGATTCAGTCAAAGGGCCCCACTCCAGGACTTAGAGGAGCCACATGTGGCTTGGAGGCCAAAGGTTCCCTACCTCTGTCCCTAGAGAAATATGAAGTGTTTACATTCTAATGGGGACTGCAATTTATATTGACGCAGAAATTTAAAGAACTTATTAGCTGAGGCTACAGCAATACATCAGAAAGATTATATACTACGACCAGGCTGGATTTATACCAGGAATGCAGAGCTGCTTTACTTTTTAGAAATCTATTTACATAATTGATCATACTGATGAAAACAAGAAAAATCACATGATTAAATCAATAGATGTAGAAAAAGCTTTTGACAAAATACAGTAATTATTTCTGTTTTAAAAAAAGTAATTCAAAGAATTCTTTTCTTTAATATGATAGGAGAAAAGCAAGGGTGTCTACTATAACCATTATTTTATAAAGCAATAGAAATGCTAGCAATAGCGATAAGACCAGAAAAAGAAACTGAAGGATTAAACATAGGCAAGGAGAAAATAAAATTATCATTTTTACAGATTAAAATTTTTTGATTTATTTTTTTAATTGACTTTTTTATTTTTAGTTTGCAACACTCAGTTCTACATGGTCTTGAGTTTCAAATTTTCTTCCCTTCCCTCCTCTCCGCCCCCCCCCTCCAAGACGGCATGTAGTCTGATATTGATTCTATATATACCTTTGCATTATACTTATTTACACAATAGTCAAGTTGGAAAGAAGAATTATGACCAATGGAATGACTCATTTTGTTGCAGATATTATGATAGCTCACTCAGAGAACACTAGAGTATCAGCTAAAAATTAGTTGAAATGACTTTGACAAAGTTGTAGGATGTAAAATAAATCCAAATAAATAATTAACATATCTGTATATTGCCAACAAAATCCATCAAGAATAAAAAGAAAAATGTCATTTGGAATAACTACAGAATGCATAAAATACTTGAGAGTCTACCTACTAAGACACACAGGAACTATATGAATACAATTACAAGATACTTTATTCAGTAATGGTGGCAGGCCTAAATGATAGGAAAAGTGTTAATTGCTCAAGACTAATTTCAGTATGATAAAAAATTATAGTGCGGTCTAAATTAATGTACTTATTTGGCACCACACAAAACCAGAAATGTATTATTTTATAAAGCTATAGGAAAATATAATGGAATTAATCTGGAGGAAAAATAAAGTATGCCAAAGGCAACAATTTTTTAAAAGTAGGAAGAAAGGTAGCTTAATAGCACTAGATTTCAAATTATACTACAAAATAATAATTATCAAAACAATTTAGTACTGGTTAAAAAAGTAGGGAGACTAATCAGTGGAACTGATTTGGTAAACAGCAAGCATATAGAAGAAAATGAAACTAATAGCTGAGTGTTCAGTAAAACCTACGACCACAGCTGTTTGGATAAACAGTCATTTTTTTGACAAACTACTTGGAAAACTGGAAAAGCAGAAATTAGGTTTATACCAACTCCTCACGCCATGTACCAAAATAAGTTCTAAATGGATGCATGACTTAGAAATTAAAGGCCACATCAGAAAGAAGTTAGTGGAACAAGGAAGAAATTAGCTCAGATCTATGGCTAGGGTTGAGTGAATGACAGAAAGATAGAGATCACAGAAGATAAAATTTAGAAATATTTGCCAAAAAAAGGCCACTAAGATTAGAAGGGGAAAAATTCTTTGCCACAAATTTCTCTGATAAGTCTCATTTCCAAGATGCCTAACTAATTCAGTTTGATTTCTGCTTCTGTGGTTTTTTACTGTGTGCATGACCTTGCCCAAGTCACTTCATCTCTGTGGGCATTAGTTTCCTTATTTGCAAAATGAAGACATCAGATTTTGATGAGTTTAAAGGTCTCTTCTAGCTAGAAGTCTGTGAGCCTATAAAAATAAAGATAAAGGGATAAAGCCTGTTATGTGACTGCTTGTTTGCCACTTAACCACCTAACATGCATGTAGTAGGCTCAAAATAATTATTTGTTGAATTGGCCAAGTGATTTTTTTTTCTTTTTATTATCTTAAGATTTGTTTTTATTTTTAAAGACCCTCCAATGCATTGTTCTTTTCTAAATTCTGAGCCACAACTGAAAATAATGCTATGGCTACTCAAAACCCAGCTCAAATATTTTGATTAATAACTCTTCTTCACACATGATAATAATAGAAATGCTTTTTTCGGGGCTTGATGACATTTCAGAGGTGAATTTGTCAAGACAGAGGAAACACTACAAGCAGTTTCCCCTTCCCACCCCTAAAGTCAGAATAAATTGTGGAGCCTGGAGACACAAGCAGGGTCCTGAAGGCTGACAGCTGTGTTTACAGAGAAATCAATTCCCTTTACAAAGAGCTGCCCCCAGTTGAGTTTGTCACACCTGTCAATCAGTTCCAGCTATTAGCCAATCTGAGAGCATGCACAGAAGCCTAGCTAATGAACCTAAGGAAAACAAAAAGAGAAACTAATCAAACTGGTTTTGGCCACAGTGGCAAGGGTGCCAGTAAGGTGGCAAACCAGCTTTCCCATTTCTGGAGGAGGGCTCTGATACTAGAGAGATTGGAGTCTCGTGCAGCAGTGCTGTTGTTTAGCTTGAATTGTGGGAGCTCTTGTCATTCCTTATTCTGTCCTTGCTCACTTATCATGTAGGTCTCAGAAGCACCTTTCTTGCTCTCTCAAAACAAGAACCAATCCTAAAGTGACCAGAGAGTGCCAAGTTTCTCTAGACCCTATAAAATAAAGCCTTTATATTCAATAATTCTCATTGTTAAACTTGGCTTTATACAAAAGTTATTGTGCTCAAATGATCCTAATCTTTACATCTGTATTATTTGTGTCTATTTATTTTACTTTGAAATATTTTATATTTAAATATCAATAAAAACAGAATAGTTAAGAAGTTGGGATTTTTTGTAAATTCTTGTTTTAAATGAGTAAAAATAAAGTTAAAGTGTGTCAAAAAATTTTTTAAGTATCTTATTGGGGCAAGATCTACCTTTAAGCAGAATTGTAAGGTAGCAAAGCTTCTATATATGATTTTTTTCCTCCTCCCCCTTAGTGAGTTTTCTCCCCCTTTTCAAGGATTCTTCTCTTCATTCATTTCTAGGGCTATACTTCTGACCCAGTCAGTCCTTCTCTGGAGGGAAAAAGATCTGATATTACTTCCTTCCAGGCAGCTAGGTAGCTCAGTGGATAGAGTACTAGGGCTAGAGTCAGGAAGACCTATGTTCAAATGTGGCCTCAGATACTTATTGGCTATATGACCCTGGGCAAGTCACTTAACCCTGTTTGTCCCAGCTCCTCTTCTCTAAAATGAGCTGGAGAAGAAAATGGCAGGCCACTCCACTATCTTTGCCAAGAAAACCTCAAATGGGGTCATGAAGAGTCAGACACAACTGGAAAAAAAAAACACCACTCTCAGGTATGCTTGCATTTTAGAGCAAAAGTTAGGAAAACACAAAGGAATGAACTGTTTACTAATGGAAAAATGTCAGCTGTCCATGGTGAAATTATTAGGAAGCTAAGACAACCCACAAATCAGACTATCACCTTTGAAATATGACCCTGGTTGAAGCAAGTCTTGCTTTGTCTCATTATTGCAGTCTCAGTTTAGGGACCACTTTTGTAAAAATTTGTCATTTCTACTTTTCTTTAGGGTATTGGCATTACAAATACAGAACAAAAACGTTAATGAAAATTTAAACAAAGGGTTCAACTAATGACCTGATAGATGTAAAAAAAGTGTAGTTTTACTAAAAATGTAGTACAGAGACACTTAAATCAGACAGAGCAGAGCAGAAGAGAAAACAGGGTTCCAGTAGTCTCTCCTACTAACCAGATGGAGTTTGTAGTGCCTAGAGATCAGGTGATGGGATTTTTTAAAAAGTAATTTTTTATTAAAATTTGTTTATTAAAATCTGCTTTTAAATCACTTATGTTTCTCATTTTATTCATCCTTTGAACCTTTTCAAAGACAAAAATGACAAAAGAATAACAAAAGGTGAAGAAAAATGTTAACAAAATTAACCAACATATCTAAAAAGTTTGATGTTATACAGAGTATTCCATACCCATTGCACCACAATCCATCTCCCCTTCCCCCACCCCCTATGTGCACATACTCATTTTGCAAAGAAGGTAGGAGGAAATATCTTCCTCCTATCCCTTCTTTTGGAGAAGTGAACTGGCCGAGGTTGGAAACAGAGCAGGTGAACACTGGTGTTAACCAGGAGTGGAATCAAACCAGTGAGTGACTGCTGTACTTCTTGCCTGAAAGGATGGGAATACCTGGTCTCAAAAAACAATAATCTTAAATCTTGCATATAGATCCTTCTTGAAGTCCCCTTCTGCCTTGAGAGAGGCATCATGGAGTAATGGATAGAGACCTGGCCTTGGAGACCGTAAGACATGGATTCAATTCCCTGTCTGTCAATCTTTCAATGATTTATGTAGGGGCTAACCTGCATATAAAGGGAGTTTTCTCTCCTGGTTGTTCCCTATGCTAATGAAATCAAAGGTCCAATCCCTGAAGCCTTTCTAGAAGACCCAACTCTGGTACCACTTCTTCTAGGGAGTGATTGACTTTTCTGACCCACTCGGCTTAAAATGATCTCAAATTTCTCAAGTCATGTTAGACTATTTTGTAAAGATAGAAGTTCCTAATCAAACAATTGACTAGCATTCTAAAAAGATTAAGTTGAAAAAGTACTTAGAAAGAGAGTATTATTTAATATCCCTGACTACTGGATTGCTTTTAAACAACATGTATAATGCAGTTACCTTTTTTTAAAAAAAAATTGTTTATCGTGTTAAATATTTCCCAGTTACATGGAAAATTTTTTAATGATCATTTTTTTAAAATTTTGATTTCCAAATTCTCTTTCCCTCTCCCCAAGAAGACAAGTCATCTGACTATACATATGAAGTCAAGCAACTGTTTCCATATTATCCACGTTGCAAAAAAAAAAAAACAGAAAAATAATAAAAATAAAGAAAGTTTTAAAACTATCCTTCAATCTGCAATCAGAATTCATCAGTTCCCAATCTAGAGGTGGATAGCATTTTTTATCATTGGTCCTTTGTAATTGTCTTGGATCATTGTTTTGAGGAGAGTAGCTAAGTCTTTCACAGATCATCCTTATAATATTGCTGTTACTGTGTATAATATTCTCCTCATTCTGGTCATTTCACTTTGCATGAATTCATGTAAGTCTTCCCAGGTTTTTCTGAAACCATTTTGATCATCATTTCTTATAGTGCAATAGTGTTCCATCACAATCTTATATGACAACTTGTTCAGCTATTCCCCAATTGATGAGCGTATCCTCAATTTCCAGTTCTTTGCCACCACAAAAAGAGTGGTTAAATATATTTTTGTGCAAATAGGTCCTTTTTCCCTTTTTTGTATCTCTTTGGAATACAGACCCAGCAATGGTGTTGCTGAATAAGAGAGCATGCATAGCTTTGTTGCCCTTTGGGTATAGTTCTGAATTGTTCAGAATGGTTGGACTAGTTCACAACTTCAACAACAGTGAATCAGTGTCCCAATTTTCCACGTCCCTTCCAGTATTTGTCATTTTGTTGGGTTTTTTTTTGTTGTGATCAATGTGAGGTGGTATCTCAAAGTTGCTTTAATTTGCATTTCTATAATCATAGTGATTTAGAGCATTTTTTGATCTGACTTTTGATAGCTTTGGTTTATTCTTCTAAAAACTGCCTGTTCATATCCTTGGACTATTTGTGAAAATAGTCAGAATGGCTCTTATTTTTATAAATTTGGCTCTGTTCCCTATATATTTGAAAAACAAGGCCTTTATCAGAGAAATGCTATAAATTTGCCCCCCCCGTTTCCTATTTTTCTTCTAATTTTTGCTGCATTAGTTTTGTTTGTGCAAAAGCTTTATATTTTCATGTAACCAGAATTATCCATTTTACTTCCCATGATCTACTGTATTTCTTGTTTGGTCATAAACTCTTCCCTTGTCCATAGATCTTGCAGGTTCATTTTTCCATGCTCCCCTAATTTACTTGTGATATCAACCTTTATGTCTAAGTCATCTATCCATTTTGACCTTATCTTCATAAATGGTGTGAGATGTTAGTCTATGCCTAATTTCTGCCAAACTGTTTTCTAGTTTTCCCAGAAAATTTTGTCAGATGATGAGTTCTTACCCCCAAATCTTGGATCTTTAGGTTTATCAAATACTATATTAATACAATCATTTACTATTATGTGTTATGTACCTAATTTATTCCACTGATCCACCACACTTTCTTAACCAATACCAGACTATTTTAATAATTACTACTTTGTAATAAAGTTTGAAATCTAGTAATCCTAAGTTATCTTCCTTCACCTATTTTTATTGATTCCTTTGATATACTTGACCTTTTGTTCTTCCAGATGAATTTTGTTATTTTTTCTAGCTCTATAATTCTTTGGTAGTTTGATTGGTATAGCATCAAATAAGTAAATTAACTTAGGTAGAATTATCATTTGTATTATTTTAGCTCAGCCTACCCATGAGCAATTAATATTTCTCTAATTGTTTTGATCAGTCCTTATTTGTGTGGAAAGTGTTTTATAATTATGTTGATATAATCCCTGGGTTTGTCTTGGTAGGTAGACTCCCAAGTATTCTATATTGTCTGCAATTGTTTTAAATGGAATTTCTCTTTCTATCTTTTGCTGCTGGGTTTTGTTGGTAGTATGCTAATGATTTCTGTGGGTAAGTTTATTTTGTATCCCCTAACTTTCCTAAAGTTGTTACTTGTTTTAACTAGTTTTTAGTTGATTTTTTAGGGTTCTCTAAGTACAAAGTTGTATCATCTGCAAAGAATGATAGTCTTTTCCCCTCATTACCTATTTTTATTATTTCAATTTATTTTTCTTGTCTTATTGCTACAACCAGCATTTCTAGTATAATATTAAATAACAGTGATTATAATAGATATCCTTGTTTAACTCCTGATCTTATTGGGAAGGCTTCAAGTTTATTCCTATTATGGATGTTTCCTCTTAGTTTGAGATAGATATTACTTATCAAGTTCAGAAAGTCTTTTGATTCCTTTGCTTTTTAGTGTTTTTAATAGGAATAGGTGTTAGATTTTGTCAAAGGCTTTTTCCGCATCTACTGAGATAATTATATGATTTTGTTGTTTTTGTTATTGATGTGGTCAATTGTGCTGATAGTTTTCCTAATATTGAATGAGCCCTGCATTTCTGGTATAAATTCTACCTTGTCATAGTAGTCTGGTCATAGACCACCTGGTCATAGTCTTTCTGATAAATTGCTGCAATTTCCTTATTAGTATTTTATTTAAATTTTTTGTATCAATATTCAGTAAGGAAATTGGTCATTGTTTTTGCTCTCCCTGGTTTAGGTATCAAAACCATATTTGTGTCATAAAAGACTTTGGTATAGCTCCTTTTACTTATTTTTTTCAAATAGTCTGTATTGCATTGGGATTAATTGTTCCTTTAATGTTTGGTAGAATTCACTTCTGAATCCATCTGGTCCTGAAGACTGATAGCTTATATAATTTATTTTCTGAGACAGTTATTTAAGTATTCTATTTCCACTTCTGTTAATCTGGGTAGTTTATATTTTTGTAAATACTCATACATTTCGCTTAGAATTGTCAGTTTTACTGGCATATAATTAGGCAAAATAACTTCTAATAATTGCTATAATTTCATTTTCATTGGTGGTGCATTCATACTTTTCATTTTTAATACTAGTAATTTGGTTTTCTTTTTTCTTAATCAGATTAGTCAATGATTTATCTATTCGATTGTTTTTTTTTCATAAAGCCAGTTCCTATTTTTGTTAGTTCAAATTCTTTTTACTTTCAATTTTATTAATCTCTCCTCTGATTTTTAGGATTTCCAGTTTAGTGTTTAATTGGGAATTTTAATTTGTTCTTTTTCTAGTATTTTTACTTGTATGCCTAATTCATTGATATGCTATTTCTCTCTTTTATCGATTTACATGTTTAGAAATATAGTTTCCCATAAGTACTGCTTTGGCTGAATCTCGCAAATTTTGGAATGTTGTATCATTGTTGTAATTTTCTTTAATGAAGTTATTGATTGTTTCTCAGATTTGTTCTTTGTCCCATTCATTCTTTAGGAATAGATTATTTAGATTCCAATTAATTTTTATCTGTGTTTCCAAAGCCCTTTATTGAATGTAATTTTCATTGCATTGTAGTCTAAAATGGTTGCATATAATACTTCTACTTTTCTGCATTTGATTGTGAGCTTTTTATGCCCTAATACATGGTCAGTTTTTGTGAAGGTATTTTGTTGAGCTAAGAAAAAAGCTACACTCCCCTGTATTCCCATTCAGCATTTCCTATTCAGAGCTGAGAAAAAAGGTACACTCCCCTGTATTCCCATTCAGTTTTATTGTCTATTTCCTCTTATAATTTATTTAACTTTTCCTTTAAGAATTTGAGTGCTACATCATTTGGTGAATATGTGTTTAGTATTGATATTACTGTACTGTCTATGGTTCCTTTTGGCAAGATGTAATTTTCCTGCTTACCCTCCTTACTAGGCCTGTTTTTGCTTTTGCTTTATCTGAAACCATGATTACCTTTTCTATTCCAGCTGAAGTATAGTAAGTTCTTCTCCAGGTCCTAATTTTACTATCTCTGTGTGTGTCTCTCTCTCAAGTGTGTTTCTAATAAACAATATATTGTTGGATTCTGGTTTCTAATCCAATCCACTATCCACTTCCTTTTTTGAATGAGTTAACCCATTCACATTTAAGTTATAATCACTATCTTTGCATTTTCCTCCACTCTATTTTTCTTGTTTTTCCTTCTTTCTGTTTCTCTTTATCCTCTTTCTCCTCTAAAGTCTGTTTTGCTTCTGACCACAGCCTTCTTTTTACTGTCCTCTTTTTTCCCACTACCTCACCTTTTCCTTACCCCCTTCCCCTCCTCCTACTCCCCCGTCGTGTAAGATAGATTTCTATTACCAATTGAATGTACACACACACACACACACACACACACACACACACACACACCTCTTTGAATCAATTTAGATGTAAGTGAGGTTCAAGCATTGTCACCAACACCACCATTTTCCCTCCCATTATAAATGTTCTTCCTTGTGCATCTCTTTTATGTAAGATAATTTTCTCCATTCTTCCTCTCGCTTTCCCCTTCTCCCAGTGCATCCCTTTTTTCTACCTATACATATTTTTTAGATTCATCTAAGATAATCAACTCACTCTGATTCCCTCTTTCTAAATAGACTCCTAATTACCCTAATAAAGTTCTTAGAAGTTACATGTAACATCTTCCCAAATAGACAGTCCAAACTTATCATGATTTCTCTTTCATGCTTATCTTATGCTTCTCTTGAGTCTTGTATTTGAAAGTAAAATTTCCAATTCAGCTGTGATCCTTACATCAGGAACACTTGGAAGTCCTCTATTTAATTAACTATCCATTTTTCCCCTTAAAGGATTATTCTCAGTTTTGCTGAGTAGATTATTCTTGGTTGTAATCCCAGCTCTTTTGCCTTCCAGAATATCATAGTCCAAACACTCTGTTCCTTTAATGTGGTAGCTGCTAAATCTTGTCTTGACTATGATGCCATGGTATTTGAATAGTCTCTTTCTCGCTACTTGAGGTATTTTCTTATTGAGCTGGGAGCTCTGGAATTTGGGTGTGATATTCCTGACAGTTTTCATTTTGAGATCTCTGTCAGATGGTGAAAGAGAATTTACCTTCTGGTAATAGGATATCAGGAAGATGGCTTTCCTTCATAATTTCTTGAAATATGATGCTTAGGCTCTTTTGTTTATTATGGCTTTCAAGTAGTCAAATAATTCTTAAATTATCCCTTCTCAATCCATTTTTCAAGTCAGTTTTTCTGATGAGATATTTCACATTTTCTTTTCTTTTGACTTTGTTTTATTGTTTCTTCCCAAATTCCAATTTTGAACAATTGTTTTCATTTAGTCAATTCTACTTTTTAAGGAGTTATTTTTAATTAGTGAATTTTTGTACTTCTTTTTCCATTTGGCCAGTTCTGTTTGTTATGGTGTTGTTTTCTTCAGAACTTTTTGTGCCTCATTTACCAAGCTGTTAATTGTCTTTACATAGTTTTCTTCTTTTGCTTTAATTTCTTTCCTAATTTTCCTCCACCGCTCATATTTGATTTTGAAAGTCATTTTTAGCTCTTCCAAGAATTCTGCTTGGGCTTGTGTCCAATTCACATTTTTTTCCCCTTGAGGCTTTGCCTGTAGCTGTTTTGACTTCATTGTCTTCTTCTGAATTTGTGTCTTGATCTTTCCCATCACCATAGCAGCTTTTCATGGTCAGGTTCTTTTTTCATTTTCTCATTTTCCTACTCTATTTCTTGATTTTGACCTTTATGCTACAGTTAGGCTCTTTTTCCAGCATTGAGAGCAAGGAGCACTGTATTTTTTTTTGTGCATTGTTGTTTTCAGAGCTAGTTCTAGGGGTTTGAAAGTTTTCAGTGTTTCCAGGTAATGTGATCTGAGGCGTGGGGTGGTCCCATCTTTTTTTGGTCTGTACTCTGGTCCTTACCCAGCAAGGTCCCCTGAGCCCTTGGGATTACAATCAATACTGCTCCTTAGGGCCTCTGATCCCTACGGACTGGGAGTGATATTAATCCTCAGGGTTCCAGATCTCTTGGGACCAAAACTGATACTGCCGCTCAGGGATCCTGCCCTCTCTTGACCAAAAGTGCCCCTCTCTGTCCTTGAACTAGGACCCAGAAGTGGTTCTCAGTACTAAAGTTGCCAAACAGCATTTGGTCCTACATCCAGGGCTAGCACAGGGCTTCCCTGTAGTCTTTTTCTAACCAGTTGTCTAGTCCTCTTACTGTCTCTAGCTTAAGTGCTCCCAAAGCTGCTGCTTCTTCTGTCACTACCCCCTAGACCCACCATTGGTGTTTCATCCATATGGGCTCCGAGCCAGCCTCCACCCTTGTGTCAGAGATCTCTCTAACCTCGTAAGTTGTTTTGGGCTGGAAAAATGCCTCATTCTGACCTTTTGCTGTCTCTGCTATCCTAGAATTTGATTCAAGGTATTATTTTAAAGTTATTTGGAAGCAAATGTTGAGAGAGCTCAGCTGAGTACTTCAATTTGAGCCTCATACATTTGAAACAGTCTGCTCCCCCTCTATTGGCAGAGTCCCAGTTCAGTTTTTCCCCAAGTCAGTTGTTCTTTTTATGCTTTGGATTTGGGATATGTATAATCCAACCTGGCTAATATGACTAGGAGATGTTGATAAGAATAATTAATATAATAAGTGATTACTATAATGAAGTAATAAGCATAATGCTCCCTCAAACATTTTCTTTTTCATTAGCAATGGTATTAAAGTATCAGTTTCCTTTTTTAATAATCTCTCTGTATTATTTCCAAATGGGCTTTTAGTCATGTCATCATCCAAACCTTGATACATCAGTTATAACATTTGTATAACACTAGACTGTTTGCAAAATACTTTTCCCCATATACTGTATCACCTGATTCTTACAACCCTGTGAGGTAAACAAAGAAGATATTATTATTATTCCTTTAATAGAGATGAAGGCCCTGAGACTCAGGGAGATACAATGACTTGTCTTAGGTCACAAGGCCTATAAGTAGACTCAAGTACAATACTAATAAAACTCTGATCTATAGCCATATTCATGAATACAGAATTCATGGGATCATAGATTTAGAGATTAAATGGACCTTAGAGGCCATCTCATCCAACCCCTTCATTTCACAAATGAGGAGAGTCCCAGAGAGATCACATGACATTATCTTTCTAAGGACAAAAGAAAGGAGGAAAAAAAGTCATTTTTCTGATAAAGTACTAAAGAAAGGGAAGACAAGTTCACATTTGAAGCTTTAAATCTTGCCATTATTTTTTCCCAACTCTTCAGACTTCTTTCTGAGAGCTCTGTTCAACATGGACCCACTGTTTCAAAAACAGAATGTTGAACTGGAAATCACAAGACCTGGTTTTCTGTTCTGCCTCAGCCAAATGACTTTGGGCAATCTTTAGTTTATCTTCATTTTTAAAACAGGAAGATTGAAATAAATAATTTTCTAAAGTCCCTTCCAGAATGACACTAAATTTGTTGTTTAGGTATGCCTGTTATTGTTTGTCCTTTGTTCTCCAAGAGGACCATGACATCGTGGAGGTGATGCCATGAC
The DNA here is from genome assembly GCA_028646595.1 of Phalanger gymnotis. NCBI lineage: Eukaryota > Metazoa > Chordata > Mammalia > Diprotodontia > Phalangeridae > Phalanger > Phalanger gymnotis. The sequence continues at coordinate 110,619,149 of CM053623.1, forward strand.
ATACAAGTGAATTTCATTTAAATGAGGGAGAGTTGTGCAAAGTCACCAGCCTCACTTTCTTCTCTGGAGCCATCTGGGTCCAGTGGCCAGATACAGATCAGGAAGGCTGGAGATGGCCCCAGATGTGATGGAAGACCTTGGCCTTTCAAAACTAAGGTCTTTAGCAGGTCTCATTTTGACTGAGGCAATGCCCATTCAGTGATTAAGGCTAGGTAAAAAAAAAAAAAATGAGGTAAAGAATGGCCTCTTTAACCTAGCCTAGAAAAAAAAAAATCAAACTAGGAGGGGAAGACCCTCAGGGTTTCTGGCCAAAATAGAAACAATTCCTGTTTGCATTGGTAGATTTGTTGAATACACAGTAATTGTTTAAAATAAACAATAAAATTGTTTAAAATAAATTTCCCCCACTAATTTACATTATAAATGCAGAGAATATTGACCTTTTAGTTGGCAGTGGTTTTTAACACTTGCTCAATAAGTATTTTTTGCCCTCAGTGGTTTCTGATAATTAGATAATGATCTTTAACAGATATTTATAATAATAAATTCTCTAAGGCCCAAAGAGGTTAAGTGACTTTCCTAAGATCACTCAGTTACTAAGTGGTTCTTTCCACTTCATCACTTAAGATCACTACGGAAGCTGATTAGTTAGTTAAAGGAATTCTTTCATATAGGGAAAAATTCATTGATAATATGAGTTCTCTCCCTGTAATTTATCTGTGTTTTGTCCATTTGTACTTCTGTAGGCTAGGCCTTCTTATAGAAAGACACAACTGAAGTTCACTTTAATGATGAAATATTGATTTAACTTTTTTAATAACAATTTATATTAAACCAAATGCAGTTGTTCCAATGTGAATGTTTCATGTTTGTTCAAAGTAATGAAAGACTGTCGTTACAATACAAGTGTTATAATTAATCTTTCTTTTAACAAAAGTTAAATTAATAACCATAATTAATGCACTTCATCTTTTTTCCTACTTCATTACGAAAATCTAGGCCCTTATGGCCCCATTGTGTATGTGTGCATGTGTTTAGACAAACTGTGAAGTTCCTGCAGAAAATTAGGACACCCAATGTGCTTTTACTTGATAAAAAAAAATCTGAAAAACTTCAGAGTGGGAAGCATTTAACACACTCTCTAAATATTCAGAAAGATATTATGAGAGCATTGCCTTAGAATTCCTACACACAGATCACTTAGCATGGTCTCCAAATATCAGAGAAAGATATGTCAGCAAATAGCTCCCCAAATACAAGATATCTTTGTAGTTAAACATTTCATTTCTGCATTAGTGGTTGGGAACATCTATAGATTTCAGGCATTCGTAGCCTATATAGCAGAAGAATTTGTGAGTACTTTCCACGAGTAAAATTGAATACAATAGTCAGATAAAGTAGGTGAGACTAGTAGGAGAAATTATCAACAAGCGTAAAATCGGTTATGTTGATTTTTAGAACCCTGGAATAAAGCCCTCAAAAAATGTTAACATTTACATTTTTTCAGGAATGGAGAGAATATTGCTTTTTCAAAAATCTGATTTTATAAGTATGCTTTAGGGAAATAAAGCTCATCCCTAAAATATGGTCTTCTTTTTTCAACTTGATTTATCATTGAATTCAATGGTGTTACTTTCATGGTGACTTCATAAATCCTTCTCCCTTACTACCCTCCCATCTGCTCTCATTTCTCCCTCTTGTTGGTCCTCTGGCAAAAAATAAAAAGTTAAAAAAAAACCCTTTATTATCACAATGCCTTCATTTATTCCATATCCAAAACATCTGTGAAAGGGTTAACCATTTGGCTGTCAAAAGCCTTTGGCTCAGCTGATTTACTCAATTTCACTAGTGGTTATTCCCCAGGTTGGTTCAAGCTACTGCTGGGCTGACATAGAGCTCACCTGGCAGGGGTACAGCTTCCTGTCGGGAAAACTAGACAATACCAAGCCTGCCTAGAATTTACTCAGCATAAGCCTTGGGAGTACATACTAAATCATAAGCTATCCTTGCCTGATTACACTCCAGGAGTGCTAGTTTTCTCTATAAAGAAGTTTTACAACGAAATAACAGTATCACAGAAGCCAAATAGAACAAATCTAATCCCTTCTCCATGTGACAGCCCTACAAATACTTGAACACAACTTTAATGACCCACCCCCACCCTCCCACCCCCAAATCTTCTCTTCTCCAGGCTAAACATCCAAGTTCTTTCAACCAGTGTTCATTTGCTATGGACTCAAGACCTTTCACCATTCTATTTGCCCTCCTCTGCTCATTACTGTCCTTCTTAAACTGGGCTGCCCACACAACACTCAAGACATGGTCTCACAAGAACAGAGCACACAGGGGATTATTATACTTCCTTTTTTGATCCAGACCTTTTCTGTCTTTATACCTCATTGCTTTTATGGTACGTCTTACTGCTTTGACCTCCTCTACTCATCGTGGTGCCAGCCCCTATCTTTTTTTACAATGTTTTTAAGGTTTTTTTTTAATCCAGAGAGGTGATTTCAACAGTGTGGAAAATTCCCTACACTCATGAAGGTTAATACATTTATCTCTTCCATATCACAGCTTTCCCCATCGTGGTTTTGATATATTGTGGGCTGGCATAAGAAATTAAAAGGGAATTTTTAGGGAGTTTTGCAGAAGCCACAGACCACATACCAAGTCCAGTAGGCTACACAGAGTCTCTGACCAGAATCTTAAGCCAAAATTTACAGTAATGTAAACATCCAATAAAAGAAAAAGAAAAAATTCAGACTTCTTCCCTGGTAGGAAGAGAAGGCCAAAAATTTTTACTTGGATTTTCCAGATCACAGGGGCAGGAAGGGACAGCTTCTGTACTTCTGTACTTTATATGTACTTCTGTAATTTATAGTCTTAGAGAGTTGTCTTGGGGCTTGAGGGATTAAGTGACTCTCCACGTGTCAAATAGCTGACTTGTATCAGTAGGATTTGAAATCAGGTCTTCTGACTCCAAGATCTGCCTTTTATCCACTATACCATAAAGTCTCTGATATTGAGAAACACTAGCTGTGGATTCAAAGGACCTATGTTGAAACTTTATTCTGACACTAAGAAGCCATATGACCTTGGGTAAATCAATTAGATTCTCTTGTTCTAAGTATATGTGTACATTGAAGGAGTGGGACTCAACTTCTAGATTTATGAAGCTATGGTTACTTTATTTAATTCTCTTAATTCTCTTGTCAAGTAGAGAGAGACCATAGAGATCACATACTCCAACTCTCTCATTTTATTTTCCATTTATCAACTATTTATTTTCTCTTCTCCCCAATTTAAGAGAAAACAAGAAAACAAAATACTTGTGATAAATATGCATATGTAATTGAAATAAATTCCTAGGGTTTAGATATATGAATCATTGATTGAAATGCCGTATGTAATTCAACAATTACTGTCTTATACACAGTCCACATTATGCATGTCCAAAAATACAAAATCTCATTTTGCATCCTGAATCCCATTATCCCTGTGTTAGGAGGTAGGTAATATTTTTTATTGTAGCTCCTCTAGAATCATGATTGGTCATTGTAGTGAGCAGAGTTCTTAAGTCTTTTTTTTTTAACAATGTTATTTTATTGTATAAATTTTTCTTCTGGTTCTACTCACTTCACTCTACATCAGTTCATATACGTCTTCCTAGGTTTTTCTGAAATTGTCTCTTTTGGCATTTCTTGTGGCACAAGAGTTTCCATTACATTCATATAGCATAATTTGTTCATCTATTCCCCAATTGATCAGTATACCCAATCTCTTTATTTTAGAGATTCTTCATCTAGGCCCTAAGAAACTGAGAGTTGAATTGTGTGACTCAAGATCTTACAAGTAATAATCAGCAAAACCAGGCTTTGAACCCAATTTTCCTGACTCCAAGTCTGTTACTGTTTTTACCATACTTTCATTAGATTCTATGAGAGTAGATTCTGAGAGGGTGGTAGATTGTAGAGAGAATTTGAGGACACTGGATACTTTCACTCATCTGTTTTAACAATCTGGCTAGCAGCTTCTGTGGGGGGTCCAGATCCACCCACAGCCAGCACCCAGAAAGCTGCCGGACAGCCAGAAAGCCCAGGTTCTTTCGATATGCCTTAATAAGGAGAGCAAGGTGAAGGGGTTGGCAAGCTTACTTTAATTCAGCACACAAATATCATTCACTTAGTTCAGGGGGAAAAGCCAGCACCCTGAACTTCAGAGCAAAATACAAGCAAATTACAAACTTCAACAGACAGACCTTGTCTGATTCAAATCCCAATACATAGTTACCAGAATTCAATAAAGTCTCAAACAGACAGATCCAATACAATTCATAGTTACCAGTACCAACATCTGGGTTTCAAAGCTGGGGGCCAGTTTGCAGCTTGCCCAGAGCCTCAACACTGCTTCCATGAGTGTGCCCCAAAAATCAAATGCCAAGCTCTTCCCAGTTATATCCA
>CM053623.1:110623708-110676839 GCA_028646595.1 Phalanger gymnotis
CCTTAATTACTATTACATAATAATGTTAATGTTACACCTAATAAGGGTTTGGGCCTGGGACTTAGCACTTCGCAAGATTCAATGACAAAAGCCAAACTCTTCAAGGGCACTTGTTGAACTAAATGCTAAGGAGACAATTTTTTGCCTTATGACACATCATCAGGAAGGTGAAAGAATTATTGGAGAGACTATTCTAGAGCAAGAAAAGATGCAGAAAGAGGAGGGTGGTGCCCCTGAAGACTTGTGACTTGCCTAGCTTCTCACAGCCAATATGTGTCAAGGGCAGGACTTAAAACAAGGCCTGTTCCCTATCCATTCTACTCTGCATATTTTTCTGTTACTCTTTGAAATCCCATATATATCAAAAAGGAATCCATCTCAAGAACAAAATCTCTATGTTAGAGGTGTTTTTTTTTTAAAGTTCAGGCAGGACTGAATATTCAATTTGACAAACATATATTAAGCACTTGCTATGTGCAGAATCTAGTAATCTAGGACATTTAAATAGAGCTTTTCCTCCCAACAATCAATGTTATAAGTTAAATAGTGAAACTAGTATCTTTATTTTGCCAGGGAAGAAGATGGGGCTCATAAAACTCAAGAGCCTTGCTCATGGTCTCATATTAAATCTTAGAATCAGAATAATAACTACTATTTATGTAATGCTTTAAGTCACTGCAAATCCATGAGACAGGTGCTATTATCATCCCCATTTTACAGATGAGGAAACTGAGTCAGACAAAGGTTAAGTTAATTTGCTAGGATCACACAATATGGTAAATGTATGAGGTAGGATATAAATTCAAGTCTTCCTGACTCCAAGTCCAGCACTCTATATCCACTGTGCCAACTAGCTACCACCATAAGGCACAGCTCCAAGGCAGTGGCTTTTCCCACTATAATGCATTGCTTGCCCCTTGGTTTTTAAATTAAATTTATCTTACTCCACTTCTGTGTTGTCATGAAAAGAGCATTGAACTTCAAGTGAGAGGATGCTGGCTCTTCCACTTAATACTGGTATGACTTTGGTCAAGTCAATCAACCTCTCTGGGCCTCAGGTTTCTCATCTACATAATTAGAGGGTTGAACTAGATAATCTCTAATGTCCTTTCTGATGTATGATCCTGTGATTCCCTTGCATATGGTAGGCATTGAATTCTTTTCATTTTCTTGTACTTTTTTTTACTGGTATCTTTTGTTTTTATATCACCTACATTTGCCAGTATGCTCTGTCTGTCCCTTAGTGAGCTGTCTGCTATAACAAAGTATTTTTTTAAGGGGGGAAGCAAACTAGTTCTTCAAAACTAACCAAAACATTGAAAAAGTCTGTTATATGCAGTGTTTCAAACCCATATCCTCTATAAAGAAGAGGGAGGGAAAAGGTGAGGTATAGTATTTTCAAGATAAACCCAATCAAATAACATTTAAATTATTAGATTGCCTTGAGAAAGCAGAGGTATCCATAGTCCCAGTTTCTGTTCAGAGTCAAGGATATAGCATATTGTGGCTTCATTCAAATTTATTTTCCCTTATTTTCCTTAATTGAGAACCAATTCAATGCAACAAATATTTATTAAGCACTTATTATGTGCCAGCATTTAAACTCTACAGACATACTAATGGAATTTGCAAGGCAGAATATTAAAAGCCAAGAACCCAAGGTCAATTATTCAAAAACACAAGCCAATAAGCAAGAACATATTTCAGTATAAATAGTAATGATGAACTATAAAGCAGGCACTGGGCCAGGAGCTGCTTAGATACAATGGGCAAGCTCTGTTGAGTATTGGCAAGAGACAAAATATAATCTGATCATAAATCTAGAGCTAGAAGAGACCTCAGCGGCCATCTGGTCCAACCATTTCCTTTTACAGAGAAAACTGAGACCCAGGAAGATGAAATGATTTGCTCCAAATCACATGGCTATGTAGTAATCAGCAAAGGCTGGATAACCCAGGCCTTCTGACCCCAGACTCATTGGCTATGCCACACAACCATTTGTACCAGAGTGACAAAGTACTGCAAAGGTCCTTTCTTAATTAGGAAATACTGATATACATATAGATAAGGAAGCTCGTTTCATGAAATTTAATGACAATACATTTCAATGAGCAATTGGTATGATACTCTTAAGGGAGACCAATGTAGCCCTTCATTGGTAAGGGGGCTAATGGGAAGTATAGTTTTTTTTTTTTCTAGTTGAAACAAGGGGTTGAAGGATCACAGATCACAGAGGCAGAAGTTACATTACATAGGGAAAACCTATGAATTTTGAAACTCTGTGGGGCAGGCCATTTTATATTTTTCTTTGTTTCATGGATTGTCTTGGCCAAATAATTTATCTCCAAGTAGCTAGTCTCCTGGTAATGAGCTTTTCTGTACTTAGCTCATTCTTATAAAATTAAATTTAAATCTATGACCCCTTCTGTTAGGTATATTAATTTTATCAGTTTATGCATTTGCTCAGAGTTAGCAAAAAGGTCAAATTATTTCAAACCACTTCACTCAACTTTCAAAAATCATCATATCCAGGAAGATTCTTTGGGTGTGTTGAAAGAAACTCTGATATATTCATCTAATGTATTTCAATATTTCCAAGAAAAACACATGTTATTTTTCTACCCCCTCATTAGCACGTTTTAGTGAAAAAACCTTAGTGATGTAAAGGCCAGGAAATGGCCCAGCTGAGTTTTTCCCTCAAGAGCTGTTAGGGCACATTCCTTCTTCAGAGTCCAAGATGACTCCTTCCATTATGGAGTTGCACAGTTGGACCCAGAAGCCCTAATTTCAATAAACATATGGTGTTAAACAAATCTGAATGAACTAAAAATTTATGCTCCACAACATTTACTGTGGTCAAATTAATATGGCTTTTCTAGTCCATATTGCATAATTAGCCATATATCCTTAGGGTACAGCTTAAATAACATGCCTCTGTCAGCAGTTTATACTGATCAATGAGGAAGATCCTTTTCAATTTTTTTAAACTTATTTGTTATTCAGTCATTTTAGTTGTGTCTAACTGCTCATGACCCCATTTGGAGTTTTCTTGGCAAAGATACCATAGTGGTTTGCCATTTCCTTCTCCAGTTCATTTTATAGATGAAGAACTGAGGTGGAAAATGGTTAAATGACTTGCCCAGGGTCACACAGCTAGTAAGTGCCTGAGGCCGGATTTGAACTCAGGAAGATGAAGTCTCCCTGATTATAAGTCTACTGCTCTATCCATTGTGCTGTGAAGCTGCCCCTTAAAAACCTATACTACCACTGAAAATTGTGCATAGAGCAACCTCTTAAGTTGAAAAGTTATTGTTCAGCCATGTCTAACTCTCTGTGACCTCCTTTGGGATTTTCTTGGCAGAGATACTGGAGTGGTTTGCCATTTCCTTCTCCAGCTTATTGCATAGATGAGGAAACTGAGGCAAACAGGGTTAAGTGACTTGCCCAGAGTCACACAGCTAGTAAGCATTTGAGGACAAATTTAAACTTAAAAAGATGAGTCTTCCTTACTCCAGGCTGGATATTCCATCCACGGTGCTACCTTTCCCTTGGTTGAAAAATAAAGTTGAAAAACAATCTCTCCTAAATTGGTTTATAGCTAAATGTAAAATGATAATCTCACTAAATCCAAGCTCCTAAATGAAATGTTCATCTTCAGATCAACTTCTCTTCTAATGAAGGAAGTGAAGAAGACAGCTGCTGTCGAGTCAGAAGCACCAAGGATAACCAGTCAATATGGGACTGCTGGGAAGCCATGTTAAGTAATGCTCTATGGTTCTCACAGAACCTTTGGTGTGTGTATGTGTCTATGGGACTAAAGCGTTTGTTTTGTAAAGTACTTTTCCTCTTTTTTCTGCAATGGTGACAAAAGCCTTAAAAGGCTTTCCTGGCCCCGGGGAGATAGTAAAGACAGGAATGTGCCTAAATAGGGAGAAGATAATGACTTTGCCAGCCTTGCTTAGTTTTGTTTCTATGCCTACCATAGGCCGACTAATATGACTGGGAAAAGGGAAGGGGCTTTGGAACTGAGAAACAGGGGAACCCTTGGCCCTGAGAGCCTTTGGCAATTTGCTGGAAGGACTGCCTCTAGAGAAGATGTTAATTAGGTATAGTCTAGCCACAAGAGATTAAACAGGTAGGTATGAGGAATTTTTACCCAGAGCCAGTGTGAGATCTCAGACAAAGATACAAGCCCAATTGACAAAAATACTGATATTAGAATTTCTGAAATGCTATTAAAAAAAAGATTAAGCCTGAGGACACTGGCTAGTTGTGAGTAGCCCTGTTATGAAGAATATCCTTCTGAAAATGAAAAGGCTGTTTTAAAGGAACAGACAGAATGCTGAGGCAAAAAAAAAGTTGGTAAGGTACAGGTTGTTTTCTCCCCAAAGAAGGACTCTTCTTTATCCAGTGGCTCCAACATTTTAAGGAATACTGCTTTCTAAAAGAACTTTAAAGAGGTCAATGGTCTTTAAACAAAAAAGGATCACAGAACTCACTCTTCTCAGGAGGAAGAACCAATATTCCAGCTAAAGCCAGGAGCTCTGCAACTACGTGCCCAATGAAGCTGCTTCTGGATGCAGTTGGTGGTGACCACAAGAACAGGAAAGACTATGTCTCCAGCTTAGGCTACTTGCCCCGCAAAGGGTATGTGTCACTTAAACTCTGTATTGAATGTCATCTAGAATAGTGGAAAGCACCAAGGGCAAGTATATATTTCTCTGTTTTATGCTTCGCTTGATATTAAATCAAACTATTAAGTCAGATTGTCCTTGAATACAGTTTCTGTAGTTGTATATATATAAAAAAATTGCAATCATTTATGCATTAGACTTATTGTTGGAGAAGAGCTCTTAAGGCTGTGTTTTGCTCTACAGAATTGGTTGTCTTTTGTAAGCAACAACAAAACTGTGGGATATCATGTTCTTTACATCTTTGGGTCAATTGTGTGACTACAAAGATGCAATATGCCATAGAAAATCATTTGTGAAAGCTTATCTGTTCCATTATCATATTTTCATCAAGGATGCCCTTTGTATATGTATAGATCATTGTCATAAAGATTTTACAAGCATGAGAAAGTAATGATACTGGTTCATAATTACTGATATCCTCTCAAACGACTTTTTGGCTAGGGAAAGGGAAGGAAGGGAGTAAGTAATTAGTTAAGCACCTGCTATATTCCAGACACTTTACAACTATTACTAGATAGATAGATAGATAGATAGATAGATAGATAGATAGATAGATAGATAGATAGATAGATAGATAGATAGATAGATAGATAGAGGTGATAAATACTATTTTGATTTATTCCTTCTTTTGGTATCTTCTTTTCCCTAAGATCTTATAAAACTATTCCTCACTACTTTAAATTTTGTGTTAACTTCCAACATGGATTGCTTCTGAGTATCTTCTTGGTGGTCTTTTTGCTTTTGTTCAGTCACTGAAAGTTACAGCGACAAAGTGTCTAAAAAAAAGCAGTATCACATAGTGGAAAGAACCTCAAATCTAGCTCTAGAGGATCTGAGTTCAAATCCTTCCTCTGACTTAGTATTTGTGTGATACTGGCCAAGACATTTTGTTCAGAGATGCAGGAACTTTCCAGGGTCTCTGGAAAGTCACTTAAACTCTGTCTGCCTTAGTTTCCTCAATTGTAAATGGAATTAATAACAGCAGCTTACCTAATATGATTGTTGTGAGGATCAAATGAATTAATATTTGTTTTTTTTTAATCTTTTGTTTTTTCCAATTACTTGTAAAAACAATTTTTAACATTTACTTTAAAAAACTTTTTTGAGTTCCAAATTCTCTTCTTCCCCCCTACACTTCCTCAGATCTTAAGATGGCAAATAATTTGACATAGGTTATACATGTGCAGTCATACAAAACATATGTCCATATTAGTCATGTTGTGAAAGAAAGCAGAAAAAAATGAAAAAAAGTGTGCTTTGATCTGGATTCAGAGTTCACCAGTGCTATCTCTGGAGGTGGATAGCATTTTTCATCTTAGGATTGTATTAGATCTTTGTATTGCTAAGAATAGCTAACTCATTTGCAGTTGATCATTGTAGAATATTCCTATTACTGTGGACAAGGGTCTCCTGATTCTGCTCACTTCACTTTGCATTAGTTCATGTAAGTCTTCCCAGGTTTTTCTGAAACCATTTTTGGTTATAACTTCTTATAGAACAATAATATTCTGTCACAATCATATATTACAACTTTTTCATCCATTCCCCAATTGATGGGACCTCCTCAATTTCCAATTCATTGCAGTCACAAAAAGAGCTGTTATAAATATTTTTGTACTTATATGTTTTTTTCTGTTTTTTCCCCTTGAATCTCTTTAGGATACGGACTTAGTATTGCTATTGCTGGGTCAAGGGGTATGTCCAGTTTTATAGCCCTTTGGGCATAGTTCCAAATTGCTCTCCAGAATGGTTGGACCAGTTCACAACACCAACAGTGCATTAGTGTCCCAATTTTCCCATATCCCCTCCAACATTTGTCATTTTTCTTTTCTGTCATTTTAGTCAGAGTTTTTTAATATGCCTTTCTCTAGTTAATAGCTATTTAGAGCATTTTTAAAATATGACTATATATAGCTTTGATTTCTTCATCTGAAAACTGCCTTTTCATAACCTTTGACCATTATCAATTGGGAAATGACTCATATTTTTATAAATTTGACTTGGTTCTCTATATATGAGAAATGAGGCCTTCATCAGAGAAACTCGCTGTAAGAAATTTCCCTTTAGTAATTCTTCTTTCCTTCTAATCTTGGCAGCATTGGTTTTATTTGTGCAAAAACTTTTTAATTTTACATAATCAAAATTATCCATTTTATATCTCTTAATGCTCTCTAACCCTTGTTTGGTCCTAAATTCTTCCCTTCTCTATAGATCTAACAGGTAAACTATCCATGCTCCCCTAATTTGCCCCTAGTATCACCCTTTATGTCCAAATCATGTACCCATTTTTACTTTATCTTTGTATATGGTATGAGATGTTGGTCGATATTTAGTTTGTGCCAAATTGTTTTCCAGTTTTCTCAGCAGTTTTTTTTTTTTAAATAATGAGTTCTTGTTACAACGAGTGGGATTTTTGCATTTATCAAACACTAGATTACCATGGTCATTTACTACTGGGTATTGTGTACCAAATCTATCCCACTGATCCACCACTCTATCTCTTAGCCAGGACCAGATTGTTTTAATGATTAGCACTTTATGGTAGTTTGAGATCTAGTGTGGTTAGGTTGTCTTCCTTCACATTTTTAAAGAATTAATTCCCTTAATATTCTTGACCTTTTGTTCTTCCAGATGAATTTTATTATTTTTTCTAGCTCTATAAAATAATTTTTGGGTAGTTTTATTAGTATAGAACTGAATAAGTAAATTAATTTAGGTAGAATTATCATTTTTATTATATTGGCTTGGTCTGCCCAGCACCAATTAATATTTTTAATATTAATATTAATGTTTAGATTTGACTTTATTAGTGTGAAAAGTGTTTTGTATTTTGCGTTCATATAATTCCTGGGTTTATCTCAGCAGGTACACTCTCAAGTATTTTATATTGTTTATAGTTATATTAAATGGAATTTCTCTTTCTGTCTCTTGCTGCTAGACTTAGTTGATAATATATAGAAATACTGATGATTTCTGTGGGTTTATTCTATATCCCATGACTTTGCTAAAGTTGTTATTTCAACTAGTTTTTTAGTAGATCCTCTAGGATTCTGTAAGTATATCATCACAGCATCTAGTGGTAGTTTTGCTTCTTTGTTACCTATTCTAATTCCTCCAATTTCTTTTTCTTCTCTTATTGCTATAGCCAAAACTTCTAGTACAATATTGAATAATAGTGGTGACAATAGGCATCCTTGCTTCGCCCCTGATCTTACTGGGAAGGCATCTAGCTTATCCTCATTACAGATAATGCTTGCTGATGGTTTTAGATGGAGATCATTTTAAGGAAAGCTCCATTTATTCCTATTTTCTGTATTGTTTTTAATAGGAATGAGTGTTATATATTGTCCACATTTCTTGCATCTCTTGAGATAATTGTATGATTTATGTTGGTTTTCTTATTGATATGGTCAATTATGCTGATAGTTTTCTTAAAATTGCACCAGCCCTACGTTCCTGGTACAAATTCCACCTGCTCATATGATCTTCATGATCTGACAAAGAGTCAGACGCAACTGAACAAACACAGCAGTAGCGATTAGGGTGGCATAATAATTGTGAATTGATCCACATCCCTTTATCCCTTAAAAGAAAAATGAGATGATTAGGATGTGGGCAGCTGTTCCGAGGTTTCCTAGAGGGGCCGGCTCAAGTCAGTTGGGCTCGGCCTCCGGCCTGGGGCCTCCAAGAAGTGGTGGAGATCCAAGAAGGGAAGATAACTACTATTGAAGGCCAAATCATAGGAACTTCCAAGGTGGCACCAGATCCTCCTAATCCCTTTGGCCGGTGCCCAATCTGTCATTGGAATCTGAAACAGAAGTATAACTATGTGGATGTCCTTCTGCTGAGTCAGTTCATCTGGCCCAAAGGGGGAATGCTGCCCCAGAGAATCACAGATCTATGCTTAGAAGAGCATTGGAAAGTGGAAGAGTATGTGAAGATGGCTCTCTGGTCAGGTGTGCTACCAAATCATAGGCCTAAGCTTCCCGAAGGATTTGTTCCTAAGAAAAAACCCCAACTTAATCGATACCTGACAGGTTGGGATCCCCGCTCTGTCAAGCCCATCTTAAAAAAAGGTCCAAAATGGAACAAAGTTCGAATGGCTTGTAGGCTCCCTCCTGCTTAAGGATAATGTCAACTACATAGGCAAACCCCTAGTGATACACCACTGAAGGGAGGGAGTGGTTTCTAAGATGGTGGCCAAATCTTCCAACCCCTTTTAATGGGAGCTGTCTCCCATCATTCCAACAAGGAAGGACTAGAAGGTAAATCCAGCCTAGAGTTGCTGCAGACCCAAATGTCTTCAAAACTGGTTATTCCTAACCAAAATGTGGACAAAGGGAAAGGCAATAATAATATGATTCTGATTCTAATGGAACTGCTCGTATAGTTGTGGGGAGGCCATTGGCAACAGCCATAACATATCATGATCAGCTCCGACTGAGCCCTTGACTTGGGTGATGTAAATATTACCCAAGAAAAATCATAATACAAGACATATTTGCGAAACCACTTGGTGTATGCTTACTTCTTGGGAAACTGGAGGTGATTGGATCCTCAGCATCAAGTTGGGCAGCTTGGAGACTTGGGAAATAGTGGGATTGATATCTCATAATTGCAAATACATGGGTTCCAAGAGGATGCAGTTTGATGTGTTCCTAGCCTCTTCCTCTGGGAATCCTAATTGCCTGTGAATTCTGAGTAGGGGGTTGGGTTGAAGGAAGCAGAGACTAGAGACTTCTGTTCTGAGTACAAGTGTCCTGGCTATAAGCTTAAGTACAAAGAGGGGACCCCAGCTGAGCTTTCCTATCATGGGAATAATCTCCTGCACCTCTGCCCATTTGCCCTTTGGTGTCCCTTCCCTGGAGCTTATTGGCACCTGTTACCTGCAGCCCTCGTACCTTCTACTACCTGCTCTGTCACCAGAGTGGACATCTCAAAGACTACAAGCAAACATAGGAGAAGAATGGGCAAGTACACTGTAAACACATAATAAATTCATGTGGTTTATGAAAATATTATTCAAGTTACTCTGCACATAAAGTACCTAGGCCGAGGCACACATCATTCATAGCATGAAGGGCATGTCTATGTTCTTCTCACCAGTGCTCACATAAATATAACCATGATTCTTGGTCTAGGGAGCATGATAGAGGGTCAGGCCTGGACAGAGCAAGCTCCACAGCACAACCCGTGTATTGACTCTCACCTTCTGGGTACTTCAGGACCCTGGGGAAGGGACAGACAGACAGATAAGGAGGAGTTGAAACCAGGGGCCTCCAAGGAGGCTTGCTCATGCTCAGCTAACTGCTAGAAAAGGTTCCAGAACTGTTGGGGATTTTGTCCTGGTTTGTGTAGTTTCATTGGTAGGAATAAAGACAACTCAATTATGCAGAAAAAAAGAAAGAAAAACAAGATAATAGAATCAGAGGACATTCTTAGAACTAGAAGAGGTTTTTAAAAAAAACTATCTAGTCAAAAATTGTCACTTTATTATAAGAAAACTGAAACCTATAGTGGATAAGTGACTTGCTGGGGGGCACAGAACTGATAAGAGGTAAAGTCAAATCTCATGATACCAAATTCCAGTGCTCCTTCCACTACACCATGGTGTATATCACAGCAGCTAAGTCATAATAGCTCAAAATTGCACTAAGATTTACAGGATGCTCTGTATTTCAAATACTTAAAATTACACAAAAATTTAAGAATTTAAAATTTAAGATTAGGTGAAAAATGCATTCAAGCTACTATTTAGCAAACTGGTGTTACATCTATTCCACATTTTCCTGTGCCTAAAAAGGGATAATGGAATTCTAGAATTGACGTTCAAATCTAAATAATTACCTTACAGCTAGCTCTATCACCTGTGGATTGATTTCACGTTCTCTGAGGAATCATCCAAAGGTCAACAACCTTTCAGAAGTGGAGTGACAAGCTGGTGACCCCACTTCTTATGCCATTTGGGGATGCATGTGGCCAGGGAATTGCAGCCAAAAAGTGTTCTTAATAAAAATATCATCCTTATGCATTAAACCTATTAAATATGCATTTGAGAATCTTCCTGTAAAATACAAATATCCTATTTGGAGTTAACTTTTGTCAGCCATTCACGCCTGAGAGTGAATTATTTCAATCAGGCCATTACATCACATTCCTCATCTTTGTCACCATGGGAGTTTTGATTGGGAAGGGAATAGGGAGAGCTGCGTTAGGCATTTTTAAAAACCCGGGAGCAGGACAAGTAGGAGATGATGCGAGGGCTTCTGGATATGCAGAGGAGAAGGGAATGGTTACGTAGGGTAGGGAAGCTGAGAAGAAATCCTTAGAATCAAAGGGTGCCCAAGACCAACTTCAACTCCTGTGCAATTTGTCACAAAACCATAATGGTAGCAGTTACTCAGGTGCCTCTGAAAATCAACAATTTCAGCTTTGGCAATCAATTGATGACACCTGGTCTGGAGGTAGATCAATGAGAAAATCTGTAAGTCCTATGGGGCATGTTTAGAGAAACAATTTCTCTGAGAGGTCTTGTAGCCTTCCCATAACAATCTTCCAATTCCCTTTATAAGTTTTCATCTCTGTGATGCCAAAACTTCATCAAGTTCACCTTTCCACAGAATTTTAGAGCTGGAAGGGATTTTAAAAATTATTTCATTCTACCTGTTTCAATTTTACAGAAGAGGAAACTTGTTTAATCTCTAAGTAGCCATGACTAACCACACAGCTAGCAAATGGCAGAGTCAAGATTTTCACCCAGGTCACCTGATACTAAGTCATGTGCTCTTTCCACTATAAGCATGAATTTTGTTTATAACACAGCCAAGAAAATTGCTTTGACTTTTTTTTGACTGGATAGACTAAATGGATTCATTTGGATATCTTACAGGCAAAGACAATATCAGTTTAAGTCTTTGAAAGGACGGTTGGTTTGCTAGAAATTAAGGCATCAGTTTGTGGGGATATCTGTTTTCTAATGGGGGTAGGAGAGATTTATAACAGATAAATGATTACCAAGATTCATAAGTAGTTGTATAACTCACAAGTTAATGAATATTCAAGTATCTTCAAGGGACAGTAAATCATTGGTCTGAGGGCCTACATGGGGCTTAATCAGAATTAATGAAACTATGAGAATCATCTAATAATATGTTCAGAATACTGATATAGTACATTCCAATTCAAAATTGGGATTCCTTGTGAATTATATGAAGTAAGGCTACCTTATTTTCCTGTGTGGCCCAGCCAGTCCACCAAGTACATACAGGAATACTATGACACAATTTAAAACTTTCCTGGGCCCCCAAATTGTGTGAGACACATTTCCTTTAGATCAGAAAAAAAACCCCAGAGTTCACCATTCCCAGCCTAGTGGAAGTTGTCTTTGAAAGAGCACAAAGGTTCTCAGTTGGAGCTTTTTGGTTTGAACTGGTAACACTATAAATCAACAAGCGTTATTGATTAAGATTTATTAAGATCCTCGGATGTTCCAGTTACTCTGCTAGGAACCAGGGATATGAGGACCAAAGTGAAATTAGCCCCTTGCTCTTGAGGAGCTTACAATATACATACAATATACATAGCCATGTATATACAGTGTGACTCTCCTTGTGAAAACCTACACCAACACTTTTTTCTGAAGTTTACAGCCTCCTGAGTTCTGGGATCCTAAAATAGTCTTAGTTATTTTAAATCATACCTCATTAAAATGTGGCATATTGAAAAACACTGTGGATCAGATTTCTCTCATCTGTGGATTTTGAAAGGTCTGAGTTTTAATACAGAAATTTAATTTAATACAGAAGCATAAAACAATTGCATGCACTGAGCAATAACTTTTGTATCTTTTAAGAAAGTTATAAAGACATGGAAAAAGTTTGGGTGCTTTTATCATTGCATTGATAATGCATTGATTAGTGTTTTGCTGTTTCTTTTAGTGTTCCTCTTCCTTTTCTTCCACATACTCCTTCCTCTAAAAGAGGAATCATTTCCACTTAATGATTTCTAAATTACATTCTCTACGACAGTGTAAAACTGGAGGGCTGGGGTGGTGTGGTGGACAGGAACTTGGAGTTGGCAGAGACCTCAGTTCCAACCCTGCCTCAGACGTTTGTTGAGTGGTGGACAAGCTATTTAAAATCTCAGAAGCTCATTGTCTTCATTTGTAAAACAGAGGCAGGCGAGTGCCCCCTTATTGGAACTAGCTGAAGGTGGGTAGAGTGTTGGCCAGGAATCAGAATTGCCTCAGTTCAAATCTTGCCCTAGACAAGTACAAGCTATGACCCTCAGCAAGTCACATAACCACTGCCTGCCTCAATTTCTCCAATTGCAAAATGAGGAAAAGTGTACCTACTTTTCAGGGCATTGTGAGGATCAATGAAATAATGTTTGTTAAAAAAAATAAAAAGCCTTTACCACAGTGCCTGACACATAGTAGGTGCTACATATATATGTGTATAAATATTGTTCCCATCCCCTTCATTGGAACTCTTCAGGCAGAAGTTGGGAAACAACTTGCTGTTGCTTTAGCAATCCTACCCCCAGGCTCTGCTGTCTTGATTGGTGATTGAAAGCAAACTAGCCCATTGTCCCTAGCTGGACCCAGACTCCAGCAAATGCCACCTGCTTCCTGCTCACCCCCAAGGGCTTTCCATATCTTGCAGCTAGGTGATGAAATGTATAGAGATTTGGAGCCAAGAAGATCTGAGTTTAAATGTGACCTCAGAAACTTAGGAGCTATGTGACCCTTGGCAATTCACTTAACCTTAATCAGTCTCCATTTCCTTAACTGTAAAAAGGGGATAACAACAGCACCTACTGTTATGGTAATTAGGGTGGGACTGGGGCAGGTAGAGTGGGACCCTTTTGTCTTTTGTTTGAGTGCTTCTCTGCACTGAGGTGATCAAGTGCCACAGGGCCCTGAGATGTGTATATAAGACCTGAGGTTGGCATTGTGTTTTGCGGGCACACTCATTGAAAGAGTATTGGTGAGGAGACTCTGGGTAGCTGTTGAAGCAGCCTCCCTGACTTTGAAAAACAGAGATGTTGGTGCTTCTCTCTGGTAATCATGTATGTATTGTGATTTGGTCAGATAGATAAAAGTCTGTCTGTTGATCTGTTTGTAATTTCTGTTTGTATTTACTCTGAAGTTCAGGTGCTGGCTTTTGCCCCTGAACTAAGTGAGTGGTATACGTATGTTTAATTAAAGTAAGATTGTTAACCCCTTAAAGCTGCTTTCCTTAGAAAAGCAGATCAGAGGACGTGTGCTAGCAGCCCTTCTGTGGGCTCTGGTTGTTGGTCTTTCATCTCCCAGTAGCTGCTAGCAACATTGTTGTTACACCTACCTCCAGGAGTTGCTGGGAGGATTAAATGAGATAGTATTTGTAAAGCACTTAGCACAATACCTGGCACATAGTAGATGCCTAATAAAGGCTTGTTTCCTTCCTTCTTGCTCTGGGCACTATTTTTTAAATAATATTTTATTTTTCCCAATTACATGTAAAAATAATTTTGAACATTCATTTTTTAAATTTTGGGGTTTTAATCAAATTAATAGTATCACTGCATCTGGAAAAGTGTATCTGTTGGCTTGCCCTCTTTATCAATTTACTGTTCTTGTGTCTTCTATACTAAAAGTTTTTTCGTCGGCCACCACTCCCATAATAACAACTTTTCTCCCTTATTCAGATGAGGGCAGGGACTATCTCTCTTTCTATATTTGCATCACCAGTGCTTGGCATAATGCCTAGCACATATTAAATACTTAATAATTTTTCTAAATTCATTCATTCAACATTTATTTATTTTGGGGTATGAGTTAGACTAGATAGCTGTTAAAGTCCTTTCTAACTGTGGAACTATGATTCTATGTTAATGATACTTCCTACCTCTTAGGTTCTTGAAGAAATCACCATATAAATATGTTATTAAAATTGGAGAGGCAGTGTGGCAAAATGGGAAGCTTAGAGACAAGAAAGACAGTAAGTTGCAGAGCAGGTGCTGATCTGTATAGGGAGAGATAGCTTTTTCATCCCATGCTCCCATTACAGTGAAATCATGAATTTGTCTATACATACATACATACATATCTATATATGCACACACAAATATACACATATATAAAATATAGTTTTATTCTGCTAACCTGAAAGATCTTCATAGTACAACAGAAGATTCCATGTCAAATAAGTTATTTTAGGAACAAATGTAACAAACTATCCCTCATGCCAGACATGCACTCCATCCCTACTTCTGCAGCTTCATTCAAGGCTCAATTCAGGTGAGGTCATTCCTCCTCAAATGACCATTTATATACTTCTCTCTTTTATTTGTTGCTAACCTATTTTGAGAGTGGGGTAGGTCACTGTCTTTGTGTCTAACATGGTCCATAACATGGTGCCTTGTGGCTCAAATAGTAAATAAGAAATGCTTTTTCAATTAGATTGGGTAAAATTAGAGTAATCCATTTAGCTGAAGCTATTGATAACTTCTTGATGGCAAAAATCCTTTATTTTTGGACTAAGCAATTTTGGCTAATATCTGGAGCAATTTGTCTTCCTTGTATGTAGATGGGTCATCATCGAATTGGTTATGGTTAAGGTGTTTCTACTGGGAGTGGACCTAGAGTCAATCAATAACTCAGTTAGTGGAGATAAAGTTCTTGTTCAATGTACTTGCCATCACAACATCATACTCCTTTTATGTACATGTGGTCTGTGAATCTGGGAACCATAGCACTAATTCAGTGTTACAGAATTCAATGAGAATTTGCTTGGGATTGACTATTCTGATGATTGGAACAAGGGTTCTAACACAGAAATATACCCACACATACATACATGCACAAATATATGTAAGAGTGCACCACTTCCTCATAGAGTTTAGAGAGAATGCCAATTTTTACGTGAAAGAACTTGCCAATACTCATGGGATCATAGATTTTGACTTTTTAAAACTCATTTATTGTTTGAATAGGGGGAGAAAATGTTGGTTTTCAGTGATTCACAGGATCATAGATTTTGAAGTGACCATAGAGTTTTCTTGGCCAATCATCTCATTTTATAGATGAAGAAACTGAGGTCCAAAGGTACCGCATTGTTTTCCCCCAAAATCTACCCTTCTTCCTAATGTCCCCATTCTATAAAAGGCACCACCATCATTCCTATTACCCAGGTTTGAAACCTCAGTGATCCTTGATTTATCCCTCTCCTAATACCCTCCCCCCGGCCAATCAGCTGCCAAGTCCCATTTACCACCATATCTCTCACATCCAGCTCCTTTTTTCTAGTCATAGAGCCAACATCAGGCCCTCATCATCTCTTGCCTGTGCTATCACAGTAGCTTCCTAATTGCTCTCTCAATCTCAAGTCTTCCCCTTTCAGATCCATTCCCCGTACAGCCGCCTAACTGATATTCCTAAAGCCCGGCCCTGACCGCGTTATGTTCCTGCTCAAAAAGCTCCAGTGGTTCCATATCGCCTCCCTCTTGTATACAGACCCCTTCTTGTATTTAAAGTTCTTCATAATGTTTCTCTATTGTACCTCCAGTGTTTTTGCATATTACTTCCCTGATACACTCAAAGTTCTAAGCAAACTGGCCTATTGGGAGTTCCTCCTATACTGCAGTCCATGTCCTGTCATTGTACCTTTGAAAAGATTGTTGCTTCCAACTCTGAACAAAGCATTTCTTGATTCTTACAGTTTCATTCATCTATGTATACCAAGAACTAAAATCTAGTTTGTAACCATGGCGTAACACCGTATCACAAAGACACTTGGGAATTGGCCCAATGGCCATAATTTAGGTAAACTGTTACAGCAGTTATAAAATAACTTAGTAAGGGACTGATACGTGCCAAGTACTCACTAAAGTGATAACCATATTTCATGGGACATGATTTGAACCATGTCGAAGCTGAATCTTGTTAAAAATATACTACATCATAATGCTGCCTCAGTGAATAAGCTTTTAGTTGCCATATTTTGTTTGTGTGTGTATGTATACATACACATACACATATATATTACACGTATACATATATATGTATATATATATATTCATAATTAGCATGTTTCCTACCCAGTTGGAGAAAGCCCTGATTTGAGGCTTATAAGTACAAAAAGAGTAGAAAAGGAGAAGAGGAAAAAGCTGAATAGAAGAAGAAAAGGGACAAAAGGCACAAGAGGAACTCAGAAAAGCTGCTTAGAGAAGACAGAACACAGAAGATAGCAGGAACTGAGCTGACAGGAAGGCTTTCCAGCTATTTTGCTAGTAGCCTTGCTTACTGGAAGAGAGGCGCTGCTCTGCTGAGAGCCAAGTGGCTCATTGGAAAAGAGGTGACTCCCTTTGCTGTGGGGAGAGCCGTCTGAACCTTCTGCTCTCTAAAGTTATCTACAGCAAGAAGAGAGAGAGAGAGAGACAGACAGAGAGAGAGAGAGAGAGAGAGAGAGAGAGAGAGAGAGAGAGAGAGAAAGACAGAGAGACAGAGAGAGACAGAGACAGAGAGACAGAAACCTCTCAGAGATTATTTCTACTGCACTCTAATTTGACAGAAGAAACATAGGCTTCAAATCTGTTTTTCTGTGAGACAGTGTTTGACTTTGTGGAGAGGTGATTGGACGAAGCAGAATCCTCTGCTCTTTGAAGAGCTGGTTGGAGAAAGACTAGTGGACCTATTCCTGGAGAGGTAGAAGCTCATTAGAACCCCATAGCAGACCTGGCTTAAGTGAAATTCTTGTCACTGAAAGAGGATAAGACCTTCATAACCTGCTAAGGATGGCTTATGTGCTAAAAGAATTTGTCAAAACTTCAGTGGCAAATTAAGGGTAGCAGAAAAGCAGCTTTGGCCACCAGCAGAGCCATAACGACCAGAAAGGATCAGATAGAAGAGAAATAGTTAGTCCCAGCCAGTTATGTATGTTGTATACGGTTCTCTAAAAAGACCCAAAACATCAAGCTTGGTATTGTTGGGTTCCCTGGGCACTTGGGTTTCCCTATTTATGTGCCTTCTTGCTAAATTTTTGTGTGTACCCATTTTTTCTTATGGAACCCGTGTGTATTGGTAGGAGAATGTGACCCAGGTTTATGGGTGGACTGGTATTTTTCAATTATTCCTGTGCTTGCGTCTTAATCAGAAAATGTTAAATCATTATTGCTTTTGTCATCAACTCAGAAAGTACTATGAATATTCTTGATTTTGCTTTATCATTAGATAATTGTTTCATGTTCATAAGTCAGTGGTGTCCTGGTGACTGTTTTGTATAAATCAGAAGCATTTCAGTTGGGGACACACACACACACACACACACACACCCGGGTTACTCCGTTGTACCCTGAGGAGAAGTTTGCATTTCGGCTGTGGTAGCCGAATGACTGTGTCCACACCTCTGTTCTCTCGACACCCTCCCTTGCCTGAAAAAGAAAACAGAGCTTTCAGCATTAGTGCAGGTTGGAATATGTGAGTCATCCCACAGAGAGAGAGAGGGAGAGAGAGAGAGAGAGAAGGAAGAGGGTGTGGGGACCACATCAGATACCACACCCTTGGATGATAGTTCCCATGTCAGTGGGCTGGGCATCATGGCCTTTACATATATTCCATTTATAATTGAGTTTAATTCATTTCAGCAAGCATTTACTAAGTGACTGATATGTGCCAAGTATTAAATGAGGTGCCATAGATGCAAAGACAGAAGTGAGAACACAATAACCAGAAAAAAGGAATAAAATTTTCAAGGAAAGCATAATGCTAATCAAATGCTTGTTGGATAACAAATCACAATCAGTCTTGGCTCTAGTGGAGTAGAATTGCAGTAGATCTTCCTTCTCTCAGCAGAGAAGTGGTAAATTTTAGGTATGGAGTAAGTCATTCATTGTCAGGTATGGCCAATGTGTTGCCGTTACTGTTCTTGCTTAACTGTGTTTTTTTGTTTCAAGAGTGTTGACAAGGACTCTTTAGTCAAGTCAAAAAGCATTCATTAAGGGCCTAATATGTATCAGGCAATATGCTTAAACATTGAAGATAGGCAAAAACAATCCCTGCTCTCAAGCTCACAGTCTAATAGAGAAGACAATATGCAAATAACTATGTACCAATAATTTATACAGGTTGATTTGGGGACAATTTCAGATGAAAGGCACTAAAACTAAAGAGCACTGGGAAAGACTTATGTGAAGAAAGTGGGACTTTAGCTGAGACTTGAGGGAAACCAGGGAAGCTGAGAGATGTAGATGAGCACGGAGAATTTCACGCACGGGAGACAGCCAGTGAAAATGTTGGGAATTGGGAGATGAAGCATCTTACATAAAGAACAGCAAAGAAGCCAGTATCATCATATTGTTAAGTACTTGGAAGGGAGTAAGGTGCAAGAAGACTAGAAAGGTTGGAAGGGTCCAGGTTATGAAGGGCTATAAAAGTTAAACAGAAGTTTTCATATTTGATTCTGGAGATCATAGGGAACCATTGGCGTTTACTGAATATTGGGTAACATGGTTACAGCTGTGCTTTAGGAAGATCTGTTTGACAGCTGAGTTGAAGAAAGCGTCTTGACAAGCCAGCCAGAAGGCTATTATTGCAACAGTCCAGTTGTGAGAAGATGAAGGCCTGCACCAGAGTGATGGCATTATAGTGTCAGGAGAGAAGCAGTTTGGGCAGGCATTTGCAAGAGATCTTACAAAGGTAGAAACAAGACTTGGCCATGTATTGAACATTGCAGGAGTCAAGATGACACCTAGGCTGTGAGACTGGGTAAATGGTACCATTAGTAGTGAAAGGGAGATTAGGAAAAGAGGATGGTTTGAGGGGAGAAGGATAATGAAAAAGTCATTAGGAAATGACAAAGATGTTTGATAAAAATACCGATATTAAAAAAAAAACACCACCAGGTCAAACAGCATGAAAAGCATCTTTAAATCAGCCTTCTATGACAAGTTTAAGTTGAGTTAGGGGAGACAGAACCCAGATCAGTGGCACCTATGAACAGAGATCCCAGGAAACAGTAAGACCATTCCACTAGGGAAAGAAGGAAGGTTTACCATCTGGTACCTTCCTATTTGAATTAATCCTTTGTGCAAATTAGGTGTTAAGGTCAACTGTTTCTATGCCACTGAAAGGCTGTAAGGCTATCTAAATTTCAGTGCCCTTTGACAAAGCCCTGATTGGCCTATCCTAGTTATGGCTTTGCTGTAATACAAGTTATTTAATTATTTTTGAATGTGTAGAATATTCTGTCTTCTTAGAACTGTTATCAAATTAGAGCCAAATTTCTAAAACTTGAAATTTCATGTGTGTATATTTGTGTATATATATATATATATATATATGCATATATATATATAAAGTCATATGGACAGATATACATATATGTAGCTATGTACATTTAGATACTGTTATCTTAATGTGCACTTTAAATCCATTAAATTCTTTGCTTGTAGAAAATGGCTATAATACTCATTATTTTAAATATCCTGTCCTAAAGTACATTAATATGATAGCTTTACCTTTTACTCAAAGTAGAATGTTGATTTATGTCCCCTTAAATACAGGAAGATTAGGTGAAGCTTTTTTCCCCCCTCCCCTAAAAGTTTACCATCTTGTGGTCTCTTTTTCATAGCACCTTTTTACTCCATATATGCACATAAAGAAAATCCTGACAACACACAGTAGAGTTCAGGCACAATGATCTAATTTCATGTGAAAACTGACATGAAGAAGTTTTGCTTCACATGTCTCTCAAAATTCATGCATATCTGAATTGATTTTTAAAAAATTAACAAACTTCATACACATTCATTCACATCAGAATTTTGCTACAAGGACTAAAATTTAAGTAGAGAAAATTATGACTTTGTTAAGAAATGTATTTGTAGATTTATTTTTTTCACATAAAATGGCAATATTTTCAACTTATTTCAACATTTAAGTTTCTTTTATCTTCTCTTAACTCTCCCAACAGGTTTAGTGATCTCCAGTTTATCCTTTTATTGAAAAAGGGAGGTTTGCATCTCTGTCAAAGTAACAGCCATCATACCATGTCATTGATTTTCTGACATGCCAATCTTTCAACCATAGTGGTAACTTAGAGCATCTAACTCCCCTGTCATTGGAGTCTTCCTCATAAAATGGATATGAAAATCACCGTGTTGCTCAAGAAATCACATTATTTTTACAGTGCAGAAGAATTGCTAAGCTTTTGCCTCCTTTTTTTTTGATTAATTTCATGCCTGACTCAGTCAGAGATTAGGCCTTGACACAGGTTATAATTAAATATTGAAATCATGAAGTGCAAGAATGTTTAATTTTTAAAATATGAGTTTTAATTTACCTCATACAGAGAATAGCTCTGGTCACCTGCAGAGATGCATTACACACTACATTGCCTAATGTAGGATGCCTGAATAAGGCTGAGCATACAGTTAAAGTAAACTAATGCAATTTACTGAACAGCAGTCAAATATTTATCCAGTTGATGAAGCAGACTTTATGTGAAACTCAGACAATAATTAAAGAGAAGCCTTGCTTAAAACATGCTTACTCCAGTTTTCACAAATATGTTATAACCTAGCAGCATCTTCCCTTTTCTCAAATATTGATGTATACCTGAAACACTCTAAAATGGACTTGTTTTTGGCATTAGGTTAAATCTTTTAATCTAAATCTAGCTTTGCATGGAATGATAGCATCTGAGAGTTGGAGGGTACCTTACAGTCCATTTTTACCAGTGTAGAAATGGAGTTCCGGAGAGGTTAAGGACTTGCTTAGGGTCACACAGCTAATTAGTGGCAGAATTTGAACTAGAGGGTAAAACTCCTGATGCCCTAATTTGATGTTATAGCCATCACAGTACTCAGCTTCTCTCTTGTCTTATCTCTATTACGTTGTTCCCTGAAAAAAACAACTAGTTATCACTTGGCAAAAGAGCATCAAAGCAAACCAATAAAGGATCTCAGAGTATCAGAGCCACTAAATGGTATTTGATTAGGTCAAATAATTATGGGAGTATTACATTACAAATGTACTACAGTTAAGACTCTTAGAACATTGAATATTATCTGAGAATATTTCTCAGATCTTTTCCCTAAGTTGTGTGCACAGAATTTTAAACGATATTAGACCTAGGACTTTTTTTTTGAGAAGTAATAAATCCCATAAATTTCCATCCCTGTGATTTTTGTATTAATGCCAACATTTGAAATATTTTCCAAATACTAAGGATAACAAGTATTTGGTTGGAGCTTTATTTAGCTGAGTTGAAATTTTCTCTGAATCTCCTTATATTCAAATACCTTTATCGGGAAAATGACTAACAAAATCATCCATCTCAAATTCATCTCTATTTTAAATATTCTAGAAGATAAGAAAATCTCTAAAGAGGAGTGGATTACTTTGAATGGATGAACAAAGACTGATTGAGTAAGACTAGTACACAATAGGGTGCCACGTTATGAAATCCTAAAATCAAACTTGACCCAGAAAGAATATGGTTATCCCTATTTTTAGAAGAATAACCATTTTACTTTATACTTCCTTTAAACCCATATTAACTCATTCCGTCTTAATAGTTAGTATAACTCAATGAGATTTTATAGCTGTTGTTTTTTGTTGGTGGTGTCATTTTTAGCAATTATAGGTTGAAGATAGCCCTTCCTGAGAGCATACCTTACCAAGAGATTTTGCTAGTGGTAAAGGAACCATGTACTGCATTCATAATTTACATTAGGAAAAGGATTACAGAGGACAAAATTCTGTCAATCAAAGGCACTTTGACAGTTAGAAAGCTTAGGTCATCCGTACCTTTGCTCTGAGGTTAATCTGTGCCCAAATCTGACCTCAGAATAGGAGAGAAGCTTTTCAGGATTATCAAATGGTGTCACAAGAGCCCTGGGATTCAGAATTTAGGCAAATGAGCTCAAATGATCACCCTCCAAAAGGAAAGAAGTTTGGCAAGGTTGCTATAAGAAAGGTTCAGCAATGTCTGCCCATCCACAGCCAATTTTTTTTTCATTAGAGCATTCACATAACACTTTCCATGACACTGTCTGCTTTCCATCACTCAACTCTTTGTGAAAATAGGCCATTTTTGGCTTACAGAGCTCATCATTGGTCTCAGCCCCAAAGTGAACTTCTTGAAAGATTTAAGAAAAAATGATTTCACTTGTTTTTGATTCCTGACTCCTTCTACTAAAGAAAACAAACTGAGTAAAAGGTAGTGGTGTATTAATTGCATTTCCCCCCTGTAACCCAGAAATCCCCCTGATAGCTCTTCACACACACACTCACCATGGGGATCACATGCTTTCCTTGGTTTGAAAAAGACTTGCTGAGATTAGATTAAAAAAAAAAAGATTGGCATCTGTAAATGTCCTTTGAGAGAGAACTTACTTGTGGCCTGAACTCTAGAGTATGAACATTTGAAGCTGCAGCCAAATTCTATCTTCCTTTCTCAGGGTAAACAGGCTTAAATGGAAACTAGGAGAGTATACTTCATGAGGTGCCAGTGCAGGGTTGTTTATCATTTTCCACCAGTGTGGTCTTTCTTTCACCTATTTAAAAACTCATTTTTCCCCTTTGCTATTCATTCTTCTTTTTATCTCTTTATCTTTTGGAGAGGGGAGGTGCCTTCGTTGATCCCCTGTGCTATACCATACAAAACAACAGTCAGGTTCAAAATGAAAACACTGCAAAAAATATACCTAGGACTAGGCAGAGAATATAGTCCTCATTCCTTTGTTGTTTTCAACTGTTCCTTCTGCACTTTCCTTATGTTTTGAATCTGGGGTGCAGTTTAATTGCTCAGAATAGGACAGCTTCAAAGGTTTTCTTCCGAAGGGACTAGAGATGAGTTTAGCCAGGTGAAGACTGACCCATCACACTGTTGGAATAAATAGCACTTTGATTCTGAGGACTGCTTTCCTTTCCCTGTTGTTATTCTTTAAGAGACAGCAAGGCATAGTGGACAGAGAACTAGACTTGAAATGAAGAAGATGAGTTCAAATCTTGCCTCAAATATTTACTGGCAATGTGACCCTGGGCAAGTAACTCAATGTCTCTTGCCTCAGTTTCCTCATCTGTAAAATGAAGGAGTTGAATTTGATGGTCTATAAGGTCCCTTGTAGCTCTTAACCTATGATCTTTTTCATGAGGATACTGAAAGGATTTATCGATAACTGGGTATTTGCATGTTTTTTCATAAAACTAGTCCCATTTTTCTAATAATAGAGTTGGAAATCTGGTTTTCAGTGGATGCACTAATTTCTACTTCCTCCAAGAAGTCTTCCTTGGGCACCCACTGCAGTAATTTCTCCTTCATTTGGACCCCTCTAGCACTTACCATCAGTATTCATAAAGTCACACGAGTGCTTTAAAACTGTAAGAAAGAACTTTGAAAAAGAAAGTATTGATAGAGTTTGTTTTTATAGTTTCTAAATATTGCCTTCCCCCCCAAGACTGCCAAGCCATGCACAAACAACAGCAACAAAATTTTTAAAAAGTTAAAAAAAAACCAAATGGATACAACAAATATTGATAGTACAGGCAAAATTTCATGCTCATAGTTCCCCTTGCTGCAAAGAAGGTGGTACATTTTCTCATCCCTTTTTTGGGACCAGGCTTGGTTACTGTAATCACACAGCATTTCTCCTCCTCCTCTTCTTCCTCCTCCTCCTCCTCCTCCTTCTCTTCTTCTTTGTCGTCGTCATCTTTGTCTTTGTCTTCATCTTCTTTCTTGGTCTTCTCTCATCACTACCTCCAGAACCTCGGGGCCTTCAGCCACACTGAGGCATTATCTGGTGCTGGGGCTGTCGCCTTCTTTCCTGGGTCCTGGGGTGCCCTCGATTCCTTGAATCAAGGCAAACTCCCATGGGCGCGGGGCCAGAGTCCCCAGTCAGCTTGAGATTATATGAAATACTATATGAATGTGAGGTACTATTATTACTTTTATCATACATAATTTTAGGTAAGGAAATTGAGGCTTGAGGAGCATAAGTGATGTACCTACTGTCACACAGAATCAAGACTAGAACTCAGATCTACCAATTCCTGGTCCAAGGTTCTTTATACTAACGTTCTACCATGATTTTTTAGCTAACTTTTCATAGCCATGTCTTCTTGGCCCAACTAGATTCCTTGAGATCTCTTATTCTTTATATCCTCCAACACTTAACAAAGTGCTTTGTAGCTCGGAGGAGCAATGTGTCCTAGAGCATAGGGAGCTAGACCTGGAATCAAGGGGCCTGGGTTCAAATCCTGATATCAACACTTACCTTACACAAGGTTATAGGCACATACCTCACTTTCTTGGTCTGTTTTCTCAGTAAAATAGAGACAAGAAAATCTTTATCACCTATCTCACAAATGATAGGATGTTCAAATCTGGTCTGTGACACTCACTAGCTGTGCGACCCTGAGTAAGTTCCATCACCTCTCTCTGCCTCAGTTTCCTCAGCTGTAAAATGGAGGTAATACCAGCACCTACTTCCCAGAGTTGTTGAGAGGATCAAATGAGGTATTCATGAAGTGCTTTGCTCAGTGCCTGGCACATAGAAAGTGCTATGTTAGTGTTAGTTGTTGCTGTTATTATTGTTTGTGAGTACTTTGTCATCTTTGAAGAGCTATGTAACTTTCCATTACTATTAGCAGGTACTTAAATATTTATATGTAATGAAAGTAATCCATCCACCACCAGAACTCTCCCAATTCCCATCCTGGGGACAGATTAAGGATCCAGATGCAGGTTTGAATGGGTGAAAGTGAAATTTCTATGGTTGGGGAATACTTTAATCCGTGTAGGAAAAGAGCTCAATTCCAAAAGTAAACAGAGGATGGACATTGATTCTTCCTGCTGGCAGGGATCTTTGACCAGGAACCACACTAGTCATTCTTGATTGAAAAAATTACATGCTGTCGATGAAAGGAATGGTTATGAGAAGGTTTCATGTGGAAAAAAAAAAAGGTGCCATGTGAAGAATCACCATAGAATAAGAGGCAAAGGAGCAGCCAAGCAGATTTTTTCCAGTGCCTTTTGGTAATTTGCATTGGTGCATAGGGTAGGAAAGAGGAGTGCCAGATAAAGGAAGGCTGACTCTAAAGTAAGGAATGTACAATCAGAGGCTGAGGTTGAGCAATAAGAAAGCTCCAAAGAGGCAAATATACTTCATTTATTCCAGGCTAAACAAGAAATCCAGGAGAACAACCTGCTCTCATAAAACCAGCCTATAGCCCTTTAGGCAAACACAATCCCTACTTCATTGTTTGGGTACCCAGTTGCTCAGCTGTCCTCCCCACGGCCTTCTGTTCCAGTGTATTGTTTTGCTTGTTTTTTTTTTTTAATCAGGCTATAACTTGTGTAGACAAATGAACTAATCATTTCCATCAAAGACCAAGCCCTGTTATGCTTAGACATTCTCAGAGTCATAAATCAATGAGCCAATATGAAGGAAACAACGTGCCCTATTAATTACTATTTTAACATTAAGAAAAATTAGCTAGTTTCTCAAATCTACCCTTTTCCTGCTCTGCCTATTGACATGTGACTGGGCTAAGAGCTCATACTCCTAACATGCGTGGGTGAAATACACGATTTCCAGTGTGGACTTGATAACATCTTTAACTACACATCATTTCATTGTATTTCACATTTGTTTTACTTTAGAACTATTAAGTGTGCAAGTCATATAGAAAATAGGCACAAAGGTTGCACCTTTCAAAGGTTATGTCTTGAAATGCAAATTCACAGTAAAGCATACTGACTGTTTAACTATGCATAGAAATGCCACAAAACAATTTAGGACCCAAAATGAAGAATATTATATCTGGATGAAGCTACAAGGGAGAGAGAGGTCAACAAAAAAATAATTACACATAGGAGAATCCAGACAGGACATCAACAAGAGCACAGACCATGAAATCTCCAGTGACCCAAGTAGTTGGGAAATCTTATCCAAAAGATAGAACTTCCAATGGCACAGATGTGCTTCACGCCAAGCTAGAAAATTAATTCCACCCCCATTCATCCACATCCCTTCCCTCAGTTCCTATCCTGAATCGTCCTTATGAACAAGAAAGTTAACCATGTTGGTAAAGTGCAAAGTAACAGCTGACCAAGAAATCCATTCTCCTTCATAGAAGTGACAGGCTCCACCTACCCTGTCACCCAACTGAATTGAATGAGCAGGTGACAGAACTTTTTTTTCAAATCAGCTACCACAATGAAGCTGGGTGGGGCATAGGAATGTAACCTGTACTGCTCAGAAATTTTATCCTGCACGTTTCCATGCTTCAGAACCAAGAAAAAAAATAACACTTTATATTTCAACTTGAAAATGCTATGTTCTTCCTGGCTCCACTCTTTCCCCCTTTTGATCCATCTTTTGCACTACTGTCAGACAAATATTCCTTATACATAGCAAATGTCAGTACACTTCAAATTTTCTGTTGTCTCAATCATGTCTAATTCTTCATTACCCCATTTGGGGTTTTCTTAGCAAAGATACTAGAGCAATTTGCTGTTTCCTTCTCCAACTCATTTTACAGATGAAGAAATTGAGGCAAGCAGAGATAAGTGACTTGCTCAGGGTCACACAGCTAGTAAGTGACTGTGGATTTGAACTCAGGAAGATGAGTCTCCCCAACTCTAGACTTGGTGGTCTATCCACTGCACCACCTAGCTACCCCTGAAATTTTCATGTAGCTCCCTATTGCCTATTGAGTAAAGGTGTGATTATTCTGCTTGGCATTTTAAGTCTTCCACATTCTGAGATGTGCCTTTCTGGCCTTGTCTTATATTATTCCCATACATATACTAAATTCCAAGAAAACTAGGTTACTATCTATCCTGCCTTGTGCTTTCCCACCTCCATTCCTTTGCTCATGTTGATTCCTAGGCTTTGAAAGATCTCTGCGCCCCTGCCCCGCCCTCCGTCATCTTCACCTGTTGAATCCTATAAATCTCAACTCAGTTGTCACCTCCTCCAGGACCTACAATATTTAGTATTCAATGTGTAAGTCTATTGATTATATAGAAATTATTATTGAATATAGATGATGCTTAGTAAATGTTTATTGAATGATGAATACATCATTTGTGATATTCTTGAGCCTCAACTCAAGAGGAAATGAAGCTTCTAGAATATTACCTTATGATCATGAGTAGCTTCAGTGAGAAGAAAAAAGAGAAAATTTTAAAGACCAATTTTAAAGAAAATTTTAAAGGCACAAGGAATTCTCTGATGGGCTCAGATTTTGAAAGGGTATGATAAATGGAAAAGGTGTTATATGATGAGGGACAAATACCAAAAGGTGGCATAAAACTCTAGGAATGGTGTAAGGGAGATTAAAAACCAAAATAATCAGGGACTTGCAAAAAAATTTGAAGATGATAAGAAAGGTTTTTAACAGTTTGGATGGGAAAAAAGATAAGGAATAGATCTACTTCTTAAGGAAGATTATTTAATATTAATAGATGATAATAAAGAAAGCAGAACTATTCAATCCCTATTCTGTTTCTGTCTTTTCCACCAAGGAAATCCATCTTCAAACTAAAAAGGGTAGAACAAACTTCATTAAGAAGGAATAGAGGCACAAGATAGCTGCAAGAAGGCACTTATCTGCATTAAATGAATTCAAGTCTCCAGGTCTAGGAGAATCACATTGAAACAGTGTCTTGAAATAATGTTTAAATGTGACTGCAGCAACACTTAGTAAGCTTTGAGGAATCATAGACAGGAGGTTAAATACCATTAAACTGGAGCTGATAAAACATCATCCAACTTTCAAAAGGAGGAAAAGGCTGGCTTCTAATAGACGGGATAGCACACTTCAAATACCTTCCTGGTAAAATTCTAGAATGGGCTTTTTCAATGCAGTTTCTGAGTTTCTTAGAAAAAAAAAAGAGCTAGAAAAATCATTAGCCTGTATGTATCCTTTCTCTCAGAGATTGCCGTCCTAGGCTTATATTACAAGTTAAGTTCTAGTAATTTATAGTGTTAGCTCCTTAAGGACATTGGGAAGTTATGACTTGCTGTAATGTTAATGGAATATGAAGATCTTCCCCATCCATTAATAGGCCTGTGTAACCTGCTTTGAACTCTGACTCAGCTCATAGCTGTGATACATCCTGAGTCACAGAGCCCATTGGGTAAGGAGGCTTGCTTGTAGGAAGGCTTTCACACCTTTTGCTAATTTTAATTAGGTGCTGAGTCACATGATTGTTATGCCTTCTGGCTCTGAGAAGTGTATATGAACTTTGAGTTGGTATTTTGCTTTGGGGGTTTGATTATGAAAAGGATCTTGTTTCCTGGTCAAGACTCTGAGTAGCCATACATTCAGAGCTCCCCAGCTGCTCAGATGTAAATGCTCCCTCGATCCAGTGATCTATGTAAAGTATATAGCAATATTATTTTGATTCAGGCAGTCAGAGCCCTGTCTTTTTGGTCTTTATGTTAATTTCTCTGCTTGTATTTTCGCTGACATTCAGGGTGCTGACTTTTCCCCTGAACTAGTAAATATAATTAAAAGTAGGAATGTTAACCCCATTTTGAGCAGTCTTTCCTAGAAAAGCAGATTAAAGAACCTGTGCTAGCAGGCCATCCTGGGTATGCTAGAGTGCTTGCTGTGACACTTGCCTATGGTCAAATAGCTGGTATGTGCTAGGCAAGACATAAACGTGGGTTTTCCTGACTCCTACATCATCCCTCTATCCACTCTGCCACTTGTATAATGCTTTGTAAATTTAAAAAATAACTTCATATGATTTGTCACAGCTCATTTGTGCTTTACAAAAGTCCTATCAAACATAAGACAAATATCATCATCTCCATTTTATGGATAAGTTTTCTGATGCACAAAGTTATAAAGTCAGCAGCAGAGACTAGAATTCAGTCCCCTGATATCTAGGGGGAGTATATATACCTAATTAGACTGTAACTTATTTTTCTCAGGTATTTTTAAAGTTAAAATATCACTTTAATATCTCATGATTTTTCTTTGCCAATCATCATTATAAACAAATATTCATTATACATCCACTGGGAGCAAGGTACTGCTCTAAATTTCCATGGGTTATGTACTAGATTATGGAGAATACATTTCCTTTCCTCAAGGAGTTTATCCTCATTCTTCCTCATTCAGAAATTATAAATGGCCTAGATATGTTCCACCCAAAGAGGAAGAGTAGAAAGCAGATAGGAGATGATGACCTACAGGAAGGAGAAGAAAAAAGGGCCACTGAAAGACTCATTAAGCCAAAAAAAATGTCACTAAGATACAAACTGGAAACGAATATCTTATCTAGCAATGAGTTGCTTTGCTTATAAAATGTTACTGAACACAAAGTAGATGTTGATATGAAAAGAACAAAAACACCCTAAACCAAGACTTGGCAACTTGCTGGATCTGGGTGGGTCATTCCAATTACAGCCTTGAGTTGACATCCATACACTTAGCACAAAAGCTCAAACTGCGTCTGGGTTCAGATGCAAACCCATACTCAGATATAGAGCCACTCTTAGAGTATTTTAAATCAGATCAATCACCCTGACCCAAGTCAAAATGTATTTCCCTCACTATTAATCTATAGAGAATAAAATTCGCCCTAACAGGCCCTTTGACAGAAGGGTAGAGCTGCTAAGGAAATCTCCCAGTTGCACATTTAAAAGGTTACACTTGGCAAACCTTTACTGCAACCACAAATGTAATAGGGATCATAGATTTAGAACTAGAAGGGATGTTAAAGGTTGTCCAGTCCCACCTTCCCATTTTATAGATGAAAAACTTGAGGTCATATAGGTAAGAAATGGAAGAACCGGGATTTGAACCTACATCCTCTGAATACAAAACTAGCACTCTTTGCATTGCAACACAGAACACTTCAGTAAATGATTCTCTGCATTTATCTGGCTTTTAACTCAGACACTAGTTGTGACTTCTCTCTCATCTACTGCTTCTTCCTCTCTGGTTCGGACTCGATCTTTGTCAGCCATACTCCAGACTATCCTTTTCATCTTATCTGTTAGCTTCCAGAACCATTAATCCTCACCTCTGTCTACCTTGACATTCCTTCACCTAGTCCTGCTGCTGAGCTCTGCCCTTGATTGCTCAGCCCTCGTCTCTGATTGTTTCTGGGATGCTCTCTTCTTCCCAGGCTCAAGCCCTACTCCTTTTTCAAACATCAGACACTAGTCATCTGATTCATGTCACTACTTGCTATTCCTTGTTTTCATGTCTACTTACATCATCTGTGTCACTGATACTGCTAATCATATGTCTATTAATAGTGATTCTTTAGTCTAAGCTTACAGTTTTATGGTTCAAGTCTGGGAGAAGGAAAAGCAGCCCATTAGGGGAGAGATTTCCCTATTCCTAGTAGGGAATGTAATAGGCCAATATGAGAGTTTCTATAAATTTAGAAATTATTGAGTATTGCTTTCGAGCCCAGAGAAACAGTTAACAACAAAAAAAATGATGATCTCGTGAGCAGCCCAGAGGTGGGGGATGGTGTGGTTTCATCTTACAGCATCCTTGGGCACTGTGGATGGTGCCTAGCCTTGCCTGGCATTAGATAATCCCTAATACACACACACACCGAAGTCTTCAATTCACATGGGGACTCCCTCTTTTGAATCTCCTTTATATTAAGGAAGGATGGGAGGAGGGAGTAGACTCTTAGATGTATTGACATATGAAATGAGCTGGAACTAGGGAGCTATGAACACACTTTTTCCTGGGTGCTAGAATTCAGAAGGTACTAATCTTCCAGTAGCATACTATAGAAAAAAAACTTAGCCCTTAGTCAGACTTAATTAAAAAGAGTATCAACCTTATAGCTGTTTCCTTCTCCATCAAGGGTAGCCCGCATGAATGCTTTCCTGTATGGATCCTACCCTTCTTCTCTGAGCAGAAAAAGCCTTAGGATGTCTCTGGATCGCTGCCTACCATCACCCCCTTCAATTGAATTGATTGGGTATTTTGTGTTGCTCAACTTGGTCGTCAAAATGGATAGTTATGGCTTTTCACATAAAACATACAACATTTACTGGGGAGGTGCAACAGGATGAAGGGGGAAACTGAAGGAAGTCTGTGCATTAATCCAACTAATTACCTTATTATTAAGTACAAATGGTAAAAAGAATTATTTTCAATGCTATCCTTTAGTAAGCAAGCATCAGATTAATAATCCAAAGATTAATAAGTGCTGAGGAATGTTCTCGTCCAGTAGCATTAATACTATCCTTTTAGCCCTGATGGAGACAGAGTCTCCCTGTAGATAACTTTTATTCAGCTAAACTCAATATAAATATATGGGAATGGCTGTGTGGTTAAATAGGTGGTGAGCCACAAGTAGCTTTGAGTAATGACGATAGATAGGAGGAGAAAAGGTTAAATAGAGCCAGAGTATTCCTTAAGGGTAGGCTTAGTAACTTCATGTTTTCAAAATTCACTAATGACCAACTTAATAAACTTGTTCGATATATTGCATACTTCTGTATCAACTAAGCATTCCTTTACCAACATTCTTCAATTACATAATTAAAAACTGAACATGTAGAAACACTTCTATGTTTGCGTTTTTTTCCATTCTGCAACCCTTGTTAGTAAGCACCAATTAAAATAGATCACTTCAACCCAAGGTACTTTGATTCCAAAAATCTGTTTGTGTGTAAAGGGCTAAACAGCAGGAGGTTAGATTCAAATTTTCCTCTTATCCCTGTCTTATATCCTAGGTTCTTGAATTTAGGTCCTTAGGCCCTCGAATTTAATTTGTAGTAATATTTAAAAAGCATTTGTTAAATACCTATCAATAAATCAACAAGCATTTTCTAAGCACTTACTATACACCAGGAATTGTGCTAAGCTCCAGACATATAGAAACTGAAAAATTAAATAAGCTCCATTTTCTTCTTTTTTTTTTTTTTCCTGAATGGGTCTCCTCATCTCTCCCAGGCTGGAAGTACAGGAGCTACTCACTCATTTAGGGGCCTGATCCCACTACTGACCAACACAGAAGCTTTGAAGCTACTCAGTTTCCTATCTGAGCTGGTCCATGACTCTTTAGATAATTTGGTGGCCCCTTGCTCCCAGGGTCTCACTGTATTGGTGACAAACCTAGTATGTACACTTGAGCAGAATAAGTCACTACTTCTCAGAACTCCTGAGCTCAGGACATCTTCTAGCTTCAGCTTCCACACTAGCACACTGAGATTGCAGAAATGTTCCCCCAAATCCACTGATAATTCTTTCTTTCAAATTCTTACATTCAATGAGCTTATCAGGGGAGGCAACATGTCAAAGACATAGTATACATACAAAATAAAAACAAGGTAGTTAAATAAAGTGTGGCAGCTAGGTGGCGCAGTGAATAAAGTGTCAGGACTGGATTCAGGAAGACTCTTCTTCCTGACTTCAAATATGGCCTCAGACCTAGCTGTGTGACCCAAGGCAAGTCATTTAACCCTGTTTGCCTCATCTGAAAAATGAGCTGAAGAAATGGCAAAACGCTCCAGTATCTTTGCCAAGAATACCCCAAATGGGGTCAATGAAGAGGTTGTGGTTGTGTGTTGTGTGGTTTGTCCTTTATTCTTGAACACGACCATGACTTGCAGTTGACTTTGATTTGAGTGAAGGAGGGCTGTTCAAAGTCACCAGCCTCATTTTCTCCACTAGAGCCATCCAGGTTCAGTGGCCAGATATCGATCAGAATAACTGGAGATGGCCCAGAATGCAGTAGGAGACCTTGGCCTTTTTAAACTAATGTTTTCAGGTTCTCATTTTGAGTGAAGCAATACCCATTCAGTGAATAGGCCTCTTTAAGAAGTGAGTCAAGGGATGGCCCCTTTAGTTAAAAAAATCAAACTGGAAGGGGAAGATCCTCAGGGTTGTTGGCCCAAAGGGAAAGAGTTACTATTTACATTCACTCTGAACCAGGGGGGGGGCCCAAAATAACCGTTAAGCAGTGCTTGGACCATGAGATCCAGAGTGAATTGGTAGCCTTTGGCTATCAAAATTTACCTGCCCTTGGCAGAACACCCTCAGGTAAGTGGATGGGAGAGGAAAGGAAAGGAGAGGAGAGGAGTGTAGAGGAGGACAAGGAAAAAGTAAGTCGCCCAACTAGAAATGGCCATGTGGGTCCCCATTCAGGCAGGTTGGACTACTCACGGGTTATGGATTGTCCTTCGTCCTTGAAGAGGACCATGACATCAGGCAGATGATGACGTGACTTGCAATTGACTTTCATGACTGAAATAACTGAACAACAAGTTAAATAGAAGGTAGTCAGGGAGAGAGTAAGCTAGTATTTGGGAAGATCAGGTAAATCTTCATGTAGAAAGTGGTGCTTGAGCTGCATCTTGACAGAAAGGGTGATTGTATGAAGCTGAGGTGAAGAAAGATTTCATTCTAGACATGGAGGATAGCCATGTCTAGCCATGTACAAACATACAGAAATGGGAGACAGAATACTCTCTCCGTAAAGAAGAAAAGAGAGAATTCCAGTTTGGCTGGACCATAGATTAGCCATCAAGTATAAAGCATGTGTCAGCTGCTGATGTTATAGAGATGACATTAAACACAGACGCTCCCTTCAAGGAGCCTGTGTACAATTTAGAATGGTAGGTAAGACTTAGATACAGTTAACCATAACACAAAAGAGTTACGACAAATTCACAATGAGGAATAAATCATTTGTGACTTGGGGAGGAGATAGAGAGGATAGACCAGTGAAGGTGTCATGTAGCAAATGGCAATTGAGCAGGACCTTGAAGGAACATGAAAGTTTGATGAGAGTGTGTATTGGAGGGTGTGAAGGAGGAGGGAAGTAATAGAGTCGACCTATAGAATGAGAATGGCTTAAGCCAAGACTCAGATATTAGAAAAGGCAGAATAAAATAGAGGAATATGGAAGAAGCCAGAAAAGGAGGAAGGGAAAAAGGAAGGAAAGGAAGGCAGGAAAGAAAGAAAAAGAGAAAGAAAGAAAGGAAGGAAGGAAGAAAGGAAGGAAGGAAGGAAGAAAGAAAAGAAAGAAAAAGAGAAGGAAGAAAAGGAAGGAAGGGAGGGAGGGAGGAAGGAAGGAAGGAAGGAAGGAAGGAAGGAAGGAAGGAAGGAAGGAAGGAAGGAAGGAAGGAAGGAAGGAAGAAGCATTTATCAAGCATTTACAATGCTCTAGGGGGTGGGTGGAGGTGAAGGCCATGAAGTGATTGGATGTTCCAGGGTGAGGAGGCCCTAGGATCTGAGGAAAGTTCAGGATGACACACCAGCAGAGGTATGGCTTTGAAGTCTGGAAATCAGAAGGGGAATGAAGACTGGCTCACCTAGGCTCTTCCACAAAATAGAGGTCCCAGGAGAGACTCAACAATTGGAGAATGGAGTGAGCCTAGCAAAGGGATATTCTAGGGTGGGAAGATTTGGATGTTCCATGATGAAAAAGCCCAAGGCACTGAGGGCCAAGGACAGTTTGACAGGAACACAATTTGTGTAAATGGATATAATATGTTAAAAGGTATATTGGAACCAGATTGTGAAGATCTAGATTACGGAAATTATGCTCTATATGATAGACGATGAAAATTAACTTCCTCAGGTGTTAGGGCCCTTTAAGGCTTAACAGATATAGCAGGTTAGAGTCATTCCTTCAGGGATGGTTGGACTACCGCACCCTCTGGTATATTGCCAGAGACAAGGCATCAGAACACCATGCCCCAAAGAAAATGAGTCCTGCAATATATCAGTTACTAGGACAACATGCCCCAGTCATGCTGTTCTCCATGTCAGAATGATGAAGCCCCCAACACTCAGGAAGATTGACTTGGATGTCTAATTGTGACCTGAAGATGATAATTTATGGATATGAGTCATGGAATTCCATAGTTCCCTAAAAAATATTAAAAGTTACAAGTTACCCAAAGGGTAATGGAAAGATACATGATTGGCACAATTAGACAATAGCATATTACCAATGAAGAATTGTACAGAAATCGGGTAAAGTATATTATCAAAAAGGTATATAACTGGAAAACTAAGTGAGATGGTTATGTAGTGGGAGCAAGGTGTGGTGGGAGCAAACTCTACTAGGGTCTCCACTATACAGGTTAAAATTTCCCCCATCGAAAATGCAAAGAAGCTGTCTCTGAGACCATATTGGCATAGGGCACAAAGGCTGTAACGCTGATGCAGCTTCCTAATACCCTAAGAGCATAAAAGAAGCCAATCTGTAAGGAGTAAGATTGTACTATGTCTGTGCAAGTCATCACATCCTGTCCTACAGATCAGACACTCATATGGGTGGGGAGAGAGCTTCATCTACCTGAGTTAGTGCTGTATCTTTGTGGAGGATCGTTTCCATGCCATGGCTACATAAATCTCCTTTTTGTTAACTGTTAAAGGGTCTACAAGTATTTAATTTCATTCCAATCTTAAACCTGATGAATCTGAGTTAAGCCAGAGCTGCGCCACAAGGAATAACTGATGGACAGCCCATGCTGCAATGAGAGCTCCCCGATATTAAGAGACCTATAAGATGGCCCCTAGAATGCAGGAGTTGGAATGTTTACAGGATGTCCTAGACCAAAGAATGAGAGAATATAAATGGATTGTCGTCCTTGCTCACGAGAGAGCATACACATACCAATAAGATCCCAGACACTTCTAAGTAAAAGAAGAATGACATGATCACACCTGTATGTTTGGAAGATATTTTCAGAAGCTATAAGAGGTATGGAGTTGATTGGAGATATATTGGAGGGAGTGAGATGAGAGAGGATACTGTTGCAAATGAAAATCCTGAGAGAGTTTCTGGGTAATAATTTATTAATTAGGCTAGCTAATAATTAATAAATTGATGATCATTGGTCTCTCTGGACACCCAAAGACAAAATTGTGGAGATCTTTGAATGCTTAAATATCATTTGAAAATATTTACCCCTGACAGGTAAAAATCAACTGTGGTTGGTGAACAATTAATGAGAGGATGGACATATTGATGAGGAGATAAGCAAAAAAATCTTCACCTACTCCTGCTGAGAATGTGATTTGATCATAAAACTCAGATGCCTCCAGCAATCTGGACAAAGGTATCCATCTCTACTCAGACCACTCTGGTTGGTTTTCTTCTCATAAGCTGGGTCACTCTGAATTCTAACACAGGGTTACATGGACAGGGGCTCATTTCCTTGGGGCAAAAACTGGCCTAGAATGGATTCTATTTGTAAGGTCTTTTAGTTGGGTGGTATCCTGCCCAAGATCACAAAGCATGTATCTGGAGGATTTGGGCAATCCCATCTATCGGCAGTGTCCTTCGGAGAATGGCTGAATGACCTACAGGGGCTGGTCCCTGAATGAGGAAATGGAAAGGAAAAACCTTAGTCCTAATTTAATAATTAGTTATTAATATAATAGGAAAATAACAACTTCTTTCAATACTGTAATAGTCAAGGTGAGAGGTAATGAGAAGGAAAGGGAATAAGCATTTATATAGTGCCGATCATGTGCTAGGCACTGTGCTGAGCCATTTTACAGATATTATCTCACTTGATCCTCACAAAAACCCTGCAAGGTAGAGGTACAATTATTATCCTCATTTTACAATTGAGGAAACTGAGGCAGAGGATAACCGACTTGCCCAGGATCACACAGCTCAAAAGGGTCTAAAGCTAAATTTGAACTCAGGTTTTTCTGACTCTGAGCACAAAGCTGCCCATGAGAATTACTAATGAGGTCTAGTGAGCATGTGGAGCATGTAAAGTTAAGTATGCCTGGAATCAGATCTATCAGGAGGCCATTGCAATAGACGGGAAAAAGAAATGAGAAGGGCTTGTGTGATGGAGGTGTGAATGGTGAAGAGAGGATACATACTAAGGATATTGAGAAGGTGGATCAATGGTACTCAGTACCTAATTGATGTGAAGAGTGAGGGGTCAAAGATAACTCAGTATGAACAGGGTCAACTATGTGGTACTAACCAATAGTAGTACCATTGGTAGAGATAATGAATTCAGGAAAATAAGGAGAAAATAAAAAGTTCAATTTTAGACATGTTGTCCTTGAGGTATGAGTGGGCTATCCAAACAGAGCCATGAAGATGTTTAATAGGCATCCAGAAATGCTAATGTGGATCTCTGGAGAGAAATGCCTATGACGTATCTCCAGCCTTTTAGCAGTTTCTGGGACTCAGTATAATCAATATTATTTTTGTTGTTCAGTAGTTTTCAGTAATGTCCAACTCTTCGTGACTCCATTGGGAGTTTCTAGGCAAAGATACTGTAGTGGTTTGGCATTTTGTTTTCTAGCTCATTTTACAGATGAGGAAACTGAGGCAAATGGGGTTAAGTTACTTGCCCAGGGTCACACAGCTAGTAAGTGTCTGAGGCTAGATTTGAACTCAGGAAAATGAGTATTCCTGACTCCAGACCCTATACTCTATCCACTGCATTACTTAATAATCAATATAGTATAATGGAAGGAACGCTGGATTAAGAGTCAGAAGACGCTGAGACTTAACATTGCCAGTTAGAAATCATGTAACCTGAGGCAAGTCACCTAATTTCTCAGTTTTTTCATTGTTAAAAAAAGGGATGCTATTTTCTGACCTTATATTCCAGTGCTTACCACATGGTAAGTACTTAATAAATACTTTTTCATTTGATTCAGTAATTCTGCCCAGAGCTATTGGGAAGATAAAATGGCATCATGTGTACGAAAGCATTTCATAATTAGTAACATGCTGTAGGAATGTAAGGTCCTGTTATACTTGCCATATTCCTCTTTTATCTGGAACATTTTTGCTCCATCACTTCATTACTCTGCATGTTATATACTGCTTCTTCCCACTACTTGACCACACCCTTAGGCCAGGCCCTAGTGACTTGCTCTTTTTTTGGATTGTCTTTACCTCTATTTTACCTCTTCATGCCACTCCCAAATCTCTCTTCTTCTGTGCATAGCATAGTATATGGCAGGTGCTTAATAGTAATAGTAGATGCCTGTGGAATTGAGCTGAAGTTGTCATACAACATCCTAACCATGCCTGTCTGTCCTCTGAATGGCCTTATACTGACTTCTGTTATATTATAGACCGAGATTCTCAACCTCTTTCAAAATGTACAACCAGATTGACCTATACTCTTGGATTCATTTGTTTCTCTTCCTTCATCCATTTCTGCTATTCCTCTAGGAAAATGCGCTCTAAATATAATTCAGGCCACTCCCAATTTCTTTAAAGTTATCCTATAGGATTAGGTGGTCCTCCTGCTCGGGAATTAGGAAAAGCAATTCCAAGACTTCTTCAGTGATGGGTTCTGAGTTACCTGTGGAAGGAAGATGGGAACAGTGTACAGATTTGATCTTTAAGTATTCTAGGACTTCGAATTTGAAAAAGTACTATACGGTGTACCACTGGTAACAAACTGGGTCATGTACTTTCATAAGCTCTGAGAGACTAGGACTTTAGTGAAAAGAGCTACATCTGATCTAATTTTCAGGGCCTCAAAACTTTTTGGCTGGTAGGAGGATTCAAAGAGAATAGAGCTAATTAATACTCTCATTCCAGCGAATTGTGCAGAGGAAGAAGAAGATATATACTCAGTCATTCAGCTTCATCTGCTTAACCTCTACTATTTTTCTAGTCTAAAAAGCACAGGAAAGTGTCAAGCATTAATTGACTTTTCTCACCAATCCCAGGATCTATGGAACATGAAGCCTGGCGGAAGAAAATGAGATGCAGAGTCCTTTGGGAGGGTAGCCGAGGTCTTAAAATAGTAGGGCCCATAGAATTAGAAGTATGGTTGCCCTAACCATTAGGCATGTTCATAGAGGTAAGATTTGTTGAGCTAGAGAGACTGATAGAGAGACAGAGACAGAGAGAGATAGAGAGAAACAGAGAATATCAGCAAATATCAGCGAAGAATCTTTTGTTGAGCACTCTAATAGAATGAGACACAAAGAGTCCCAAGTTGTTGGCTTGGAATCTTTATAACTGGGAACTATGGAAGTAGACCTGGGAGCAGATCAGATCTTTGTATATAAAGGTAAAGGTTAATAG
Organism: Phalanger gymnotis; assembly: GCA_028646595.1. NCBI lineage: Eukaryota > Metazoa > Chordata > Mammalia > Diprotodontia > Phalangeridae > Phalanger > Phalanger gymnotis. The sequence continues at coordinate 110,663,421 of CM053623.1, forward strand.
TGCCGTATGTTGGAGTACTGTGGGTATAATGTCAACGAATACAGCCAAAGGAACCATGGAAGAGAGTACCAGAAGTACGGAGGGCCACGGTGAAGCATATGTGCTGAGGAACCACTGAACAGGCATAAAGATAACAGCTGCCATATGGGCTATGTTTGTAAACATCTGATGTTTATCTAGGTCTCTAGGTAGGAAGGTGAGAAGAGATGAATGCTGGCAGGGGCTGTGGTACATATCTTGTTTTCCTTACCCTATAAATAAGCTTATTAATTCTTTTAACGTTGTGAACCTCTGTGCTTATAAAGGAAAGTTAAAGACTACACCATGGTTAAGTATCAGATAGTGAATTTCTCAGATTCTCTAGGTAAGGGTAGTAAACAGTAGCCAAAATTGTAGAAATCCCTGGAGTATATCAGAGATCTTTGTATCAGAATAGAGGCTCCATCTAGCACAAGGGTTACAGATTATCTGAGTGGTTAGAGAAAGTTAGTAAAGATCATTGGATAAATATGACAATGTAAGAAACCAGTGTGCAGGAAAAAGAGAAAAACTAGGGCTAGAACAGAGCTCTGTCAGAACACTGAGTGAAATTGGAAATAAGGTATCTTTGGAAGTAGCATTGGAGAGAAACTGGCAAGCATGTCTAAGAAATTGAGTTGAGGTCAGTGAAAAAAAATCTCATAGCCACTTTGAGGTATCATTTCTAGACCAAAACCAACGGAAAAAAAAAAAAGAAAATCTAAGGGATGGGGAAACTGCAGTGATATTAGCAGGAAAGCCAAGGAAAATAGAGAATGGATTTGTGGATATGACCAAGAGGAAGCCATTGGAAATAGGTTCAATATAGTTTTTTAAAAAATCTTTAGCAGTTTCCAAAAGGAGGATGAAATACTTTAACTATATGCTGTCCTTTCTTATTTTGACCATAATAATTCTCAAGGAATAAACTAGAAACAGTTTCTAAAATGCTTTGGTTTATTTTCAGACTTAATCATTTCCATTTGACAGATGAGATAGTCAAAGCACAGAACTTTGGTGCATATGCTTTTGTTTTGTAACATGCAGTCTTAATGGATAAGTTCTTTCCGGCAAGCTCCCATATGGTATGTGGCTGTCACTTGCAGTATAACTGGGTCATGGCTTCTATCACTGAATAGCATGTACATATTCCAGCTTCCCATTGCGTCATTCCACCATGATTTCTCCTTTCTCACAGTTATGTATAGCAAAAACAAGAATGGAAAAGGGAGCTGTGTATTGTAAATGGCTATTATCTCTGCATGTTATGGACTGTCGCTCTACAGAATGTTGTTAGTCTGCTTCTAACCCTCATAGGCCTATGGTTCCTGAACAAAAAAATAAAATTTTATAATATTCTCCATGCACTGCCATATCTCTTTCCTTCCTGTGGCATATAATGTAAGTTTTGCCTCTGAATAACCTGATTTTTAATTTCTCCATTTTTCTATACTCTGGCTTCTTTTCATCATGTTATCACCATGCTTGAGTCAAACAGGAAATTTGGTCAGAGCTGAGCTGGGCTCACTTTCTTGACAGAGAGAACTGTTTCAGCATAGGAGCAGTGGGGTGGGAGTGGGGGGGCAGGGTTGGAGTCGGGATGACTGGACATCAGAACCATGAGTAGAGAAGAGAAGAGATGAAAAATCTGAAGATGCATCAAGTCAAGTCAGGAGAGAATAATCAAATTACAGAGAATCAGCAAAAGCAGAGACTAGGGCTCAAGGTTACCTGGATACACTGGAGTGGTCAGACAAAGAAGAGAAGGTAAGATGAGCCCCAAGATTCAAAGTGAAAGCCAGGGACAGAAAAGGACAAAAAAGTGAGATCATTTGAGACCTCTGGGCCATAAGGGAAAGGATAGTTGTCATTTACTGAACGACCTTGAACACGAGTAACCAATAACTGACCATGGTATTGAATCAAACATACAGCAGAGTCAACATTCTTTTGTCACCATCTATCTACACTTCTTTTGCCTTTTTTAGTAAGGCAATAAATACCGCGGAAGTTAAGATCCATATAAATTGAAGATAATCCCATAGGGAAAACAAGAGGCACTAGTGAGATATTTTGAAGCCAACCTACAAACAAATAGAATTCTCCCAAAGGCATCTCTGAAAGGGGAAAAAACAAACCACAACTATGATAAACAATGGCCCAGAGGATTGACTTGCAGAGTTAAATGCAGTTTATGGGCTCTTACATAGCCCAGAGGCTTCGAACTACCTCACTGATGATTCCTGCCTTACACAACCAACAGCTGATTTTCTCCTTTCAGGCTTACTAAACAAATGGGAAATAACTGCATGTAGGGGGGACAAAAATAAAAGGTACATCTTGCTCTCTGCATTGTCCGGATGACTAGTATTGAAGATTAAATAACAGCTGATGGCTATTTACACTAATTCCACTGTTAAATCTAATAATGTGCCAATTTTATATTGTATAGACTCACAAGTAATAAATGTAAACAGTGCCTGTGAGTGATGTGAATGCATTAGCATGGTGTAAATGATATTCATTATATATGAACTGCCAACTCTGCTCTAGGACCCTTATGATAATGAGATGTTGCTTCTCTTGAAGCGATCCCAGAGAGTAACCATTTTTAATAAATAAAATAAAATATGCATCCTTAGAAGACTTCATAGTTCCTTCAATGATAAGAATTTTTTAAATGGAACCCATGTTTTTTTTCAAAAGAAGAGTCTTTCATATTGCTTAATCTCATTGCTATTTTCTTGCTACTCTTTGGAAATTTTTTTTTTAATTTCAGCTACCCACCACAGACCTTTTAAATGGATGAGGTTGGGGACTGAATAGCTAGATTAAATTGTTACAGTTGCTCTGTTGTTGGATTTCCATTGGTAAGGGAGAGGGATGAGAGAAAGGAGAGAGAGAAAGGAGAGAGAGAGGGAGAAAGAGAGGGAGGAGGGGGAGAGAGAGAGAAAGAGAGAGAGAGATTTTATTTCATTTGAAACATATAAATGATGCCAAGTTCTTATTTGAAGTTGCTAGATTTCGATTGCTAGTAGAACTATAACCTTACTTATGCAAATCATCAGAGTTCATGGTAAGTCTGACATTTACAGAATTAATGAACTAAATAATTAAGTGACCTAGTAAGCGAATTGGTAAACCAGAACTATTAATCTTTTAATGAATTCTTTACTATCACTTAAATAATAAATTTTTTGCATAATTTTAAAGGATTACAGTAAAGAAACATTAGAATAGAAAACCCATTATGTGAAGGAACGTTACTTTTATAAATCCGTCATTATGTCTCTCTTTATTGAATTCATTTCTATTCAGATTTTAGAAAAGTGGCAGTTCCTACACTGGTGACTAACAGTCCCCGACTTGGAACTTTTTTTTTTTCCTCAGTGAGACAGAAGGGCCTAGGATCATTTACTGCTTCAGAAAAAACCACTGCCTAAAATGAGTAATTAGCATACAACTGTAATTTCAGAAATCCCCTATTTGATGGTGTGCATCCCATGTGTTTCAGAATTTCCAAGGGCTGCTAAGTTAACTAGGCACGTAAAATAACGTCTCCTCACTGGTTCTTTACCCCCAAAAAGGTAGATTTTATTCCCTTCACCACATATCATCCACTAATTTACCTTTCTGTGTTTCCTCTCTGTTTTATTCAGTTCTTCTGGTATTGAAATAACTACACTAACAACCAAATTTCAGATTATTTAAATGAACAGGGTTATATCCATCAATAACAAGATTGAAACTAAAAAGATTAGGCTGGCTCTTCAGCATCCATACTAATTGCTTGCAAAGGACTGCCCTGAGTGGGATTATTGAATCATAAGTATTCATTGACTTCTCCTGGAAAAAAATTAAAAAGATGAAATGAATAGAAAGGCTAGAAAGAGCAGTAAATCCAATGTCTTCTTGACCCACATGCAAAAAGAGATCTTCTTTCTGACCAGCCCTTATGAACAATCACTAAACATTTATTGAGTTCCTCCTAGTCCTACACATAGTGCTTTGCACTATGCTGAGCTCTGTAGGAGACAAAGAAATATAAGTATCAGTCCTTGCATTTAATAGTGGCTACCATATAGTCCAGAGGACCTTAACCTTCTTTGTATTATGGATCCCTTTGGCAGCCTGGTGAAGCCTCTGGACCCTTTCTTGGAATAATGTTTTAAATGAATCAAGTAAATACCTAGGATTACAAAATGTATGAATTATATTGAAATAGTTATTGATTTTTTTAAACTAAGTTCACAGACCCTTTGAAATTTGTCCATGGATTCTAGGTAAGTAACTGCTGATCTAGGCAGAGAGAGAGAAAAAATGAACCCATGTGAAACAATTCACGGAAATTATAAGATAATCCCTAATTAGATTATAAATGGGGAGAGTAGCTATTAATGAGGGCAACTAGAGCCAAGGAAGACTTTATGTTTGGAAGTGGGACTTGAGTTGAGTGGGCTTTGGATCAATAAACCCTTTTGGAGGTTATTTCATCTGAGGAGCGTTATATGAATCGAGACATGCAAACAACAATGAAAATGTAAAGTTTACACAGTTATGAAGGGACCAGTCTGATTGTAACAGAATCTTCCTGCTAGAAAAAGTTAGGATGAAGTGAGATTATGTAGAGCCTTCCTTTTTAATTTCTTGATAGGAAAAAAAGAGAAAAGAAAAGGAGAGAAGGAGGGAAGGAGGGAGAGAGAAAGGGAGAGAGACGGACTTAGTGAATGAATGAGAGAATATTACTTACCGCAATCAAATTAAGGGATTTTTTTCCGACTTTGGAGCAGTGTCTTGGGGACTCTCATCCTGCTCACTTGAATTTGCCATGATTATTTCTTGTATGATTTTCATCATATGAATTAAAAGTTGATTTGATAACCTGCTTAGTGTCATTTGCCCAGGGCATCAAAATGGCTAGCTATAGCTCTGTTACGTATGGACCCTTGGAAAAAATTCTGTGTTCAGACTGCGAGTTAAAGAAATACCATTTAGTAAGATCCTTGTAGCCAGTTCTGGGTTGTATATATTTGTTTTGTATATCCTTACATATGTCATCTCCACCCATACAATGAAAACTTTAGAGCAAAGACTGTTTCATTTTGTTTTGTATCCCTAGTGCCTAGTATACAATGGGTCCTTACAAAGCCTGGTATATAACAAGTGCTTAATAAATATTTGTTGATTACTTGATTGCATGTGGGGGCCATGGAAGCCCATAGGAGGAATCATCAGGAAGGTTCCAGAGGCTAAATGGGGCAGAGCAGCTGAGAGCATACAAGTAGCAATCCTTCTAGCTCTCTGCTATATTTCTATATGGCCTAGTATTCCTGGAATGAATTGATTTTTAAAATATTTATTTATAACTACTTCTCAATTCAATACTTCCAAAAGTAACAACCCATCTACTGTTTAGAAAATGTTCCACATAAACTGCAGCTGCCAAAAACAAGTCATCACCTGTTAGCCAAACTTCTGGGGATGAGCCTTGCTGACACTTGCCTCTGACAATCCACTACAGGGTCTGAACTCAAAACCATCGATATTTGTCATGACCCACCAAAGCTCAACCTCTGCCATCGTAGCCTTTGAGGACTTCAAGAAATGAACCATTGGAATTGGCCCTCACTATAGATGTGTCCAGGAAGGGGAAGTTGTGGTGGGGAGAGCCTTGAATTTCAGGCCAAAGAGAAACAAACAAACCAAGATGAAATGAATAGAAGGGCTAGGAAGAGCAATAAATCCAAGCTATTTAAAATACCTAACTATTTGGTTGAACCCAATCCCCTTGGCACTAGGAGTAGAGGCCAATATACATTGTGTTAAAGTAAAGGTTTCACTGGAGAAATAGAAGGATTGGCTGGCTGTGCTCCTATGAAATGAAGAACATATATGAATTTTCTGCTTTTCATTCATCTTTTAATATGGTCTACACTTTCAACAATAGCAGCCTATGATACCCAGAGTTCCAACTAGGACTTTTTTCCTTTATGCCATTGCCTGCTTAGCTTTCACAACTTCTTTTACTTACTCTGTTTCAGATGAAAGCCATGCTAATTTAAATCATTTGCCTCAGACTGTGATCAATGAGAAGTTTTGGATATTTTCTAAAGCTAATACAGGATGTACAGGAATGCTGGTGTCCTCATCTCTGAACATTTTTTGTGACTAGTCTCCAAACTTTACAGAGGTTAGATTTCATTTAATTTTAATGATTGTTGTATCAGTAGTCATTTAGAACCATGTGGTGGCGTGGGTAACGCCACACAAGGATTCAGGCAAGAACTATCAGCAGACATGGGAAAAATTAGATCATAACTCCTTGTAGATGAAAATAAATGTTTTTTGTTTCAATGGATACAGTATTGAGCAAGCATCCCCAGAAGAGACTGTAACAAAAAATTTCTGTAAAAATGCCCAACACAATTCTATATTGTGGGATATGTGTGTGTGTATATATAAATATGTATACATATATATATATACACACACATAATGTGCATGCTGTTAAAAAACCAACTTGAATTTATTTGTACATGCTATGTCTGTACATGTTTGTTTATTCATATTTAGGTTATGTCTGCACAATGAATCTATGTTAGGAAAAAATCTGTTGTCATACAAAGAAGCTACTTGCATGATCGTTAAAAATGAACTTGAAGGTTGGGAGATCTTTTATTTTGGATACAAGTGGTTAAAAGTAAAACTAGTTCTGTGTGTATAAATAATGTGTTACATCATAAATATGACCTCTCCTAGAGTGACACATGATAGAGATGGCAGCTATGACAAAGACATGAAACAGAGATTGGCCTGAGAAGCAGTCTTAAGAATTTTAGGACAAGGTTGAAAATAAGTTGAAGTTTTTGTGAGGCTTTGAAATTGAATCATGAAATAGTGGAAGGTCTTTGAGTTCAATATCCATCTCTTCCTCTGAACTGAGCATGCCATCATCATTACTGATTATTAAACAGCTAATTATATATATAATTGAATTTATTGATAAACAAATTGAATAATTGAATTTATCAACAAAGAAAGATTGCTTAAGAAAGTTTACTAGTGATTGTCATATGTCACTAGAACACCCAGGGGTTTTCCAGTCGGGGGATCCATTTGTTATATGTCAACTGTCAACAAATAAACAAACTTTATTTCAGAGTTCATTTACTCAAGTTCTCTCATAGTGATCAGAATTTGTGCAATCTTAAATCTTTTACGTGAGAATTAAACATAGGACTTTGGGTAGTGGAACTGTCCTTTCAAAAAAAATGAATTTAAAGAACCCATCTATGTTCAATGATTGGTTGGTTAGTTATGAGATGAGTGCAATTTTGACCACTCTAAACTGGTCAGACTTTAATTCTAGCTAGCTTCCATGATTGATTTCCTGAGGCTTTTGTAAAATAAATTCAAGTTAGAAAAATCCATTCGTAGTTCTAATCATTTCTAATAAGTAATTTTTGATTAATTTCCAAAAATTGAAAATGGTCGTTTCTTTGGCCTGACATTCAAGGCCCTCCCCAACACAACTTCCCCTTCTTGGCCACATCTTTGCTCCAGCTAACCCAGATTATCTGTCACCTCCTATATGTGTTCCATGCCTTCCCATATCTGTGCTTTTGTTTGCACTGTTCTAGAGAAAGCCTTTCCTCTTTATATACTCTTGCCACACTTTTTGAAATTTTTCCCATCTTTGAAGACCTAGCTCAAATACCAGCTCTTGCATGGTTTCCCTCTTAATTCTAGTGCCATATCTCTATTGATTATTCCCTGTTTATCCAGGATATAGCTTGTTTGTACATAGTTGTTTGAATATTGTCACCCCATTAGATTATGAGTTCCTGGAGGCCAGGGACTGCCTTTTGCTTTTGATTTGTATTCCCAGAGCACAGCATGGTGATTAATGATCTCCACCTCCTAGGAACCCTCTTAGAACTTTGTACTACTTGGGTGGATTTTTTTGAGATTTTTTTCTGATATCATTTATGCATATGTCATGTGCCCCATGGGATTGGCCCCAGTGAAGAAAGGGATTGTGTAATTTATCCTTAAAAAAATGGCACAATTGCAAATGAGACTTAATCTCCACATGTGCTCATCTACAAGTGTCTTGCAAACCTTAAAACATGACATGAATGCATTTTGTTGTTGTTGTTGTGCAGAAGCTGGCATTTGAGTTAGGCCTTCAACAATGGGTAGGATTTCAAAAACATTCTTCCTCATCTCCTGTTCTCCTTCAAGACAAGTGTCTGCAAATTTTGATAGACTTCTTTTTCTGGAATAAAAGGAGAAGGTAAAAAAGAAATGGTAGGAGAACATGGGAGTGGAAGAGGTTTCAAATACCTCTAAGAGGTAGAAGAGCTTTTTTTTATTGGTTTTCATTCATTTTCACTAATGCTGCCAAAGATTTAGGTTTTGAGAACATAGGCCCATAGGGAAAAGACACGCTCCTGAAATGATGAATTCACAGGGGAAGCATTAAGCATCTATTTCCTTTTTATATGCTGCACGGAGCATTGATAAGCCTCTATCCATGATGAGAAGAAAACAATGTGGGTGGGAGCAGTTTAGATTTCAGGGATTTGAATATGGAAAACATGAGAAATAAGGCAGAATTTGCGCATATTTTAATAGCCAAGGGAGCATTGTTTGGGGAACAGACACTGGTATAATCTCTTTACTTTTTTTTTGAAGGTTGATTCCAGATGATTTACTGACAGTAGCCACTTGCCAGCTGTATTCATTGGTTATGGAGTGACTCCATGAGGAACCTCCTTGCTCCTTGTAGCTGCAGAAAAGAAGGTCTTCAACAGGCGAGAAACAATGCTCCCTTTGAACAATGGAAGAACATGAAAGGATAGGGTTTTTTTTTTTAAGCTACAGATGCTGACAGTTATAAAAGCAAATGTATAATATCCAATCTAGAATTCTTCAAAAAGGCTTTGATAGATGTTCGCATTCCTAGAAAGAGCCATCTAGATATGGAGATACATAATATGCATAAAACAATTTTCCATGCTATATGCAATGGAGAAAATCCAAAGTTATCTTGTTAATTTTAATAAAAATTAATTTCCAAGTTATCTGTGTATAACATATAAAAGTATTTTGGTGGGTTGTTGTTGTTTGCTTGAGTCAACCAGAAAAGTGTTCCAGCTCTCTCTGCTATATGCTCTAGGGGATGGTAAGGAAAGAGCTTTAGAAAGAAGGAAGACATATCTAATACAAATATTTTCCACATCTGTTACTTTTTAAACTCTTGTTTCTTTGTTGTAAAGATTCTTTTTATTTTTGTGTAATGAAAAAGTTACCTTACCTCCAATAATTTCTTTAATTTTTATAAGTAAAAAAAAAATTATCTCCAGTTCACAAATAAGAAAACATATTACTCTATTTTCTTCAAACTTTTTAATGGTTCTTTTTTATATTTCACTCTTTGATCCAACTGGAATTTGTTATAACATATGGTATGAGATAAGGATTTAGATTTTTTTCTCACCATACTGCTATCCAGTTTTCCCAACAACATTTGTTAAATTATGAATCTTCTCTCTGGTTTTTATTTTCTGTAAGCTTATCAAAAACTAATCATTTGCACATATTTGAATCTATTCCCTATGATCGCTATTATATTTTGTGTTTATCTGTAGAGCTTCTCTCTAATATATATGTGATATATTATATAAATATATTATTACATATAACATGTACATGTGTAAATAATTTGGAACACGGTACATATTAAACATTACTAAGTAAAGGGTGAAATATTTATGTTATAGAAGGGAAATAGACAAAGATAATATGGGAGTCAGTAACAGAGGGAAGCTCAGTGAACAAAATTGTTCTATTTTGGCTACGGAGGACTTTTGGATGTGTTTAACATTTGTATGGAAGACATCTTGCTAAAGGAGAGTCATTAAGACTGTATTTTCTCTACCAAACCAAAAAATTTTATAGCCACTAAACAAAAATTGCAACAGGATCTTTTATTCTCTGAATCTTTCAGTCAATTGTGTGACTGTAAAGATTTGCTTTGAAACCTCATTTGGGTAAGCCTGCTTTCTCCTGACATGTTTTTTTTCATTAAGGATTCCCTTAAAAAACCTATGCAAATTTTCTCATAAAAAAGTTTGTACACACAAGATAGATGTTGGTAGCTTTTGATTTGTCTTGTTCAATTTTGGAGGGGATGATAACAATGTCTATGATTTTTTTTTGAGTTTTTCATATAACCTGAGAATTGAGCATTAAATCATTGTCTTTTCGAATGACAGTGGAACTACCACATTTGTATTCTAACTCTACAGTCTTCAATGTGTTAAGAAAACAAAAACGGAAAAGATGATTGAATCAGATCAAGAATATATACAAGAGGTCCATACTGGAGATTGTCTTTCTTTTTTGTTGTTGTTATAAATAGCTTGTTTAAATAAGTCTAGTTGAAACTGTTTTAATTGTATGGCAAATCTCATTTGTATTTTTTCTTCTAATTTTTTATTTATTTTGATAGATATTCTATCAAGTAGATGGCCTGATACAGTCAACTGGTTTAGAAATTACTACTACATCAGTAATCATTTATTTCTTTTTATGACAATTAATTTAATTTTTTTGGTGCTTTGTACTTGCTATGTTCAATGCCTCTTGACTGTCTTCTTGAAGAAAATATTCATGACATATAAACTTGTGTTTAATCTATATGCCTTGGTCTTGTTTTGTTTTGTAATCATGAGCCATATTTTCCAACATATTTTTCACCATCTTCCCTGTGACTACTTTTGCATTAAAGTTACAAAGAATTAAAACATATGTTGACTAAATTTGCAAAATGTTATTAACTTCTTTTAGAACTTCTCAGCCTGCCTCATTCTCTCTCACAATAGCCCTTTTCTTTATGCTCATCATGAACCCTGAAATGGAAAATAAAAGATATAATGGCATTCTTGTTTCCTTCAGAATCATCACAAAACAAATTATACCAACTCTTCTATTTACCTCTCTGAGGAGCAATCCTTCTCTTTAGTTATAATTTCCTTCTATCTTCTCTTTTCACTTATTATGTGAATTTCTATATTAATATGATTTAGTTCTTCCAGTAGTAAGTTGCTTCATCGGTCATTAGACAAAGGTCTCACATTTGGATTGCCAACTGTTAAGTTAATATTTGTAGATAGTCTAAAAACTGTCATTTTTGGTACCTTCCGCCTTCTTTTCTTCTATTCTAGCATTTTCACTACAAAAGCAGACCACATATTTTTTATTTTCTTCTGGTGAGTTGCCATGGTTAAAGAATTCACCACCTATTGTTCAGTCTACTGGTGATGATACTCCATGTTTGCCATAGATGTAGAGGTGGGAGAGACTTTAGAGGTCATCTAAGACATTGGTATCAAACTCAAATAGAAACAGGAACCACTAAACCACACATAAGGATCTCTATGCACTGTATATTCTTAGAAAACCAAATAATATTACCTGTTTATTATTGAATTTTTATTTATATTTTAAAGTATTTCCCAATTACATTTTAATCTGGTTTTGGTAGCACTAGGGAATAGTGACACCGCCGATCTAAGATAATGCCCTCATTTTACAAATCAGGGAACAGAGAAAGAATGAAAATTTTTAAAGCACCTACTGTGTGATGGGCACTGTGCTAAGTGCTTTACAACTGTTATCTCATTTGATCCTCACAACAACTCTGAGGTAGGTTCTACTATTATTCCCCCTTTTTTAGTTGAGGAAGCTGAAGCAGACAGAGGTTAAGTGATTTGGCCAGGGACACAGCTAGTGAATGTCTGAACTCCGGTCTTCCTGACTCTAGGCCCAATGTTCTTTCCATGGTGCCACCTAGCTAGCTGAATTCGAAGACCAGAGGAATTAAGTGACTTGCCCAGTGTCAGGTAATAAATGGCAGAGACAGCATTCAGATTGATGCAAAGTTTGACACTCCAACCAAGCTCAGCATGCTTTCCATTGCCTCCCTTTAACGAAAATGATTATTGGAAATCAGACACAGTCTAGTGCCAGGGCCATACTCAAAGCCTTTCCAGAATGGCAGAACCTGAAAGATCTTACGATCTTCTAGCAGAGCCTTTGAGAATCCCATGTGTACTCTGATGAGTCCCTGGAGCAAGACATTATAGAGAAGAGCGGTATACTACAGTTTAAAAATTATTAGGATTCAATTCCTAAACTCTAAAGTTTAAAAATTATTAGGATTCAATTCCTAAACTCCTAAAGAGAATAAAAACATATGTTCTTTTCTCTCCATCTCATAAGAGTAATAAATTGTAAAATACTGTAGTTAAATTTGTTAGTTTATGAGTAAATGTGCTAAAAAAAAAGAAATAAACATTTTTCCATAGCAGTTTTGAGCACTAATGGTATCTTATTTTACTTTTATTTTATTCAGGTCCAAGAATGTTGTGTGTTCATTTTGCTAAATGTGCTAAAAAAAAAAAAAATAAACATTTTTCCGTAGCAGTTTCGAGCACTAATGGTATTTTATTTTATTTTTATTTTTATTCAGGTCCAAGAATGTTGTTTGTTCATTTTGCAATATAGCTAATCCTTAAACCAAAGTCTGGACTTAATCTGATTTAAAATAACAGAAACAAATTAAACAACTGAAATGTTTAACCTTCAAAACTGCACCGAACATGATCATGTAAGATAAGTTTGATTTATGAGCTTGCTATGTAATTGTGTCAGGGATTCTTGCCCAGGAGCTTTTTGGACAGTTTCTTCTCAAACTCGTCAGCTTGAACGGTGTCTCTGAATGGCTCCTATCAATGAAGCAGCTTTGCTGTTAGCTCACTTACAGCCTTAATTACCATTAAAAGCTAGCAAGACAACATATGAATGTTCATGTCTTATTAAACAGCTCTCTAAAATAATGCTTTTAATCTCTTCAGAAGGAGGCAGGCTCCATCGCCACCACAAATTCTCATTCAGGTAGGGAATGAACTGCATATGAATTTCTCTTTGTCCTTTTGGCCATGCATTGTCCAGTTTGTGGATGGAAGTAAAAGGTGACTAAGGAAGTCAAATGTAGAACCACTAAAAAGCTTCTCATCATTGCTAATTAGAAGGGAATGGCAGTTTGAAAGAATAACAACTCCAAACAGTGAAGGGTGGTACACAGAAATGCCCTCAGTGTGGATCTTAAGATGCCACATTAAATCTAAGGCCATCCATTTAGCACAAGTTCAAATTGAAAACATAAGGCATTAATGGGGTCGGTTTTCAAAGTGCTATCTGACAAAACACTGACCACACTTGGTAAAATGTCTGTGGAAATGCCTACCCTATTTCACAAGATATGAATCCAATTTGGTCCAATGTATGGGGTGTAGTCTCTTGATTCAGGTGGACTGGGGGGGGGGGGGGGGG
>CM053623.1:110677339-110714722 GCA_028646595.1 Phalanger gymnotis
GGAGGGCAGACTGGGGAACAGGGCAACCAGAGTGTACGCCATCTTGGAGTGTGGGAGGGTGGAAATGGGGAGAAAATTTGTAATTCAAACGCCTGTGAAAATCAATGCTGAAAACTAAACATATTAAAAATAAATTAAAAAAAAAGAAGTCCTGGGAGCTTCATATTACCTCTAGGATAAAATCCACATTTCTTTCTGCCATTTAAAACCTTCATAATATAGTTCTGGCCTACCTTTCCAAGTTTATTACATGTTATTGACCTTCATACACTCTCAAGTCTAGCCAAACTGACCTTCTTGCTTTGGTCACTCATGTAATTCCATCTCCTGTCTCTGTGACTTGCACAGGCAGCTGCTATACCTGGAATGCACTCCTACCTCATTTCTTTCTTTTAGAATCTCAAGGTTCCTTCAAAACTCAGTTCAAACTCTACCTCCTACATTAGGCCTTGCCTCGTCCAAGATACTGTTGTGTCTCTAACAAAAATACTTACTCATTTTACATGTAATTATATGATATATATTGTCTTCCTGAAAAGAGTGTAAGAGACTTGAGGGCAGTAAATGTTTTGTTTTTGTTTCCAAATACCCAATATCTAATATAGTATCTGGCATATGGAAGACACTTTATATGTGCATATTGATTGATTGGTTAATTGATTAATTAAAAGGAGATTGGATTATTTAGAAAGCTCTTAGTGGCTTATACAAATTATCAGAAGTGAGAGACAGTATTTCAAACTGGGAAAAACCAAGTAATAGTCCAGTTTAGATGAAACATGAAGTACATGAAAGAGAATGATGTGAAATAGAGTTAGAAAGGTAAGCGAAGCCAGATTGTAGAGGCTGTCAAATACTAGGCCAAGGAGTTGGTATTTAAACCTATGGGCAATTAGGAGCCACCAACTGCAGTGAAGTAACAAGGCCAGACCTGCCCCTTAATAAGATTCTTTTGCCAGCTGTGAAGAGGGAAGGACTAGAGAAGAGGGATTGGAGAGATGGAAATAAATTGAGTGACTCTTAACAGTAGTCCAGGTGGCAGATGATGATAGCCGGAATGAAAATGGCAACTATGTAAGTTGAAAGAATGGAAAGGATAGGAGAGATATTGTGGTAGAACTGGCAACTGATTGATTTTATGGGATGGGCAGGCAGGTGAAGGAGAGGGAGAAGTCAATGGTGACTTTAAATTTGGGTGACTGAGAGGGTGGTAGTGTGCTCACCAGAGGCAGGCAAATTTGAAAGAAGGGTGGCTTTAAGGGGAGAGTTCAGTTTTGGACATGTCGAGTTTAAGGTGCCAATGGAACATCCATGAGGAGAAGTCTAACAGAAATTTGTTGAGACAGGATTGGAGTTCAAGAGACTAAGGCAGATATTTATACTTGGGAGTCATCTGCATACAGATGATAACTCAACCAATACACATCAGCAAAGAACAGTGCTTAGAGAAAAAAGAAGGTGCTGAAAGATGACTCAGTCACAGAAAGTGAAAAGTAGATAGGAGAGAGAATGTAGAGGAAACAGCATATATTTGACAGCATTCCTCAATTTCTTCCATTTATCACTTCTGTATAAAATTTCTGCCAAAATGCCGGGTTGCTCCCCCATTCAATATTCTTATCAACTTTTTCTTTTCTCTCTTATTGCCTTGTTCATTACCCCTCCCTTGCCATTTTTTTATGCAAAGAAAACATTTTATCTACTCTTCTCAGTACTTAATCATTCTTCTGCCTCTGAAATTTCCTGGGCTGAATTTAAGTGGCTTACCATAACTCACATTTGATAGAAAGGTCTAGGTCTTCCATAGGACATACAGAATACCCCAGAAACAGTGGTATCAGTACTCCTAGGTTCTCTCCTAATCATAGTGACTGACTTTATCAGTGAGATAAAGCAGAAGCTTTGGTGTCTATTAGTGTTTCCATTATTGAAGGGCTGACTTTTACACTGATTTAGTGTAAACTAATTCCCCACATGTAGATCATGGACTGGGAAAGAGTGTGTATATGTGTATAGGGGAAGGAGGAGGGTAGAGAGGAGCTTTGAAGGTTGATGCTTATTACAAAAGTTCCATTTATCCGTATATGAGTCCATAAAAACCAATCCATATAAACCAGTCTTCCTTAGGCTAAATAGTGACTTGCATAAATGGATAGATAGATAGATAGATAGATAGATAGATAGATAGATAGATAGATAGATAGATAGATAGTTAGATAGATAGATATAGATAGATATAGATAGATAGACATACATGAATCTATATACATACATACTATTTTCACATAGATACAGATTCCATGATTAATAAAACACATGTTAATCTAATAGAAACATTAAATTCATTGAGAAGCAGTACGGCATAGTGAACAGACATAGAGTCAGACAGAGAGGTAGAGTTTAGGTTCATAATCCTACCTGTAACACATGCTGTCTGTGTGATCCTGTACAAATCGTTTAATTTCTTAGTGATCATGCCGCTTCGCAAAGACTATAATTTGCAGAGAAAGCATCTATATTAGTAGAGTGGTAGGAATTCTGTATATCAATGAATCACCACCCTAGTTTTATTGCAGCCCCTAATAAATTCATGGTAGCTTTTTGGTACATATTTTCTCAATGAGCAGACACTGATAATTGTCCATCTATCGTATGTGGTGATCCATAACATTTTGTGATGGTTCTCTTTCTCCAAAAGTCAGGGAGCTCCTGATACAGAATCTATCTACATATGCTTTAATCATTTTTCCTGCAATCCCCCCCTGCCCTACCCCTCCAGGTTTTCTCCCATTCTCTCTCACCTCCTCACTTACTCTAGAAGTGAACATGATGCCCAAGACATCTAGTCAACTTACTCAAATGATTTTTGGTGGGTGCGAAAGGGCAGACCTTATAGGATGGAATAGATTTTTGACTACAGTGAATTGACCAGCTGCTTTGGCCCTGGGAATTCCAATGATAACCTTCAAAGAGTATCTTTGTATTTGCAACTCATAAGCCAATGCATTTACTCCTATCCAGGAGCTTCTTATATTCTATAAACTTTCCCTATGTTAGTGTCTCCTTGTCCATCTGAGTTAGACTGGAGGCAGTCCATGAGGCAGGACCTTTGCCTTTGTTCTTTACAGAGCTACAACCTCATAGGTCTTCAACAAATGTTGTTATTATGAATATTAATAATATTATTATCAGCAATAATAAATAAAATGGCTGTACATGCTGCCTGAGGAGAGGAAACCATCCTGCATATCCAATAAAGTAATTATAAGAATGTAGTTTACTTAAAATGAATTTATTCATGTTGTCATGTATTTGCTTTACTCATGTTTGCACACTGCAGTAGGCTATATTCCCAAAGTCCAATACTAATAATAAAAAAAAAAGGTACAACTCAGCCTTTGACTGATCTGCAGATAGGGTGAGGAAAATGTCGGGGAAAATCAGAGAGGGGCAATTAGCATGGAGAAAGCCAGCATTGTTCTCATCCTGAGAAAACAGGCATGTGGAGGAGCCCATTTGCACGGCTCCAGTACACTGACTGAAGCTGAGACAGTGCCATTTGGCTCCAAGAGTGTTCAAATCCCAAAGTAGTTAAGACTTAGCTGTTAGACCTACCACATTGCCTGAGGCACCTGAAGTCCTCTCCTTCTAAATATCCCCACAGATCATTCACTTTCTCTCTTTCAAAAGAGTCATTAGATAATGGAAAATTAATAGTGAAGAAAAAAAGGGGGGAGGGGAGAGAAAGAAATTCCAAAATGTGTCATTCAGAAATTAACAGGGAAAAAAAAAAATCAAAACCATGCTTCCACCATCAAAACCACCTCAAGCATCTCCATGATGTGTGGCCCAAATATGTATTTCTGGGGTTTAGATCATTAACTTTCTGTTATTAGGGCAGGAACACAAGTCATGCCAAAAGCCATACTAATATTTCAGTCAATGTTTTATTTAACTTCATCCCCATGCATATATGTCTATATGTATATGTGTATACATGTATTAATATATGTATTGCTTGCATATACATGCATACATATGTGTGTACATGTGCATGCACTGATATATATATATATATATATATATATATATATATATCTTCATGTTTTTTCTTTCTGATAGAAATTCAGGCAGCACATGGGGCAACCTAAAGTGATCCTTTTTTTTTTCTTTTTGTTTAGGAGCTCAGCATCTTTGTAAGCCTCACGTTACTAAATCCCCCAAAAGGCATCTGGTCCTTAAACTGGGCAGGAATGAAGCCAGGAAAGGACATTTCCTTTACTCTTTAACTCCCCACCAAGGGAAGCAGCTACTAACATGGGAAAATGAACATAACCAGCACCCTAGCCTGACAAGTGGGCAAAAACTTGAAGTGGAAGGAACAACACACCCTTCATGACCATAAAGAGACACACCTGAGCTAAGAAGGCTTAACAAAGACTGTTCCTTGAATCATACCATGCAAAAATACTTTTCTCTAAAACAGGGCTGTCCAAAATGCGGCCTACAGTGCGATTTATGTGGCCCGCCTTCAAGCATAGAAATTTACATAAATGCTTTAGTACACAAAGCTGAGCTACCTCAGAGCTCTCACTAAAATGGCAGATCAAAATATGTTGTCCGTTGTTTCAATAAAAACCTAGGGTTGGACAGCCCTGCTCTAAAAGATTCCGTCCCTGAATTGGGTTAGGAAATGTTTAAATAGGTAAGCACAAATGCCTTAATAATGGTCACTCACAACACCCACCTAGAAAGGAGGTGGACTTAAAATCCAGAATGAAACATGTATATTGGACATGACTAATGTGGGAATTTGTTTTGTTGGACCACGGTACAGAACTAGTCCATATCTGTTTTCATAAAGATTTTTTTTTGTTCTATTGTAGGGCAATGGGAAGGAGATTTGTGATAAAAAAAATAATGCTTGTGAAAATATTTTAAAATGTTTAGAAAACCTGATTGAAAGGGATGAGGGCATAACAACTATTTGTTTCTGAAAAGTCCTCAAAGAAGAACTTAGGTCCACAGCCTTTCACCTTGTCATCCTACAGCTGGCCAAAAGAGATGCTGAGTGAGAACATGGGCACAATTAAGCCCTACTCCTAGAAAAATTTCTTCATGCAAATATCCTGTGGATTGTAGTCTACTGAAATACAAAAAGCCTTCTGTGAGCACATTGCCTAGGATATTAGTAACTGACAAACAGAAGTAAAATGTGGCAACACATTGTTCTCAAACTTAACAACAGACCTCATCTGGAGATGAGTATAGAGAAGAGGGCAACCAGGATGGTAAGAGCCTTGAATTCGTGACCTATTGGCAGTTGAAAGATCAGTTGAAGGAATTGGACATGTTTAGTCTGGAAAAAAAAAAGACTAGGCAGAAACATGATAGCTGTTTTCAAGTATTTCAAGGGCTATCATTTGGAAGAGAGGTTAGATTTGTTCTGTTTGGCAGAACCGTGACTAATGGGTAGAAGTTGCAAAGAGACCAATTTATTAGTCTTGATGTGAGGAAAAAATTCCTAAAATTAGAGCTGTCCAAAAGTTGGATAACTTGTCTGTAAAGGTGGTAGATTTCTCCTTCCTTGGAGGTCTTCAGACAGTGATTGTATGACCATTTATTTGTTATGTGTTAGTAGAGATATCTTTGCATAAAGGTGGCTGATGAGGTCTTTTTCAGCTCTAAAATTCAGTGATTTTGTAATTCATGGAATCAGGGACAAAATAATACAAAATAGTGGAGTGGCCAACATTTGTCTTTAGCATCCTTTTTTGTTTACTCTGATAGTCCTAAGCAAATATGTCCTGTAGACAGTTTGAAAGCTAGGTCTGGAACTCAGAAAGGAGATCAGTACTGGAAGTATAGATCTGCCGCTTATAGTAGAATAAACAGGGATTTGAATGGTTTAAATATGTAGGAAAGGAAGAAGAAAGAATAAAAATGACTCTGCAATTCTAAGTGGTAGAGTAAATAGAACACTGGGCCTGGAGGCAGGAAGACCTGAGTTTGAATTTGGTCTCTGACACTTACTGACCCTCAGCAAGTCACTTAACTGCCTGCCTCGGTTTCCTCCACATTAAAATGGGGATGGAGGCTATGTGGCACAGTGGATAGAGCAGCTGGACCTGGAGTTAGGAGGACCCAACGTCAAATACGGCCTCAGACGCTGACTAGCTATGTGACCCAGGGCATGTCGCTGAACCCCAATTGCCTCCAAAAAACACCTCAACCCAACTATAAAATGGGAATAAAAATGACATCTACCTTGCAGGTTGCCATGAGGGTCAAATGAGATAGTATTTGTTAATAGAATTGTTAGTAGAACAATGCCTAGCACATTGTAGACACTTAATAAATGTTTGCTCCCTTTCCTTCCTTTTCCCCAGGAGCTCTAAGAGGGTGATTGTACCATAAGCAGAAATAGGAAAATTGAGAAGAGGGGCAGTTTTCCAGGGAAGATGGTGAGTTGTTTGGGATATGGTGAGACTGTTTAAGTGCTGGCCAGATATTCAGGTGGGAATATCCAATAAGATGTTAGAAATTCAAGTCTAGGACCAGAGAAGACGTAACCAGCTACCTAACCCAGAAATCACCTTCTCAGTAGTTATTTATTATTTGTCAGATGCTAGATTTTCTTCCAACAAATGGGTCAGCACTTCTCTTCATTGAGTTTAGGGAATTTGTGTACTGGAACATCCCTGGAAATGTCACCATCGTACCTCATCACGCTCAAGGAAATGGCCAGAAAGAATGAATGGTGATGACTACTGAGAATGCCCCGAAATGGATTATTGGAAGATATTGGTCAATAACAATTTCCAGGTTTCTCTGGTCTCAACGTGTCGTTCTACACTCAACAATATTAACACACAGTACTTCAATACTTGCCTTCTCTCTATCTCAATTTATCTGAGGACTTAAAAGACAAACAAGAATGGAGTTTAGAGTTTCTATAGTGCTTTTCTCATAAGAGCTAAACTTTTCTGGGAATTATAAAGCTGGAATAAGGTAAACTCATGATATTATACTCAAAGTCAGAAAGTCCATGTTGCACAAGGTCTAGAGTGAAGGTGAACCAGTGACAGAAACATAATGTTCATTAGCATAAAGCATAGTCTCATAAAAGAGTCTGCCCTTGGTGGTTAAAAAAAAAAGGTTATTCTAGCTAAGGGAGGGAAGTATCATTCATATACTTAGGCATGGAAGCACTATGGTTAATGTAATGATTTTTTACTTTGTGAATTTCCTTAATGTTTCATACTTTTCGCGATTCAATGGCTGTAAGCTTTATGTATTTCTGAATAGTTGTTCCTACAATAACGAAGTACAGTTATATCGAGGGCGTGCTTGTCTCGTGCCTGTGACTGATACTACAGAGCCAGGCAGTACAACTTGCCAAGAGAGGCAGCAGTGCTCTCACCAGACTCTTGATTCCTTTTGTGAAATGCATCTCTCTAAGGTGGTGACATACGATGCTAGTGAGGAGTGTGCTTTCATTAACCCCACAAGTGTTGTTTTTTCCTTAGAGAAAGAGGGGCCATGAGAGAAGAGCCCAACACTCTTCTGTTCAGGGCCCTCTCTCTTCTGCAGTTCAAGAGAAAAGAAAGTTTTCTCTGTGTAAGAATCTCACATCAGTTGACCTGATACCAAACTCTTCAACCTGTCTTAGAGCATCCACTGCAAATACACTTTTTTTTTTTAGATTCCAGGACATGGCCTACATTCAATCTCTCAGTGCCGGTGCCCGAGAGTGGTTATATTGCCTGTGTTTATTCAGTGTTGGTGGAGCCCCCATTAAAAAAAAAAGAGCTGTGTGTCATATTCATTAAAAGGGCACTGGATGAGCAGGATTTCCACACAACCATGATACATTATGACAAGAAGAACTCCAAGGCATCACAGAACTGTAGGAACTTAAAAGAAGAAAGACATCATGCAACTACTGTAGACTGTAAGCTACATAAAGGCAGGGACCATGTCTTATCTCAATTTAGTTTCTTCCCCTGTCATCATGCACAGTGCTCTGCACTTGTGTGGAGAGGGGAACTGCTCTTAGAGTCAGGAAGACCTGTGTTCAAATCCCACATCAGACACTTAGCTGTGTGACCTTGGGCAAGTCACTTAACCTCTGTTTGCTTCAGTTTCCTTATCTCTACACTCTATGACCTTTGATTTAAGTCATAATTTCAGGAAATGTCTTATGACATCAGCATCATTTGTTATACCCATTCTCAAAAGGAACGGGAATTAACTATGCCACAAGTGTTCTTATGCATTACAGTTGGATCTACGTGTAATAGTCATACACTCAGCTTTTAGATGTGTACATGCACATAAACACACAAAGTGAACATGCGCCACCCACCCACACACCGATTGCAATTACCATAAATAGCAGCATCTTCAAACAAGAAGACAAATACTCGTCCTCCCTTGTGCTGTATATACCTTGTGGCTGATAGAGGAAACTCAGTAATGTATAAGAATTGGCACACTTTTATTTGGTTTATGGGTTGGGTTGTATTAAAGGTGTTATTTCTCTCTGCCTCTCTCCCACAGGAAATATTATGAGGGAAAGTTCCATTCCTGGCACACAGTCTATATCCATGCCTGTGTCCAAGAGCCTAGTAATATCAAACAGGAAACACAGCCATAGAACACCTAACTGGTGTCTTCACACATAAATCTATCATGCCAGTCATGTCAAACAAACTGATTTGGGGGTGTAGAAATAGCCTTTTACAGCAGATCATTGGAGCATGGGGCTGTAGACAAATTACGAAAGACCACTTGTTACTTGTGTCTACAGGATCCATTACAAAGACATAAGTCACTTGTCCATTCTGTGATTCCACTGTCTTCTCAAAGTAGTTGGTTTGGGGTTTGGTTTGTTTGTTTGTTTTATAATCTGGCCTCATTTCTACTCTTAGATAAGTATCTTTCTTCAGAGTTCTGTGACAACAAGTAAAAAGAATTAATCACTGAACAAGTAGTTGCTACCAAAAGATAATTTCTTTGTTTTAAAGGAGAAAACAAAAACAAAAACCCTTTATTTAAAGACAATAACAAGAATTAAGTAAGGGAGTATGGAATAGGGGCTATAGTAGTGGCTTTGGGATAAGAATACCGAGGTTCAAACCCAGATTTTCCATTTATTATGGGTGTGATTTTTGATAACCTTTCTGGGCTTCAGTTTCTTCATTTGTGAAATGAGGATGTTGGACTATACAACCTCCCTTCCGGCTCTCAATTTAGGTGATAATTTCAGGAAATTTCAGTAAGAAGGAAGCTATTCCCTCTCCAGTTTCTCCTCACTTTCACAATCAAGTCCCTGCTGGGAACTTTCTTCTCCAAATTGCCCCCACCCCTCAGTCTTCCTCCAGCAAGGCAGAAGCTCCAGAAGGGCAAAGGCAGTCTTTTGTTTCGCCTTTATTTTCATTACCAGTAAGAGCTTAATATGGGGAGATGGGTGGATAGTGGATAGTGGATAGTGGAGAAAGTGCTGGGGCTGGAGTCAGGTAGACTCATTTTCCTGAATTCGAATCTGGCCTCGGACACTTACTAGCAGCGTGACCCTGGGCAAGTCACTTAACCTTGTTTGCCGTAGTTTCCGCATCTGTAAAATCAAGTGGAGAAGGAAATAGCAAACCATTCCAGTATCTTTGCCAAGAAAACCCCAAATGGGGTCACAAAGAGTCAGACACTACTGAAGAAAAACAAAGAGTTCAATATAATTGCTTGCTTCCTTTCCTCCTCTTATAAAAAAACTCAAGTAAGTTGTCTAAGATGGGGTAAGGAGAGGGTCACACAGAACCCATTTCATATTTTTAATTTGGGCTGAAATTTGGATATCAAATGTAAAAATTTTAATTCCTAAGAAAATTGGAAAATTTTGAACAAGTTACACCTGATAATTGCATGTACCCCATATGCACAAGGGAATTTTTTCCCCCTTCTGTTATTATTGAACAGGATTTTCCCCCACTAGTGCAAAATCTTGCCACAGTAAATCTTTCGGACAAAGGAGTCTTAGCTTGGCCATTGAAGTTTGGTACCCACAGCTGGAGGGGGAAGGTGATTTGAGGCCATCACTTAGAAACACTCAAGGACACCCTGGGTTTGACTAGATTATCAGAATCACTTCTTTATCTCCCCACATTGCTTTAGCTACAGAGACCTTAAAGACTTCAAGAGTGTCTTTCATTCATGACAGCAATGAAATAGGGTTATTTTTGTACTAAATAAAAGGAAATGTACAGAAACTGCATGTTGCTCTCATTTAACAAGCAAAAAGATAAATTGAAAAAGTAAGGGTCCTTTTCAACTGAAGTCAAAATCCAAGCCATGGTCCATTTGTTGCCTACCTTTATCCATCTGTTTTTTATTCTAAAGTATTTGGGGGTATAAACAAAGGTAACAAAAAAAGGAATGTGAAAAACATGGTAACTGTAGTCATTCTTTTATTTTTTTGCCTCTTTTTGCCTTGGAATGCATTTTAACTAAACTCCCTGTTCATTAGAAAAAACAAAAGCAAAAACAAAAAAACCAAACCACTAGATTAGGAGTCAGAAGATTTGGGTTCTAATCCAGATTCTGACATTTACTTTGTTTGACTTGGAACAAATCACCTCCTTCTCTGTCTTTTTTCCCCCTTATCTCTAAAATGTGGGAGTGAGACCAAATGGTCTTTAAAGTCTCTTCCAGTTCTGGTGATCTATGAGGTGCCTCTCCAACTTCTTTCCTGGAGCTAAACCCATTCTCATTTCCTCCTGAGAGAATCCTTGACATTAAGCGTGCTGCTGAGTATGTAGCTGCCCGTTTTTATGCTTTCTCCTTCTGTTCTAAGAATTCGCAGAGAAGTATAATACACATTTACTTATTTCAGGAAAATATCACCTATTCCTAGAATGCTTTTCTTCTTCATCTCTACCTTTTAGCTTCATTTAAGGCGCAGCTACAGATATGCTGATAAATGTTTAACAACCAGGTTGAGGTGGTAGCTGGGGGAGGAGGGGAACATACTACATATAGGACACAATTTTAAGTTTAATCTGTTAAATTTAACATTTTCTCCATCACTTTCTTAAGTCTAGAAAATCAACAGAACAACCAAACAAGCCCTGTTGTATAGTGTTTGCCAATTTCTGAGGTGTAAATGCTCTCACTGAAAAATTTAAAAATCAGCTCTCTCTAGTTAGTAGTAGCTGGCTCCAGCATGGCCCTAGGCTCAGCTACTATGCCACTACCTGAAGCAGAGATCCTTAACTAGTTTTTGTGTCATAGACCTTTTTGGTATTCTGGACCCTTTCTTAGAATGTTTTTAAAATGCACAAAATAAAACATGTAGGGTTACAAAGGAAACCAATTATAATGAAACAAATATCAAAATATTTTTTTCCAAAATAAACGAGTTCATAGAAGATACATTAGGAATCCCTATCCTACAAAAAAAAAAAAAAGGAATCCCTATCCTACAAGAAGCCTTTTCTAATCTTCCTACTTGGGCTGTCTTCTTCCTCAAATAATTATCTGCTTATATATTGTACCCCCACATTACAGTAAAGTAGAACCCCTCTTTGAGGGCAGGAACTATTTTTCATTTTGTCTTTGTATACGTTATAACCCTGGTGTCTAACATGATGATTTGTCCACAGTAGGAACATAAGAAATGCTTCTTGGTTTGGACTAGGTAGTTTGTATTGGATTAAACCACCACACCTTTATTATTACAAATATGGAAGGTGCCAGTCATGTGCCACACAGTGGAAAGGACTGTTCCAATTCCAATTATGGGAGAGTGGTATTCTGAATGGTGTATAAAATTGTCAAACACTTCAATTCATAATTTAATGTGAATATGGTATCTGACTAAGACATAGAGCATGGGACTCTGATTTCCAATTTTGAGGTACGGTGGAATCTTATTATCACATAGCTCATAATTATACAGATTATATTCCATGTCAAAGAATGACCCCAGAATCTTGGTAGCTATGCATTGTAAGAGTCAGTTAGAACAGTTTGCCTATGAGATGGGTATTAGTCCCTGATATATGCTGTTTAAAGGTGTTTCATTCTATTTATAGGTTTTCTACAAATGTAAGTCATCTTTAACTTGACAAATACCAACTTTCACATGGAGAAGAACTTTTTAACTGGCAGTGGAAAGAAATGCATTTTGAGGGGCGTTATGTGTATGTGTGTATTTTAAATAATATAAATCTAAACTCTATATGTAACATTCAATTGTGGGAATGCAACTTCGGTGTGCTCAAAGGAGGGAATTACTGTCAGGGTGTGTTTCTTGTTTCTCTAAAGATCCAGGGAATCTACTCAACTGGCCTGGAGGAGTGGGGTCCCTGCAGAATTTCCAGTGCTTTGGAAGCCCCAAGGCAGAATTCTCAATGCCAGAAGGTGATTTAGAGGGCTATATTAGCCCATAAGCATGCCCATGATGACTAATGGAAACACTGTAAGATAAAAAAATATTATAGAAGACAAGGCAAAGATGAAACAGATTCCGACTTCTCTGGCAGGTCTAAATAATTTAAAAGCACAAAGCACAGCCTGCTAGGACGGGTTAAGCACATCCAGCTGTGAATCAGAAGACCTATATTTTATGAGTTTAACATGCTGGATAGTAACAAAGAAGGAGGGGATCAAAAACTATTTGAGAAGGGAAGATAACAGAAGGCTCAATACTTGCTCCCACTGAAAGATGTTGCAATGGCGGTGGAGACTACCAGTTATGGTCAGAGATTGCAGCTAAATGAGAAGAATACCTTTCAGTCCAATTCACCAGATGGAAATATTAAGCACCTACTGCATATATTTCTAAATGGTCTTCAGGATTAGATGTCATTATTATATGACTGGCAGAGTAGAAAGATAATGCTTATAGTTTCAATTTTATTCATTATAGTGAGAGAACTACAAAGGGTATAGGATTTAAAGCAAATCCATATTGCAGTGAAATGCTTTAGCATGGGATTTTAGGGTACCAACATTTCCAAGTTTAAAATAATTCATGTATCTCAGTTGGCTGGAGACAAGGAGCATAAGATGCTGGACTAAAGTAGGGGGAAAAATCATGAGACACAAGTAATAGGACTATTTATTTTTAAAAAGGATTCAAGCATCTCCCAGAATAAATTAGAAGTCCTAGCAGTTTGGGAAGGGTAGGAAGTTAAGATGATGGAAGGATCATTCTTCTAGATCAGGAAGGAAACAGATAATCTAGACCAACTCCCTCATTTTTCACTTGAGGAAATGAAAGTTCAGAGAAATTAAATGACTTGGTCAAAGTCACATAGGTTTTAAGTGGCAGAACCAGGATTTGAACTCAGATCTTTTAACTCTAAATTTATTATTTTTTTCTGTTTCACTAAGCCTGAGATGACGATGTGCCGCATACTTGGCACCTACTCACATAGACTTGCCTCAGAGATTCCTCTATTCCTAGAATTGTGGATTGAGTCTCTCCCAATGTTCCCAAGCCAAAACAATGGTACTTAAGCTGGGCTGCCCAGTGAAATCATATCATATAGAAGGAAGTGTGGAGCAGTGGAGAGTACTGTCTCTAGAATCAGATAACCTGCATTTACATCCTGCCACTGAAGCAAGATCCTCAGTTTCTTCATTTGTAAAGTGAGGAAATTAACCTAGATGGTCTCTGAGCTTCTTCTAGATCTAAGATCTTATGCCCTTATGTTAGATTACTAGGTATATGCCATGATATGTAGTCTTGGAATGACACATAATTAAGGCGCCTTGGATTCCAAACTAGGAGCATTGGCACCAGTTTTCAATAGTATGAAGCACTTTAGAGTTGTTAAATTTCCATTCAGCATCTTCACTAACTCCATAAGAACTTGCTCATGAGCCACTGACAACAGTGTTAACAGAACAACTCATGGGTTATCTAGTTGACCCACGTCATGTGAATCAACTTTGTCTTACGTTTCTCACTAATGATTATTACTTCGTATCACCCAGACATAAGTAGCTCAATATTACTTAAGACATTTGACAACCGGCTTCTTTAAGTAGTTTTTCAGGGTGGTACTTGGATTGTGGGATTTCTCCGTAGAGCAAGCCTTTCTCTTCAACAACTTTTTAATACTCATTTAGGGGAACATTGTTGTCCTTGCCACTGCTCAGTATTTATGCACCTAGGACTGCCTATGGCTATTGACTACAGAATTGATCCTCAGAGGGGAAACCTCTTTCTCTTTTTTTTCTAAAACATGTCGTATAAAACTGTTGGTTCTTATGACTTGGCTTTGGGGAATCAAGATGAAACTTCTGAACTGGGAAAGATTCTACAATTTTCCAGCTATATATTTGAGTTTCCTCTATTGACATGGTTATCTCCAGCACATGTTTTTTGTTTGTTTTCTTTTGTTTTTAGTTGAGTAGTGCATTTCTATGCATTTTTTTTAAAAAACTGGAGCTATGATGGGAACTTGGTGAAGAAATCCCCTGTACCAATGTGATCATTTGTATCTTTTTTTTTTCAGTTGACCTGTTATTTCAATGGTTTGGGGAACTCTTGGTGAGAAAATGCACTAAATCAATTCAGATGGGCACCTGCTCTGCAATTTATAGTCTTAGGAAGTGGCCTAGAACACTGAGAGGGTAAGCAAATTGTCAAACATATGTGCAAGAGGCAAGACACCATGCCTCCTCTCTGTGTATAGCCTATTTTCCCCCAATAACCTAGATGAGTATAGAGTTAACTTTATAACTGAATAAGCCTTATCCAGAATTGCTACTCATTGTGTTCCTGGTGCATAACACAGCGTCTGGCACATAGTGAACATGTTTATAAATGCTTGTTGACTAATTGACTTAGTAAAAGAAAACACAATATGGTAATCTATTATTGGGATAGAAATCTACTCCTTGTAATTTTAAATTGTCACCAAAACATGGTGACAACCCAACCCAAGTCCATAAAATCACAGTATTGGAGATTAGGAAGAAGGTCTAGATGATCCAGTCTAACCAATGCCAAAAAAAGGAATCCCAATTCTTGTATCCTTGATAAATAATTATCTTGTTTCCTTGAAGACCTGAATGAAGTAGGTCTCACCAACTCTTCAATTAAATTAGTACTTTGGACCATAGTAGGGATTGTAGGGAATATCGTAAAATATGAAAATTAGCCTATGACCTTATATATCTTGCCATTTTATTGATTGATTCTATAAAATTTCCAACTAGTATTCATGAAAATGCTAGGGTAGCTGCCATTATTACTTACTTTCAAATCATCTACTGTGTTTCCAACTTGCTCCCCACCTTGCTTATAGAACTTAAGTTCTGGAAATTCTCTCTCTTGGAGTGTCTAACAAGGTAGAAAACATTTGGAGGGTTGGAGGGCTAAACCTGCTAATGGAATGTATAGCTGCCATCTGAGGACCATCCAAATCAAAATTCGAGAGGCTCATGACCAGAAGGTTGGAAACCAGGTGCAGATTTATTGGCCAAAGCACCTAATGAAGGTGCAAAGAGGTTATCATGATCTGTGTTAGTGGAAAGAGTACATATATTGGCAAAATCTCAAACTTTTTAAAGGAGTATAGCATTACAACAATTATTGTTGCTTCATCTATCTTCAAAATTTTCCCAAACTAACTCCTTTACTAAACTTCCCTGTTTCTGTCTAGCACATCAGTATCTTTCCAGTCACCCTGGTTGGCAACCTCTGTGTCATCATCAGCTACTCTCATTCACTTGCTTTGAGGAATTAAGATAAAACTTCTGAACTGGGGAAGAGTCTACCCATCCAGTCTGTTGCCAGATTTTGTCTTTTCTACCTCCACCATGTCTCTAACATATATCCCTTTCTCTCACTCACAATTACCACCTTTTTTCTAGACTACAGTATTGCAATAGTCTCTTCTTACTTTGCCTCAAGTCTCTGCCCACTTCTGTCTTACCTCCCCAGAGCCATCAATATGATTTTTTTTTTAGAGTGCAGATCTGACCATGTCACTCCTCTGTTCAAGAAGGGTTTTACCCTTCAAGAAGGAGTCCAATTAAAACTCTCCATAAACTGGTCCCTACCTACCTTTCCAGCCTTTTTATGCATATACTTTATGGTCCAGTTCTATTGGTCAATAATATAAGATGCTTCATCGTCTGTCTTTGTACCACTTCCTGCCCCCATTCTGGGAATGCACTGCCTCCTTATTTCTGCCTCTTAGAAACCCTGGTTTCATTCAAGACTCAGATGAAATTCCCCCTTTCTTGAGACCTTTTCTATTCTGTGTAGCTACTAATGCCTTTGTCTCCAAAGCTACCTCATAACTATTTTTACACATTTTGCATCTGGTAGTTGCGTAGGGTGGGTGCTATTGGGTATTTATTCCCTTTTTCTGGCTTCCATGCTCATATGAACAGAACCTTCTTTCTTCTCTCATCTCTTAAGGTGTGACTTTCTTTTTACTCAACTCTTCATGGGCATCGTTTAGCTTTCCTTTTAAGCTGGTTGCTGAAAAGAAACAATGAGAGGAGTGAATGCCCAGGGCACCACCTCTAATACCAGTATGACCCAGCTTTCTTCCCACCAAGCTACTAAGTTCATTTTCCTAGGATAATCCAGATCCGTGTTTTTCCTCTCTTGTTCTGGGAAGTTATAAAATATGAAGCAATAATTATATTCTGTTTGGCTCAATCTCCCAAATAATATTCCCCTGGAAAATTTCTATCACAGTTATTAAATCTCTCTCATCCTGACATTTCACCCCTACTGCCTTTCCTTAACTGCATTCGAGTAATGAAACACACAAATCCACAATGCAATGGTTAACCAGCATGATTCATCATTAGTTTTCTGGAGTTGTAACAGGTCATTGCATTGATCATAATTCTTAAGTACATATATGGGTTGTTAGTCATTCATATTCTCTCAATGACCTCTTTTTAGTAATAACCACTTTATATTAGAGAAACTGACTTTTAAAATATGAAACTGTGAACCAGCTTCTATCATGCACAATATTTTCTCACTAGGTTCAGTGTTTTTTTTTAATAGTTGCTTTTTTAATAGTTTAATTTAAAATGTACAGTAGTTCCAACACTGCCCTGCTTGTCTGTGTTCCCTTCTGAACTTCCTTCTGTTCTTGATTTTTTAAAAATGATTTATTGATGCTCTTATTTCTTCACTTACCTTTTTGGCATCACTATCATTACTCTCAACTCTCTTACATCAAAAAGAAAAATAAAGGTCCTCTCTAGTAAGAAATAGTCATAGTACTGCAAAACAACTTCACACATTGGCTTTATCTGAAAATGGATGCCACATTCTGCACCTCTAGCCAATCACCTCTGTGCTAAGATGTGGGAAGGATGATTCATCCTTAGTCTTCTGGAGTTATAATAGATCATAGCATCAATCATAGTTCTTAAGTCTTTCACAGTTATTTTCACTTAGTCTTGTAGTGATTATACAGATTGTCCTAGTTCTGCTCCCTTCACCCTTCATCATTTTATACAACTCTTCTAAGATTGGCTTGAAATCATCTCTTCTATCATTTTTTACGTTGTTCAGTCATTTCAGTTGTCTGACTTTTTGTGATGCCATCCGGAATTTTCTTGGCAAAGACACTGGAGTGGTTTGCCATTTCCTTCTCTAGCTCATTTTATAAGATGAGGAAACTGAGGCAAACAGGGATAAGTGACTTGCTAGAGTTGCACAGCTAGTAAGCATCTGTGGCCAGATTTGAATTCATGAAGATGAGTCTTCCTAACTCTAAGTCCAGTACTCTCTCCACTGAGCCATCTAGCTGCCCCCTCATTTTTTATGCCATGATATTATTCTACTACATTTAAATACCATAATTTGTTTAGTTATTGAAGGGCATTGACTTTGTTTCCAGTATTTTGCTACAACTCAGTGTTACTATAAATATTTTATACATATGGATCCTTTCCCTCTTTCTTAAATCTTTGGGATATTACCTATGGGCAGCTATGTGGTACAGTGGATAGAGTGCCAGGCCAGGAGTCAGTTAACTGGGTGAGTTGTTTAACTCAGTTTCCTCATCTGTAAATAAGGTGGAGAAGGAAATGGCAAACTACTCTAGTATTTTTGCCAAGAAAACCCCAAAAGTAGTCACAAAGAGTGGGACACAACTGAAATTGACTAAACAACAGCACATTTAATAGTGGTATCACTGTGCTGAAGAATATGCCGTTAGTGACTTTCTGGATCTGATTCCAAATTGTTTTCCAGTATGGTTTTTACCATTTCATAATTCTACCAATCTGTCTTCCACGTGTCCCTCTAACAATGGTCATCTTTTTTTGTCATCTTTGCCAATCTGATGGGTATGAAAAGGAACATCAGAAGTTGTTCCAATTTGCATTTCTTTTATAATTACTATTTTAAAGGATTTTTCCACATGATTGTTATTTTGCTTTTATTTTGAAAACCATCTTTTGACCATTTATCTATTGAGGAATGGCTCTTAATTCTTATCAATTTGTGTAATGTCCTTTATATCCTGCATATCAGACCTTTATTACAGAAATTTGCTGCAAAGATTTTTTTACCTCAGGTTACTGTTTTCCTTCTATTTCTAACTACATTGTTATGGTTTATGCAGAAATTTTTCAATTTTATGTCATAAAAATTGTCCATTTTATCTTTATCGCTGTCTTTCCTCTTTCCAGCTCTTCCTCTTACTTTCTGGACATTGCCACCATTCTTCAGGGGCCGTCTCATGCTGGAACTTCCCTTGTTTTACCAGGCCTTCTCAACCTAGAATATCCCTCTGCCCTGGAATATCTCTTTACTTTATTGACCCCCTTCTCCTGTTTGGTGACTTCTTCTTGGGGACAGGATTTTAATTCACCTCTAAGCTTTTCTTCTGACTTTCTGATACCTTGTCCCTGCTTAGGCACTTTTTCCTCATTTCCTAACATCCCCATCACAGTCCCCTTTTGTGTGTTGTCCTTCCATTAGGATGTAAGATGCCTGAGGGCAGGGATTATCTCCTTTTTGTTTCATATATCCAGTGCCTTCCACATAGTAAGTGTGTAACAAATGTTTCTAACATTGTCTTTGCCTCTATATCCCCTGTTTGGTCAAAAATTCTTCCCCTGCTCATAGTTGTTAAAGCCATCTCTTTATCTGCAACTTTATTTATGGTATGATCCTTCATAACTAGGACTTGTATCCATTTGGTATTTAAGTGGTAGAAACTGTTGGTCTACCTTCCAGATTTCTCAGCAGTTTTTTGCACAATTCTGAGTCCTTATCCTTATCGTTGGCATACTTTGACTTATCAAACACTATGTTATTATGTTTGATTACTTTGGTTGGGTCTGTTCTGCTGATCAATTTTTCTATTTGTTAATCAGTTACAAATAGTTTTGATAACCACTGTTTTGAAGTATAGCTTGAGGTTTGGTTTTTTTTTTCATTAATTTTTTTTCATTATTTCCCTTTAGATTCTTAACATTTTGTCCTTCAGATGAATTTTATTATTATTTTCTTAGTTCTATAAAGTAACTTTGTGGTGGTTTGATTGGTATGGGATTTGATATAGAGAATATTTTAGGTAGTATTGTCATCATTGTTATATGGGCATGGCCTGCCATAAGCAGTTGATATATCTATAATTATTTAGTTCTGTCTTTATTTCTATAACAAGTGTTTCATAATTGTATTCATATAATACCTATATGTATTGGTAGTTGGAATCTTAAGACATTTTGTACATTGTTCTGTTATTTTGAATAGTATTTCTTTTCCTATTTCTTCCTGCTGAGTTTGATTATTAACATATAGAGAGACCAATGATTTTTGTAGATTTATTTCATTCTGCTGCTTTGCTGGTTATTGTTTAAATTAATTTTACCAAATTCTTTAGAAGTTCTTAAACTATTATGTAATCTACAAAGATTAATAATTTTCTTCTTTGCCTATTCTTGTTCTCTCAATTTCTTTTATTGTCTTATTGCTATAGCTGCCATTTCTAGAATTATATCAAATAGTGGTAATGATGGACATCTTTGCTTTACCACGATATTATCTGGAAAAGGCTCTGTTATTTCTCTATTATATATGATGTCAGTTCTTGGTTTTAATAGATTTTATTTACCATATTAAGATATAGTCCATTGTTATTCTTTTGGTCTATTATGTATTAAGTTTTCCTGAGCTAATCCTGCATTCCTAGAATAAATCCAACATAGTTATACTGTACACTTGTACAGTATAACTGTACAAATGCACTATGTTTTTAAAATGTAGTCTTTTTTACTAATATTTCATTTACCATGCAATATTTTCTCATTTACATTCATTAAGAATATTGGTCTACAATTTTCTTTTTCTGTTTTAGCTTTCCCTGGTTTGGGTATAAGGACCATATTTTATCATAGGAGTTTGATAAGATCTCTTCTTTCTCTACTTTTGCAATCAATTACGTAACACTTAAATTAATTACTCTTGGAATGTTTGATAGGGTTCAATTGTAAATCCATATCATCCTGGATTTTTTTGTCCTTTGGGAGTTCCTTTATGGCTGCTTAAAATTTCTAAACTTGAGGAATGATTGCTGGATCATCACAGTGGCTAAGGGGTATCATTTCTATTCCCTCTTCTGGATCCAGGAATGTAGTTGTTTTTTCCCAGGTGTATGTGGCCTCTAATGAGAGGGGTTAGGCTCCCTGTTTCAAAGTTTTTGCTTTATTAAAAACCCACCCCACTGTCCCCAAGAGTCATTTACATATGGCAAGAATAAAGTTTTCCCCAGAAATTGGAGAAGCAAAAAATGTATTCAATAAGAATCAGGTATGAGATAATTAATTTATTCCTGCACACAAAAAGAATGCTACTCATATCATAGGATACTCACAAGCACATATTTCACAAAACAAACTTTAAACACTATTCTGTAACTTAATTTATAACTGGTTTTATGAGTTAGAAATCTGATACTTAAATATCATTAGAACATAAAGGAGTTTGTGGGATTGCAAATTAAGCATTTCATTTCTTCCTTTGCTCTGTACTCTCACTCCACTCAAACCCCAAAATCACCCAAACTGTGCACTCTGCCACTTACACTGTCAACCACTAGTACATATGTAACTGTCAACTTCCCCAACAATGCCTCAACCAACCCAATGAGACCCAAGGCCATGGAACCTCTTAAACTCAAAAATATGAGTTGCAGAGAAGTAGCCAACTAATACTGGTAGAGGAAGTTCCTTCATTTAGTGAAAGCTAGGTGGAACAATGGATAGAGAGTTCATTCATCCAGGAGTTACTTATTCTAAGGAAATCACTAGTCCAGTCTCTAACTCCTGTCATCACTAACACTACATTAGAAAATGATTGTGTCCCATAAAATGAAATTTCTTCTTGTCTTTGTACACAAGATAAAACAATTCTACAACTCCTACGTTTACTTCTCAAAGAGAACCTACAAGCCAAACTTGTATTTAATTCCAACTACCTTTTGTCTTCTGGTTGCATTTCAAGTAAAGATATCAAGATTGATATGATTCAAATCCTTCAGAACACTGTTCACTTCTAAGGTCACTGAATAAAGATGCCAATTTTAGAGTTCTGATACAAATTATTATTTATAGATGGCTTAAAAACTAGGCAACAATTAACCTTCGTAATATTAATCTCATTTCCTGCTAAAATCGCTGTGGAAAATAAAGGGACTACACAGGACTGAGGACAGTTCTGTATTTTGCTTTTTTGTTAAGTTTTAAAAGTTGCCAGGTTTTGATCACTAAGTGGCCAAACTCTTGGTAATAAGCCATATGAAAGCTAAAAAAGAAAAGAAGAAAAGAAGAAGAAAGAAAGACAAAAGAAAGCCAAAGGAAAAAAAAACAGAAGGGATAGGATAGGATAATTATATTTCCAAACTTACCTAGAGGCCCAATTCCACAGAGGTCAATGGATTGCCTGGTGAGATCAGTTAATATGTTCCTCATAATTTTTCATACAGGTGGCTACAACTAAGTAGGTCATATAGATTTAAGCTTAGTTTGAAAGAAATATTTCCCAGGCATAGATTTATGGCACAAATACATGGCACTCTCTAAATAGAGTGAGGGTGCTAGGATTCTAAATCTTTTATACCTATCCACTCCATTTTCAACTACTCCTCTTAACTCTGGCCAAGATTATTTTATCATTGTCCAGAGAAGATGCCATTTTCAAGCTCAACTCTATCTGATTACCCATCTATACCTTGAATGTTCTTCTTTTCACACCTTTATGCAAGATCTACTCTTCTTTTCAGCTCGAATCACTCCTTTTCTAGGAAGATACTTCTGACCACTTTAGCACACTACATTCCTGCTTCTTTGAACTTCCACACTTCTTACTGTTCATATAATTCATATTGTCATTTACCATGTACTTATTTAACTATATCTCATGTATAACTTTCATCTCTCAAACCAGATTATAAACTCCCCAAGAGTAATGACTTTGTTTTCTATTTCTTTTGTACCGCCGCCACTACCCCGCTGTCAAATTAAATTAAATACTTATCTAAGGTAGGTCATTGCTTATAATTCGATCTCACAGATGAAGAAATAGAATTTACTGAAGAAGAACTAAACCAGGGCAGCTCCCATAGTGGTACTAGCTAGAATGGGGAGCTGGCCCAGATCAAGTTCAAAGTGCCACCAGGTGTTTCAGCCAGAGATTACCCCCAGAGGAGCTATTTTAGCCCCATTCCACAGGGGGCACATAAGCTTTGCTTGAACTTTATCTCTTGGCCTTTTTGTCCCTGGTGCTAGTATAGAGCAATGGAGAGTAGTAAAAACCACTGTGCTATACATGCAAGTATAGAGAAAAAAAATGGTGGCAGAAGTAGATTTGCAATCAAGAATGTACACTACCATTCGACATCATACTACTGAATACCAATGTCCTGTCAATGCTTCAAAAAAGAGCAAAGCTTTTGAAGTTTTTCTTGTATGGCCAAAACCTACTATGAAAAAATATATATTACAATTTTCAACCCAATTAATTGTTCTAGTTATAGTACCACTAATTTCTTATCTAGCTGATTAACTGGAGAATAATCCAAATACATTTCAAATGATAAATCTTTCATGATTTGGGAGATTTTATACAAATGTACATTTGACAGTGCTAATTTAAAGCAAATATCAAGCTTGATTAAACATTCCCAAGATAAGAAGGATAAACGATTGAATTATTTTATAGATTTAACCACCATTCAAAAGATGTTCTAAACAGAAATATTTTGATGTTCATCATTAATTTTTTTTAAAAAAATAATTCTTTGGGAAACAGCCAAGAAGGACTAAGGAAGTGAGTCAGGAATGTATGCACAAAACATTTGTATTCTTTACTATGTAAACACTAATTTATTTACTGAAATAATACACCATTAATTATTTAGGAAAGAAATTAGAATTTTGCTGAGTCTCCTTCCCAAAGAAAAATCATTAAAGTGTTCCGTGGCCATTGCAATAGCCAAGGCTATAATTGTTTCACATGTCTGCCTCTCAATTATTTGCTAAGTATTTATTCACTGAGAGCCATCACCTAGGGCTTAATCTAGCTCTGACATGTTCTCCAAAAAGTAAGCAAATACAAGCCTTTCTGCAAGTCATAGAATCACAGAATATTAAAAATAGAAGGGCCTTGAAGAACATCTAGTCCTAAATTATCATTTTACAAAGAGGGAAATAGAGGCCCCTAAATAGTGCATGATATCCCCATAATCACATAATAAGCACTGGCTCTTATAAAGGGAGAGAAAGCTTTTTTCTCTAATAGAAGATAGCTAGAGGAGTTAAATGATTAAAATTTAACTCTTCTTTAGAGTCCTTGTAACACTGAGACCAAAGAGTTAAATCTGAAACGGATCTCACTCCTGCTTTCTTTTTAGTGTGTTCCAATATACACGGAGCTCTAGGAAAGTTCAGGGAGCTGACTAAAGGGGTGGTGGCGATTAGAGATTAATCTTCAAATAGGGTTGCTATAAAAACTGAAATACAGAAAGATTTATTTGTAGAGCATATGACCTGCACATTTTATTAGCCATTCATCCTCCAATTTTCAGAACCTCTAGCAGGGCAATCTAGCTTCAAACTATAAATAAGGTCGACTTAAAGCAAACAGACAGGTAAACAGAGACAACAGAAGTGGGAGAGTACACACTGCCAATAAAGAATTAAACCCCTGCTCCCACTGGAGGGTGAGTGGAAACCACAGTCAACATCCAAGAAATATGCATCAGCACGTTACTCTCCAAGGTAGTGTTATAAATGAGACAGAGTGTCCAGGGATGGTTTTCTCCTGCTAATCTGAATTGGCCTCTCGATTTCACAGATATAAGGAAAAATGTACATTTTCTCTTTCATTAGCTTATCTTTAATTTGGAGAGATGGATGAGTCTGCAAACATTTCACTAATGTTTTTACATGATGCATAAATGAACGTACCATCTAAAGATAATTTCATTTTGTCTTCAAACTTATGTTGAAAATAACAATAACTAGAATTATATAAGCTTTAAGGTATGTAAAATACTTCACACGATATGTTATCTCATTATCTCTCTGACCAATGAAGCAGATGCCATTATTATCTCACTTATATGGATGAGGGATCTGAGATGACTTATGGATTCACTCACAAAACTACTAAGTGTCTGAGGCAGGATTCAAACTCAGGTCTTCCTGATTGCCAACTCCAGCACTCTAACCATTGTTCCACCCAGCTGCCACTAAATGAAATTATGGAAACTAATGGACAAAATGATAAATGCGCCAAAAGCAGACTGGAGTAGCCAATGTGATGTTGGGTTTGAAATTAATAAGGAAGTTGTTATGATTATTATTCAGTCATTTCAATCATGTTCAACTCTCCATGATCCCATTTGGGGTTTTCTTGGCAAAGATACTAGAGTGGTTTGCCATTTCCTTCACTAGCTCATTTTACAGTTGAGGAAGCCAAGGCAAACAGGGTGAGGTGACTTGCTCAGGTATCTGAAGGCAGATTTGAACTCATGAAGATGAATCTTTCTGATTCCAAGCCCAAGGCTCTATTCTCTATGGTGCCACCTAGCTGCCCTAGGAAGGGAGACCTGGACTCTAATTCTACATCCACCAGACACTTCCTTTGTGACACTCAGCAAGACACTATTCTCATCTATAAAATGGAGGGTAAAAAAATACACCTAGCTCAGAGAGTTATGAGGATCAAATGAAATAAAGTTCTTTGCAAACCTAAAGGAGCTATGTAAATGTGAGCTATGAACACCATCACTCTCATTATTAATATTGTTTCTTCCACCAATTTGGTCCCCCCCCCCACCTTCATGCTAACAAGGCCAATTTAGAATGAGGCTTTTGGTGGTACTTCACTAGTGAAACTCTCACAGATAAGGACCAAGACAGACCTAAACAACACTGAATTCAGTTCTTTAGCCAACAACGTTAGAGTGAATTTTAGTGTATGACAGAAACATGTGGCCCTTGCTTTTTCTTACATTTGAAACTGGGAACATTAACTTGACAGAAACATGTACTTTTCATTACTTTTCAAAAATCTTTGTGTGTTTTTTCATTTTAGTTTGCCTTTCTGATCTTATTTCCCTTGAAATTGTATTGTAATTTGTTTATGGTTGCTATAACTTACCTAGAGGTTCTGTGTGGCATACATAGGCATAGTGTCCTGGATTTGGACTAACAAAGATCAGAGTATATAACCCTATTCCTTTAAATCTCTCTATGACTTGGTTCCCTCATCTGTTAAAAATGAGATAACAATATTTATAGTACTATAGCAACAATCTGCTAGCAGCTACTGTGGCTGTGTAAAACCAACAACAACCCGCACATGGAGGACTGCTAACACTGGTTCTTTTGATCTGCTTTACTAAGGAAAGCAACTTTAAGGGGTTAACAAGCTCACTTTAATTAAACATACAAATATATTTTACTTAGTTCAGGAGGAAAAGCCAGCACCCTGAACTTCAAAACAAATACAAACAAATTACAAACAGAGACAATATAAACAGGCCAAATCACATTTCATCGTTACCAAAGAACCAATGGGTCTGGGTTAGCAAAGCCAGGAGGCAGTTACAACAGCTTGCCCAAAATCCCCTGTCACTCTTCCAGTGAGTGAGAGCCCCAAGGTAAAACGCCAACCTCTGAGTTTATATATCCTGTTCAGGGTCAAAGGGCATCATAACATGCGACTCAAACCCACATGACCTAAAATCATCACAAACATGCAACTCAAACCCATGTAAAAACTAGGCTTTCCCTCGAGGCAAGGAGATTATCAGAGACTCCTGATTTAATCAAAGAAACAAAGGCCAGATTCTTCAAGGGCACTTGATTAAATAAGTGCTCCAAAAGAGAAAATAGTAAAAAAAAAAAAAGTTCCACCTTAATTACTGATACAAGTACCCACCTCACAGTGTCTTTGGTGGCTTAAATGAGAATTTCTATGACAAATACTTCCCCAATTTTAAAATAGCCATGTAGATATCATCTGTTACCATCAATGCAGGTTGATCCAATAGTTCTATATAAAAGCAACTTAGCATTTGATTTGTTCTTTTCCTGTGAAATTCTGGGCAAATTGGGCATGTAGGAAAATAGATCTTTGGACCATTTCATCAAGAGAAAATGTCTATAAGATTAAAGTAGATCAGATGTTCCATACTCATTCAGGTTTTAAATATTTCCATGACAAACACATTAAGTATTTTTCTGACTACATTAACTGTTTTTTTTTTTAATGTTAAATGAACAGAGTAGTGTTACTGTAAGGCCGAATACCAGCATCCACTGTCCAATCCATGCTTCCTTCTTCCTGTCACAGAGCAAGAACTCGCATCTGGGAAGAAATAACTGTGCGGTGCCACCATCTAGAGCTCCAATGTTCTGGTTCTGTTGTTTTCTTATTGTTTTAAAACTAAACAATGAGAAAGCCCACCTTCAGGTTTGAAGGGAGCTTC
This sequence comes from Phalanger gymnotis, assembly GCA_028646595.1. NCBI lineage: Eukaryota > Metazoa > Chordata > Mammalia > Diprotodontia > Phalangeridae > Phalanger > Phalanger gymnotis. The sequence goes on from CM053623.1 coordinate 110,704,339, forward strand.
CTTTTGTCCTTCCTTCCCTCCTTTTCTCCCTTCTTCCCTCCTTCCTTCCCTCCTTCTCTTCTATCCCTCTTTCCCTCCCTCCCTTCTCTCCCTCTCTCCTTCCCTCCTTTTTTCCTTCCTTCCTCCCTCCCTTCTCTCCCTCTCTTCTTCCTTCCTTCCTTCCTTCGTTCCTTCCTTCCTTCGTTCCTTCCTTCCTTCCTTCTTCCTTCCCTCCCTCCCTTCCTCCTTTACTCTCTTTCTTTCACTACTCTTTCTTTCTTGGCTCACACCAATGAGGGGAGCTCCCACTGTGGAAACTTCTACAGTCAATGCAGATCAACCCTTCATTTGTAATTTGCTGTCCTATTGTCTAGCAAGAGGTTACATGACTAGCACACAGTCACATTGCTAGTATATATCAGAGGCAAGAATTAAACCCAGGTCTTGTCACCAAGGCTAAACCTCTATCTTTTAGGCAACATTTCCTCTCAGGATTATTCAGACTTACAATATAATTTTTAAAATTAATTCAACAAATATTCACCCTGTGCCAGGCATTATACTTGGCTCTGGCAATGCAAAGATGAACAATAATGTACTCCTTGCCCTCAAGGGACTTATAAATTAATAGCAAAAACTTCATAATAAACTGCTTCATGATTGCCTTTGTCCAAGAAATACTTTGAATATATCTGTGTCTCCTTGAGACAAGTGTTTTCTAACTATAATGTATAACTGGGTCAAAATGGACTTTTTTTCCATGTTATTAATGCAGACTAAAGAGAAAGTTAAGTATTATAGCCTTAATATGTAACTAGGTATAGTCCACTGAGTGTCAATTGATGGTTTCCTAGTAATTTCTCTCTTAATGCTCGCAAAATGATTTATTTGAAACAAATATTTTCATTAAACAGTAGGACAGAACAAATACCATACTTGTATATAGAGTATATGCTATTTAATTGCTTTGCAACGCATTCATTTGCTTTCTGGACTATAAATAGGATCTATATATTACACATAAGTAGAACAGATGTGAAAATAAATATAAATAATATTATTTTACATATTATATCATATATAATAATATAGAATATATATTATATGTTATAATATGAATATATTATATGTTATGATATAATAATATAGAATATATGCATATCATATATTATATACATAGTTAAATTAAAGTAGTCCCACATTACTATAAAAAGGTAAAAAATCATCAGTGCAAGTTTGAGTTGCTTGTATTATTTTCTCTCCTGTTTCCATAGGCTCTTGAATTCAGAGACCTTAGACATCCTCTAATCGAGCACCTTCATTTTACAAAGGTGAGGAAACTGAGACCCAGTGAAGTGGAGTAAAATGTTTGACCATGCAACAAGTTAGTGGCAGGGCAGGTATTAGAACACAAATCTCATAGAATCACAGAACTTAGGAATAGAAGGGACCTCAGCCACCTATTATAATGTCCATTTGAATAGGTTTCCTGAAAGGAATTCTGAAACCAGGTCTAGCCCAGTGTCCTTGCATCTACAGTATACACCATATTGTTTTCATTCTGTTCTTCTAGGATTTGCAAGTAAATACTCTTTTTGTTGGGAGGTAGAGAGGAAATAAAATCCTTTTGGGTTGGGGGATTATTTTAAAAATACATCATTATTGGTCTTGATACTTTTAGATAACTTGAAGAAGCATATTGTTCTCAACCATACTGGACCAGATAAATAATGGTAAGTTAAAAAAAAATAATAGCGTAGACCGTTAGCATACGAATGAAGGACAACAACCAAAACCAACCAGTAGAGAAAATTTTACAGCAAAAAAAGGCCAACAAAATAAGTAATAGGCTTTTATAAAAGCATATTCAACAAATATATCCCTAAAGTTCCAAGTACAGAAATGAGTACAAATCTTCATAGCTGACAGAAATAAGCAAATTCATTTGCAAGCTAGTTTTGCAAGCAAAACAATTCTCATTTTGGAGGGGAGGAGGGCACAGAAAAAGATTAAAGTATACAAGGCAGTTCACAGTCCTTGGCACTGTCATGCTACGGAGGATGGAATTTATCCCTGCTGGGAACGTCCACCATGATCTAGATCCTGCAAATGTCAGTTATTAGAGTGCAGGGAGCTGAAAGTTCAAGTGATGTGTGTCTGCTTATTAGGATGATTTACTGGAGTGAAAATTTTAGTACAATGTGGGCTTGTTGTGTGTCCTGAGTATATACATTTGGCTTCAGGGAAAGAGCACAACACCTAAGCATAGGCTGAGCAGGCAGCTACCTACATGGTGTGTTTCAAAGGACTCCAAAAACCACCCTAGGAAAGTTGCCAGACTAGTTGCCACAGCACTTGAGGAGGATTTGGTTTGTTACTTAGAATTAAGGTGCTGATAGCTGCTGTTGAAATGGAAGTCTGTTCTTTCTCTTGGAAGCCATTTTATTTCCTATTTTCTTGTGACTCTTAAAAAAAATTTGATGCCTTTTGATTTCATGTTATAGTAAATTCTGAATATACCTCCCCTCTTCTTGTCTTCTGCCATGACCTAGTAAAACCAAGTTTAAGCAAAACCCCACCCACACAAGGAGGGCATCTGACAGTATGGCATACCCATAGCTTTCCATCTTTCCAGCAAAAGGAACAGGTACATTTCCTCATTTCATCGATGGAAGCCAGACTGTTTGTTGTGATGACATTTGGTGTTGCATTTGATTTTTATTGTTTTTTCATTTACTTTATTGTAGTTGGTGTTTATTTTCATTGCTCTGCTAAGCTCATTATCAGTTCATTTATTTTCCCTGTGCTTCTCTGAATTGTTTTTTACAGCAGAATAATATCATATTCATATGTCATAATTTGTATAGTCATTTCTTAGTCAATAGGCACCCACATTGTTTCTACTTTTTGAGTAGCAAAAAAAGTACTGCTCTGAATCATTTAGTAGCTGTAGGACTGCTCTCTATTTGACCTCACTGATCTGTATGCCCAGTGCAGAGGTTTCTGGGTATGAACAGTCTAGTGACTTGTCTCACATTATTCCTAATTGAGTTCTAGAACACTGGACCAATTCATAACTTACCCGACTGTTTGTTATTCGTGGGTCTGTTTTCCCATAGCCACTCCAGTATTGATTTTGTTGTTGCTGTTCAGTTGTTTCAATTGTGTCCAGTTCTTCGTGATTCCATTTGGGTTTTTCTTGGCAAAGATACTAGAGTGGTTTACCATTTCCTTCTCTAGCTCATTTTACAGATGAGGAGACTGAGGCAAAAAGGTCACACAGCTAGTAAGTGTCTGAGGCCAGAATTGAACTCAGGAAGATGAATCTTCCTGATGCCAGGCCTGGTGTTCTATCTACCGGGCTGCTCATCTGATTAGCTAGCCAATTACCTAACAAAACCCTGAGGGAGTATTATGCTAAACACATAAACAGTTGACTACCTCCAGAATTAAGTTCCCCATTATTGGATGGGTTTAAGCAGAGGAAGAGATGACCTCATATCTATGGATATATAAAAGCTATCCCAAATGAATTCTGCGGTCACTTCTAACTCTATGATGCAAAAGGAGATCTTCAAGGTCTGGGGTTGTCAGTAGACAGTGAAAAAGGTATGGGGACTAAAAAGAGAACAGAGGAGACCTATAGGAGGAAAAGATTCACCCAAAACAACATTTGCTTACTCTACCATTTTGTCAAGCTTTTCAAATATGTCTGAGTGTCCATCTACCCAGAGAGGGTGTCCAGCAGTCTAACAGTTTTTGCTCAAACCACAATTAAGAGCTTCACCGAATGGAGTGCTGTTTTGAAAGCTTAGGACCTAGCAACTTCCGAGAGACTCCACAACTAAATCCAGTGTGCAAAAACTATCGGTATCCTCTTCCCCATTTTATAGATGAAAAAAATTGAGTCTTAGAGAGTGAAATGACTTTTCCACAGTTAGACTGCTAGAAAGGGTCAGGGCTACAACTCAAATCTAACTCATCAGATTCTTAACCTAGTGATTTTTTTTCTGTTGAACCACCACAGTCTTACAAAGTTCCTACTCTAGTATCTCCTCATGGTTTCTTCTCAGAGGCCATGCCACCATATTTGAGCTCTGGTTAGTTCTACCAAGCTGGAAAAGCTTTGAGTAGAAGTCTGACAGTGGGCTCTGGGCTACATTTTGGGCACTCATTCTGTACTTGAAATTTGGGGATATATTTGTTGAAAATGCTTTTGTGAAAGCTCATGAACAGGAGACCAGCCACCAAGGGCTGCCTTGGGTGGGGGGGGGGTTTGATCACAGGAGCTCACGAAGGCCATCTCCTAAGGGAGGAAAGGGAACAAGCACTTATTAAGTACTTGATAAATGCCAGGAACTGTACTAAGTGCTTTACGAATCTCTTTTTTTTTTCATTTCACCCCCTCAACAATTGCTTGAGGTATGTGCTATTATTTTACAGTTGAGAAAACTGAGGTAGACAAGAGTTTAAGTGGTATGCCAAGGGTCATACCACTTGTAAGCTTTTAACACAAGATTTGAACCTTCATCTTCCCAGCTCCCGGTCCAGTGCCCTGATGCTTTGGGGTGTGTGTGTGTGTGTGTGTGTGTGTGTGTGTGCCCGTGTGTGTGTGTGTGTGTGTGTGTGTGCCCGTGTGTGCCTGTATGTGTGTGTAGGGGTTGGGAGAGGTTGTGATCTTCATCACTTCAAACAGTGCCACACCAATGAAGTTCTGAATCCTTTACAGCATTGAAGTGTATTGTAAAACCTTAGATGTTTTCTAAAAAGATAGCAAAAGCATTTTCACCTCCCAAATATCATTAAGGGAAACCAGAATGGCCACGTAACTAATTATTTTTAATTAGACCAAGTCTCCAAAGTACAGAGAATGCACTTTGAGAAGCTTATTATGTAATTGGAAGTTAATCACGCCGGACTGACAAATAAAGTACCCTGATTGTCCACAGTCCTTTTAGGCTAAGGTACTTTTGGGATCTTGTTGGGGGAGAGAATGGAGATAGTATTCTAAGGAGATCTCCTAAATGCAATGGCTGCCCAGCAAGATTTGACAGAAAGCCAACATGCTTTCTTTCTTTCCTTCCTTCTTTTTTTCTTTTTTTCTCTTTCTTTCTTTCATTCATTCATTCATTCTTTCTTTCTTTTTCTTTCTTTTTTTCTTTCTTTCTATTTCTTTCTTTTTTCTTTTTCCTTTCTTTCTTTCCTTCTTTCTTTCTTCCTTTCTTTCCTTCCTTTCTTCCTTCTTTCCTTCCTCCCTTCTTCCTTCTCTGTCTCTCTCTCTATCTCTCTTTCTCTGTCTCACTCTCTCTGTCTCTCTCTCTCTGTCTCACTCTCTCTGTCTCTCTCTCTCTGTCCCTCTCTCTGTCTGTCTGTCTGTCTCTCTCTCTCTCTCTGTTTCTCCCTCCCTCTCTTCCTCTCTCCCCCTATTTTTCTTTTCTGTGAAAAGCAACGGATAACATTATGATGCTCAGGAATGCTTTTTTTTTTCATTTTTTCCCCTCAAAAACAAAAGACAAGAATAGTATTTGATATTATAGAAGAAATCATTAGAGGGGAATCCTAATTTGGTCTTAGAATGCTGGCCAGCAGCCAATACCCTATAAGAGGGAGAGAGACTTCAACATCTTGATGAAATGGAAAATTCTAATTCAGTAGGGAAGTCATTGATACACCTAGCAGTAATGCTCCAGCTTATTACCACCCACTTGTTTGTCATTTGTAAAGGAGGGAATAGTGGGATATTCAAAAGCACATTTGTTAGCAAGGCTATCATTCATTTGATTAAAGATGAAGGACTTCTTGTTCAATAAGCCTGATTTGACTTTTGTTCTGGCAGCATCAACAAATTGTCAGAATAGCAGAAGTCCAGTGAAAAAAATGTTGGTATTTGACGTTCTTTTGCGAAAAATCTGTACCTTTGCCTGAGTTTTCACTCTAGCCCAAGTCACTATTGATGTTGACAGTTGGCAGTGATCTAATATGTAATGCTAAACCTCTTTGAGTAAAGATATTCTGTTGACAGTTTGGAAATAAGTGCTAAGAGAAAGATAAGCCAATTCCTCTGGTTACCATGTTCTCCATTCATGCAAAGGTCCAATGTCATTTCCCTACCCAGAATAGACACAACACATTTTTAGTTAAAACATATCGCTTTGGTGAACACTTAGAAGAATGTAATTGCTGTCTCTAAAACCTTAAAAATCTCAACATAACTGGGTTGTCTCTGTATATGGTTAAAGCTATTTGTGTCATATATGAGCTCTGGGGAGCCTTTTGTGCTGTTGTGCTTAAAGAGAGCATTAACACTGGAAACCTGGGAGAAGCAACATGATATATGGGAAAGAGGGCTGAACTGGACTCTGACTCTCAATTTCCATATCTGCAAATCCTTTTCTATTTAGAGAGTGCTTGCTATCTAGCAAGCATTTATTAGATACCTACTATTTGCCAGGTGCTGTGACAGTCATTGGTGGACCAGTGATTGTTCTTTCAGGGAGATGAATTGCAATGCCATTATACTTGTTTTTAGTGCCCATGCCAGGAAGTTTTCTTAGAGGTGAAATTGCCTAAAAATGAGGCCTTCTTGGTAACTAAATTTCCTTGGATGGCATTCTACTGCAGAGCCAGTTGTTGTTCAGTCATTTTTTCACTTGTGTCCAACTCTTTGTGACCCCATTTGGGGTTTTCTTGGCAAAGATATTGGAATGGTTTGCTATTTTTTTTTCAGATCATTTTACAGACGAGAAAACAAAGGCAAAAGGGGTTAAGTGACTTGTCCAGGGTCATACAGCTAGTAAGTGTCTGAGGCTGCATTTGAACTCAGAAATCTGAGTCTTCCTGACTCCAGGCCCATTGCTCTATCCATCATAACCACCTACCTGATCAGGGAGGAACTGCCATCAATCAAATAGGATTTTAAGACTTAGAGTTGGAAGAAACCTTATAGTTCATCTAATAGAAACAAGTAATTCTGCAGATGAGTAAATTAAGGCACAGTGATGAAGTAACTTGGTGAAAGTCACATACAGGTAGTAAGTAGCGAGATGCGAGATTAAGATTTGAACCTAGGTCCTCTGTCTCCTCAGCTGAGTGATCTTTCCACTACACCATGATACTACTTTATCAATAGTTTGACAGATCAATTATCTCTTTAGTTCTGGTACTCCCTCTACTGATGCTAATCTCAGCCTATCCACATCTTCTATTCCTGTGTAATTCTCACCCATGCCTTTCAATAAATCCTCCTCAGAGAACTTACCCAATGCAGTGGGAACTTTCAGTTCTTTTAATTTTTTTGTATGCTTATATATATTATATATATATAATATATGTATGTATGTATGTATATGTATAGTATACATGCTTCCAGGATGTTCATCTGTTATCCTTCACTCCTGATACATGACCGCGTTAACAAAAGTGTACCTTCCTAGAATAGGGATGTGATGGTACCATGACACTCTGCCTTTATCAGAACTCATTTGGAATATTGTTTTCATTGCTGGATACCACAGTTTAAGAAAGACATTGCAAAGAGCTCATTTCTGGCATGATGGCAGGAAAAAAATTCTCACAGAGCTGTCAAAAAGTAAAATCAGCACCCTAGAGGGAAGGTGGGTTCATTCTCCTTGGAGGTCTTCAAGTAGAGGTTGAATGATAGTTTATTGGTTTTGGAAACCAATAATGGAGACTCCTTTCTAGTTGGATCAGCACTATAGGTCGAGAAGGGTTTCGAAAAATTTGGCAATATTAAAAGGTTTCTGCATGGGCAATGACCAAAAATTAATTAAAAATCAAATGTGTAATGAATCCGAGGTGTTTCTGGCAGCACTTGCCAATGCTGCATCAAGCAACTTCGCTTTAGCCTTGGCTCTGAACACAAAACATGTGCACTTTGCACTGTACGTGCCTTCAGGCCATGTAACCCGAATGAACACTGCCAAGAAGAAAAGGGGTCTGGAGTAGAAAAAGTTTAAGAAGGCTTGAACTAGATGACCTCTGAGATCCCTTCCAACTCTCAAGTTCTGTGATTCTATCACCAACACATTTCCTTTCCTGGTAATACAGGTCATTGATGATAGCTTTTATGTCATTGCTTACTCAAAAACCATCATTAGTAATATGCTTCAGTCTTATCCCACAGCTGCCCTTTGGGACACTTGTTATTTAATTTTCCTGAGATCATAAAGCCATATAGCATCGCCAGGAGAATACTGATTTTTTAAAAAGGTGTTTTGTTACAATGAACAACTTGGGGTATCGAAAAATATTGAACAATTTTCCTTTTACACCCCAGCTTGAACTCCTCTTTGCATTTTATTATACTGTATACTATACATATACTATGACACTTGTGCTAACTTTGGCCTAACCATTAATACTAAGAAAACACAGGTGCTTCATCAGCTACCACCATACCATCCATATGTGGAACCATTGGTTACAACAAGTGGAGAAATTTTGAATGCTCTGGATAAGTTCACTTCCTTGGACAGTGTACTTTCAAAGGGTGTGCACAATGATAGTGAGGTTGAGACACATGTTGCCAGAGCTAGCTTAGTGTTTGGGAGGCTGTGAAGGGAAGTATGGGAGAGGAGAGGTATTAGACTGACTACCAAACTGAAGGTCTACAGAGCCATTCAGCTGACATCATTGTTGTATGCCTGTGAAACCTGGACAGTCTACTAGCACCATGCCAGGAAACTGAATCATTTCCATTTGAATTGTCTTAGGAAGATTCTGAATATCACCTGGCAGGATGAGGTTGCAGACACTCTCATTCAAACTCTGCTTCAGAGAGCACAACCCTGATGGACTGGCAACATTGTTCAAATGCAAAACACAGGCTTGCCAAAGAGGCTATTTTATGGACAACTCATACGCGGCATTCATGTGGTGGTCAGAAGAAGTGCTACAAAGACACTCTCAATGTCTCTCTTGAGAACTTTGGAATTGATTGTGTGACATGGGAGACATTGGCTTAGCATGGCTGTGCCCACATTAGAGAAGGTATTTGGCTATATGAGCAAAGCAGAATTGAAACAGCTCAAAGGAAACACAGGATGCACAAATGTGCACATGTTCACATGGACTATTTGTGCCTGACCTGTGGCAGAGCATCCCAAGCTTGTATTCGTCTGATCAGCCACAGTCGAACGCACTGAAATTTAATTCTAGCATAGTGATGTCATTTTGGTCTTCTTCAAGAACAAAGGACAACAACCAAATGTGATACAACCATTACAGAATGAAATGGTCTCCAATGTACTAATTCAGTGAGCTCACTGGCTAACTGTACATTGTAATCTGAACAATATACATTTTTCATCAATGTTGTTTTGACAGTTGTAGACGGTTGTAGCAGTTTCTTCCCAGTCCTGCACTGTGTTGAGGAAAGCTGGTAGAATTCTGAGTCAGCAATTAGAACAACACCATTAGCAAATAGGAGCTTTTAAAGAATCTTGCCATCAAAAATGGTAAAGAATTCTTTTTATATTTGGACTCTATGCTGGACTTCTGCAGATATGCCTGGGGTGAGCCTGCCTTCCATGTTTTATGTCTAGATTGACTCAGAGAACCATTGAGCAACATCATCTACAAACTGTATGTCATACAATATTATGTGGGGGAGGGGGCAGGTAAGGGAGTAAGCATTTACATAGTGCCTGCTACGTGCTAGGCATCATGCTAAGCACTTTTAACAAATGTTATTTTGTTTGTTCCTCACAGCAACCCCGCAAAGTAGGTGCTTTTATTATCCCCATTTTACAGTTGAGGAAACCGAGGCAATCAGAGGTTAAGTGATTTTCCCAGAGTCACACAGCTAGTAAGCGTTTGAGGCCAGATTTGAACTTAGGTCTTCCTCATTCTAAGCTCAGTGCTCTACTGACCTGCCTTATCTGGTTATGATGTTAACATACTTATTAAGGTTTTCATCAAGCAAATATATGTGTGTGAGTGTGTGTGTTTTCATATATACATACACACATATTTTTATTTATATATGTATATATATTATATATACACCCTACCAGCTACCTTATCTGGTTATAATGTTAACATATTTATTAAGGTTTTCATCAAACAAATATACATATGTATGTATGTATGTGTGTGTATATATACACACACATATATATATACATATATATCCTATCAGCTGCCTTATCTGGTTATGAATTTAACATATTTATTAAGGTTTTCATCAAACAAATATACATATGTATGTATGTGTGTGTGTATACATATATATACACACTATATATATATACATATATATATATACATATATATCCTATCAGCTGCCTTATCTGGTTATGAATTTAACATATTTATTAAGGTTTTCATCAAACAAATATACATATGTATGTATGTGTGTGTGTATACATATATATACACACTATAT
>CM053623.1:110714822-110737322 GCA_028646595.1 Phalanger gymnotis
CTTATCTGGTTATGAATTTAACATATTTATTAAGGTTTTCATCAAACAAATATACATATGTATGTATGTGTGTGTGTATATATATACACATATATATATATCCTATCAGCTGCCTTATCTGGTTATGAATTTAACATATTTATTAAGGCTTTCATCAAGCAAATATACGTTTGTGTGTGTGTGTGTGTGTGTGTGTGTGTGTGTGTATACACATACATATATATATAAAACTACTCTAGAGTACTAGTAATGATCTTCCACTGTAAGTTATACATACATAGTATTATAGGAACTTGCAATGTTATTGCTATTATTACTACTCTGAAGGAATCTGTTCAAGTCTAGGCTCTGGCGGTTACTAGATGGATTACCTTGGAATTAACTTGAGCCATAGTTTACCCTTCTGTAAAGTAAGATAGAGAGGTAGCTTGGCTGGAGACTTGGCCTTGGAGTTAGAAAGACCTCCCTCTCATAGGTAACTAGCTGTGTGCCTAGGGGCAAATCACAACCTCGCCATGTCACAGGTAATTCTCTAATGTTATAAGTTATAAATGGGTTGCCAAATCCGCATTAGTGAAAGAAACTTCCATATTGGGAGTTACCTATGCCATTGAATTCACAGGTCTAGACCAAAATAAGTAAGTAAATAAGGATTCTCATGGGCATACTACCTATCAAACTATTTTACAACAAGGAAAGCATTTTGTATACAGAACCTTAAAAACCCTGCACGTAGAAAACTGACTCTCCTTATGGAAGCTTATGCTGAAGCCATGTGGCTTATTGTGACTATCCAAGCAGTCTTTCTAAGATCCAAGCATAATTCTGACTGGAAAAGAGAACACTTATTATTTGGTATAGAACCAATGGAAAGTAACCAGGGTACCGGAGACTACCGTATTTCACAGCATAATCATTGCCACTGCATAATCATTGCACCCTGTTTTTTCAGTCTGAAAATCGGTTCATAACCTTTCATCTCATAATCGTCACATGGTATAATTCTTTTCGTCATGCTACTTAAAAGGTAAACAGAGCAGCAACGTAGGCACCAGTGGCATTTGTTAGAATATGCATTTATCTCTTGTGCATTGCTAAGCCTCCAGCCTAAAATTCTCAGTACAATGGTATTATCAGTATATTTCTGAGAGCAGACTTTTGTGGTTTGTTTGGAGTGCTGCAATACTAAAGGTATTGTCACTCAACCCAATGAAGAGCAGTAAGTGCAAAGCTGCCTAGAGTATGTCACGTGATATGTTAAGACTTGCATCTCCCCAATTTTAATGTATATTCATGAGTGTTCCATGCATCCTAATCTTGCACCAAAGACAGTTTAGTAATAAATCATTTTTAAGTAATACTGGCACAATTTTCTAAAAAGCTTCACATAATGGTCGCACCCCACATTTTTGCAAAAAAAAAATTGGCATAAAATCTGTGACAATTATGCAGTGAAATATGGTATCCTATATTGATGTAGCTAAGAAGGGTAGGTATAGAGGCAACATTCATCTGCAGATTTTACCTCCATAAAAGTAATAATTTTCCTTACAATTAGAGCTATCCCAAAGTGGATGAAGCTGCCTTACAAAGCTATGAATTTTCAATCACTAGGGGCATTCAAATACAGGATATAGGACTTCTAGTCAAGGATAGCATCCTCAACACTTAGTATAGTACCTTTCACATACTAGGTTGGGTTTCTATTTGAATACGGCTTTAATCAGAAAACCTGTGAGGTCCCTTCCAACTCTTAGGTTCTGAATTCCATGCAGAATGTGGAATTATTTCATTCTGTCAGTGTGATGAAGGCAATCAGGAAATTTGTTAGTGGTACATAGGGGGAAGGGTGACTTTTAAAATGGCCTACTTTGAGAAATAAAATCAATGACATAAACAGAAGGGTATAAAAAAAGATTAATTTTCAGAGAAAGAGATGACTTTCTGGCATTGTTACTATGAAAACAGTTCAGTTAAGACATAAAATATATTACAACCAATTTTTGATTCACAACAAAATAAAGTTTCAAAAATGTCCAAATAATCCCCTTATTCCTATGAGATATTTATGGCAGACAAGTGGTTATCCTACCACCTTAGCCTCAGGTTTTCACAATTCAAACAACCAAAAAACCCATTCATAAAACCTCCCTTGATCATCCATGCTCCCTTCCCTAATATTTGTAGGAATCTCCTAGTCCCTCTCCTAGCTTTCCTCTCCTCTTTTACAACATTACTGTATTAACCAGAAATTATTCCCTTGCAGCAATCTTGATGTAATTGAAGCAAACCCCTATCCTCACACCAAACAAGGAGAAATTGAATAGTAAAGAAAGGCTGGGTAGTTGTAATTATTTTAGGCCTGCTGTCTAATTTTTGTTAGGTCCAATGCTTAATTTCCAGTAGTTCTTTGGGCAATGGAAAGATAAGGAAGTGATTCCTCCCTTTTATATGCTATCAGGTTCTCAGAGACATCCTCCCAATAACAAATATTTTTCAAGTGTTTTGAGGTCTTTTGAGGAAAGGTGCAACTCCACCCCACCCCCATCCCCAAAGTACAGACATTCCTTTTTAATTATCTTTAACTGATAACCTGAAAACACAGCAGGCCAATTAAGTTTAAAGCAAGGATCATTAACCTGAGTTCCATGACTTAATTTTTTTTTTGGCAACTGTATTTCAATTTAACTGCTTTCCTTTGTAATACTAGGTATTTGATTTCATGCATATAAAAACAGGATTATGAGAAGGGGTCCATAGGCCTCGGTAGATTGTCAGAAGAGTCCATGAGGAATACAAAAAAAGTTAAGAACCCATGATCCTAAGGGACAGATTAAAGACCAGAACTCCATAACAGGGATAGAAACTAAGCTTCCTTTGGAGTTTGGGCAAAATCTTTTGTATGCAGGGAGTTGGGGAAGGCGTTTCCCTCTTAATGGTGGAGGTGGCTAGCAAGCTGGGGGAGCCAGTTGGTTTTTGCAAAGTTTCATTAAAACTTGAAATCGATGCTTTCCTAGAAAATCTGGATTCATCACTTATGGCTAGTTGGTTATAATGCTTTAAAGATGTTAGAAAACAAAGTTGGGGGTAGCTTTACGTGAGGTAGACTTGTACTTTTAGGGTGCCTCTACAACTAGATACATGCATTGCTGAAAATGGAAAATTATAGGACTTTATTTCGGTATTCCTGAAAATCATGGGCTACATAATACCAAATATCAGAATAATTGTAACTTACTGCTGACAACAGACAAAATATATAGTTTTATGAAGAAAGTCCTATATGTCTACTTTAATTGCAACCCTGCCACTGTGAAGTTATTAACAATAATAACATTTGGTAGTTAAATGGCCACAGGAGACATTTTCTTTTTTTATAAAAAAAAGTATTAATATTTAGCACTCAATTAACTAAAAATGACTTGTGCACTAAGACAATTAATATAGATTTTGACATAAAAAACAGTTGCTGGATTGAGAATTTTAATTTAAGGCTTAAATACGGTGTTCTACTAAAGACTGTTATTTTGCAACCTATAATTTTGCTAATCAGTAACATTCTACTTTTTTTTCTTCTCATACTGTTCCTCGAAGTTGGTATTCCACCTACTGCCTCCAAAAAAATTCTCCTTCAACCTCTCTCTACCAATTCTTAGGTTCCTTCAAACAATTCAGATGCTGCCTCCTATAGTAAGCCTTTTGGATAGGAGAAAAGTCCTCCTGGTTTTAAGTACTTCTTTTATTATGTGGTATTTTCTTATCTGTGAACGTACAGAATCTCCTCTGTTCCTTCAGGGCATAGACCATTATTCCTTTGTTTTTGTATCTAGAATACCAAGCATTGAGTAGTCAATTAATGCTTATTGAATTAAAAGTCCTTATGGTTAAAAGTTTGGTGAAGTAAAACTCTACCCTAAATATAATCCTTGGCGGAAAGGGCCTGGGACTCTCCTCTTCAGTATAGATTGATTAACCCGTGAGAGAATTTGAGATTGAGAGGAAAAGAAAATATATTTCTGTTAATTATTAAAAAAAAATAGAGACGGGATTTGTTATAAATATGAAATGTTGGCTGCACTTTTCTTTGAGGTCACTGCCTTATTAGTCTTACTTAAATGTTTTATTTTGTGGATAGAACCCTAGACCTACAGTCGGGGAGACCTGAATTCAAATCCAGCCTCTGACAATGGCTGCATGGTCTTGGGCAAGTCACTTAACCCTGTGTGCCTCAGTTTCCTCATCTGTACCACGGGAATAACAAGAGTACCTACCTCCCGCGGTTGTTGTGAGGATCCAGTAAGGTAATGCTTATAAAATGCTTAGCACAGTGCTTGCTGTATAGTAAGCCTTATGTAAATATTAGCTATTATAGCTATCATTATAATTATTACACGAGACCTCTCACGAGGGGGGAGAAATCTATAACTGTAATGTAAAAACAAAGCACAAAACTTTAAAAAAAAGACATTCCTCATTAAATATTGAGATGATTGATGACATCTCCTTGATGGGGTAAGTAAGAAGTATGCCCTTGGTCTGGGGACTTACCGACCCTTCAATGGGTACGTGTGATTGAGTAATGGCTATTGTGCATCTAAACTGAACTCTTGGGTTTGGCC
This sequence comes from Phalanger gymnotis, assembly GCA_028646595.1. NCBI lineage: Eukaryota > Metazoa > Chordata > Mammalia > Diprotodontia > Phalangeridae > Phalanger > Phalanger gymnotis. The sequence goes on from CM053623.1 coordinate 110,719,442, forward strand.
TCGAAGAGGGGTCATCTCTCCAGACTAAAGCCATGTAGTGCTGAGGAGGGGCTGATCTATGATAGAATGGGGATTTCTTTATTGGGATTTTCCTTTATCAAAGCTATCCCAGGTTGTCTCCAACAACCTCCACAAACAACCACCAAGACCAAATACAAATAGTAAGAGAAGGAAGGGATTAGGGAGGCAGAGTCACAAATTCACCAATCTATTTACTACTCTTACCTCTCCCATCGCCTTGGTGCCTTCCCCCTTACTTCACCCCTCCCCTCCAGGGCTCAAGTGCACAAGCGCAATCGCCAGAGGTTACTTTTTTCCCAGGAGAGATACACCACTTCCTCCTGTCTTCTGATGCTCCAGAGAAACCGACGCCTTAAAAGGAAGGGAAATGCTGCAAAGGCGGCCGCCCTGTTCCAAAATACAGGTAAGAAAGAGAAATGTAGAGACAGAACTCTTAATACATGCCGTTTGACTCATTGACTAGCAGAAGTAAGAAAGAGAGTGAAGTGACTTGGGTTCTAACACTACCCCAAATACTTAGCTGTGCGACCTTGGGAAACCTCAGTTGCCTTGTCTGTAAAATGGGGATAAGAGTGACGCCTACTTTGCTGAGATGCAATGAAGCTCAATGAAATGAGCTAATCCGAATATGAAGGATTCACAAACCGTAATTAGCGTCATATACATGTTAGCTATTAATATCTGCGGGGAAAAAAGGTACAGGGTAGAGGAAAGAGAATGTGGCCAGGTCATCAAACGAGGAATGGACTTTTAAAAGCAATGTGTTTGATGGTGTGAAGAGATCATATAATGCTAGAAGGAGTTTTTAACCTGGAGTCTGTGAACTTGTTTTGAAAAATAAAAAATGTGTGTATGTGTGTGTGTGTGTGTGTGTGTGTGTGTGTTCATGATAACAATTTCAATATAATTGGTTTCCCTTGCAAGACTGTATATTTTAGTTTATGTATTTAAAAAGGCAGTATTCTGCGATTGGGCTCCATAAGGTTCGCTCAAATTCCAGAGGGGTCTCTCAATACACAAAAAAGCTGTGAACCCCTTCACTCGAGGTAAGTTGCGGAAAAAAAATTTTGGATAAATACATAACATTACTTTGGTGGGGTTTTGATAGGAACAGGATAAAAGGCAGATTGAAACGAGGTGTCTAAGGTTAAGTAGGTGCTGTGGGGTTAAGGGGTGAGGAACTGCCAAAGCCTGCCAAAATCTAGGCATCTTCCACATCTGGGAGGGCAAATGATAGCAGAACCTGTTCTGTTGAGATTGGAAACGAAGAAAGAGGTTAATGATGTATCTAATTTGAGCTGGACATTTTCCATTCTGATTTTTCTGAGGATTGTTAACTTTGGTGTTTTTGTTTTTTTAATTTGTTGCTTAATCTCTGGGAAAAGACTGAAACTTTATCAGTATGAATGCAGGTTGTTAAACCACACTGATTTATTCTTAATGCTTGTATTAAAGTATTTGTTCTTTAATAACTGGCAATGCTAAATTATTTTAAGTAGAATGTTGTTCTTATTTTTTCATTTTGAATTAACACAACTTTTTAGATAAATGTCTATAACATCTATTTTTTTTAAACACATTACTACTCTTTCTATGTGGTCAAATAAATGGCGCTTTACATATGTTTGCTCCATGAACATCATGAATTACCATTAAATCTCTAGTTTGGGGAAGGTGGCAAAAGGAAATGGTGAACGCAAAGCTTGCATGGCCGGCTTGCTTATATACATGTGTATTGTGTAAACAGTATTTTATTTTTTCCAATTACAGGTAAAGATAGTTTTCAACATTCTTTTTTTTTTTATAAGATTTTGAGTTCCAAATTTTTCTCCCTTCTTCCTTTCCCTCCCCCCAAGATGGCAAGCGATCTGATATGGGTTATACATGTGCAATCACGTTAGACATAGTTCCACATTAGTCTTGTGAAAGAAGAAACAGAGTAAAAGGGAAAAACAATGGAAAAAAAGAGAAAATAGTGGGGTTTGATTTCAGACTCCATAGTTCTTTCTCTGGATGTGGATAGCACTTTTCATCATGAGTCTTTTGGAATTGTCTTGGATCATTATATTTCTGAGAAGACTTAAGCCTATCATAGTTTATCATTGCACAGTGTTTGCATGGCTTTTTAAAGAATAAGCTATGCCCTAGTTCTCCTTGTGATGCTGTGGTGGGGTAAAATGAAGAAAAATAGATGAGTCCTTAAGGAATATGGCATATATCTTTAGGATTTTAAAGCTCCTGTGAAAGATGTTTCTTACTCTCACTATGAATCTACTACCATTTCACCCTGAAACAATACTTAAGAAAATCTAATTTTTTACTTTTTCATTCATTTTACAACCTCTGGCCTTTATTTCTTACATTGTGTGTCTATATCTATACATACATGTATGCCCTCAAATAGTTTCCTCTATTGGTTAGATCATTAACCTGTTTTGCAAAAATCCTATCATTTTAAGGCCTTATAATCTCTCCTATCACTTCAGTTCAAAGCACGCTTATTAAGTGCTCACTATGTACAAGGCACTTTCCTAGTGCTTCCTATATAACGACAAAAACGAGACAGCCTCTACCCTAAATGAGCCTTGACCTTTAGTTTCTTCATTACTGAATGGAGATAATATTTCTTATGCTATGTACCTTGCAGGATTTCTTTTTCTAACTTCATATTTTTTTTTCAGTTAAAAATATTTTTCTTCATCTCATTTCCTCCTTGAAAAAAGAAAAACAAAACCTTTGTAACTAATTCACATTGTCAAGCAAAACAATCCCACATTCTCCATATCCAGGAACTGTATTTCTCACTCTTCACCCTGAGTCTGTCACCTTTCTTTCTGGAAGTGGGTAGCATGCTTCATCCCTGGTCCTGTAGAATCATGGTTAGTCATTGGGTTGATCAGAATTCTTAGGTCTTTCAAACTTGTTTGTCTTTTCAATTTTATTGTTACTCTATAAATTGTTCTGTTTCTGATTACTTTATCAATTCATACATACAAGGCTTCCCAGGTTTCTTTCAAACTTTTATAATTTTTTTTTACAAAATAATGATATTTCATTACATTTATAGATCATAATGTGTTCAACTATTCCCCAGCTGATAGGCATTCTTTTAGTTTCTGTTTCTTTGCCACCAAAAAAAGAGATGATATAAATATTTATGCTCCTTTTACCTTCTAATTGCCTATCTTTTGTCCTATAGATGTAGTAGTAGTACTGTTGAGTCAAAGGGTATGCAGAGATTAATAACTTTTGGGGTATAGTTTCAAATGTCTTTCCAGAATGTTTAGACTAAGTCACAGCTTCACAACAACACATTAATGTGCTTATTTTCCTATAGCCTTCCCAATGTTTGTTATTTTCAATTTTTATCAACTTTGTTAATGAGATAGGTATGAGGGTGGAACCTCAGATTTGCTTTGACTGTTATTTCTCTAATTGTAAGTGATTTGAAGCATTTTTCCTCCTATGGCTAATGATAGGTTGAATTTCTTCCTTAGAAAATTTCCCATTCATAGCCTTTGTCCATTTATGACTCTTATTCTTATGGATTTGAATCAGTTCCATATATATATGTATGTATGTATACATGCATATACACACACACACACCCTCATATATTCTCTATGTTGTGAATGAGAAATTTATTAGAAAAACTTACTGCAAAGATTCAGGTTTGTTTCTAGGAAAGTACTTTGTAAAATTTCCAAAGTGACTAAAGTATAAATGCTTTAATATTTTAAGGCTCTGGAATTTTGCCATTATACTTGTTCTGCTAATATAGGTCATGACTCTGCTGTAACTTAGTATACAGGAAATCTTTCAGGGTTTCTGTGATTGACTACCCTGTGGCACCTTTAGGTGATGTAAGTCTCTGACCTTACCTTGGGTGTTCCTCTGATGATTGAGATGTAGTCCATCATTGGGCCTGTACTCAAAGCCCTTCCATCTTGGTAGGACCTATCAGAGCTTGTGTTCTGCTGGCATACTGTTTGAGAACCCTGGGTGCTCCTGCAGGAGGCATTAAATTAGAACTCCATTGAAAGAAAGCATACCGTAAAGGTGAGTAGTTGTTGTTGCCATCACTTTAGTAAGCTTTTTTGTTTTCTGATCTTGACGTCACTTTCTTCAGATTTCTACATGTTTTTATATGACATTGCACTCTCACCCTTGATGAGCAAATATTGGTGACTTGAAATTTTCAGGTAGATCATTTTTGTCATGTTGAGCTGAGCATATACATCCTCATTGTCAGGCTTAAGATGGACATCATTAAGATAGGACAAATAGAGTACCAAATTTGAATGTTGATCCTTTAATGAAAGCATGAAGTTATAGAATTTTGTTGGCTCCAAAGAATGGATGTTTTATTGATCAAATGACAGGCTTATCCAGCCTGAACTCTCATGTTTTCATATTTAGGAAGTTGTGTACGTCAGATAAGACCATTTTCTTTTGACTAAAAAACAAATGAGATCTCCATGTGCTAAGTTGCACATATTTTTCATTAGCTCTTAGCTCCAATGTCTGTACTAGGATCCATTTATCTCAAATATTTTTCTTTTCAGATAAAACTTTCAATTGCTTACAGTTTGCTGTACGTTGGTTGATTGGATAATTTGAACATCAAAGGAACCTTTCATTTAATTTAAGCCGTAAAAGTTGTCTTTTGCTTTATTAACTTTCGATCAATAAACAAGCAATTTGGAAATGTAATCAGGAAATGCTTCCAATTGGCTGACAATGTATCAAAGCCAGTGCTTCAAGGCAACAGCAAGCTGTAACAAGCAGTTTATTACCAGTAGCTGTTACTGACATTAGTCAAAACCAAGAAAGATAAAATGGAATAAGAAATGTAATGCTGGAAGAGCCTTGGGCGCTGTGTTCTCTTCTTCCTTTTGAAAACTGCAAGCCTGTCTTTGATATGATAACAAATATAAACTGTTTAAAAACACCAAATGCAGAAAAACTGAGACTAGCCTGTCATGGAGTTAATCCATTCTGGAGTGACACACAAATAGTGTAACATCCAGCAGATATATGTTATGGAAATGTTTTGAATTGGATTTACATGTAGTGAGCAAATTGGAACTTTTGATTTTTATGAGATATTGTAATATGCATGTTCTCATATTAACGGAATGTAATCCTATTTGAAGATAATGAGTTTTCAGTAGGGGTTTCCTGTCTGAAATGACATCGACATTAAATTTGTTTGGTTTTAACTAGTGGCGGGTCAGTCTGGTTGAGAAAATGGGAGCCCCAGATTCTTAGGGTAGCCCCAGTTGATGTAAGTTAGTTGTGTTATCTTGCCCAGAGATAACACTTGGAGATTTCCAAGTTTGGTGGGCATAAGGTATCCTTTTTTTTTCCTTTATGGACTGTTCATTGCTTAAGGCAAATAGCAGACTGCTGAGCACTTGACAATATTTTTCATTGCACACATCAGTTTTAGTCATTCTGAACAGCCTGTGCATATCTTTTATACAATTAAAAAAAGGGGAAAGAAGGAAAATATATTTTACTGTTACTCTGAAAGCTCTTTTAGATATTGAGCACAGATTCACAGAATTATTTGTCACCGCACTCAGAACATCATAAGCTGCACTGATAGCAAAATCAAATAGACTTAACACAAAGAAAAGATAAAAAGAACCAAAGGGAAATTTTTTTTTTATTGCTTTTGGAGGGTTCTTTATCTGGGCATGTTGGGCATGCTGAGCACTGGTGTCATTTTGTTACTCCATCTTGAGTTTCCCTCGAATGGAAGTTATAGATCTCCATAATTCAAAATAAATTAAAGATATCTCATTTGGAAAAAGTCTCTCTGAAAACTTCAGCATGGAAATGTGGGCATATTGGTGACTTTCAATGACTGTATCTTGCAATTTTTAAAGGGGATTACTGACCACGGTACCCACCAATTCTTCCAGTGTCCTGTCCCCCTTACCCAGCAATTTAATCTCATGGGCTTTCAGGCAGCCAGCCCCAGTTTATACTTTGCACAAAGGTGAATACACACAATGTTTGGTGACTTAGTAAATATGGTGTATGACTCGATGCTCACAGCATATTTGACTGCTCAACAAAATTCATCCAAATGAAAGCTGTGGTTTAAAAAATAATGTTAATTTCTGTTTCTTTCTACAGCATCTGAGGGTGTTAGGATTTTTAAAGTTGTGTCTTCTTAGAGCGACCAGTTTGCTATCATAAATGCTAATAAAAACAAAAAAGAAAGTGCAGAACTGCCCTAACAGATTCAGGTTTGACTGACGTCTTTTTCCTACTGATTTTCCTAGACTGAAAGCAGACTTAGGCTGAGACAAACGTAATTTTGATGGATCTGTGTTATTATAGATGTGGGACCGCCCTATTCCCTGGGCAGCTAGGTGGCGCAGGGGATAGAGTGCCAGTCAGAAAGTCATCTTCCTGAGTTCAAATGTGGCCTCAGACAGTAGCTATGTGACCCTGAGCAAGTCACTTAACCCTGTCTGCCTCAATTTCCTCATCTGTAAAATGAGCTTGAGAAGGAAATGGCAAACCACTGCAGTATCTTTGCCATGAAAACCCCAAATGGGGTCGTGAAGAGTTGGATGTGTTTGAAACAACTGAATAACAACCACCTCCCTACTATAATATAAATTACAACCCATTAATTTCTTCTTATCTTGTTCAACTTTATCCATGTTTTCCCATAAATCCTCTCTAGAGGGTCCACCCAACAAACTAGGAACCTTCCACTATGTCTTCTGACATTGCATGGATGCCAGTGGAGCACGTGGGCTGTCCATTGATTATTTTGCGTTCTTACCACATGACCAGCCCACCTTTTCCAATTATCAACTTCCTTGATGCCATTCTTTCTGTTGCTTCTCCTTTTGTGCAGCTCTTTGTTAGGGGGATATTAATTCTAGAGCTAGAAAGGTCCTTAGAGGACTTCTTTCTAATCTGATTTTCTCATTTTACAGATGAAGATATTGAATTCCAGGGAGCTTGAGTGACATAGTTGGCACAGTAAGCAGTGGAGGTGGAATCTGAACCCAGGGCTTCCAACTCCTTTGCCATTAGAGATGCATTAGAAGCATGAAAATAACAAGTTTTCTTTATAGCCCCTAGTTGAAGATTAACCCTGAGCAAGATAAATCTAAACAATTCTACAACAACCTGGAGTCATGGGAACTTCCCTTTTGGTATAGGAATCCAGTATATTTAGGGTAGCATAGGTCTAACAAGTTTATTTTGAAAAATCAACAGAATATTATTCTTAATACTCATCTATAAAAAGTCCTTCCTTTGTCAAACAATCCCAAAGAATGTATCTGACATCTTTCTACCCTGTAGCATTAATGGTTGGATAAAAATACTAAAGAAGAGAGAGAGATCTATAGGAGGTAACGAAACACAACAAAAACCTTGTTGGTGTTTCCTCAACCCCACAAACACTTTAAATGTTTGTTCTTCCAAAGCTAGAATAATAAAAGTCTCCCAGGTTGTGTAATGAAGGGCTGAACAAGCAGTTCAGAGTGAGAGAGTAAAAGACTTGTGAGAAGAAAGAAATAATTAGCCGAGTATGACTGCTCCACAAATGCCCAGTACCCTGAGAAATACAGATAATGTCAATATACGTTTGGCCTCCCCTTGCTTTTTGTGCTCACTGGGCATGTACATTAACTTCCACTGATGCCAATGGGAGCATGAGAAAGACAAAATTATTTTTAGGTAATCTTATCATGCATCCATTGGTGTCTGAAGAACAAATAAAAGAAGTCAGCACTTTAACAGTTTGGAAGAGTTCTTTTAGATTGATCCAGAAAAATCTATGTGAGGTTATTTATACCAGCTGCACCCTTTGTGTCTTAAAGACAAAATGTGGGACTTTGTGGGAATATCAATGTTGAAACAAAACTTTTGAGAGGAAACAGTAGATATTGCAGAAAGGATAGCATGTCAGTTTTTTAAAGCCCAAGAGGAGTGCTGTGCTGGGGAGAAAGGAGAAGCACAATGATGCCATTTATTAGTTCTAGAAGATTACATGAAAGGTTTTCACTTGATTTCACTATGCTTAATAGAGAATGAAGTAATTTATTATGAAGATGATTAGTTTAGGCTGTGGGACTGTTGAAACCGGGGGCTCAGAAAAGACCATGTATGATGTTGCTCTAACTGCCCATATAGGAATTAAAATACTACAAAGTGATGTCACTTAATGTAGTATATTTTCTTGTTTCCATAAAACTCCATTTGTAACATTGCTTATGTCCATCCCTCTTGTCAGCTCTACTTAACTGATAGGTAAACATTTAGTTATTGTCCCAAACAGCCCATGAAAGTTTAAAAACTCCCAAGAGTTTATGATCAGGACATTACTAAACAGAGCTGTCAAGTACGGCAGGGCATGGCTTTGCTTCAGGGCACCAAAATTTAGTGGATAATGACAGTATATATACTCCTGTAGCTAGGAAAAGGGGAGCCAAAGATCTAGTTAGCAAGAATAATTTGCTTTCTCTCCCTGGAGGCATTTGAGCTGCTCACTGCCTTGTTCTCCCTACCTGGCAGTGACCTCTAGTAGTGATCTTGCAATGTTTCTACCTCTCTTCTCATGAGGACTGGTGTTCTGGGATCTCTTGACTCTTCCTAATGTTGACTTGTGTCTTAGGTCTCTCCTGACTGCAACTGAATTTTTCTTTAAAAAAAAAAAAAGGGTATAAAGGAATACTTTATAGTATCTGCCTTGGGCAGATGTAGACATGTATGGGTATACGCACATATGTGTGGGTATATATATACGTATATATTAATATATGTGTGTACACATACATATATACACAGGTGTTTTTATACACACGCATACACACTTATACCTTTCTAGTTTATCGTGGGATAAGAGAGTAAAAGGTGATTCCTTTGCAAAATTTGGCTTTTAGGCCCAGAATTGGAACTTTAGCTTCTTTATAAAGACACATTATGAACCAAAATATTCTAGCAGAATATAAATGACTGAATGACTATCATTGGTTGAGGAAGATCCTACTTTGAAGTGTTACCGTTGCACTGAGGTGACCTTTGGTTCTCAAAGTTATGCCAGCAATCATTCAAGAATTTATTAGGTACCTACTACATGCCAGGTGGAGGCAGCTAGGTGGCTCAGCACTGTGTTTGACATCAGGAAGACCTGAGTTCAAATCCTGCCTCAGACTCTTAGCAGCATGATGCTGAGCAAGTCACTTAACCTCTCTTTGCCTTAACCCACTGGAGTAGGAAATGGCAAACCACTCCAGTATCTTTGCCAGTATGGACAGTATTGGTGTGATATGATCCATGAAGAGTCAGACAGGACCGAACAGCTGAACAACAAATGCGCCAGGTGCTGTGATAGGCCCTTGGGATACAAAGCTAAAAGTGACTAAGTCCCTTCCCATAAGGAGGTTACAATTTAGCTGGAGGGAGACAATATGTTCATAAGGCCATATCTTACGATACATGAAGTAGATACAAGGTAATTTTGGAGAAAAAGGCACCCAAGCTTGATACAGTAATAGATGCTGCGTTTGTCTTCTGAAGATAAGTCTACTTGTTTTTAGAGAAGGTCATTACCAAAAAGTTGGCCACATGGTAATTATTGTTTTGTGTTTGTGGGGGGGAGGATTCACAGAAACTGTTGAATAATCCTACCTATTTAGTCATGGAGGGGTAGTGATTTAATATCACCGGAGAGAGTATTCTTACTGATGAACTGATAAAATAATGAACGTTGCCAAATATTAGAGAAGACTAGATCTGTAACATCTAGCAGTCAATAGGGCATGTCAGTAACAGTGAATAAGTGAATTCTGAATCACTAAATTACAGTTTTTCCTTTCACATTACAACTTTCCCCATCACAGTTTCTATGTATCGCAGGTCAGCATAAGAAATCAAATGAGAATTTTTTGGGAGTTTTGTGGAATCTGTAGTTGACATGTGAAGACCAACAGATGACAAAGAAAAAGTTCGTTTTCATATGGTATTTTTACTTAATGTTGACCTACATATAGCCTATTACCAAATACTTAACTCAAATTTTACAATAAGGTACTATAAACAACCCATAAAAGAAAAAGAAAAAATTCAGACTCCTTCTCTGGTACAAAGGGAGCAGCAAAAAATTTTACATGGATTTTCCAGATCATGGTGGCGCCATGCCCCTAACATCTCTTTTCTTCCCCCACCTGACCTTAACCCCACCTCCCTCCCCAAATGTGGAAGGGATAACTATACTTATCATACTGAAAGTGTCTCAGTAGCTTAATGAGCAAACACAATGGATGGTTGAGTGGAGGCTAGGCAGTTTTTGGCTGAAGGTGAGAGAGAGTGATATGACTGGAAAGGTAGGTGCAGTAAGCTTTGAAGGGTGTTTGGGCTTGTGTGGCTTCTAGTGGCATACGTGTGACAAGGATGTGATTTTTGCTTCTCTTCTAAAGTTTTCTTATTTTGCAAATGAGCTTCTGTTACTTGGTAATCTCATCAGTCTCCTTGGGTTCAATGGTCAGCTGTCAGAGGATTAGCAGATCTGCTTATCTAGCCTTCATCTCTCTTCTTAGCTGGTGTCCCATATAGCGAACTTCTTGTTAGATCTCTCCCCTCAGTTATTCCATTGGCATCTTAAAACCCAAAAAAGATATTCGTTATATCTTCTTCTCTTCCCCTGTCTCCCTTCCCCCCTCTCCCTGCCCATCTACTCCTCTTCCTGACTTTTTTTTATGTTAGGACCATCACTGTTCTTCCATTCACCTAGGTTACCAACTCTGGAAGCATCCTCTATTCTTCACTGTCCCTCATCTCCTATATTTAATTAGTTGCCAAGATCTGTCAATTTTACCTCTACAACATCTCTCATATCCATCCTCTTTCCCCCCCCAGGCCCCACTAATACAGCAACCGCCTTATTTTTGCCTGCATAACCTCTTAACTGGATTATTACAATAACTTCTCCCAGCCTTCATTCTCACCCCTTTCCAATCTATCCTTCACGCTGCTAAAAAATTGATATTCCTAAGGTACAGGTCTGACTGTGTCTCTCACCTGCTTAAGGCACTTCAGTGGCTCCCCATTGCTTCTTGAATAAATTATAGATTTCTTTTTGATATTTAAAGACTTTCACAATCTTTAAAAAAATTTATTTTGGATTTAAACACCAAAAAATGAACATTTCTATATACATAGAACACAAAAAGTGTATGGAACCATAGGTCTACATTTCATACTGCTTGCTTTTTAAACAAGTATATTATGAACTCTACATGTTAATTTTAAAATTGTCTTGTTTGTACTTCCTTTTGAATTTCCATCTGTTCTCTAATGTGTATTTAAAAATATTTCAGTAGCTTTTTGGGGGCATCACTATTGGTAGTGTCCACTACTCTCCAAAGTCTCTCCTCTCCTCCAATTAAAACAAAAAAACCACCAAACCCTTCTAACAAATAATCATAGTAAGCAAAACAAATCCACAAAGTGTCCATGTCCAAAATTTTTTTTATTTTAACGTTTAGTCTATCACTGCTCAGTCAGGAGGTAACATGTTTCATTATAGGCCATTTTAAGACACAGTTGGACCTTGCTTTGACTGGAGTTCTTAAATCTTTCAGTTTTTTTCTTTATTTTGTCAATGATTAAATTGTTTTGCTGGTTCTGCTCATTTCATTCTGTTTATGAGTTCATACTTTCCAATATTCTTTAAAATCCCTTCATCATTTTTACAATGTAATGTATTCCATTATATTTATATAACATAAATTTATGTCATTTATATAACATAATTTGTTCAGCCATTCCCTAGTTGCTGGATACTCCCTTAGATTCCAATTCTTTATGTTTTTTCATCTTTCCTTTTCCTTTTCATCTCATAACCAAAAGGAGAAAAGTAAGTATATTTCTTTATCTCAACTTTAGGACTAAGATTGGTTATTGCATTTAATCTGATTTTGACTATGTTTTAGTGTTGTTTTATTTATATTATTGTAATCAGTACTTAATACTATTTATAACATTTTCCAGATTACTGCCCACACAGTTGGGTGATATGATATATATTGGTGGTGATGAATCATTTCAGACCATCATCATTCCTAAACCTTGGTTTTCTAGTAATTGAAGGAACAAAAAGCTTGGAGTAGAATGTCACAAAGTTTTCACAGGTCAGAAGCTTTAGGTGGATTATGTAATGAATAGTACTTGAATTAAGTTGAATATTAGAGAAGCTAAAATTCCACATTACTTTTTGACAGGAATAGGAATGATATATTTACTAGTCTGTCATTTCCTGAGAAATAAAGGTACTTATTATTTTAATTCTGTCTGACTTTTCATGATCTCATTTGGGGTATTCTTGGCAAAGATACTGGAGTGGTTTCCTTCTCCAGCTCATTTTACAGATGAGGAACTGAGGTGAACAGGGTTAAGTGACTCGACCAGGATCACACGGCTAGTAAGCATCTGAGATACTTGAACCCATGAAGATGAGTCTTTTTGACTCCAGGCCTGGCATTCTGTCCACTGTACCACCTAGCTATCCTAAGGTATTCAGATAAGAAAACCTGGGTAGTAAAGGTGGCGGGGGGTGGAGAGGTAGGGTGGGGGGTGTTATCAAGCCTTTGATTGATAGAGCTCCAGTAAAGGGAATATATCACTCTCTCCTGAGGTAGCTTATGTCGTATTTGGACTGTTCTCATTTTTAGGAAGTTTTTCCTTACACCAGACCACAATCTGCCTTTCTGCAACTCTTGTCATTTACTGCTTCTTGCTTCGCCCTCTAGGGCCAAGGAGAATAAATCTTTTCCCTCATTGATTTGGCAACCACTCAAATACATGAAAATGGCAGTCTTCCAAATGGTGAGGTGTATGCTCGTTGAGGAACTATTTGGGATTGACTGACTCTGATGGCTGTGACAGTATAGGGTTGCCTTGTGAGGTTTGTATGTTGCAGATACTTTTTTGACTTTCATCCTTCTTAGAATAAGATTCTGAATGTTCCTTTAAGCTGCAATTCAGATAATCTACAGCTTGTTGTTACTTGGTGTCCAGTAACTAAGATGGTTGATGCCATGAAAAGGATCACGACGTTGGAAATGATGGTTGAAAATTTAATCAAAACAGCGTTAAAACATCAGCTCTCTCTGCTGGCACCCTGGCCACAAGATGGTATAGTGGATAAAGCCCAGGACTTCAAGTTAGGAAGATCCGATTTGGAATCCTGCCTCAGACGCTCTAGAGCTGGGTGACTTTTTTGTGCTTCAGGTTCCTCATTTGCAAAATGAGGATAATAATAGCACCAGCCTCCTAGGGTTGTTCTGAGGATTAAATGATCCAACTTCTGTCAAGAAGTGTTTTGCAATCCTTGAAGTGCTAGATAAATGCTAGGTACTGTTATCATTATCTTCAGACTAATTGTCGACTAGAATGTTCTGGGATCTAATTTCCTTAGATCATAAAGAATCTAATTTGGTTCAAGGATAAAACAGCCAAGCCATCATAAAGGAGGAATTTTGATGGAATGCTGTGTGGAATAGTGGATATGGTACTGGATTGGAGTTAGGAGAGAAACTTGGGTTTGAATTTTGCCTTTAATGCTAACTGGCTGTTTGACCATGAAAAAATCACTTAACCTCTTGGAGCCTCAGTTTCCTGATCTGTAAAATGGTCATAACAGTAAGTATCTACTTGTCCTTGTTGAAGGGATCAAAAGCTGCATGTAAAAAAAATGCATGTAAAGTGCATTATAAAACTTAAATCAATATGTAAATGTCATCTCTTATTAAGGCTTCTGATTTCCAATTCCAATTCATAAAGCAGGTGAGCAGTTGGTTAAGCTGGATAAGTATTCCGCTGGGTCTGTGAGGTGTAATTCCTCTCACCCAAACAAACACCTCTGTGCCGCATCTCCCAAACTGAGTTAATCCCGATCATCAGCCCTTATCTGTTGTAGACATACCGGAAATTGTCTGATTTTCAATTGTCATCGGCGGGGGTGGGGTGGGGGGTGAATTATTACACACAGAAGGTTCTGCTGCAGTGCTGGGGGTTAATCATTCAAACTCTGAATCTTAGAATCAATTAAATCTTTGAGAGAAAAAATGGTTTGTTATATAGGAAGCAGAAGGCACAGTATATGCTACTGCTACCCCATGGCACATAATCACTGAAGGGCTTCATAAGATACTGGATTCCTGCGTTTCATTATTGTCTTCCACTTGCTGCTTCCATTCCTTGTTTTTGTTCTAAGGATGAGACCAATAACCGTAGCTGTTTCTATAAGAGCAAAATACCATCAGAAACTCTGAAGATTAATATGGAACTTTCCAAATAAACAAACCATGTGCCCAGATTTTGGAAAGAATAATAGCATGGGCATTTAAAAAAATACAGGGGACATTGAAAATATATTGTCAGTGCAGCAGTATCGTGTTATTTACCAGCTTCCTACCAGTGAATGATTCGCTAGTATTAGACATCCCAAGTCATTTATCATTATTTTGCATAACATCCATTTTTCACATTTGCAGAATGGGGTTGCGTGTTACTCATCTTACCTGTGTGGGGGAAATATTACCCAAATGAATAAATGTTTTGTGAATGTGGGAGATGACCCAATGGTATTTAGCAGTTGTTGGCAAAAAAAAAAAATCCCTTTTTTTAGTCAACTGAATGCAGCTTTACACTACGGTCAAAGATCTTTCCAGTGCTTATTAGAAGCTTCTTGTTTAAAGTATACTATTCCAGTGACTTTAAATTATATGAAAATTGAAAGTACTCCTGGTGGAAGTGAATATGGATGAATACAAGAAAAAAAGCATTTATTTAACCCTTGCTATATACAATTTGGGACACATATGTAGAAAAAACCAGATCTAACTTACTCTCAAGGAGCTCACATTCTAATGGGAAAAGAACACATAAAAGAGGTGTTAGCTTAAAGTTAAATGAATCCCGATCAGGTTCAGGGTTGGGCAGTGCTCTTAGCTGTGCTGAGTACAACAACCAAAATGGGACACAATAAAGGATACTTTTAATGTGAATTTTTATAATTACATATTCATACTGTTAGAAATATCTCCTCACGGAATGTGTGAATTTATTTTGTGTTAAGTCAGTCAAGATACATGTCAAACAAGGTACAAGGCAAGTCAATCAAGGCACATGTTCACAATAAAAGCTCAGAGCCTAGAGAAGCTAACAACATCCAGGGGATACAATTTTCAGGTCCTGAGTCAGATATGCAGTCTCTTATCTAGCCTCTAGCATGAATACCTTTAACATTTTAAGAGGAGAATAGCAATATCTCTCTTTTCCATCACTGTAGAATTATAATTTCAGTACTAGAAAGGACCTTTGATGTCATCTAGTGGGCCCTCTCATTTTATAGATAAAATCAAGGGCCAGAGAAGTTGTTGCTTGTCCAAAATCATTCAGGTAATAAATGACAGAGGCAGGATTTGAACCCAGCTTCTCTGCTTACCCACTATACTGTACTGTCTCATGGCATGCCATCTTTAATTCTCCAGTTATAGTTCCAGGCAAACAACTGGAGTTTTTCTTTTCCTTCACATGGTGGCAGTGAAATGGAATGATTTTTACTAGCCTTTGGTAGAGCAAGTTATCCAAGTTTTTATATTCCTTGGCAAACAAGATACAGAAGTCTATTTTTGTTGACTCTGTGTTCCTGTCAATGGAAACTAGATCAGGCTAATAGTCTTCCATTAAAGGCTTTCTCCAGATGCCTCTGTAGGTCAGAAGTTTATTTGGGCAGTAAAGCTCAAGACCTGACAAGTTTCTCCCAAGTCTGAAAGACTTTTGAATGTGGCCCTGGGTGCCACACTTTACATCTGGTATCTGAAGACCAGGCTGGGTATGTTCAGAGAGCTGCCTGTCACCAGATCACTTGCAGGATGATGAATTTTTCATTCATGGCAACTCTTGAAGGCCATCTACTAATTAGTAGACAGGCTGTGTGATCCCCTTCAGTGAAAGGAATACCCACACCGATTAAATCATCGATCTTTGAAGTATTAATGTATTGATGTATCAAAGCATGTCCTCTTAAACTCTACAATGACAAAAGGTTCTCCTAGGTACCTGAATAAATACAATTTGGGCATCGTTCTTTTTTGCTTTTTGTTTTTTAAACAAATGTTTCATTGGTCCTTTTTTTCTTTATTACATCATTAATGCTTTCCAGTATGGGCTTCCCACAGAACTTGTAACAAAGTAACTTGTGTAACAAAGATACACAGCTAAGCAAAACAAGGTAACACATTGGCCATATCTGACAGGACATGCCTCATTTCACACCTGTACTCTGGACTTTTTTTCCTTTGCCTTCTCTGAGTCATCCTTGAGTCTGGTCTTGAAATAAGAGAAAGTAACCTCAGGATGCCTGTAGTTAAGTGTAATATATATATATATATATATATATATATATACATACATATATATATATATACACATATGAAAGGTTATTGAATCAGCATATTGACCATAAGCCTTATTATGTGCTTATATAGTTGGAGCTGATGTTTATCTTTTGCTATATAAAGAATTGGTCTACTTACTGCCTCTAAATAGTTAAAGAAATTAGATGAGAAATTATTCCAAATGATCTGTACATAGTTTGATCAGCCCATCTACAGAGTATAGTTTCTGAAATAAGAGTCATCAACTCGCGGTCAAATACATTCTTATTGAATAATAAATTGAAGCCCAAAGTGCAGTCTGCAGCAACATACTAGTATATTTGACTCTTGTTAGCAATGCATTAAGTATTTTAATTGGATAAATATTTAGGGCCAGTCATTTATAGCAGTACTATTTAAATCCACAGCATCTTAAAGCAGTTCCATTTTAAATGGATCCTAATGTATAATGCATATTAAAATAAAGGACTTTCAGCAACATATATTGAGGCATATTTACCAATTTACTTACCCAGTGCAGGTGACTAATATAATGGAAATGTGTTTTATTTCAGCACGTATAAGTTTCTTTTCTTCATTTTATGAATCTATACATCATAGCATAGTGAATCTAATCCTGGGCTTGAAATCAGAAAAACCTGGCTTCAAATCCTGCCTCTGACATTTATTAATTAGCAAGTCACAACATTAGTGTGTTTAAAACAACAACCAGGATCATGAATTTATTGCTGGAAGAGATACTAGAATTCATCTGGTCCAACATGTTCGTTTTACAGATGAAAGAACTGAGGCCCCAGAGTAGTAAAATGATTGGCCCAATGTCATACTGGTAATCAGATGGCAGGATCAGAATTTGAACCTAGGTCTTCCAATTCCAAATCCATACCTCTTTCCATTAACCGTGATGGAAGGTATAAATACATTGCAGTCTGCTTCAGTGGAGGCTTTTAGAAACAGTTCTGCATTGAGGAAATCACTTTTTGGGTTTCTTCACATATATGTAAATTCAATGTTAGCGACATAATTCACAAAACCTCAAAAATTGCAGACTTGGGAGTGGGAGGGGGTCATCTCTTACCAAATGCTGGAAGATGACATTGGAAAAATTATATAGTAGCCAGTGTTCTTATCCCCTCATTCTGCAATATTGATCCTCCTAGAGTTACAGATAGGATTAAAAAGATAATGCAGGGTGGGAATTAAATCCTCTGAAAGTCAACCTGGTTGTTCTTGTTTAAAAAAACAGATTGTACTTAAAAAAAGTCTCTTGAAAGAAAGAGGTAATGAGGTACTGCTTTCTGTATCTTGCTTGCCTTTCTAAACTGAGGTGAAAGGAAGAGGTCCTTAACTGACCATCAGATACATGCCTCCATAGTCCCCTGACGACCAGCAAAATAAAAAAAAATATTAATATTGGG
>CM053623.1:110739822-110746288 GCA_028646595.1 Phalanger gymnotis
ACTCTTCTACAACTCCAAGGCCAGTATGGTTTGAGGGTAATTTTTTTTTTGTTCTCCAAAATAATAGCCTATGGGCATCATCTTTGTTTAGTTTCATATCCCATTAAGGGTATGTAGGAGGAACCTAACCCTTGGCCCCACACGAGTTAGTCTAATTTTTCCTTAAAAGGTATTGAGTCCATCCTTAAGACTTGGTTGGCTCAGGGCACTAAAAACTCAAGCTCTTGACATTACTCCCTGGTTGTGTACAAAGCAGTCAGAAGCACAAGGAGTTTTCTGATGTGTGCTGGGACATGAGGGGTGAGTTAGGCACCTCAAGCTGTCCTCACTCCATATCTTGCTGAATATACTCTCTTTCTAGGGGTAAGTTAATTTACTTTTAAAAACTCTTGAATAACCTATAAGTGTTGCATTTTGTTCCAGTGTCAAACCTAAATTGCCATTGGATGGTTTCAGTCATGCCCAGCCCGCAGTGATTTTCATAGCATGCAATATGGGAATAGAATGATCTCATAGAAGTGGAAGACGGACAGAGGAAGGCAAAGCCAATTTGGCCCTTGTGCTTCTAGGGTACTTTTGGTGATGTCTCTGGGGTTGGTATTTGCTTACTTTTGAGGTGTCCTCCAATTCTGGGAGGCTGGAGAGCAAACTGCCTGTGGCCTTTCAGCAAGCAGAGACTTATGTGAATATGCTCTGTGTACTTAATAATGTATCTTAAAGATAATTGTAGTCAACTATCTTTTAGGCTTACCGGCTGTGTTGTCCCTGGGCAGACCAGCCTGGTAATTTAATCTGCCTCTAACTTCTATTTGGGGATTTCCTCAGAATAGAGCTTACCTTCAAAGCAGCCTTGGAAAGGTTGAATTTTCAGGAATGGAAAGAGATTTTCCTGTCATGAGAAAAGGAAAAATTCAGAATAAAGTGTTGTGCTCTGCCCTTGCTAAGACTGGATGCTTTTTAGTATTAATGGTCATCACTATGTAATTGCCCTGGGGAAGGTCCGCTGAAAGAAGGACCCTCCCAAGCTAGGGAGTCATATTTGTGTGAATGAGGAAAGAAATGTGTAGTTTTAAGTGACTTTTGGAAATGACCAGCTGAACAAGCAGTCTTCAGTCCTGTAATTGTATATGGATATGATCATATGGTTAAGAGGTGGCATGAGGAATTTCAAAAGTCAGAGAATGCAAACAAAGGCAGATACTTAGAATTTTAGGATTGTTTAACAGCTGTGCTAAAGGAAATGTTTTAGTCTTTTTCATTCCTTTTTTAAAAATTTGGCATTTGAGAAGCCAAACAGAATTTTGCCATGGAGACTATTGTGATTCTTTGGTGCAAGCAATTGTGAGAAGGACTTGAAAAGACAATGCTTCATTTTCCCCAGCAGCTCAGTGGCATTTCTGGAATTGGGAATTTACAGAAATATGCCATTTGTCCAACACTCAGTTTGCTGAGGACTGGCAAGAGTGGTAAGTCATTTGAAAATTTTCCCCCAACACCTACAAACTGTAACTCTATCATTCAGTCTTTTAGTCTTGTCTGTCTCCCGGTGACCTCATATGGGGATTTCTTGGCAAAGATCCAGGAGTAGTTTGCCATTTCCTTCTCCAGTGGTTTAAGGCAAGAAGAGATTAAAATACTCACCCGGGGTTACGCAGCTACTGAGGTCAGATTTGAACTCTGGTCTTCCTGACTCCAGGACCAGAGCTCTGTCCACTGAGCTACCTAGCTGCCTCTGTAACTCTCTAGACTATTTTTCAAACTTTTTGGTCTCGGGATTCCTTTATACTCAAAAATTATTGAGAACCATCTAAGAGAGCTTTTGTTTATGTAGGATCTACCAATATTTACTATATTAAAAATTAAGATGTTTTAGAATTTCTGAAGATAGTTTTGGCCTCCTGGAACCCCCTGAAAGGTCTTTGGGAACTCCTGGGGGTCTCAAGCCCATGTTTAGAGGACTTACTGTGAGGAGCCTCTGAAAAGCTCAGGCTCCAGGTACATACTCTCTGCCTAATATAAGTGGTTATTAATTGCACTGGGCTAATAGAGCACCCACTCTTTTCTAGAGGAGTCTTTGGTTTTGTTGGGGTTTTTTCCCTTTGTACCTTGAGCATAAGTGGTTGATCCTGAGCTGGACGTTTCTAGTCTAAATGGCAGCCTTGTGAGCTAGAGATGTAGGAGCTCCCAGGTTTCTCTTTGGGGGCCATTTGGCAGCAGGAGGAATTTCCTCCATGGCAGGGAAGAGCCACCGATTGGAAGGAGTACCCATACCCAGGCATAATGATTTTGAATTTTATGGAGCTGCCTGGGCCATCTGTGACACTTCATGACCTCATCAACTGTGGTAGACCAGCCAGGGCTAGTGACACTTTGGATTACAGTACCTGACCCCATCATAGGAGGGCAGAGTTGTGTCCCAGCATTAGCAGTGCTCTACACAGCGGTGTGGATTCAGGCCTGCCATAGGGAGTTGGCATTAAGCTTCATCAGTGGTAAACACAACAGTGCTCAAGCCTATTTGTAACTCTCTGATGCCCAAAATAGGCAGAAAATCTTAGTATTGCCTTGCCACAGAGGCAGAATGGGCAGTGGCACAAGCCCTAGCAGCAGTGTTGGCCAGGGAGCACCAGGCACAGATATAGGTCTTAGTGGTGGTGTTTGGGGGACAGTGAGTGCTGATGTGATCCCTAGAGAATCTGACCAAGAAGTAGTGGGTGGAGATGTAGGCCCCAGTAGAGATGGCAGTGGACAATGTATTGGTTCCCAATGTCAGTGGCTACTCATTGACTGAAGAGTGAATGGTAGCAAACGGCGTACATACTATATAGCTCATTACTTACTCTAATGTAGAACTGATAAGCCCCTCTCCAGTGCCAACAGTACATCACCTAGTAGTCATTTACAACTCCGTCTGAGGTGGGGCTTGGAATACTAAGTGGTATTGGGAGGTAGCTTGATTTCTGGCAACAAGGCGCAGTTGGTGAAACCTGGGATTTTTGGTCTTGATGTAGCCCCTCCCTGGAGTGATGAATAGTTTTGTTTATGTTGTTTTACTTTTCCTCTTTCTTCTCTGGTGCTGCCTATATCAGGCTTCTTGAATAATAAAGGAGATATAATGTGGAAGGAGCAATATCCTAACTTCTGCTTCCTTAAAAGGTATTGAGACCATCCTTAGGGTCTGGTTGGTTTAGGGAACCAAAGGTTCATCTGTTTACATTACTTTTTTGTTGTCTGAGCAGCTAAGAGAAGCTTCAGATAACCTCTGTGGGGAGGACCCCTTTGGATAATTCAGGAAAGAGAGCATCATTCAACTGAATCAACTCAGTGTCTTCATTCTATCTTCTTGCTGAATAGCCTCCTAATATGGCCAAGTAAGGGACAATATGGCCAAGTAAGGGACGGTTCAGTGGCGGAGAGCTACTTAACAATAACAATATGGACAAGTTAATCTTTTATTATCTGTTGAATGACCTAAAAGTATCTTATTTTGTTTCAGTGTTGAGCCTAACTACTAAAAGGCTAGCCTGAGTCAGGCCCCACCCAGAACAGGGTAGTTTGATTCATACAACTGGAAATTCACCTAATAATCACGTCAAAATTATACTTTGTTGATAGATGAAAAACCCTCAGTACTTGGGACACCTTTCCCTGACAAGTAGCTCATTTTGCAAAAAACCAGCTGCACCACTTACTAGCTGCTCTTCATATATTTTCAATCCACTTCTGTTTCAAAAATATTTAAAACCAAGCAAAGCAAATACCGGTCAGGCTAAATGCCTAAGGTAATGAAGCTAAGACATAAAGAAGGGCTTGTCCCCAAGTGGATCCTTTCGAGTGTGGAGTGCAAATCTGTTTGCCTGAAAACCACCTCTGGAGGAAAGAACCTGCTATTCTGAGAAGAGAACACTTACAAACCCACAGAGCTGAAATGGCTAAAACCTTCTCAAATAGCTTGCCATCTGATTTCAGCTGGAGAGATTCTGAAATTTGACAAGTATGGTTTTCTGTGCATTTTCTGTACTGGGAATCACTGAATAGGTGAATTAAAATGGAGATGAAATTGGAATCAAATGCCAACACAGCTTTAGGGGGAAGAAGCATAATTTCTCCATTTTTTTAACATTGGTGGTTTTATAAATGCCATTGTCATTGAATACCTTTCCTTTATTTTGAAAGCATCAATACCATATCCTAGTTTTCTTTTTCTTATATTGTTTATCAACCTGTGAAGTCATAGGTACAGAGGAAACTACTGAACTTGGTGTCAGGTCCCATGGGTTTAGATCTGGGCTTTGCTATTTATGACCTAAATTGACCTTGTCAGTGCACCCCTTTGGGCCTCAGGATTCTGTCTTTAAAATAAGGATGTCAGCCTGGTTTCACTGGGTGTCAAACTCAAAGAGAAAAGGAGGGAGGGGGGCATTAAACCAATGTTATCTATGTTTTATTTTATTTTTATTTATTTCATTAAGTATTTCCTAATTACATTTTTAATCTGGTTTATGGTTAATTTGGGAGTGAGGAAGGCTGCATGGTTTACACCTCTGGCCTAGTTAATCTTCTAGGGCTAAGTCTCTGAGTCCATGAATACCACTATACCACTTAATTAGGGCTAAGCCTCTGAGTCCATGAATACCACCATACCACTTAATTCTAGTTAGACAAGGAACATGGCCAAGTATGGGCCAAGCTGATGATAAATAATAAGAAACTTGAGTGTGATTCTAATTTGCTTATTTGGCCACTGTTCAGTGGTTTAACTGATTTTTTTTCTTTAGTTTTGCCCTCTGTATGATTAAGTTAAATTTTCTTCAGTGAGATCTTGAGTTGAACATAATAATAATAATGATAAACATTTTTGGACATATACATATATTCCCAATTGATTCAATGTTGTGGCTGTTCCATACCTTGTCTTCTCTCTGTAAGCCTTTTGTGCAGTACATTCCACCTTCCCTTTCATCAGAGGACCTCTCCTCCTATTTGACTGAAAAAATAGAGACTGTTCTCCATGAACTGCTTCTTCTTTTTTATTCTGTGCCTCGAAACTCCATAATGCCATTCCACTGTTCTCTCCTTTTATTGTAATCTCTGATGAAGAAATGTCTTTTTCTCCTCAGACATTCTCCTCAGACTCTTCGATCCCGTGTCCCCAAAACCATCCCTTCTCTTCAATTTCTCCCTTTCTGGGGGGGGGGGGGGGGCGGAGCCAAGATGGCAGCTAGAAAGCAGGGACTTGCCTAGGGCTCTCCCCCAGGACCCTCAAAACATCGACAAAAAATGGCTCTGAACAAATTCTAGAACTGCAGAACCCACGAAATAGCGGAGGGAAGCAGGGCTCTAGCCCAGGACAGCCTGGATGGTCGCTGGGTAAGGTCTATCGCGCACGGAGATGGGCGTGGAGCAAAGCAGAGCCCAGCATGGGCTGCGCCTGGACCAACCAGACTGGGAAACACCCTGAATCAGTGAGCTGTGGCAGTTACCAGACTTCTCAACCCCAAAACACCAAAGACAACAGAGAAGGTTTGTGGGAAAAACTGTGGGGACAGAGTGAAAGGAGTTCGCGGTTCGGCCACCACCCGGGGGGGCATCAGGGCTGGTGCAGCTACAGAACTACAGCTGCAGTTGCTTCCAGCACCAGGCCCACCTAGTGAGACGAATCAAGTGGGGGATCAGAGCAGGAGTGCAGAGCCTGCTTAAGATCTGAGTCATGGTCTAGGTTGGCGGTTCTTGGGGGAGGAGGAGCACTGGTGTGGCAGAGCTTGTTATGAAGAAATAGCTCTGAAAACAACAGCACATACCCTCGAGCTTGGAACAAAGTACTCTGTACTCTACAAACAGTCATACCCCACTGAAAAACTCAAGGGTCAAGTAGTTGGCTGGGAGCATGGCCAGGCAGGGAAAATGGACTCAGATTTAGACCCAAACTTTGGAATCTTTCTTTGGTGACAAAGAAGACCAAAACATACAGTCAGATGAAGTCCACAAAGTCAAAGAGCCTACAACAAAAACCTCCAAGAAAAACATCAACTGGTCTCAGGCCATGGAAGAACTCAAAAAGGATTTAGAAAAGAAAGGTAGAGAAGTAGAGGAAAAATTGGGAAGAGAAATGAGAAGGATGAGAGAAAACCATGAAAAACAAGTCAATGACTTGCTAAAAGAGACTCAAAAAAATACTGAAAAGCATACTGAAGAAAACAACACCTTAAAAAATAGACTAAGTCAAATGGCAAAAGAGCTCCAAAAAGCCAATGAGGAGAAGAATGCCTTGAAAGGCAGAATTAGCCAAATGGAAAAGGAGGTCCAAAAGACCACTGAAGAAAATACTACCTTAAAAATGAGATTGGAGCAAGTGGAAGCTAGTGACCTGATGAGAAATCAAGATATTATCAAACAGAACCAAAGGAATGAAAAAGTGGAAGACAATGTGAAATATCTCATTGGAAAAACCACTGGCCTGGAAAAT
>CM053623.1:110746788-110773457 GCA_028646595.1 Phalanger gymnotis
TAGGAAGGAACAAAATATAGTTAGTCTTTCACAACATGAGTATTGTGGAAAGGTTTTGCATAATGATACACATGTGGCTTGTGTTGAACTGCTTGCTTTTTTAGGGAGGGTGGGTGGGGAGGGAAGAGGGGAGAGAATTTGGAACTCAAAGTTTTAAAAATAGATCTTCAAAGAAAAGTTTTTGCATGCAACTAGGAAATAAGATATACAGGCAATGGGGCATAAACATCTATCTTGCCCTACAAGAAAGTAAGGGAAAAAGGGATGGGGGGAGTGGGGTGACAGAAGGGAGGGCTGACTGTGGAATGGGGCAATCAGAATATATGCCATCTTGGAGTGGGGGGGCAGAGTAGAAATGGGGAGAAAAATTGTAATTCAAACTCTTGTGAAAATTAATGCTGAAAACTAAAAATATTAAATAAATAATAGTTTAATTTCTCCCTTCTCTGAGCCCCTTCTTGCTTCCTGCAAACATATCTAGCTCTCCTCCACCCTCAGTTGGAAGAGAAGTCACATTGGAAAGAAGTCTTATGAAACTACAACCCTCCACCCCGATAGCACTTTATGTAGCCATGATCTTATTGATGTGAGTACTTTGTTGTAGGCTGAAGACCAAGCACACCCCACCCTATGTAGTTTTTGTTCACGTTCATCCTAACCACTATAAATATTTTTTGCACAAATGGGTCCTATTCCCTTTTCTTTGATCTCTTTGGGGTATAGACTTCGTGGTGACATAGTTGGGTCTAAAAGGGTGCACAGTTATGCACATTAAGAACATAATGGGCATAGTTAAAAATTGCTTTGTAGAAGGACTAAACCAACTCAGCTCCAGTGGCCATGTGTTAGGTGGCTTAACACTTGTCATTTTTCTCTTTTGTCCTCTTTGTCAGTCTGATGGGTGCTTTTTGCAACTTTATAGTTTTAATTTGCATTTCTCTAAATATTTGTGATTTTTTTTCCATATGTTATTAATAGCTTGGATTCTTTTGAAAAATGCTCATTGCTATCCTTCGACCAAAATCTGCTGGGGAATGGGTTTTGTTTTGTTTTGTTTTTTGTATTTTAAGATATAAGATTTTTACCAGAGAAACTTACCGAAAAGATTTTTCCTTTCTAAGTGCATAATTCTAAGTTAATTGTTTGTGTAAAACCTTTTCAATTTTTATATACTAAAAATTGCCCATTTTATTTCCTGTGGTGCTCTCTATTACTTATTCATCAACTCTTTCTCTAAACATAGATTTAAAAGGTAATTTCTTCTTTGCTGCTCTAATTTGCTTATGATGTCACCTTTTATGTCTGTTGTGTATCCATTCAGGGCTTATCTTGGCATACGGTGTATAAAGTTGCTCTCTTCCCAATTTTGGCAGAACTACTTTTCTGTTTTCCCAGCAGTTTTTGTTAAATAGTGAGTCTTAATCCAGTAACTGTAGTCTTTGGGTTTTTCAGATGTTGCGCTGTTGTGTTTACTTCTGTATGTGTTGTACATGATCTTTTCTATGGATCAAACTCTCTTTTAACCAGTACCAAATCATTTTAATAATTACTGTATCTCTGTTGCACAGTTTGAGATCTGGAAAAATACAGCCTTTTACATGAAGCATTACTTGATTCTCCCCTACCCCCCAGAATCAAAATGAAAGAATGTAAAAATGTAAAAAGCAAATCTGCCCTCAGGGAGCTCACATCCAAATAGAAGGTCTAGTGAGAGGCTGCTTGGTATGATGAATGGAATGCCTTGGAGTCAGGAAAGTCAGACTTGGGGTCAGGAAAGCCTGAGTTCACATCTTATCTTAGATACTTTTTAGATCTATTACTCTGGGCCATTATAATAACAGTACCTATCTCACAGGGTTTTTGTGAAAATTAGATGAGATGAAAGACATGAAGTATGTGTGTGTACACTTAAGCTAGACTTCTGCACCCTGGATTGGCATTTAGTGGAGATGGCTGGCCCCTTTGACACAGGGGTTACTCCTGTGGGCGATAGCTATAGGAACTGGGCTAGAAGCAGGTCTGGGGGGAGCTGCTCTTCCCAGAGATTTTAGATTTAGGGTCCTGGATTATTTCATCTGAGAGGATGATAGCATTGTTTTGACTTGCTTGTCACATGATAACTCCTTCTTGTTCACTTATTGTAGTAGGAGCAATAGCTTAACCCCTGCCCCCATGTAAGTTAGGCTAATTTTTCTTTTACAGGTATTGTTATATTTAACAGGTATTCTTAATGGTATTGAGACCATCTTGGAGACTTGGTTCATTTTGAATATGTTACTAAAATCTTTCTCCAAGTGGAATGGATGAAGTCTGCTTTGCAATGAAACCAAAACAGGTAATGTTGTTGTTTTCGTTTGGTCATTTCAGTCATGTCCTGTTCTTCATGACCCCATTTGGGGTTTTCTTGTCAAAGATACTGGAGTGGTTTGTCCTTTGCTTCTTCAGCTCATTTTAGAGATGAGGATACTGAGACAAACAGGGTTAAGTCATTTGGCCAGTGTTGTACAGCAAGTGTCTGAGGCTGGATTTGAACTCAGGAGTCTTCCTACCTCCAGGCCCAGTACTATCCACTGAGCCACCTAACTTCCTGAAATGGGTAGTAGAAAATCACAAGTAGTTATTGTGTAGAGAAAGTAGTTTGTTGGAGTTTGATTTCTTCTGAAAAGGTATCAAAATGTAGTCTTTTGGCCATAAATTGTCAAACTTGCTTTTCCAGAACGGATGATTGAATTATAATAGAAAGGAGAAACTATGAATTTGGAACAATAAAGAAAACCATATAAGACCCTAATGAAGAAGGTGTCAAGGGTCTTATCACCAAAGGGCAAAAGATAACTAGTCTTCAAAGTTTAACAGATTAGGGATATTGAGTCAGAGAATGATAAAGATCTGAAGAAAGAGACTGAGAGTATTAGGAGACTTTTGCAGTGAATTTGGTCTGTAGATACCAGATTATAGCTCTATAAATCTGAAAAATGAATTGTGGTTTTGTAATTTTAAGGCATATGTCATTACTAAGATAGAGTTGTAAGGAATGAAGTTCAGAGAGGTGAGGATAAAGGTAATGTATTTATACTGAATTGAGTGGTCTAAGTAGCAGTGTTTTCCCAAGGGGAAAAAAGTATTAAATATTCCTTAAAATAGCTTTGTAGTGAAAAACTGAAGTTGGAGCTATGCAATATCATGACTAACCTGAATGGAATGTCTGACATTCTCAGAGATCAAACTGGGGAGAATGATGGTGGAGATCAGCTTCTAGAGAAATTTCTCAAGGCACATAAGAGCTCATCTTCACAAGTCAGAAACTCAGTGAGCATTTTGAGCTCCTACAACATGCCCAGAATTGTGCTAAGTGTGTACGATACAAAGACAGGTTTTCTCAGTGGGTAGAGGAGGAAGAGAATTTGGAACTGGATATAAAATATCCACCAATTGAGTCCATCTCTTGCCAGGCAATGTCTAATTTCTAGATCAGTTAGGAGAGTAGCAACGTTAGGTCTGTATTCTTCTCTTGTATGTAGCTGGAAAGAACCAGGACAGTGTGAAAGATAGAAATGGATGCTGAGAATTGGTTCCAAGGTAGTCTTGTTTAATAATAGCACAGTTTGGAAGCATTCATAATTCCATGAAGCATTCAACAAGGAAATACATGTTGGCATGTCTGTGTTCTTTTCTCTTCAAGTCAAACAATAAGATGATGTTCTAATACAGTTTTAAATTGTGGATACTACATAATTAGTAAACCAAGCAGAGAATTATAAAGGCAAATTCAGGAATAATTCAACAAATATTTATTTGCCTGTTACATTCGAGGCATAGTTTTTGGTGTTGGGGATACAAAGAAAACAAAACAGTCCCTTCCCCCAAGAAGCTTACATTCTATGGGGAAACAACATGTACACATATAAGTAATTACAATATATATTTAAAATTAAAATGAAGCAATTCAGAAGAAAGGCCCAAATAGCTGCTTGATTCTAGACAGACCTCATATGTGAGGTGGTACTTGAGTTGATTTTTGAAAGACATTCTACCTAAGGGAAACAACGTATAGGCAGATAAGTCAATTTGAGGTAATTTGAGGTGGGAGCAAATAATAATGGAGGTGAAGGGAAGGATCATCAGTAAAGACTTAGCAGAGTTTGTGCTACCTCAGTTGGCTTTTAAAGGAAGATAAAAAGTCTGAGAGTCCAAGATGGGAAGAAAATGCATAATAGTTAATATGATTACAAGAGGTAGCAGACAAAATAACTACTTTTGGGAAAAGAATTGCTTGGAATGTAGATTATGTAAAGAGGAATAATATGAAAAAGAGTCTGGACAGATTGGAATTAGATGGTGAAGGGTTTTATTTTTTAATTAACAAATATTTCTTTTCTTCCCACATTCCCATTTCCACCATTAAAAAAGAAAAAAGAAAAAGAAAATCCTTGTAACAAATATGAATAGTCAAGCAAAACTAACATCCTCATAGACCTTATCCAAAAATGCATGTCTGATTCTCCAGCTTGAGTCCCTCACTTCTCTGTTAAGGGTGGGTTGCCCTTGTTAGTCTTCTGGACTCAAGGTTGATCATTGCATTACTCAGAGTTCTTGAGTCTTTTTACTTTCTTGATATTATTATATAAACTCTTCTGGCTCTGTTTGCTTCTCTCTGTGTCAGTTCATGAAGATCTTCCTTAGTATCTGTGAAACTATCCATTTTAAAGTTTCTTGTGAAACAATAGAATTCCATTTACCATAATTTCTTCAACCATTCTTCAATTGATGTGTCCTCTATTAATTTATTTGCAGTTCTTTGCCAATACAAAAAGAGCTGTTCTGTTTCTGTACACATAAGATCCTTCTCTTTTTTCTTTAATTTTTTGGGGGGTATGTTCCTAGTAGTGGTATCATTCAGTTAAAAAATATGCACAGTTTGGTAACTTTTTGGTGGTAGTTCCAAATTGTTCTCCAAGAATGTCTGTGCCTATTCATAACTCCACCTTTAATGTTCAAGAATATGAACATACTGCCAATTCTTGTAGTTTTTCTTCTTTCCTTTTTTTGGGATCAATCACTTGTCTGATGAGTGTGAGGTGGAAGTTCAATAGTTGCTTTAAGTTGTATTTCTCTAATTATTAGGGCTTTGGAACGTTGTTTCATATGACTATTGGTAGCTTGTTATTTTGTCCTTTG
Organism: Phalanger gymnotis; assembly: GCA_028646595.1. Classification (NCBI taxonomy): domain Eukaryota; kingdom Metazoa; phylum Chordata; class Mammalia; order Diprotodontia; family Phalangeridae; genus Phalanger; species Phalanger gymnotis. The sequence goes on from CM053623.1 coordinate 110,751,967, forward strand.
AAATCTGCCTGTTCACATCCATTGACCATATATCAATTTGAGAAATGGAAGACATCAAATGTTAGGTTGGAGAATTTTTATTTTATTTTGTAGCAAAGAGGGAAACCACTGAAGATCTTTGAACAAGGGAGTGACGCTGTCAGACCTGTGTTTGAAGAATGTTAATTTGGCAGGTGTGGGGAGAATGGATTGGAAAAGGAAGAGATTGGGGGTTAGAAGACCAGTTAGGAGTCTATTGTAATAGTTTAGGCAAGATATGATGAGAATCTTAACTAAGGAGAAATGAGAGTGGAGAGAAAGGAGAGGTATTGGTAAGAGATAACTGACTAGAGTTAGTGGCTGGTTGGATATAGGCAACTGGATTGGATATTTTGGTACTGACAGAGGTAGGAAGAGTCAGTGATAACAAAGGTAGTGAATATGGGTGTCTGGGAGTATGATGTTACACTCAACAGAAATATGGATGTTTGGAAGGGAAATTTACATTAGATCTATCAGTTAATACTGTAGAAATAACAATTGAACCTTTTGGATCTGACTGGCTAATCAAGGGAGAGAGTCTAGAGAGGAGAAAAGAGGACCCAAGACAGAGTCTTAGGAGTCATCCCCAGCTAAGGGGATGAGAGATGGTATCCTAGCAAAGGAGACAAATAAGAGGCAGTCTGAGAGGTAGGAGGAGACAGAACCAAAAGCAATGGTATAGAAACCAAGGAAGAAGGGATCCAGGAGACATAGTTAACTGTCAAAATTTACAAAGAGGTGGAGGAAGATGAAAATAGACTAAACACCATTATATATATGTGTGTGTGTATATATATATATACATACATATATATATATATATATATGTATATATCAGGAACCACTGGTGAAGTTGGAGAGTTGGATAATAAAGTTGTATAATTTCAGGTTAAGCCAGATTGAAAGGAGTTGAAAAAGACAGGCAGTTAATGTAGTCATTTCTAGGAGTTTAACAGTGAAGAAGTGGAGAGACACAGGCCAGCAGGTAGTGGAAAAGGAGGTAGAACATATTTGGTCAGGAATTCTGCTATTGTAGTATGGGAAAGCCAACCTAATGACCAAACTAACTTTACTCTCTCCCACCCTTTCATCTTTAAGTTGTGTATTTCTCCCATTTTGTGGGGATTTCTCTAGCTCAAAATGGCAAGATAATAGGTGACACTCTGATATTATGTTTTCCAAGACCCCTTCTGGAAGTTACTGGCATGGAATAGCTCAAGGAGACTTTAAATGTCAAAAATGTGGAGGTTATATTTCCTAATAGCATAATATTTAGGTTCTTCACAAAATTATGGTAGAAAGCTGAGAATGTGGTATCTTGAGACTCCGTCCAATTTTACATTAAATTAGGCCAAATGTTTTGAAATTCCTGCCTCTTGTAGGTTCAGTTGTTGCTTTAAGTATTTCAGGATTTGTCATGTGTTGAAAATAAGTTGGTTGTCCTTTGTTCTCAAAGAAGATCAAAATGACATCACCATGTTGGAGTCAAGGTACGGTGTATCCAGCTGTGGCTGATCAGACCAATGCAAGCTTGGAAGACTCTACCACAGATTAGGCAAAAATAGTTCATAATGGAAATGTCTCTAAATTTGTGCATCTCATGTTTCTTTTGAGCTACTGCATTTCTGCTTCACTAATAGAGCACAGCACCTTCTTTGATGCTGGCATGCCATGCTGGGTAGTCCTTTGCTAGTGTCTCTGATGTCACACAATTCTAGAGTTCTTCAGAGAGACTTTGAGAGTGTCCATGTATTGCCTTTTCTGACCTCCACATGAATGCTCCATAAAATAATCTTTTGAGCAAAATGTGTGTTTGGCATTCAAATAAGGTAACCATTCCATCCCATTTCATCTGAGCTGTGTTCTCTGCAGTAGAATTTTAATGCTTGACAGTTTAGCTCAAGAAAGGACCTCAGAGTCTGGGATCTAATCTTGCCAGGTGATCTTCAGAATCTTCTTAAGATAATTCAAATGGAAACGATTCAGTTTCCTAGTATAACTGTCCAGGTTTCACAGGCATACAACAATGAGGTTAGCAAAATGGCTCTGTAGACCTTCAGTTTGGTAGGCAGTCTAATACTACTTCTCCACCACTGAGCTAGCTTTGGCAACGCATGCATTAATCTCACTATATATGTGGAGATCCCTGGAAAGTAAGGTAAATGAACTTATCCACGGCATTCAAAACTTCTTCATTTTCTGTAACCGATGGTTCCACATATGGATGGTGTGAGGCTGGCTGGTGGAGAACCTGTGTTTTCTTGGTGTTAATTAGCACAAGCAGCAGAGAATGCATTCATGCTTTGTTGCATCTTGGCTTCAGGGTCTGCATTGAGTGCACAATCACCTGCAAACAAAAAATCATGTACCAACTCTCCCTCCACTTTAGCCTTGGCTTTTGTAGCCCTTTCAAGTTAATTTACCATCAGTGTGGTAGCTGACATTGATGCTGTTTTGTCCTTGTTGAAGGCATCTGACAACATTGCTGGAAAAATCATGCTGAAAAAGCATGGGAGCAAGCCCATGGCCTTGCTTCACTCCATTGGTGACTGGGAAAATGTGTGGTCCATTATCCAGAATCTGGGCAAGCGTGCCGTCATGGAATTGACTTACAATACTAATGAACTTCTCTGGGCAACTAAATTTAGATGTAATTTTCCACAAGGTCTCATGACTTGACAGTATTAAAGGCCTTGCTTAGATTAATGAACTTTGTGTATAGACCTCTGTTCTGCTCCTGGTATTTCTTCTCGAGTTTTGGGCAGCAAACACCATATGCACTGCTGCTCGGTCCTTTCTGAAGCTACATTGTTTCTCAGGGAGATGGCCATCTTCCAAGTGAAGGATCAGCCTATTAAGGAGGACTCTAGCAAAAATCTCCAGCAATAACTAACAGAGAGGACCTCCTCTCCCCTCCCCCCCATGATTGTCATAGGACAACCTACATTCAGGGGTAGGGAACTTGTGGCCTCGAGGCCACATTGGCCCTCTAGGTTCTCAAGTGTGGCCCTTTGAATCCAAACTTCACTAAACAAACCCCCTTAATAAAAGTATTTGTTCTGTAAAACTTGGACTCAATCAAAAGGCCATACCCAAGGACCTAGAAGACCACAGGTTCCCCACCCCTGAATTATTTCCTTTACTTTTATAAAGATGGACAGTGGAGGCACCCTTGAACTTCTTGGGGATGACCTTCTCTTGTCATATAACATGCAAATTTTCAGTCAGCTTTTGTATGAGCAGTGGACCTACTGCCTTGTAAATCTCAGCTGTAATAGAATCAGCACCAGGCACTTTGCCATACAAGAGGAGACTAATGACATTGAAAACCTCTTCTTCTGTTGGAAGTTCAGCTGGAGAAGGATTGACTTCAACCTGAGCTTATAAGGTCAATGGCTTCAGCATTGATCGATGATGGTCAGTTGAGAACACTACAGAGGTGTTGAGCACACCTCATGTCCTTCTTGCTAATGAATGGGGCTTCATAAACACTGAGTAGTTGGGATGTACCTTAGGTCTTTGGCCCATAAATAACTTTTAGGACGTCATAAAAGCACTTTTAATTGTTAACTCTCAGTGTAAAGCTGAATTTAATCGGCCTTCTTACTAAACCGAGAATCTTGCGTCTCTCTAAGCTTTGCTTGCAGTTTACTTTTCATGAAGTTAAACGCTGTCTCCTTAGAAAAGGATGCACTATCCTGTTGGTAAACCTCTTGGAGTTCCCATTTTTGTTTAGCAGCAGCTTCTGAATTTCCCCATCATTTTCATCAAACCAGCCTTGATGTTTGCAAATGTTTTGGCCCAGATCAATAAATGCAGTCCTGTTTGCCAAATCTCTGAAAGCTACCCATTCATTTCCTATAAACCAAAAGGGGCTATAAGGCAGTTATGAACAGATTATTACAGCCTTGATTTTTTTCAGATATTAGAAAAATTATGTATTCTAGAAATCTTTCCTGTTTTGCAAATTTCATTCATTAATATTTGCTTGTTGGATAAAGAACAACTGAAATGAGACAGTGTATATGTAATGGTGGGGGTTGATAGAAATAATCAGTTAATTTCTTACAACACTCTCATCTCCTGACTAGTTGCCTTTTATTGGCTGTCTCCCATGCTTGGAATTCTCTCTCTCCTCATTTCCACCTTCTGACTTCCCTGGTTTCTTTCAGGCCCCAGCTAAAATCACACCTTCTGCAGGAAAGACTTTACCAATTCCTTTTAATGCTAAGTGTTTTCCCCCCTAAACTTGTCTCTGCTTTATCTGGTCTATCTTATTTTTAACTAGTTGTTTGTGTGTTGTCTCTCCCATTATACTGTGAGCTGCTTGATAGAAGAGACAATTTTTGTTGCTTAGTGCTTAGCACAGTGCCCAGCACATAGTAGGTGCTTAATAAATAGTCCTTGACTCCAATTGAAGTAATTTGGAAAATTCTATGACCTGGTACTTTATTAGGTGAGAACACCTGTATTCAATCGATCAATTAATAATAGTAGATAGGATTAAAGAAATCCTTGGTTTGCTCATTTTTCCAGTCTGCTTTCCCCCCAATATTTTTTATTTTGTTAAATATTTCTGAATTACATGTAAAAAATTTTAACATTCATTTTAAAAAAATTGTGAGATCCAAATTTCCTCCCTCTCTTCTTCCCTCCCATTGTCCTTGAGAAGGCAAATAATTTGATATCAATTATACACGTGAAGTCCTGCAGAACATATTTCCATGTTAGCCGTATTGTAAAAGAAAACATGAAAAAATACCCCACAGAAATAAAGTTTAAAAAAGTATCCTTCAGTCTGCATTTACAGTTCATGAGCTCTCTCTTTGGAGGTAGAGAGCATTTTTTATCATGGGTCCTTTGGAATTGTCTTGGATCATTGATTCGATTAGAGTAGCTAAGTTTTCCCACAGTTGATCATTCTTATAGTATTGCTGTTACTGTGTACTATGTTCTCTTGGTTCAGTTCACTTCACTTTACATGAGTTCATATAAGTCTTCCCAGGTTTTTCCAAAACTATCCTACTTGTTATTTCTTGCAGCACAATCATATTCTGTCATAATCATATACCACAATTTGTTCAACCATTCCCTAGTTGTTGGGCATCCTTTCAGTGTTGCATTCTTTGTCGCTACAAAAAGAACTGCTATAAATATTGTTGTATAAATAGATCTTTTTCACTTTTTTTTGATCTCTTTGGGGTACAAACCTAGTAGTGGCATTGCTGGCTCAAAGGGTATGCAAAGTTTTATAATTCTTTGGGTATACTTCCAAATTATTCTTCAGAATGGTTAAACTAGTTTACAACTTCACTAATGGTGCATTTGTGTCCCAGTTTTTCCACATTCTCCTGTGTTTAGCATTTTTCTCTGATGTTATATTAACCATTCTGATGCTTAGAGTTATTTCACTTTGCATTTCTCTAGTCAGTAGTGATTTAAAATATTTTTTCATACGACAATTGATAACTTTGTTTTCTTTTTCCGAAAACTCATTGTTCATTTCCTTTGACTATTTATCAACTAGGGAATGGCTCTTGTTTTTATAAATTTAGTTCAGTTCCCTGTATTTGAGAATGAGGCTTTTGTAAGAGAAATTTGCTATAAAAATTTTTATCCCAGTTTCCAGTTTTCCTTCTAATTTTGGCTGCATCATAGTTTTGTGCGAAACCTCTTTAATATGATGTAATCAAAATTATCCAATTTATTTCCCATGATCCTCTTATGTCTTGTTTGATCATAAACTCTTCCCTTATTCATGGGTCTGATGGGTACATTTTCACATGCTCCCCTAATTTATATATCAGTCTTTATGTTTAAATCGCATCCATTTTCACCTTATTTTGGTATATGGCATGAGATGTTAGTCTATTCCTAATTTCTTGCAAACTGCTTTCTGGTTTTCCCAGCAATTTTTGTCAAATGTTGAGTTCTTACCCACAAAGCTTAGATCTTCGGGTTTACCAAACACTAGACTACTCTGGTCATTTACTATTGTGTATTGTGTGTCTAATCTGTTTTACTGACCCACCACTGTATGTCTTAGCCAGTATCAGATTTTTTTGATGATTACCACTTTGTAATATAGTTTGAAATCTGGTATGGCTGGGCCACCTTCCTTCACATTTTCCTCATTGATTTCCTTGATATTCTTGACCTTTTGTTCTTCCAAATGAATTTTGTTATTATTTTTTTCTAGCTCTATGAAATAATTCTTTGGTATTTAGATTGGTATGGCCCCAAATAAGTAAATTAATTAGGTAGAACTGTCATTTTTATTATATTGGCTCAGCCTAACCATGAGCAATTGATACTTCTCCAGTTGTTTAGGTCTGTTTTTATTTTTTTGAAAAGTGTTTTGTAATTGTGTTCATATTGTTCCTGGGTTTGTCTTGGCAGGTAGACCCAAGTAATTTATACTATCTGCAGTTATTTTAAATGTAATTTCTCTTTCTATCTCTTGCTGCTGAGTTTTATTGGTAATGTATAGAAATTTTGATGATTTGTTTCATATCATGCAACTTTGCCAAAGTTGTTATTTCAGCTAGTTTTTAGTTGATTCTTTAGGATTCTCCAAGAATACTATCATATCATCTGCAAAGAGTGATAATTTTGTTTCCTCATTGGAAGAATTAATTTGATCTTCATTGTTTGTGTGTTAACCTTTTTCATTTTTGGCACTGATAATTTGGCTTTCTTTTTAAAATTAAATTGACTGATGGTTTATCTTTTTCCCCACTTAAAATCAGTTCCTAGTTTTATTTATTAGTTGTGTTTTTTTATTTATTTTTTTCTTTCACTGTTATTAATCTCTTCTTTGATGTTCAGGATTTGCATTTTGCTGTGTAAATGGGGATTTTTTAGTTGTTTTTCTGTTTTTATTTTTTACTCACATGCCCAATTCATTGGTCTGTTCTTTCTCTATTTTATTGATGTAAGTGGTTAGAGATATAAAATTTCCCCTAAGTACTGCTTTGGCCACATCCCACAAGTTTGGAATATTGTCTGATTGTTATTCTCTTTAATGAAACTGTTGATTGTTTCTATGATTTTTTCTTTAAACTTCTCATTCTTTAGGGTTAGATTATATCATTTCCAATTAATTTCTAATCCTTGCTTCCATAGCCCTTTATTGAAAGCACCTTTTGATGCATTATGGTCTGAAATAGGTGCTTTTAATATTTCTGCACTTGGTTGTGAAGTTTTTATGCCCTAATATGTGATCAGTTTTTGTGAAGGTGCCACTACACAGCTGAAAAAAAAAAGTATATTTCTTTCTATTCCCATTCAGTTTTTGCAGAGGTTTATCTTATCTAACTTTTCTCAGATTCCATTCATTTCCTTATCTTTTTTCTTATTAATTTCATGGTCAGATTTATCTATCTCTGAGGAGGGAAAGTTAAGGTCCACAAATAGTATAGTTTTACTGTCTTATTTCTTCTTCCAATTAATTAAACTTTTTCTTTAAGAATTTGAATGCTATGCTTTTAGGGGCTTATATATTTAGTACTGATATTACAAATGTTTCCTTGCTTATCCTTTTTAAATACATCTATTTTTGCTTTTGCTATGTCTGAGATCATGATTGCTAAATGTGCCTTTTTTTTAAACATAAGCAGAAGCATAATAAATTTTACTCCAGCCCCTTATTTTAACTCTCTCTGGGTATATTTCTGTTTCAAGTGTGTCTCTTGGAAACAGTGTAATAGAATTCTGTTTTCTAAGCCATTTTGTTCTCAGGTTTTGTTTATGGGTGAATTCATCCCATTCACATTCACAGTTATGATTACTGTGCATTTCCCTCCATCCTATTTTCTTCTGTTTATTTTCTCTCTCTCATCCTATAAAGTCTGTTTTGCTTCTGATCACTGCCTTCTTTTACCCTGTCTCTTTTTTATCACCCCTTCTTTCTCTTATCCTTTTCCCCACCTACCTCCCATTTGTGTAAAATAGATTTTTATTACTAGTTGAGTGTATGTGTGTATTTTCTCTTTTTGAACCAATTTAGATATGAGTGAGGTTCAAATATTGCTCACCATACCCCAATTTTTCCTCTCTTCCCCCTTCTTCCAGGCATTCCTCTTTCTTGCCTATCCATTTTTTAACATCATCCCAAAATAATTGACTTACTCCCATGCTCTATTTATTTTAGAATTCTTCTAAGTGCCATAATAAAGATAAAGTTCTTAGAAGTTACATGTATCATCTTCCCATATAGAAAGATAAAACAGTTTATCCTTATTGAGTCCCTTATGATTTCTCTTTTAAATTTACCTTTTTATACTTCTCTTGAGTCTAGTATTTGAAAGTCAAATTTTCTATTCATCTCTGGTCTTTTCATCATGAATGCTTGAAAGTCTTCTGTTTCATTAAATATCATTTTTTTCACCTGAAAGGATTATACTCAATTTTTCTGGGTTGGTTACTCTTGGTTGCAATCCAGGCTCTTTTGCCATTCTGGAATAGTCCAGGTTCTCTGCTCCTTTAGTGTGGTAGCTGCTAAATCTTATTATAAGCCTTACCACGGCTCCACAGTATCTGAATAATTTCTTTTTAGCTGTCTGTAATATTTACTCTTTGATCTGGGAGCTCTGGAATTTGGCTATAATATTTCTGGGAGTTTTCATTTTGGGATCTCTTTCAGGAGGTGATCAGTATATTCTTTCAATTTCTATATTATACTCTGTTTCTAGGATATCAGGGCTGTTTGCCTTGATTATTTCTTGAAACATGATATGTAGCTCTTCCTTTGATCATGGCTTTCAGGTAGTCCAGTGAATAATTCTTTAATTTCCTCTCCTCAATTTATTTTCCTGGTAAGTTGTTTTTATGATGAGATATTTCACATTTTATTCTATTTAGTCATTCTTTTGACTTTGCTTTGTTGTTTCCTGGTATCTCGTGGAGTCATTATTTTCTTCAGTGAGCTTTTGCACCACTTTTTCCATTTGGTGAATTCTACTTTTTTAAGGAGTTATTTTGATCAATGAATTTTTGATCTTCTTTTCCCATTTGGCCAATTCTGCTTTTTAAGATGTTACTTTCTTTAGTATTTTTTCTGCCTCTTTTGACCAAACTGTTGATTGTCTTTTCATAATTTTCTCCCATTGCTTTCATTTCCTTTTTTTTTTTACAGAAACATAATTTATTTGTATAAAATTAACAAAAACCAGCTGGGCTGCATATTACTTCTCCTCCTGAATGGACATCTGGGCAACAGCCTTCTGTGCTTCATCTGCAGCATCGTCGGAGGCCGGTGGATACCATCTGATGATACACTCGACCAGTTCTTTTGCTCTAATTCTGCAGTGGTTACTTCCGAAAACTTGCACCTCTGCTTTTTCGGGCTTTTCACTGTCTTCCTCTTGGTTGAATAGATCTATTTTAATCTGAGCTCCCGAAAGCGTCTCCATGGCTCGAATCCTGGATCCTTTCAGTCCTATAAGGGCCCTCACGAGCTGAGCCTCGACCAGGAACCGCAGAGGGCCTTTTTCCTGGGGCTTGGGTCTCGGTCTCCGAGGACGGGTCTGGTGATAGTCTTCCTGAACAAGCTGGTGACTACTCATGGTGTCCTCGGGACACAGGTGAAGTGGGCCGAGAGCTGAGAAAAAAGCTGCTTTCATTTCTTTACCTAATTTTCCTCTACTACTCTTTTTTGACTTTAAAAATTTTTTTTAGCTTTTCTAGGAATTCTGGTTGAGCTTATGTCCAATTTAAACTTTTTTTCCTTTGAGGCTTTGCTTTTGAGCTGTTTTGGCTTTATTGTCTTCATCCGAGTTTGTGTCTTGATCTTCCTTGTCATCGTCATAATAGCTTTTTGTGGTCAGCTTCTTTTGTTGTTGTTTGCTCATTTTTCCATTCTATTTCTTTATTTTGAACTTTATGCTAAAGTTGGGCTGTGTTGCCAGTGGGGGTGGGATGAGTGCAATTCTGGGAGTTTGGAAATTTTTGGTGTTTCAAAGTGGTGTGATGTGGAGAGAGGTGCTTTCCTGGTCTGCATTCTGTTCCTTGTCCAGGAAGGTCCCCTGATCCCTTGAGATTGCAATTGATTGTGCTCCTTCGGTCCCCTGCTCCTTATGGTCAGGCAGTGATATTGTTTGTAAATGTCTCTGATCCCTTGGGACCAGAAGTGATACTGCTCCTCGGGGTTCCCACTCCCCCTTGACTGAAAGTGCTGCTCTCTGCCCTTTAGCAGGCAGTGGATTTATCTTGTCTTGCATTCAGTGACAGCATAGTAATCCTTTACTGACCACTTACCAGGTCCCTTACTATTTCTGGGTTGAGAACTCCCAAAGCTGCTGCTTTTTCTGTTGCCACCACCAAGTCTCACCACTAGTGTTTTGTCCATGTGGCTTCCAGGCCAGCCTCTACCCCTATGTCACAGATCTCTCTTTCTTACTTCCTAAATTGTCTTGGGCTGGAAGAATGTTTTATTCTGCCTTTTTGTTGGCTCTTCCATTCTAGAATTCCATTTGAAGTGTTACTTTGTTCTTTGGAGGGCAATGTTGGGAGAGCTCAGCTGAGTGTTATCTCTAGCTCTCTAGTCTACTTCTTGACCTTGGGTTTTATGTTAGTGTTGGACTCTGCTGTTCTCTTGGGGTCAGAAGGATATCTGCCCTGAGCTTTTGCCTTTAATGTCCTTCTGTTGTTTTCATAGCTTATTTTGGGGACTTGTAAGTTTTTGGGGTTTCCAAAGTGACATGATCCTAAAAGAGGTCTGTTCACAGCCCTCTTGGTCTGCTCTCTGCAAATTCCTCTCTCAGTTCGGATTTGTTGGATTGTGTGTGGTTGAGTTTCCATAGATTGCTGCTGGACCCAGGCATTGGTAGCCTGCTGCAGGGGGTTCCACTGTTCAGAGCAACTAAACTGTTGGTTCAACCTTGGTTTTAGTTTCCTGCCCTGGTGTATTCCTCTTTTTTGATATAGTATCCTGGTCATCTAAGGGTATAAAAGTCCCATGGATTTGACTTTCTCTGACTTGGTAGATATTTGAAGACCACACATATCACCAAACCTTGCCTTGCTGATCAGAGGTGTTTCCATATCATTGACATCAGAAGGGTGATGTCTTGACTTTCAAGTGAATTGGAGAGCTGTGCAAGGTCATCAGCCTCACTCTCTCCTCCAGAGAGGAGGGTCCAGTGGCAAGACAAGTCAAAATGATTGGCTATGGCCCCTGTTTCCATTTAAAGTGAGTAGGAGGGAATTCCATATAAGTCAGAGGTGATTCCATATAAAGTGGATAGGAACGAGTTTTAAGAGGGGAAAGATTTGTCTGGTGTCCAGAGAAGCTAAATGCCACCATATCTTTTTATCTTGGTTGCATATTGTTGCTGTGTTGGGCAAGATAAAATCATCCTTTTGTTAACTCTTCAATGATTTGTGAGTATTCTAGTTCCAATATTAAACCTGAACTAACGGGGTTTTGACATTAGTCTTGTCTCTGACTGGAGTGAAAGCCATTGGATGAAATTTAATAATGCTTCACAGGAGGCATATTTGGACTGGCTGAAGAGACTCATCATGCCCTGTTTGATGATGTATAAAATAGCAGTTTCACCTAAGCTAAGCCCCTGAAAGGGAATTGCTTGGGAGGAGGGGAAAAGAACCTCTGTCTCCCATTTACCTCTCATCAGCCAGAAAATGACCTTGTGATGTTCAAAAACTTGAAAGATTGGGGATTTCTCATCAGCATTCTAGCAGTGTCCCTAGAACAGCAGTGGCCCTAGAACAGCAGTGGCTGGCAGCAGTGTTTGAACTGGCAGCTGTGGACAAACTAGAAGCTCTGAGAGAGGCAGCTGTAAGACTCTAAAGAGGCCCACAGAAAGCTACACCATGCCTAAGTGAAGCTCCAGTAGGATCTCATGAAGTGGATAATAGGATTCCAAACCTAAGTTTATTCTAGGGGCTACAAGTTAGTCTCCATGCTATATATGCTCTAAATTTGTGTCTAATTTTTCCCTAGATTATGTATATACTTGTGGGAGTGTCTCCCGAATTTGGGCTGATGTTTGTACCAGCTCTTCTTAGTATATCACCTTTTTCTGACAGCTAATTCAATCTAGAATCTAGTCAGCTAATTGATATCAACTAATAAACAATGGAATATACAAACCATTGGGTGGGGTGGGGGTCATGAGCTATAGCATTAGAAATACAGCCTGCCCCCCCACCTCTGCCTTAAAATGAATGGAGATTGTTTGAGTTTCTTCAGTGTTATAAGATACATATGTTTGAAAGTGCTACATAATTGTAATTTTCAAAATTATTGTTATCATTAGGTACTCCTCCTCCTATTGCTTCCTTTGCCCTGTCATACTTACTCTGAGCTCATGCATTTGAAATTTTATTTTTATAAATGAATTTTGACATGTCATGTGCTAATTTTATAGGTATACATTAATAGTAAAGCTATGTATGTAGCACTTTACAGTTAGAAAGTACTTTCACACATTATCTCATTTGGTCCTCATTGTAGCCCTATTTAGTAGATAGTACCAATATTTTTAAGGTAGAGGGTGATCTGGGGACTTTACTGATCTGCTTGATGTATTTATGAGATAGTGAGCTTTGATTTGGGACTTTGATTGTATTTTTGCAGTTGGAGATCAGTTGATTGGCTTGGGCTATTATGGATCATTTGGACAAATTAGTTGGCTGAGACAGAGTTGGACCGACCCTTTTATGTTAGGCCAGTGAAAGGCAACCTTCACTGTAGAGTTGGACCTTTGCCTGAGAGATGGTAACTATGGAAAGGGGAACCTTTGTGGTAAGATGATAGGAGTTCCTGAGCTCCAGTTTCCTGAATAGAGGACAGTAAATTCCTTTGATAATTTTGAGTTCTCTGACCCAATCTGCAAAAGAAGGAAGTTCCTAAATTGCACAGCAGTGGAGTTATTTCTCTAGTAACCCCAAATTAAAGAATTCTGCAATAGCTTTTTTTAAGAGAGAAAGGGATGAGTTGGGGAAGAGAGAATAGCATATTGATCACTTAACAAACATGTATAGCTTACTATTTGTCAGGTGCTTTGCTAAGTACTGGAGATACAAAGAGAAAAGTCAAATAATCCCTGCCATCAAAGAGCTTGTATTCTTATTTGTGGTCTGTGGGACCATAAAACCAGGAAAAGACTAGACCTCAAAATAAGGGGACCAAAAGATGGAACTTTACCCTCCACCATTATTGTTAGTTATTCTCAAAATGCAAATCCAAAATTTCCTTGAGGGAGTGGAATCCAAACCATAACATATTGCTTGGAATTTAGGGAGCTATGTGGGATCCTATGGGGAAGGTAAGAATCACTTGGGTAGGAGGGAAGAATTAGGCCAAGATTTTATGAGCTACTGTGTCATTTGTTTTTCTTAACCACTTTCTATGGGGTGAAATAGAGTATGCTATAGCCAATACTCAGTGATACTTTGAATGCTTCTTTAGGAACAGCCATGTCTGTGGAAACAGACAAAGCTCATTTGAGGTATGTGTTTGTATTTCTTGGAGGGAAATCTAAGTGGGGGCAAAATTGAGCCAAAGATGTAAATTTTGACCTGTCCTCAAAATCGAACCTGGTCTTGTAAACCCATACCTGGGAACAGGGGATTGGGCCACAGGTTATATTAGCTTTGTTTTACTAGTGGGGAAATCAAGGTTGACGAAGGTGAAGTGCCTTGCCCATAGGCATACAGCTAGAAAACGGCAAGCCTAGAGATAGAACCAAGGTCTTTCAATTCCAAATCTAGTATTCTTTCCCCTTTACTATGCTGCATCTTCATTTCTTGGGAAATATATAGAAATAACAGAACTACAGAGATTCCACTTTAGTTGGTTTGGAAATTCCCCCATGTTTAGACAAATCCAAGTCTTTTCATTAATTTATGCAAAGTACCATTTAACAAATTACTACATATGAAGATAAGATAACAGACAGCGCCAGGCAATAATATAGTTTTTGTTGTTTTTTTGAAAATTACTGAAAGTAATGGCAAAGCTAATCTGCTATAAATTTCTTTTAATTAAACAGCATTTGTAATAACAAGTTGTTATTCCCAGTGCAATCTTTCTCATACAGTGATTCCTGTATGCTTTCCATTTTCACAGAGAATGTTCTGGGCAATGGATTCAAGCACTGTTAATGTTTCCCTTCTAGTATTGTGTTTGTTAGTAATATGATAGCAGGGGTTGGTTGTTGGACTATATAGTCTGAAGAATCTTTTAGTGAGATCCATTATGATTTGGAGCCAAAAACGATCTTTAGATGCTGAATTGTACACTTAAAATCCTTAATGTGTCCATTTTAACAACTAGTCAGATATTATAAGGATGGTAAAAAGTTATGATTATGAAGCAGATCATTAAATAGCTTGCCCAGGCAGCATAATTGATTGCAATCTTTATTTGGAGAAGTAAAACTATTTATTTATGACAGATTAAAGGATGTACTTAAGACTCATCATAAAGATAAATCATAACTAGCAAGGTAAGGGCCTTCCTTAAATAGCTGATCTTTTGAACATAATCAGATGAAAATCTAATGGAATAAGTGAGTCTTACACTAAGATTCTATTAGGAGGGATATAAGAATTAAAAACATAAGGACCTTTCATTTGGAGCATCTAAATTCTGAAGACTAAATTCTAAATTAATACCCCGAAGTCTGGTATTAAGTGAATTCTTCCATCTTCTTTTATTCTTTGTAACTGGCTCTGTCCCAGAGGTATAAAACTGTTTTGGGGTGGAGTTAATCTGTTTTGGAGTAGTCATAGAGTTGTAGGGAGAGGATAGGAAAATTGACCAGAAGCCTCAGGTCCATGCTGAGTGACCTTGTTGCCCACTTAACCTAAAGGTCTACCTTATTCTAACCTAGTTTTCCAAACATATTTCCGAAAGATAGTTCTTTCTAGGAAAGCTCTAGTTCAGTTTCCTCAAGAAGGTCTTCCTTTTTTTCAGATTATGTAACAGGATGGAGAAAGCAGAGTGCATGGACTCATTTGTTCTGAGAACTTATAACGTGTTGGACATTGTCTTCGTCATAGAAGAGTTACCTAAAAGCTTTGTGATGAATTATGTTTTTTTTTTTCTTGTGAACTGGGTATTAGGTTGAATTTACTCATTGCTGAATGATGAGGGAGAAAAAAGCTGTATGTTTTTTTAAGGCCTCCTTTCCCCCCTTTTTCTTTTGGTCAGCTGGTAGCAATTAGTGTAATTAAGGATAAGGTGGTCTTGGAGTTTGAAAATTTTACCATCTGTCAAGAGATTTCCTGATTGGCTGAGAGTGAGCCTGAGATTGTAGAGTAGATTTCGAACTCTGTCCATGGTGCTGCAGTGTGTATCTCATATTGGCAGAGGATGTTCAGAGGGAAAGATGCTATTCTAGAATCCAGTGGGAATAGGATGACACAGTGTTACAGAAGAGAATTGGGGGAAGGGGTAGAAGGAAGAGAAGAAAAGATTCATCTAAGAATTTTAAATAGCTGAGGATAGATTAATAATGCTATCTAGTCCACATTGGGCAGTTTCTTTTTTTACTCTTTGAATTATTTTATTCTTTTAGATTCTTCCTGAATTAGTATACTTTTCCTTATGATATTAAAAAAAGACAATACTTGTGATTTTTCTGGCATAGGGAATTCTTGATAAAGTAACTCCCTCTACCAAACCTGAGGGTTGCCTGAAGCACAGAGACATTAAATGATTTTCCCAGGGTCATACCGCTAGTATATCGAAAAGTTAAAAATGCAACCCAGGTCTTTGAGAGTCCAAGGCCAGCTGTTCACTGTGCTTTGCTACCTTATTTATGAATAAGCTTTAGAAAATTACCATTAGAATATGTAGTGGTAGGAGGGTGAAGAAAGGAATAAGAGTATAGATGGTAATGTAAGGGTACCTAGGAATAGTGGCAGTGGCAGAAGAGGGGCTAAAAGTAGTTAGTGATTAGGTAGGTTATTCCTCTGAATCTAGTGAGCCAAATTTGATAGTGAATAGTGAAGTTGGCAACTTCATGTACGTTATGCCAATGATTAGGGATCAGGAAGGTTTTGAGCACAGGAAGGAATTGCTACAAGGGCAGAATTTCCCTGGATCAGGTTCGGATAAGGGAGCAGAGCTCTGGGAATTTAAAGTCATAGGATCATAGATTTAGAGATGAAAGATATCTTAGAGGCAACTAACTCTAACCTCTACATTTGCAAATGAGGAAACCGAGGCTGAGATACCTGGTATCACATAGTTTTTAAGTGCCTGAAGCAAAATTTGAACTCAAGACTTTTTGTTCCATATCTAGTGTTCTTTCTATCCAGTACTCCTGCTAGCTGCCAGATGTTAAGCTGGGCTTCACTCCCTGGCAATTCAGTTAATTTCAGCAAACATTAAGTACCTACTATGATTAAAACACTGTTTTAGGTGCTAGGGGCACAAAGACAAAAGCAATCCAGCTCCTGACCTTAAGTGGGGATACCAGTTATATACAGATAAGTAAATGCAAGGTAATTGGAGGAAGGAGAGAAATTCTTATAAAAGAGGCTATTGAAAACGGCTTCATAAGTAGGAGGTTGTCTATACTGAGTGGGGGCATAAGTGAGGGGGAGGTGTATTTCAGACATGGAAAATAGTTTGTATAAAAGAGAGAGGCGGCGGTATACAGTGGAAAAATGTGTTATATTTGGAGTCAGAGAACCTGGATTCGAATTTTAGCTCTATTACTTAAAATCTGTATGATTTTGGGCCTATTTCCTCATCTCTAAAGTGAGGAAATTGAATTAGATGATCCGAGATCTTGTCTTATTCAGGCATCTTAACCATGTTAGAACACTGTCTTCAAATAGAATTGGTAAGGCTTCTGTGTGAAGAAAGTTAAAGGAATTCTTGTAACAGTAAATGTATTTCTGTGAAAATTTGTGAACACAGAGATGCCTGTGGTTTTGAACTAGATCTTCAGCAACTACTCTGTGGTTTACCATGGCATTCCACTTCCTCAGAGTGTTTGTGAAATGAAGCTGACTATATCTTCTCAACACTATCTTGACATGGCAAGGTTTGGCAGGTCATACCAAAATGGCAAGTCTTTGGTTAGATGTTCAGTGACAATCTATTTACCAGTAATAAGAGGGCCAGGGCAATTAAGTTTCCAGTTCTGTCACCTGAACATTGGCCACTAGGTGATGATATAGGGGAAAGGGCAGGGCATACCTATTAGAGAAGCCTATGAAAGTGAAAAGAGGTGCTGCCATCTGTAGTAGGGTAAAAGTAAGAGTAGTATGTGTCATATCCAAATTACATGAAAAGGCAAACTTAAACTTATCATAATTGTGTTTATGGCAATGGCTTCTAGATAGCTGCAACAATAAGGCAAATGATTTCCAGAGTCACTTTACCAGATTCCCAAACAAGGCAGGAATAAAAACTTTTAAGTGGTTAGGCAAATCCCTAAGCAAGAGAAAAGCAGAGAAAGAGATGAGTAGGATTAATTAAAAAAAAGTCAGACTGGACGGTAACAGAATTGTCTCTGGAGCTCCAAATTCCATACAGTTGAACTGGGCAGGAAAACTAGTTGTTGGTGTAGAGATTCATAAGAGTTGTCTAGAGAATGCCAAGATGTTGACCATTTGTGAAACTTTGCCTTTTCCTCTATAGCTTTGCTGTTTTAATGGTAGTTTCTAATCCCTTCTCCTCCCCCTTCACACATACATGATTATGTGGTCAGGGAATGGTTTTCACTATACTCTCTTCTAACTCACTTGTGTTTATCAGACCATGGACTCCTATAATGTTTCATATTGTTTGGCCAGAATGCTTTTCTTGCCTCTGTTACTTAGAGTTAGACAGGAGAATTAAAAATAAATGTTGGAGATATTAAAGGGAGAGTTGGAGATTTGTTGAAGAAAGGAAGGGGTCAAAGAGTAGGCAGAGGAAAGCTAGAAACCCTTTGCCTCCTGGGCCAGAAACTTTATGAAATAGAGTAAAAGGTTAAGACATTCTGTAGTTACTGCCCGAAACCAATTGCTCAGATAGAAATCCCTGCCCAAATGTTTATTCGTGAAGACAGCATGCTTATTAACTAGTTTATTGCTGATTAATTTTATTGAATTTATGTAGTCGTGCAGTAATATTATAAGAATAGGGCCTGATGCATTGAAAGGTGAGTGGTGAATGTGGGAAATTGTAGCTAATTTAGATATAAGATGGGCAATTAAATCAAGTGTGATTTGGTCAACTGAACAACTTGGAGAGAGACAAATGTCTTGTAAATAGAAAACCCAAGAGA
Organism: Phalanger gymnotis; assembly: GCA_028646595.1. NCBI lineage: Eukaryota > Metazoa > Chordata > Mammalia > Diprotodontia > Phalangeridae > Phalanger > Phalanger gymnotis. The sequence continues at coordinate 110,770,245 of CM053623.1, forward strand.
GTGCATCAAAGGATAAAATCATACTATGTGTGACTGTAATCTTAAATGATAATGTGAAAAAGGACAAGTACTAAAATTATGGAAGACAAGTTAACCTTGTATCTAATTGCAATAAGAGAATATGATCAAATATTCCCAAATGTTTAAATGCACTTATAGGAAAAGTCAAAGAAAATGAATGATTCTAGTCCCTTACAAGATACTGATAATGCCATGGTGAAGGGAAAAAAACCAAACCCCAAACTACACATTTTTTCTACTTTGATTTAATAAAAGAAAATAAGAGATGTGAAAGAGATAAACAAAGAGCAGTAACTTAATACTAAGTTAATGCAATACTAGTCAAATGAAAGGATTAGAAAAACAAGGCAGTCTCTTTTCAACAGAGGAGATCAAGATAGATCAGCAGGGAGGAAATTTGGGTCTTGCGGACAGCAGAGATGGGGTTTATAAGCTTACTGGGACTGATATTCAACATAATATTATGTTTCATTCAGTAAACTTTTATGTAAAACCTATTAGACTGATCTAGTGCTAGATAGGAAAAGATGAAGACAATACAGTGGTGTCTTCAATGTGCTTATAGTCTAGAAGTGGGAGATGAGACATGTACAAAAATAATTACATAATACAATTGAGACTATAACTAAAGAGCAAGAGAGAGGTCAAATAGAATGGTGCGAGAGATTTGAGAGAGAAGATAGTTACTGAACTGGGTCTTAAAAAGAAAAATTTGAGCAGATAGAGTTATAGAGGGGAGTACATTCCAGAGATGGAATAAAGCACATGTGAGAATACATCGAGGCAGTTAAGAAGATTTCAAAATGGTCTAGGTGAACACTATAAAGAGATTCAGAAACATGGTACTATTCAGCCCTAAAAAGGAGACAGGACTAACGATATTTCAATGAAATGCACTGGGTATGTAAGTAGATTAAATTGAAACAGATCATAGTTGAGAGAATTAAGTCTTCTAAATTAGAGTTTCCCTGCTGAATAACGTTGACTTTTGTGCCTTGCTGACATGATATCAACAATTTTGCTAGATTTGGCCCAACCATATGAATAGAGGATATTTCAACCTTGAAAAAAAATTCCTGTTGAGCAAAAAAGGAAGAGTCTCTGAAAGCAAGTTTAAAGACAACTACAATTCATTTTTTTCAACAATAAGAGCTTCCTAACAAATTTCTAATGAATTCATAATTAGAAATATGTACAAATCAGGTGTTTTTATTGTCCCCATCGCTAAAGTCCTTGGGGATCCTTGGAGATGAAAATCTCACTCTCAAGGAGCTAACATTCTGGTAGGGGGAAGCACCACTAGGGCATGTTGGCCTGGAGAGTATTGTTGGGATGATACAACAATGAGGCCAACACAATAGCTCTGTAGACCTTCAGTTTGGTCTCCCAAACACTGAGCTAGCTCTGGCAATGTGGTGTGTCAAGCTCATCAATGTGTACATCCCTGGAAAGGATACTACCAAGGTAAGTGAACTTAAGCACAGCTTTCAGAACTTCACCATTTGCTGCAATTGATGGTTCAACGTATGGATAGTGTAGTGGTGGCTGATGGAGCACCTGTGTTTTCTTGGTGTTGATTGTTAGGTCAAAATTGGCACAGGCAACAGAGAATTGATCCATGCTTTGTTGCATCTCAGCTTCAGGGGCTGCATTGAGTACACAATCATCTGCAAACAGAAAATCATGTACTAACACTCCCTCCATTTTGGTCTTGGCTTGTAGCCTTTTCAAGTTGCAGAATTTACCATCAGTGTGGTAGCTGACCTTGGTACCATGTTCATCATTGAAAGCATTTGACAACATGCCTGAAAACATCATGCTAAAAAGCATGGGAGCAAGCACCCAGCCTGTGAAACCAGGACGGTCTACCAGCGCCATGCCAGGAAGCTGAATCACTTCCATTGGAATTGGCTTAGGAAGATTCTGAAGATCACCTGGCAGGACAAGATACCAGATACTGAGCTCTTTCCTCAAACTAAATTGCCAAGCATTCAAACTCTGCTTCAGAGAGCACAGCTCCCATGGGCTGGCCACATTGTTTGAATGCGTGATGTATGCTTGCTAAAAAGACTTTTATGGAGAACTCACATGGGACAAGCATTCCCATGGTGGTCAAAAGAAGCAATACGAGGACACTCTCAAGGTCTCTCTTAAGAACTCTGGAATTGACTGTGTGACATGGCAGATGCTGGCACAGGATCAGTCAGCGTGGCATGCCCACATCATAGAAGGTGCTGTACACTATGGGCGAAGCAGAATTGAAACAGTTCAAAGGAAACACAGAATGTGCCAATTTAGAGAATCCACCCCAATCACATGGACTATTTATACATGTACAGCTCATGTCAGATTACTTACCATCTTGGGGAAGAGGGAGGAAAGAGAGAAAAATATTTGGAACTCAAAATCTTATAAAAGTGAATGCTGAAAACTATCTTTACATGTAATTGGAAAAGTGAAATACTGCTAAATAGGAAAAAAAATTGAAAAGTAAGTTGTAAATAATGGAGAGTTGCATTTGTATATAAAATCTATCAGTTCTTTATATGTAGGAATGAGTTTTTTTAGATGTTCATTAAATCTAGTTTTTAAAAAATAAATATTTTATAAACAATGTAAGGTCCTTGAGGACAGGACTATCAGTGCTTTTGTATTTTGATCCCCAGTGTTTTGCACAATACTAGAGTAGTCTTAAGAACTCTTACTAAATGTTTTTTAATTCATCTAACTGTTGCCTCCACTCACCACTCCCTGATTTCCAGCTCTTCTTCTGGGAACATTAAATAAAGTAATGTTACTTTTGCTTCTAAAAAGGGTGTGTCAAATGACTCCCAGATAATCCTACTCATCATCCCAGTTGGTTGGTTGGTTGGTTGGTTGGTTAGTTGGTTGGTTATTGTTCTTTGTTCTTGAAGAGGACCAAAATGATATCACGATGGCTAGAGTCAAGTTTCAGTGTGTCCAACTATAGCTGATCGGACCAATATGAGCTCGGAATGCTCTACCACAGGCTCTGATATGAGCTGTACATGTACAATCATATTAAACATATTTCTATGTCTTATTTCCTTCTATTTGCATTAAAAATGCTTTAATGACTCTCTTTTCTTTTTAGGATAATCCTGTTGCTAGCTCCTCTTTCTCTCCAAAACATCCTCTTCTCCAAATAAAGACAGACACAATCTTTGTAAC
>CM053623.1:110773957-110803957 GCA_028646595.1 Phalanger gymnotis
TAATATCTTGATTTCTCATCAAGTCACTAGCTTCCACTTGCTCCAATCTCATTTTTCAGGTAGTATTTTCTTCAGTGGTCTTTTGGACCTCCTTTTCCATTTGGCTAATTCTGCCTTTCAAGGCATTCTTCTCCTCATTGGCACTGTTGCTCTTCAGCTGTGGTGTCAGCTGTTTGTTGTTTGTGCTGGTGTCTGGCACTTCCCCTGGGAGTGCAAGAGTACATCTGGGCTCCTGGTGTTGACCCCTGCTGACTCTGCCCCTCTGTGACTCAGGAACTCCCATTGCTTGGCTACTGAAGCCCCACTTCTGTCTCCTGTATTGAAGCATTTTTTTCCTGAGGAATTCTCTGGGTGGGGGGGTGGTAGGGATTAGAGCCATTTACCTGACTATTATGTCTCCTGGAAGTTCAAGAAGATGCCATTATTCCCTCTTTAAACCAATTTGGCTGAGAATAAAGTTTAATCATTGCCTGTCATCTTCCCCTCCACTTTCCTTCTATAGCTCTTTCATGCCTCTTCTGCGAGATAATTTACCCCATTCTGTCTCTCTTGTCTCTCTTCTTCCAATGCAAGCTTCTTTTTTACCTCTTAATTTTGTTTTTTGGTATATCACCCATCATAGTCAACTCATACTCACGACTTCTATGTTTACTCTTTCTAATTGCCCTAATAGTGATAAAGTTCTTAAGAATTAGAAATGTCATCTTTCCATGTAGGAATATAAGTAGTTTAACTTTAAAAATTAAAAATTAAATTATGCATCTGTTAAGTTTTCCTGTTTGTCCTTTTATGCTTCTCTTGAGTCCTGTATATAAAGATCATTTTTTTTTTATTCTACTCTGGTCTTTTAATTAGGAATGTTTGAAAGTCCTCTATTTCATTAAATACCTCATACTCACTTTTTCTGGGTAGGTGATTCTTGGTTGTAATTTTAGTTCTGTTGCCTTCTAGAGTATCATATTCCAAGTCCTCTCATTCTTTAATGTAGAAGCTGCTCATCCTATGCAATCCTGGCTGTGGCTCCATGATATTTGGATTTTTTTTTTTTCTGGCTGCTTGCAGTATTTTCTTCCTCACCTGGAAACTCTTGAATATGGCTATGATATTCCTGGGAGTTTTCATTTTGGGAACTCTTTCAGGTAGTGATTGGTAGATTTTTTTTCAGTTTCTATTTTGTCCTCTGGTTCTGTGATATCAGGTCAGTTTTCCTTGATAATTTCTTGAAATATGATGTCTAGATCTTTTTTTTTTGACCAGGGCTTTTAGGTAGTACAATAATTCTTAAATTATTTCTCCTGGATTGATTTTCCAAGCCAGTTGTTTTTCATTGAGTAATTTCACATGTTTTTTTTTTCACTTTTTGATTTTATTTTATCATTTCCTGATGTCTCATGGAATTAGTTTCCAGTTGCCCAACTCCAGTTTTTAAGGAGTTATTTTCTTCAGTGAGATTTTGTATCTCCTTTTCCATTTGGCCCAATTCTATTTTTTAAGGAGTTGTTTTCTTCAGTGAATTTTTGTATATCTTTTCCCGTTTTTTGTATTTCCTTTACCAAGTTTTTCTTCTGCTTTTTCGTTTTTTTAAAATCCTTTTTGAGCTCTTCCAGTTCTTTTTGGGCCTGAGACTGGCTTACATTTTTTGAGGCCTTGAATACACTGTTGTCCTCTTCTAAGTTTGTGCCTTGATCCTCCCTGTCACCATAGTAACTTTCTGTGGTCAGATTGTTGTTTTGTTTTGTTCTGTTTTTGTTTTGTTTTTCCTCATTTTTTTTTTTTGCCTATTTCATGACTTTGTACTTTATGTAAAAGTTGGGTTCTGTTCCTGTACTGTCCCAGGCTTCTTATGTTGAGGCTTGTGTCCTTGCTAATAGTTTATACCACCAGGCCTCAGGACCTAGATGCTGGCTTGCAGTGGAGGGAAGACCTCTCTGATGGTTTGTGCTGGGGTCAGGTCCTCACAATTGTTCTTCCCCAGGGGTGGGGCCTTGTTACTGGCCACAGTGGGGGGCAGTATCTTGTTGGAGGCCTTCATTAGGGATGAGCCTTACTGTGCTGCTCATCTGCATGGACTGCTTTCTTGCCTGGGGCTCTGAGCTTGCTTCAGATTTACATTATAGATAGGGCCTTGATGTTGGCTGGCCCAGGTGGCCATGCTGCATGCCCCCTCGTGTGTGATCTGCTGATGCTAGACCTTTCCTGCTGAGGCTCCAAGCTTTCCATGGCTGATAAGCTACTTCAATGCTCCAAAATTGGTTCTGACTCATTTTTCAAGTTTGTTTGGAGGAGAATTTGGGAGGGCTCTGAGGTGTTTCTGTCTTACTGCTATCTTGGCAATGGAAGTCTTCCCCTTCCTCCCCGCGCCCCCCCTTTTAAAAAGTAATATTTACTGGGAAAGCTCTTAGAAATCCCCATTGTGTATGATACTTTCTTTTGATTTTAGGTAGTTTTTTTTATGATATTGGAAAAAGGTCTCCCTTTGTTTATACTTTGTAGAATTTTTAAACAGATTAGAATTGTACTTTTTCAGATTGTTTTTCCTGTATCTTCTGAGACAATTATGTTTTTATATGTCTTTATTATGATTAATCATGTTGAATATTTTTCTAATATTGATTTATCCTTGTATTCCTGGTATGTTAAATTTGGACATAATGAATAATGTCTTGGATGAAGTAGTCTGTTTGACGAGATTTTGTTTACAATTTTTGAATTGATATTCATTAATTATAGTGGTCTGTAGTTTTCCTGTGCTTTTTGCCTTGCTTAGTTTATGTATTAAAAGTACATTTGTCTCATAAAAGAAGTCTGGAAAATGTTTTCATTCTCAATTTTTGAGAATAATTTGTGTAATTTGTCTAGTAATTGTGCTTTAAAAGGGATGGAATTCTCTGTGAATCTTTCAATATGAGAGTTCCCCTCCTTCCCTTGGCAATTCCCTTACAGTTAGTTCTGTTTCTGAGATTGGATTATTTAAGATCTCTCTTTGGTTTTCTGTTAGTTTAGGTATTTTGTATTTTTGAAGGTATTTCTCAGTTTATTTTATGTTCTTAGTTTGGGTAGCATATAACTACTTTATAGGCTCTAACAATGATTTTTATGTCTTCGGGTGGTTTTTTTTCCACCTCCATTGCTAGATGTAATGTTGAAAAAAATTTAACCACATTGGATAAATTATTTTCCACGTTCCATGTAGTGCTGAGAAATGTTTACATTCTCAAGCAACTCATTTAATATATCCATCTTTTAGCTCTAGTTTGTCCAGCAGTTTGGTCAATACTACATTTTCCCTTTTGTTTATCTTTTTGTTACATTCGTCTAAAAGTTATAATTGTTGTTTAGTCGTTTTCAGTTGTGTCTGACTCTTTGTGATGCCATCTGAGGTTTTCTTGGCAAAGATACTGGAGAGGTCTGCCATTTCCTTCTTGAGCTCATTTTCCAGATGAGAAAGCTGATGCAAACAGGGTTAAGTGACTTGCTGCAGAGTCACACCATCTGAAGCCAAATTTGAAATATATAGAGGGATATTAAAATCTCCTAATGATGTTATATTTCTGTGTCTTCACTTAATTCAGTTAATTTTTCTTTTTTGAATTTAGATGCTAAGACAGTTGAAACATACGTTTAATATTGCTCATTGTTTGTTGTCTTTGGTTCCTTTTAGCATGATGTTGTTTTCTTGTTAATCTCTTTTTATGTTGTGGATTTTGGATTTTGCTTTGTTTATTGGTATGATAACAACAGCTGTTTTTCGGAGTCACCTGATTCATAGTAATTTTGTTTGGCCCCTCTTTTTTATTCTAAGTGCTTGGTTTTTAGATGTGTTTCTTATAAGCAATGGATTGTTGCTTTTGTTTTCTTATTCATTTTTTTCCACTCTTTTTTGGGAGGTTTTATCAGGTTGTTTAATCCACTTATATTTAAGGACAATTAGGTTTGTATTTTCTTCCATTTGTCTCTAATACTGTGCTACCCCTTCCTGCCACTCCCATCCCACATTAGGATTTTTCCTCCTCTTCCTTTGTAAAAGACTGTATTTTGTCTCTTCATTTTTCTTGCATCTACTTTAAAGCAACCCTATTTCCATTCACTGTCATTCTTCCTTTCCTATCCCCCTACCCATTTGTCACCATTTCCCTGATTTTGAAGTTCAAGTTATGAATTCCTTCATATTTCTTTCATCTAGGCATGTTAATCCTTTTTTCTTCTCATGAAACCCTGTAACTCTCCTCCTCTTCACTTTGTATTGTTAATTTTAAATTTTTTTCTATGTCTTTTTCTAAAAAGGTTTTCTTTCCCTTGTTCTTTTAATTATTTCTCTTCCCTCTCTATTCTAGACTCGTATTCTTTGGTTCATGGTCCTTATGCTTATTTATTCCTTGTATTCCCCATGAAATTAAAGCTTCTTAAGTGCTTGTTTTGAATTTCTTCTACTAAATAATTTCCATTTTATTGTTTTGCAGATTTTATTTCTTGGCTCACTTTTTTTTTTTTGTGCCTCATTCTTAAAGATACCAATTCCTGCAGAAGAGGATAGAGCTGTTGCCCCATAGTAGAAAATTTTCTGTACCCCTGATTGTGGAATTAATTACTTCTGCTTTCTATTGCCATGATCTTTTTTTTCTTCTTTTGCCATGAAGTATCCTCTCTGGGTCCATCCTTTCCCACTATTGTGGCTGTCATTTGCCCACTAGTGGTTTAATTTCCTTTCTCCTGAGGCAGGATACTGTCCCTGGAGATATAATACTTTCTCAGAGTTACTGGTCTCTTCAATTACCAAATCCTTGCAGATTATACTTGTTTTAAGATCCTTTTCTCCCATTATTGAATATCTCTCTTTTACCATGTGAGTATTCTTTGGTGGCAACCCCTACTGATACAAAATTTCTCCCTTTTCTTTTCTCCTGTTTCAGTCCTTCCCTTTACCAGCTCATTCATTCTTCTCTAGGTGCTCTTCTTGAGAGATGTAAGAACGTATTTTTTCTTCATTTACTTTTCATTCAATCAAAGTTGACTTGATTAGCATACATTATAAGTTCCCCTCTATCTTCTTTCTCTCCTCACCTTTTATGTGCTTTCTTATTCTGCTATTTGGTTCACACTCACCCTCTTCCCCCTCAACATTATTTTACCTGTGGGTGGAGGGTAGTGATGTTTAATCCACGATGTTTCAGGCCTGTTCTTCCACCATCACTCCTATTTCATTTCTGCTTTTACTCTTCTTGGAGTACTTTTAGAAGGAAAAAAATTTCTAAATGAGCTGTCATTATTTTGTTGTATCTTCATTTTTGTTAATCACATATGTGTCTTTTTCTTTCTAGTCTTCACCCCCCCCTTTCCTGAATTATTTTATTATTTGTACCTTCTTTGGGAAATAAAATGTATTTGTTTATTTTTCTTGATTTCTATTGCCTGAGATTTTTGCAATGCAAATTTTTTCCTTAGGTCTAGTTTTCTTTGTAGGAATACTCCAAATACTGCTCTTTTATTGAATGTCCATATTCTTTTCATTCCTAGTTAGGCACAGGTTTGCAGGTTGTATGACTTTGGGTTGCATCTCGAGCTACTTTACTCTTTGGGACATTTTATTCTATTTTTATCCCTTTATTTCTAGTGAATATAGAATAGTATTGTGTTTCTTGAATTTCTTTTCCCTTGCATTTGAAGGTCTTTCTTCTGGTTGCTTACAAAATTTCTTGTTTGTCACTGGAATTGCATTCTATCCAGTCTGACTTACCCTAAAGAGTTTTAGTTCATTGGATCCTATTTGTCCTTTATCTGAAGTCTTTGAATTCTGCTTTACCTAAATTTAGTATTAATGTCTCATAATTCATTTTTTATTTTTTATATAATTAATTATAAGATTATGTGGACACTAAGTAGAGGTTTCCATCATTTATACGTCAACAGTCAGGGCAGCTAGGTGGCACAGTGGATAGAGCAATGGGCTTGGAATCAGAAAGACTCATCTTCCTGAGTTCATATCTGGCCTCAGATACTTACTGGCTGTGTGACCCTGGGCAAGTGAATAACCAGGACATCCTCAAGGATATCTGTGACCCATCAGAAAATAATTTCCTCTTGTTGGTTATTCCACTTTTAAAGAATTAAATTACCTTTAAAACACATCAAAAACATTACTAGCCACTCTGTGTTTGCCTGAGAAGACTCCAGCAGAAGAACAATATAATGTGAAATCTCCCATCCCTACTATGCCTAAGAAGAGTTTGGAGATAGTGAGGGCACTTTGGTCCCTTTGATGACTTCAAATCACTAGGCAAAAATAACCATTCCAAAGTATTGAAAATAGTGGCATATATGATTACTCATCTCCTAAGAGTGATCTTTGAATGATTGTGGAGAATGGAAGAGAGGTATTATGGGATTGTGGGAAGGCAAATGTCCTAATTTTGAAATGATAAAAAACTAATCTGAAAACTATAGGGCAGTCACCTTGATTTTTATCTCAGGCAGTTTTAAAATGTATTATTCATGAGCATTTATAAAAGGAAGTATTAATCTCGAAGAGTCATTACGGGTTCTTTACTAAAAAGTCTCATTTTGGGGGCAACAGTTTTTAGACTGGCAGGTTGGGGAAATACTGTAGATACAGTTTACTTAGATTTTAACCAAACACTGGACAAAATCTTATACTGTTCTTGTGGATAAGATAGAGAGCTGTTAGGTATATTTAGAACTAACTGAATTGCCTAATGCAGATAGTTGTTACTAAATATTATTATGTTATATATGTCTAACGTTAGCTTACAAGTTCTCTAATGGAATAACACAGGTAATTAACATGGACCTGTGTTAACATCTTTATCCACTTTTGTTGGTAAGCAAAATGGGCTCTTAGCACTTACAATCAAGTGCCCTTGAAGAGTTTGGCCTTTGTTTCCTTGATTAGATTTGGGTGTCCTTGGTGCCTCCTTGGCTCAGGGGAGGGCTTGGTTTACACATGAGTTTGAGTGACATGTCTGGGACAGCAGAGGCTTTTAGACCACGTGGGTTTCAGTTGCCTCTTTGTGACGATTCTAGGTCTCATGGGTGAGTCGCATGTGTGACTCACCCCTGACCCTGAAAAAGATATAACACCAGGGGTTGGCTTTCTCTTCTTTGGAGCTCTTACCCACAGCAGTGGAGGGGCGAATGACTCTGGGCCAGCCCATATTATGAGCTCCCGGGCTGAACCTAGATGTTGGTAACTATGAATCTGTATTTGGTCTGTCTGTCGATGTTTATAATTTGTTTAGGGCTCTCACTCCGGCTGGTGTGGAGACTCCGGGCAGCTGTAGCTAAGAGCCCTCCAGCTCGTAACCCGGATGTTGAGACTTTGTTAATCTCTGGTAACTATGTATTGGGATTTGAATCAGACAAGTTCTGTCTGTCGATGTTTGTACTTTGTTTGTATTTTGCTCTGAAGTTCAGGATGCTGGTCTTTTCCCCTGAACTAAGTGAATGATATTTGTGTGCTGAATTAAAGTAAGTTTGTCAACCCCGTAACATTGCTTTCCTTACTAAAGCAGATCAAAAGAACCTGTGCTTTTGCAGTGTGTTGCAGCTTTCTGGGTGCTGGTTGTTGGTGGATCTTATATGCCCACAGAAGCTGCTAGATGGATTGTTGAAACACCATGACTTGGATAAAACTAGACAATTTGTTTATCAAATGTACAGATGACATAAAGTTAGGAAGGATAACTAACACAACTGATGATAGGATATTTAAAAGATCTTGACAGGCAAGGCCACTAAGTTGAGTCTTACAGGATGAAACTTAATAGGGATAATTGTAAAGTCTTACAATGGGTTAAAAATTCAACTTCTCAAATATAAAATATAAAATGTAACTTGCCTTAGACAATAATTTCTTTGAAAAAGAACCTGACACTTCAGCCTCAAAGGTAATGAGATTGGGCTACATTGAGAGGTATGGCATCCAGATTGAGAGAGACGAAAATTCTGGTTGTACACTACCATAATTGGGCCACATATGTAGTATTGTGTTCATGCTGGGTACATTTTATGAAGGATATTGGTAAACTAATGAGCATTCAGGGGAAGACAATTAGATAGTGAAGATTCTCATGCCAAATGAGGATTCTTTGAAGGTACTGTGTAAGTTTAAGTCAGCAGAGAAGACATAGTGGAGATTGGACAACTATCTTCAAATATTTCAAGAGCTATTAAGTGTAAAGGGGATTAGACATCTATTTGCACCAGGGGCAGAACTAGAAGCAGTAAATGGAAGTGGAAAAGTGGCAGAGTTAGGCTTACCGTAAGAGGAAAACTTCCTAATTGCTACAGATATCCAAAAATGGACTAGGCTGCCTTAGGAAGTAGTGACTCCTCATCACTGGAGCTCTTCAAACAAAGGCTATGTGAACACTTGCTAGATATGTTGTAGAGATAACTTCTTAATCAGGTATAAGGATCCAGTGATCCCCTCTGAAATCCTTGCTAGCCCTCTGTTTCCATAATTTCCTGAGATTAGGTGACACTTATGGATTGTGAGCTCAATTTGTTTGGAGTGTTAGCTCCAAAGGTGCAAGTAGGGGTTGGGTCAAATTAACTCCAGTGTATTATCCAACTTAGTACTTGTAAGGTTTAATGATTTAGATGATTTAATGATTTAGTGATTTAAATATTTAAGTACTTAAAGCATAGTAGTATTCCATCATGATTATATACCACAACTTATTTAGCCATTCCTCAATGGATGGGCCTATATTGTATCGATAGTTTGTTGTTGATGATCAAATGATAAAATCTTTGTAAAATGGGTTTTAATTCTAATATTTTTACATTATAATCTGAATCAATCAGTTATTGAGTGCAGTTGTTTTCCAGGCACTAGGCTGTGTGCCAGGGTACAAGGAAGGAAATAATCCCTACTTTCAAGGAGCTCATTAGGATGAAAAGGGTGTGTAAGCATTTAATGATTTGATCAGCTGCCTCCTTCCTCCTGTCTTGTCTTATGACAGATCTAGGTAAGTCCTTTGTGGTGTATACTGAATACAGTTTGGAAGATTTAGGATGAATCATATGCCAAAAGAGTAACGATTATAAGAAACTTTATTGCATCTGCCAATAGACAACATGGTAAAAATGAGATACATTATCCCATGTGCAACTTGGAGTTCTTGACTTTGAAATAGATCGCCACTGAGAAGTTCTCAAACTTTATAGATCTTATGGTAATACAAAAAAAGTGCTCACTCTGGAGTTGGTGAAATTGGGTTGAAATCCTGCTTCTTGAGCTTATTACCTGTGGTAGGAGCAATACCCTAACCCTTTCTCTCCTGCAGGTTAGGCTACTCTTTCCTTAAAAGATATTGAGACATTTCTTGAGTCTTGCTTGGCTAGGGATACTGAAGAATTGTACTATTGATGTGAATGTGGGCTACAAAGCAGTCAGGAAGAATGAGCAGGACCTAATAGACCATCATGGGAGTTTGCTTAGCTGAATCAACTCAAGGGCTTCTCAGTGCCTTCTTTGTTGAATAATTGACCCCTGCTATGGTGTTGGAGGCCTGGCACCCTTTTAGTTCTGGTTTTATGTTGGAATTGAATGAGGCATTTAAATTATTGAACATTTAACATAAAGAAGTTTACTTTCCCCTAACATAGCAAGGATAGGCAACAAGGATTGCAGTGGCACGCCTATCTCCAAATGGAAATGCCATCTTGTCAGTAGGGCAGATTAAAGTGTGCTTCAGAAATCCATCAATCCACAGAGGCCTGGGATGTCTTATGCCCATAGATGAGCTGCTTCATGGAAACCAAGACCATTCGGGTCCCTGGGGCAGCTTTTTTTTTCTGCGCATATCTCATTATGTCTCAGGGAACAGGAGGGCAGGGAAGGAAGCTGCCAGTAAATAAATGGCAACAGATAACCAGAAAAAGCACGAAACATTGTAGTGTGTTTACAGCAAAGGTTAAAGCACTTGGCATTAAGGGCCTGGAAATTATAAGTTCCAGTGAGCCTTTGGAGTGTGTGCATTTTTTACGTCGGGAAGATAGAAAAAAAAAAACATGGGGCAGCATCCTAGTAGTAACCATTTCAACGTTATGCACAAGCGTACCCATCTGGGAACCAGGAATATCCTACAGTAGCTAAATGTTGTTATGGGAAAAAAATTTGCTGTATTTAGCTTCTTTGCTGGGATCTACTATGACTGAGGTAGAGACTTTAAATATAAATTACCTAAGGAATGTCTCAGCAAGAGTCAAGAAGTTCAAAATCACACTTCACCAACACCACCACCCCTTCCCTGGGGAGTTATTTAATTGCACCTTGTTGAGTATTTTGGGAACTCCTGAGTTCTTTAATTGTACCCTATTGAGTATTTCGCTGACTCTTACCCCTGAGCATAAGGCAAACCAGAGTCAACAGGTGGCATTTCACACATACAGTGCAACCAAGAATTGTGATACAGAATTTACACCATACCTGCATGTTTTTGGACCACAGCCATATTTTCCTATTGATTTATGCTTTGGAGTCTCAGACTATGGGGAAGATAATAGAAGCTTCTCACCAGATTCTCTCTCGGCTGAAAGATCAACTGAAGGTTGCCTGCTATGTTCTCACTCCAGAAAAATTCTGATAGAAATCCGGCAGTATGATGCTTGAGCTCAGTTAAAATCTTCAGCAAAGTGATAGATTCCATGAGATTGACGACCATATTTTATTTATCTTCTCATTTTTCACATAGTAGATACTTCATAAATGTGTGTTGAATTGAATTACAATGGATTGCTAATCCATTCCACATGATACATGGCTTACTGAATGTAATTTGACCATTTGAAGAACAAGTAGTCCAAACAGAGGCTATGATGATGTTAGCTTTTCAACATGTCATTAGTTTGGTTAGTTGATAATTTACCGAGAGGCAATATTATGAAATGGTAGAAAAAATGCCGACCTTGGAGTCAGAGATCAGCTTTCAAATCCTATCTTTGGCACTGTCCTAATAATAACAATGATGATAAAATTGTCTAATCTAATATAACATGAGCACTTTCTGTGTGCCAGGCATTGTGCTAAATGCTTTACAAGTGTTATCTCATTTGGTCCTGTCAACAACCCTGGAAAGTAGGTGCTATGAAGAGGCAGTGCTATGAATGACAACAAGTAATTTAATCTCTGAACTTCAGTTTTCTAATCAAAAAGATGGGGATACTACTTGTTAATTCACAGGATTATCATGAAGAACAAATGAGATCATGCCCTTAAGGCTGCATAAATGTAAATTATTTTTATTATGGATCAGTTAGATTGTGCTCATACCAATACAAATATTGGTTGAAGAGTATTGTACTTGGAGTAAAAAGAACCAAGCCCACTAGACTTTGAATTCTGTGTCTGACTAATAGCCATATCACCTGGGATGTTACAACCCCTCTGATCCTTGAACATAAAATGAGATAATAGATTTAAAATGTTTTATAAATAATAAGATCGAAGAATCATAGATTTAAAGCTAGACGGTATCTTGATGGCTACTGAGTCTAGCCTCGTTTTACAGATGAGGAAACTGAGGCACAGAAATATTAAAGGGTTTGCCAGGGCCACTTGTAACAATCTGAGGTGGGATTTGAACCACATCTAGTCCCCGCTTCATTATGCAAATGTCATATGTTGCATATTCACACTTGTCCACCTTGTTCTCCTATTGAGGGCATGTGGTGTGAAGTTTTCCATAAGTATGCAGTGTTCATACTATCTAAATAGTGAACCTCTTTCTGGTATCCCTGAAGCAGAATTTGCTTTGAATGGAATCTTTGCCAGAGACTTTTTCCTTTTCACTCTCCTGAAAGCAAGGAATTGTTTGTTTACAATCTTCATAGGTCTTTATGTGTTGATTTGAACTAAGTTAACAGATTGTAACAGATATGATTTTAACCGTACTTCCTTCTGGCCTTATCCGTCTTTGACCACCCTATTTAACTCTTGGTTTTCACCTCCTAATTTTTTAGAATAGAATAGTTCTAAAAGAAAATTAGTGGTCATAGGGAATAAATGCACATACTTGTTGAATCTAATTATTTACTGTAATCAAAAACTCAAGAATGTACTTTTTGCTACTAATAATTTATATGCAAGACTCAGCATGCCTGGGGCACATGTAGATGTGTGAAAACTCTGCCCCTGGAATCCGGGGCTGGTGATGAGTAGATAAGCGACTCTCACTGTCTTGCCCATGGTCATTTATGAAAGACCAGTTAGGTTTAGTAATGCAGTCTGTGTCTATAGGAACACAGTGACATTAAAACTAGCCTAAACGGGGATGAAATCAATTCTCTATGCTATTGAGCTAACAGAACCAGACTATCTCTTTTAAATGAACCATCAGTACATTATCCAGCTGAAATTTGATAAAAGCATTTTCTTGGGCAGTTCTGAGACAAGAGTCATATCCTCTCACCTCTTTCACCAGGAAGGGAAGGGGAGCTAATGCTTTTAGGACAGGAATAACATCAGTTCAAGTATCATGTCTCATACGTTAATCCTTTAGAGCTTCGAACAAAGAACAGAATATTAGTCCAATCATTGCCCAAGGAGGATGTTAACCTATGCACCTACAAGAGTGATAGCCCCACTAAAGTCACCTTCCCCTGCTGGATTGGCCTCATGCCAAGTGTGAAAGGGAACTTGGTAAGAGAGTGAAAGTCTTTGTCGGGAATGGAGAAACCATTGATATTAGGGACTGGCATGGGCTAGAGCGTAAAGCTTCAATGAAATTTGCAAGTTCATTTTCGTTTATATACCTGTTGGAGCTGTAACATTAAATGCCTAAGTCTTTTAATCTGGGTATTTTAAACACTACTTGATACCATGGACTAGTGTCACTCAACAGAGAGTACTTCAAGGACAGAGCTATCTCTGAACCAGAATAAGACCCCAGGAAGGCTGATTCAGCCCAGAGCATTTGGGATGGGGTTATTTTCTTTTGTTTCAACAGTCACTTTTGACCGAAATACTCTTTGCTCTGCGCCCCTGCTGGATCCCTAATAACTCATCTCATTTTCAGCTGACTGCAGTCCACCTGAGCTGGGAATAGCTGCAGACTTCGTAAGCATGTGGGGCATCCTCCTTTATTTGTATTTATAATTTTCAATCATTAGCTATCAAGATACAGTGGAACCCCAAGTAAAAACAATCAGGCAGAGGAACGATGAGGGCAAGCAGGTTAATTTGACAGAAAACAAATGGAGCCAAATGAACAGATAGCTTTGAGATTGTGTTAGAGCAAGTCACAGGCAACACAAGAGGAAAGATTGGAGTCAAGTCCCCTCCTGTCTTGGACCGAATGTTATTTGCTCTTGATATTTATAAAGATGTGCCCAACTCCTGCATATATTTAGTACTATAGCCTTTAATGTGCCACAGTGGACCATGAGTGTTGGAAATAAATATTATTGGATCCTCTTAACTCAGGAACCAACTTTAGTAGTGAGATGGACTTTACTCTGGACCATGTAGATAGAGACTTGGGCAGAGAATTCCAAAGATGAAGGCCCTTCACAGCAAATGTTCAGCCTTTCAGACCTGTGAAGTTTGAAACAGGAAGGCTTAGAGTCTCTGAGCTCCCCAGCTGCTGTGAGGGCAATGCAAGTGAAGAGGGGCTCACTGATATAACCTGGATCCCTTCTTTGCTTCCTCCTCTCTCCCTTTCACTTCTTTCCCCCTCCCTATTCCCAATAGAAGGCTTTTAAGGTCTGATACCTTGAATCTCACCTAAAAGAAAATAGACAACTCAATGAGTATGGGAGCCTGAAGGGAACAAAGGCAGGTTGGAACATGTGTGAGTTCATGCTTTTGTATGATGAAAAGTGAGCCCTCTTCAAAAGGTCTGGTATGGAGCTGAGGGGCTCATTACTGAGAGTAAAGCTGTACTGCCCACACAAAAGGTGGTTGGGGTAGGAAGGGAATCAGTGAAGTTAGATTAAAGACAATATGGAACCAAAGATCATTTAATCTTAAAATATGCTGGTTATGAAAAAAGTCATTTAAAGCATTTAGTAGGCATGTAGCAGCCGTCAGTGGTCATGGCTAAAAGAGCCATGTTGACTACCCATAGTCAGTCTTTACGTGGCCTACAGAGAATTGGTGAGCAAATTGAATCAATCTTATTATTTGCCCCTTTAATGGCTTTTAGGAGCAAACTAGAGATGTAAAAGTAATTTTTGTGTTGCATTTGGTTGTAGATGATTATCTCCACACAACTGCTTAGGCAAAGGAAAATGGAGCTCTTCTGACTCTTCCATGAGTTGTCATTATGCTTAACTAGCCAGCATTTTAACTCAGGACACTTTCTCTGTGGTACCCTTGTACATGAATGAAAATAACAACTAGCATTTATTAGACTGGATGAACTTATGACCCTTAAAGCCCTTTCTTTTGTTGATCAGAAAGATGGGGTTATTTGACTCCAAGCCATAAGACAAATGATAGTTCAACTGAAAGATATAAAGGGAAGGCTGATGTCAGAACTAAAAGCTTCCTGTTCCCAGGCTTGTATTCCCACAGCCCTGAGAAGTGGGCTATCCTGCTTTATTGTGAAGGGAAGTTGAGGTAGCTAAAGTGCTATCCAGAACTTGTCAACATAGTTCATGGAAAGTAAAAACTCGGGCAAGCCGCATTTTTCCTTTTCCTTTTAATCTCATAGGATCATATACTTTTGAGCAGAAAGAGACTTAGAGATGCTCTAGTCCTGGAGTCACCAAACCTTAGGCCGAAACTAGTTGGCTGCCTGTTTTTGTACAGCTCATGAGCTAAGAATGGTTTTTATGGTTTTGCAAAGATGTTTGCCCATCTCTGCTCTAGTCCAGCCCTGTTCCATTTTACTAATATGGAAACAGAAGCCAAAAATGCAAATGATTTTCTACCTATAGCCAGTTTGACAAGGAGTTTTTTCACTTAGGTTGGTGTTGTGTAGACATAGCTGTCTCTTTCTTCCACAGCAAAGCTCTAGTTCCACCACAGAAAGCCAGAGAGGAAAGTATTTTTGGATAGAAAGGGAATTCTTAAAGATGTTGGCTGGCTAATATTTTTACCTCAGTGATACTGTTCCCAACAATTGGCAACCTTGGAGTAAGTGATGCTTACTGAAGTCATAGGAGAGAAGAGGAAGGCCTGGGTGAGCCCTGGAGCGGGCGTGGTTGCTTCTCTGAGTGAGCAAGAGCATTTTCAACACAATTGACTGCCTAATCGCTTGTTGCAAACTTGGCTAATGTATTTGGATGTGTAAGCAATTATGTTTCAACTAAAAGCCTTAGTTTGCAATGCTTTTGTTCTCCATTTTGAACAACTAAAGGAAACTGAGAGAGAATATTGGTACAGAAATTATTTTCACCGTGTTTTATTTTCCTTTTTAACCTTCCTCATCAGAACAATTTTCTGTTAAACCTAAAGCTAGCCAACTGATTAGAAAAAAGTTAATTATATGTCAGAACGCTAAAAAAAATGAAAAAAAGGCCAAGGTATTGAGGAAGAAAGTGGTAAATTAGTAATAGTAAAAGTGATTAAATGAATAAAAAATCATTTATTGAGCACTTATATACCAAACACTGACGATATTAGTACAAGGGGAAAGATAATTCCTTGATCTAATGGAGTTTACATTCTAAAAGGGAGAAACAACACCCTTTGGAGAGAATCCAAGGAAGAGGCGCTTTGCTCCTGAAAGTTATAGAGATGGTGAGAAATAAGCGACGCTTGGAATGACATGAAAACACCTCTACACATGAGATGTCAACTTTCTGTCAAGTAATTTGGACATTCTCTTCTATACAGAATATAACCAGAATCTTTAAAATGCCATTCTTTCTGTGAGAATCCTCTGATTTAAATAACAGGGCCCTGGTTTTAGTAATGGGCCAGACTTGGGTCTAAGACAAAGATGTATTGGGCAAATCATTGCCCATAGTACAGATTTTGAAACACTATTTTAAAGTTATATAGCTAATTGAGATGGTTGAAAAAACTATCACATTTTGATTTTTGGTGGCCAACATAGTCAAATCTGTTATAAATGGATGGAGTTTCTGAGTCACTATGAAATTGTAATTATTACAGTCAGTTTCTGCAGACATCATGCTTAGATCCTGTACAGATATTTGATGACTTAAAAACACTTTGCTTCTGTAAATCTGTGTTCTCAATATCTCTCAGCCAATGCTATTGTTTTTTTTTTAATTTTGAGCTTAATAAACATCAAATAAAATGAGCATTCCCTTCACAAAGTAGAACAAGAGAATTACACATGAAACTGAATCTCTATTGCATTCAAGCTACCTTTTAAGTATGTAATAAATACCTGGAGGCAGCTAGGAGAAGAGTGGATAAAACACTGGACCTAAAATTAGGAAGACAAGTTGAAATCTGGCCTTGGATGCTTATGAGCATAGATGATCATAGGCAGGTCATTTAATCTCTGTCTGCCTCAGTCTCTTGATCTGAATAAATGGGGATTAATAATAGCACTTACCTTCCAGGATTGTTGTGAGGATGAAATGAGATATTTGTAAAGCATTTAGCACAGTGCTTGGCACATAGTAGGTACTTAGTAAATGCTTTTATTCCTTCCTCCCAAAACAAATTCAAAGCGCAACTTTGAAAGCTGCCATACTTCTCTTTGCTTCCTTCTGTACTTCTCTTGCATTTTAATAAAATTCTTTAATTGCTATTTTCTTCCTTTTTTTTTTTTAAGCTATTACCTGTGTTTATCTCTCTCCTATCTTCTCTCTTGCCTCTACCTTTGGGAGGGGAAAAAAAAAGAAAAACAGCAAAACTCTTGTAACTAATGTACGTAGTGAAGCAAAGAGTCTGTTTTTTTCTGCACGCTGAGGAGGTCGGTAGCACTTCATTACTAGCCCCCTCGCATTGTTGTTAGTCACGCCATTGATCAAAATTCTGAAATCTTTCAAAATTGCTGATCTTCACAGGACTGTTGTATAAGTGTTCTCCTAGATATACTCATTTTACTCAGTCTTTTCATCCCATTTTCCTAGAACTATCCTTTTTGTCATTTCTTAGAGCAAAGTAATATTCCATTACTTTTCTATTCCATAATTTGTTCAGCCATTCCACCCTTAGCCCCTTAGTGTTAGTTCTTTGCCACCACAAATGGAGCTGCTCTAAATATTTGTGAACACATTTTTTCTTTGTTCTCTTTGGAGTCTAGGTCTAGTAGTGATATCAGTGGGTCAGAAAGGGCACATTTAAGTGGTTTTTTTTTTGTTAAGAAGCCCAAGTTGCTTTTCAGACTGACCAGAATGATTCATATTTCCAGCAGCTTGTTTCCTGAAGCCCCCCCAACAGCTTCCTTTTTTGTTATCTTTGTCCTTCTGATGGGTGGGAGGAAGAACCTTAGAGTTGTTTTAATTTGCAGTTCATTCATGATTTGGATTATTTTTTATGTGGTTGTTGATAGTGTGGATTGTTCTCTCTGAACATGACCTGTTCATATTCCTTAATCATTTATCTGTGGGAGAATGGTTCTTATTTTAAATTTGAATCAGTTCCTTCTGTATCTTTGATAAGATGTCTTTTTCAAAGAAATGTGTTGCAAAGGGTTTTTTTTTTTTTCAGTTAACTATTTCCCTCCTAATTTTAACTGCATTGGCTTTGTTCATGCAGATCTTTTTAAATTTTATGTATTCGGAGTAGTCCATTTATTCTTCTGTATCTCCTGTTTGGTCACAAACCTTTTCTCTGTGGAAAGACATTTTCTTTCTTGCTTCTCTGATCTATTTCTCATGTGACCTTTTGTATTTGCATCAGTGGTTATACTTTTTTTGTATTATGGACCCTTTTGCTTGGATGAAACCTGTGGACTTCTTAGAATAATGTCTTAAATGTATGCAGTAAAATAAAATACATGGGATTACAAAGGAAAATCATTATATTGAAATACAATTATTACATTAAAAAAAGTTTATATTAGGAAGAGCTTGGGTTAGGAAACCCTGAGCTAGATTAGCTCCTCACTAAGTCTTCTTTTTTCCAGTCTAAACATTCTCAATTTTTAAAAAATGAAACCTCCTACGACATGATTTTAAGTTCCTGTTCAATTTTGACTAAGTCTGTATTCCATTAAATTGTCAGCTCCTTCAGGGCAGTGGCCGTCCTTTGCCTCTTTTTCTATCTTAAGTGCTTAGCACAGTGCCTGGTGCATAGTAGGTACTTAATAAATCGCTATTGATTGATTGTTTGAATTCTTGGAAAAATAGATATAAATCTCATGAGGTAGCAGGTCTTTAACTTTTGTGATATAAGGACTTGAAAGCAAGGAGTTCATGAAGGATTTAGAATTTGTTTCCATAGTAAGGCATGCTCAACGGGCAATTTATACGTAAGCATAGTATGTGTACACACACACACACACACACACACACACACACACACACACACACACATGTACATATATGTATATGCATATATGTATAATATATACACACACAAACACATGTATACACTATCCCCCATTTTCCCTGCTTATGTACCCCTTCTCTTCCACCCTCTACTTCCTGGCACCCTTTTATGTATTGTTTTGTCCCAATAGAATATTAGCTCCTTGAGGATGGGTAATCTTAGTTGTGTTTGTATCCTCAGCTCTAATATCCCTCTTCCTCTTCCCCTCCCTTTCCCCTGCTTTCCTCCTCCTGTCTCCTTCACTTTATATCTATCTCTTTTATTCTCTCCCTTTTCTTTCTCCCTCTCCCTTTCTCTCCCATGTCAGAATATAAGTTTCTTGTTTGTAAATAGGGATTATTTTATTATTTTTGTTTCTATCCCCAGTTCTTAACATATTGATTAACATATTAATTACTAAACGATTTTTATTTGATTGATAGACTAGTCCAGTGGAGGGGAACCTGTGGCCTTCTAGGTCCTCAAGTGCAGCCCTTTGACTGAATCCAAACTTGAAGTTTGGTTCCCCACTGCAGGTTCCCCACCCCTTGACTAGTCTATGAATCTGTGTCAATAATGGCTCACATTTATAAAATGCCTTGTATTTTTTTTTAAGCACATTGTTTATAAAACCTTTAAGAGGTACAAAGAGAAGTATTATTATTTTCACTATATAGCTGAGAAAACTGAGCCTTAATGAACTTGCCTATCATCACACAGCTAGTTGATGGAAGAGTTTCTATTTGAACCTTAGTCTCCTGATTCTCAGGCTAGTGCTCTCTGTCACTCTTTTGCTGGCGTAAGGAGAGTCCCTACATTTGAAATTTGGGTAACTGTGATTAGGAGCTAAGCCCTGAGATTGCTCTGTAAGGGTCGAGCCTCAGCCCCTGGGAGCCAGTACTATCAAGGTCAGAATCATATCAGTAGTAAAGAAACTCTGATATTAGTTGGGGTGAATAGAAAATGCTGCTATGGTTGATGAGGCACACATAAAGAATATTATCAAGAAAACAGTAGGCTGGGACTAGTAACATCAAGCTGTAACATTCTACAATTCTTTAATTCTAAGACTGTCTACTCCACTGATGGTCCTTTTATATTTACTTTGTCTAGGGTCAAATTTAGTCCTAAGAATATGAAGCAGGACTCACCATACAGGTAATTAAATAGGTAAGTTATGGTTTCAGGGCTGCAACAGCTGGGAGCCAGGCAGACCATTATGATATAAAGCATAAGTACATGTTGATAGAAGAACCTGAGAACATAAACAGAACCACTTTAGCCATTCATAGGGCCTTGGGCAAATGTTTGTTGACTAACTATATTTTATTTGTTTCCATACTAATAACGTACTACTTAGAAACAGAGAAAATATTTGCAATTAATACAGGGTATTTTAAAACAATGCTTTGTATGGCAAGTTAAATGTTTCAACAAAATACAGTGAAAATGAGGAAGATGGACCAGGTCTTTCAAAGAATACTTCTAGCTTTAAATCTATGAACATATTATGCTGTAATTTAAAGTAGAGAAGGACTTTTAAGATGATCTAGGATCACAGGATTATAGATTTAGATTTGGGAGGAAATTTGGAGGCTATATAGTTTAACATTCATTTTACAGGTGAGGAAATTGAAACCTGGAGAAGCTAAGTAACTTGCCAGTAGCTAAATCAGGATTCACACCCAGAATGGTGCAGTTTCCACTAGAGTGATGGCCGTATGTATTCTTACTTTACCATTCGTTATGGCAAGATTTGTGAGGCAGCTTTGGGACACATTTGCCAAAAACGAGGTTTTCTTAAGTTTCAGTTTTGAAACAGATTATATACCACAGCAGTTTGTGATCATTAGTTTGAGACTGATATTCAGTACCATTTCTGTACTTAGGAAAGTTATTTGAACAGTATTTTCAAGGTGGTTGACTTGTTTGAGGGGATGCTGTGGATGGTTTGAGCAATGAATATATAAGTTGTTGACAAAGCTTGGAGATATCATATCTGCTTTTTATAGATATTACTGAAAGGCCATACGTGAAAGACCCTTTATTAGGCAAAATCCAGGACTCCTGTCTTTTTCACACATCTCTTTGTGTTCATAATCAATAATTCTCTTTGTCAAGTTATTTTTATCAGCCTTCAAAGTTTTGAAACCTCTTTACCACACTAGTGGGAAGAGATGATGGATCCAATGACCATGTATAGCAGTTACCTAAAGATATATAGAACTAGTACCATGGCTTCAGCTTTTCACTCTTACTTAGATTCCTATGTTCCCTTTGACCCATATTCCTTTGAGGCCTGTTGTTCAGTCATTCAGTCATGTTGACTCTTTGTGACCCTGTGGACCATGGCAAGCCAGGTCCTTTTATCCTCCACTAGTTCCCAAAGTCTGTCTAACTGCATGTTTGTTGCTTCTATGACACTATCTATCCATCTCATCCTTTGTCATCCTCTTCTCCCAACATCAGGGTTTTTTCCAATGAGTCCTGTCTTCTCATTATGTGGCCAAAATATTTTAAGATTCAGCTTTAGTGTTTGTCCTTCTAGTGAATAATCTGAATTAATTTCTTTAAGTATTGATTGATTTGACCTCCTTGCTGTCCAAGGCATTTTCAAAAGTCTTTTAACACAATTTGAAAGCTTCAATTCTGTGGTGCTCAGCTTTTCTTATAGTCCACCTCTTGTGGTCATACGTTGCTAGTGGAAAAATCATAGCTTTGCCCATATGGAGCTTTGTTAGCAAAGTGATGTCTTTGCTTTTTATTATGCTTTCCATATTTGCCATAGCTTTCCTTCCAAGGAGTAAGTGTCTTTTAATTTCAATGCTGCAGTTGCCATCTGCAGTGATCTTTGAACCCAAGAATATAAAATCCGACACTGCTTCCACTTCATCTCCTTCTTTTTGCCAGGAAGTGACGAGATCAGTTACCAGGATCTTAATTTTATGTTAATCTTCAAGCCAGCTTTTACATTCTCCTCTTTTGTCCTCATCTGGAGGCTTCTTAATTGCTCTTCACTTTCTGCCATCAGAGTGCTATCTTCTGCATATCTGAGACTGTTGATATTTTTCCTGGGAACCTTAATTGTGCCTTTTGATTCATCCAGCCTGGTGTGTCACATGATGTACTCTGCGTATACATTAAATAAGGTGACAACATACAGCCATGTTATACTCCTTTTCCAATCTTAAACCAAGCAGTTGTCCCATGTTCGGTTCTAACTGTTGCTTCTTGACCTACACACAGGAGACAAATAAAATCATCTGATAATCCCATCTCTTTGAGGATTTATTGCTTTTTATTGTGATCCACACAGTTGAAGGCCTTAGGAGGTCAATGAAGTAAAAGATGTTTTTCTGCATCTCCCTTGCTTTCTCCATAGTCCAGTAAATGTGAGCAATTTGGTCTCTAGTTCTTCTGCCTCTTCAGAAATCAGCCTGCACTTCTAGCAGTCCTTGGTTCCTGTATTGCTGAAGCCTAGCTTGCAAAATTTTAAGCATAACCTTGATGGCATGTGAAATGAGTGCAATTGTTCAGTAATTTGAACATTCTTTGGCATTTTCTTTCTTTAGGATTTGGATGTAAAATGATCTTTTTCTATCCAGAAGCCAATTTTGCATTTTCCAAATTTGCTGGCATATTGAGTGCAGCACTTTTAACAGCATCATCTTTTAGGATTCTAAGTAGTTCAGCTGGAATTCCATCACCTCTATGAGCCTTATTGTTAGCAATGCTTCCTGAGGCCCACTTAACTTCATTCTCCAGGATGACTGGTTCTAGATCAGTAGCCCCACCATCCTGGTTATCAGGGATGTTAAAATCTTTCTTGTCTAATTCCTCTGTATATACTTGACATCTCTTCTCAATCTCTTTTACTTTTGATAAGTCCCTATCACTTTTTCTTTTATCATGCCCATTTTTGCATGAAACTTTTCCTTTATATCTCTAATTTCTTTAAAGAGATCTCTGTCTTTACCATTCTATTGTTTTCTTCTATTTCTTTGCATTACTGCATGCAGTTGGATGTATCTTTCTCTTTCTCCTTTCCCTTTCCTTCTTTCCTCAGCTGTTTGTAAAGCCTCATCAGACAGCCATTTTGCTTTCTTATTCTTTTTTTTCTTTGGCATGTCTTTGGTTGTTGTCTCCTTGAGGACCTCTGCCCATAGCTGTTCAGGTTTATCTAGTTTTTAGCTAACCTGAGCGAGAACCAAATGATAGATGATCTATAAACTAGGAACTGTTTTACCTCATTTGAGTACATGCATCCTAACTATTGAGAATTAAGGGAGAAATATGAATAGTAGAGGACATATGGAATGTCTGCATCTTACATTAAGAGGATTATAGAAAAGAAATGATATAAGGAAACTTACTTTATACGTTTATGAAAAAAATCAACACCAGCTACAAATTTTCTTCAGCTCCCTCATCAGTGACAGATGTGTCCCTCATCAATTACAAATGCATGTTGCTCTTATGCATTGGCATTCTTTCTAAACTGACCTTTTTCTATAGCTATTCCCTTGAAGATTTCATAGAGCTTTCATATGTGTCTATTTTGTAGGTGGTGAAAGGGAGATCACTGAGATAATATGATATATGACATAAAACTAATAATATTTGGTCAATTATGATTGACCAAATATATATATTCAAGATTTTTCATTTCTAGTCATTTATTCACACTATTTGAAAAGAGCTTCCTTCACTCATTCTTTATTAAGATTATATATTGACTACAAAACTATGGGCATTTAGCTTCCTTTCTATATTTTCAAAATAATTTTATAAATTTAATAGCACCAAACTTTGTCATCTGGTGTACTTAAGTGAATGACTCAAAGAATCCTACAGCTAGAAGGGATTCAGGATACATAGGAGGATCATATGATTTAGGACTAGAATGGATCATAGAGATCAGCTAGTCCCAACATCTTATTTTACAAATAATTAGATGGTGGTAGGGTAGTAGGGAAAATGCCCTGGGGAGGTTAAGTGACTTGCCAGAGGTCACACAGGTACTAAGTGGTAGCTAGGTTAGAGACCCAAATTTGATGATAAATCTAGTATTCTTATAGTAACCATCTCATATGGCTGATGAGGAAAAGGCATCTCAAGGGGTGAAGTATATTAATCGGTATACATAGCTAGTTAGTGATGGACTCAAGAAGAGCTCAGGACTCCAGTTCAGCATCCTTTCCATCACCTCAATGCTGTGTATGACAGTACTAAAAAAGAATTAGATTTCTTCTCCATTCTCCCCTCCATCCATGGTTCACAGATTCATTCTTAGTCCATTTGACATAATTTAATCCTATTTAGAATATAAGCCACAGTTCATTCTAGTGGTCTATCCAGTCCAGTCCAATATTCTGTCTTTGATAATGGTCCCTAAGTTCCCATATTATATTTGTCTATTGTATATTTTTTCTTCTCATTTCTTCTTCAGTGCCATTACTTTTTCCATATCTTTTTAGAGTAGCCTTTGTCCTGCCTGTGATGTTCAAGAAAATATCATTTTAGATCATAGAATTAGAGCTAAAAGGCCAACTCCATCATTTTACAGTTAATAAATTAAAGCTCACATAGCTACTAAATATGAGTTGAGGTTTGAACCCTGGTCCTCTGATTCAAGAGCCATTGCCCTTTTCACTCACTACACCTCTGCCGTGTGTGTGTGTGTGTGTGTGTGTGTGTATAAAAACTAGCCACCAAAAAAACCTTACAACTGTGAGGAGGAAATAGTGCTACTTATGCAGTGACTACTATTGTGAACTTTCCTCAGGGCTTAGAGGCTCTTCATCCTGAAACATCCTTTGTCATGCCATACCCCTTCATCCACTGGACAGTTCCTCTCAGGGTCTCCATTTTGGTGAGGGGCCCAAGCTGGCCAATTTTCCTTCTCTTCCCAGGTTGGCTTCTGACTTCCTGCACTTGACTGATTCCACCCCTACCCCTTTTCAGCTTCCTTTTGTGTATTGTCTTTTTCCATTAGAATGTCAGCTCTTCCAGGGCTGGGACTCTCTTGCTCTTTGCTTGTATCAGTATCTTCTCTTGCTTTGCTAAACTACCTGGCTTGATAAGTGCTCAGGGCCTCAGAGAGAATAATAATAATAAAATTATTACAAGGCTGTACTGATAAATAATAACCAACTTCAGCACTACGTCTCTTGTCATTGAAAACTATAGGGAATTATGGCTGTGGGATACTACTGCCCATATTAAGACATGTGCTTGGTTGATATGTTGATTTTGCTAAAGTTTTTTTTTTTAAATTTAAAATTTCTTAAATTTTGGTCCATATGAAGGCTAACTACATGTAAGGGGGAAAGGGAAAGTACATTTGGAAATGAATATGCTATGAAAATAAATGGCATCAATTAAAAAAGTTTATTTCCTCAAAGAAGTAAAAACATAGCTCAGGTTTCTCCCTTAAAGCAGACCATTCTTAATCTCCCTCCTCTCTCCCACTGTAAATTCTTTCCACCTCTTGAAGTTACTTTAGGAAAGAAGGAAGCAAGCATTTATTAAGCACCTACTTACAATGTGTGAGGGACTGTGAGAAGTGATATACAAAATATCATCTCATTTGATCCTTACAACAATCCTGTGGAATAGGTGCTATTAATGTCTCCATTTTACAGTTGAGGAACTGAGACAGATTGCTTAAGTGACTTGCCCCGGGGCCATATAGTTATTGAATCTTGATTTGAACTCACGTCTTCCTGACTCCAATCGCATTACTCTATCCAATGGATACCTAGTTACATTATTCTATATTTACGTATTTATATGTGCATGGCATCTTCCCCTTTATACTTCTCTCCAAATGCCCTCCCTGAGGGCAGGGAATGTTTAATTTCTGTGTTTGTGTCCCCAATACTGGCATAATGTGCCAGTGTAAGCACTGAAATATTTGTTGGTCTGAATTGAACTTTGTTGGAAATATTTGTTGAACTGAATCTGTTGGACAGAATAGGGTGCCTTGAGCACTTGAATGAGATCATTCCTCACCTCTTCCATATCATTATGTTTATGTGCAGCCTGTTCAGAACAAATGTTACTCATTTGGGGAGCCTCCTGTAAATCCATCCTTGTTACTTGTCAGAGATCACAGAAGTGATTGAGCAAGGAATGATGTGGCTTGTAGTATTTAGTGTTCATCTCATTTCTGAAATCTGCAACAAGAATTGGAAAAGGACTTCTTTCTGGGTCAGGGCAGGAGCATTTTCTTTAATAACTAACCATGATTGTGTTTTCTTTTGCTCCTTTCTGTTTATCCTTTTCTCTTGCATTCTGAGTGATCACTTTCTATTCTTTTGGAGCTCACTAAATGAATATTTGGTAGACTGCAGTGTACATAGATCTTTAGATTAATGTATGCATTTATTTATGCATACATCTTGGTAGACATTCTCTTGACCAGCGGATCAACAATGTGTAGCTTATACTCTTAGTTTCCTATGACATCGAGAGCTTGATGGATGAGTGCTTACTATGTCTCAGACTGGAATTGGAACTTACAGCTTCTTGTTTTCAAGGCTGACTAATATATTCATTCTCTTTGTGAGTCTTTGTCTGCCTCTCTTTTTTTCTCCCAATTTTTTTTGGGGACAAAGCCAAACGAATAATATTTGAGACATAAGTATTACTGATATCTAAAGGGCCATTTCTTGTCTGTAGCATCATGAATTTTGGTAGATTATCACATTTAGCATTAAGAAACAGAGCTTGCCTGATCTTTGCCAGATAAAAATGAAATGTAACCACAATGAACATTTTTATTGGTGGTAATCTCAACATTCTAATTAATCTTTATAACGTCCCAGAGAAGTAGGTCTATCTATAGATAATTATTCCCATCTGGTAGGGGGAGACAAAGGTATAGGTGCTATCATGATGAGGTTCTAAGTGTTATGAGAATTTTCATTGTACAGTTGAAAGAGCTTTATCTACTAACATGTAAGTTGGATGGAGGCCAAATGCTCAGGCACTCTAAGTACTATGGCAAAAGCAAACTTGTTCCAAATTTCTAAATATCACGTGAGCCTTGACAATCAGATAACTTAGGTTGTTTTTCCTATGGTATCATGCAAATGATTGATCAGGAATGGAAACCTAAGGATTTCCAAATAAATATGCATTGCAACAAAAGATGGATATAGTCAGAAGCAAAATTTGGTCATGCAGTTTTGAAATGTGATGCCTCCTTCAAAATAATATTTCTGTCCAAGGTAATCCATTTTGGATATCCACATTTTGCAAACCATTTCTTTAATTTTCAATCTTCCATTTCCCTTGCTACAACATAGATATTACTTCTTCTGCCCAAAGGTATTATGGCTTCCTTTTAATTTCTGTTGCCAGTGAATGAGCAGAAAAAAAGGCAAAATTATGTCCAGTTGTGGTAATATATGTCCTTCTACCTGTCAAGTTTCACATTCTGATGCAATAATTGTTTTTTTCTTATAGCAAAAAATTTTCATAGATTAGTATGTGAATTGTCTCAGGTTAGATAGGTTTAGGTAAGAGACAAGAACCAGGATTTGAACCTGGGTCTTCTCACTACAAATTGTGTTTACTTTCCACTACATAATGCTGTATCTTTAAATCTCTTTAAATGTTTTAGAAAACACATAAGTAACTTTAACTAAATTCCTTCTTTTGAAACATTTATGTCAAAACTTGTCTTTTAAGGAGCATCTTTTAAAATACTTGAAACTACCATTTGCCCAATTGCTAGGGAGCACTGCTTTTGCTTGGGAGATTGAGCAGAATGAAATTTGCCATTTGTTGTTTATTTTTTAAAAAGACTTTTGAATATTTCTTTCCTTTTATTAATTACTAAGCAACTGTTTTACTTTTTACAATTAAAAATAGTTTAGTGGCCAATTGCTTTCAGTATGGTTTCCTGCTTGAATGTTTCATGGTCACAAAATAGTTCACATATCAAAATGATATTAATAATAAAGGTTGAAAAAATGGTTTCTGATTTTGATTCCAGCTGTTAATTTTATTCTCCGATATGCTTTTTCTCTTTAAAGGCAAGGCATCTAAGCATTGTATTCATTTCATGTTAAAAAAAAGCCTTTAATAAATGAAAATACAACTGTAGTGTACCATTTGGTATTATTACAGTTTGTGCTAATCAGTAGTTTTGAGAGTGAAAGGATTTCTGATGCTCAAGAATGATCATTTCAAATTTTACATTTCTCTTATAGCACTTTAAAATAAAATAGAAAGTTCTTTAGATTTTTGTCAATATGATAGCAGAAAAATGTTAAAATTATGCGAAAATATACTCGAATTGCCCATTTTCTATTTTCCTTTACAACACATTTAGGAATATAGAAAGAAGCTAAAGAGCCAAACTTCATGGCTCTAATGGTCCTGCATCACCTTTTTTTGGTGCCATGCATATCATATGCCATTTTTTATTGCTAGCATAGATCTTCTGGGACTCATTGGCATATGATTGCCTTCCATTGAAATTAGGTACGTATGAAAACTTAGAAGTTTCCCACTAAGCCATTAACATTTGTTTTTGCCAAGATCATGGAAGAGTGTGACATTTGAAAGCAGAAAAAGTGAAAAATATAAAAAAAAGAGAGAGTTGAAAAGAGTAAAGAAGACAAACTTTACTGGCATTTTTAGGATTCAGTATTTGTAATGTCAGATTCTACTTAGAATAAAAACGCAGGGACATTACAGGGGAGGGCACATTTGGGCCTCTGGGGCAGCTCCTAATGAAATATATTTGAAAGGCAGCACAGGTTAGAGTTGAGTGTACTTTATGAATCCCCAAATCCCAAGGAAAAGATCTTTAGCAAATTGTGTGTGTGCCACTTATACACCAATTTATGATTTGGGCTTTTGGTGTAGAAGAATGTCCTTCTTCGAAAGAATAAAATCCTAGGGGTTATAAATGGGTCAAAAAGAATTAGACTTTTATTTATACTTCAGAAATGTAAGCAAATGAATGAAATGTTTCATATACATTTTTTACAACCAACAGCAGTAACACACTGTTCATACATTAATTCTATAGTAAAATGTACATCCTTTTTGCTCAGTAAGATTTGCCAAATTGTATGGACAAAGACCTTTCACACTGACTTGAACTAGTGAAATAACAAGGGCAAACCATGTTGCTCCTAATAATAGCTTTATGGTATTTATAAACCTAGAATGTCCAAATGAATGTTAATATTGGTGTATATGGTCTAAAGCCTAAAGTAAATTCTCCAAAATGTGAATGCCTGACTGGAGGAACTTTAGAAAACAGACTGTTGGATTTTGTGACTGAATCTGCCAAGGGACATTAAAGTCCAGAATGGTTTATTTTAAAGTGTAGTTCTGTAGCTCTATTCTGACTGTTCTTGAGTCCCTAATCACAAAGAGAAATGCATTCTTATGAAGTTAAGCAGCTGTAGACACAGAATGCTGATGATAGTGTCTCCATATCTGGGTTATCTACAGAAAACCCAGTTAGTGGTAATTCTACCAAATACTTGTAACATTCACATGAAATTTTAATTGATTTTCAAACAGTACAACTGCGCCATGAATCCAACCACATAGAATATAAGCCTTAAGCCCACTAGGTTTAAGCAATTGTGTCTTTGTAGACTAAAACTATGTAAAATAAAATCTGATAACTCCCTGGTGTTAGAGGTAGACAGTTTTCTTTCAAATCCTAGGTTTGGTCCTTTATTTTATTCAGCAGTGAAAGCCATGAATACAGAACGGATATAACAGCTGTTACAATTCTCAACCATGACTTCTAACGTCAGAGAATTCAAGGTATGAACATAGTACACAGTAATGAAAAGTATCAAAAATTAGTTTATCTCAAAAAGATAAATAAAACAGGTATATTTCACCAATACATAAACACATGTTTGTGCTACAGTTAAAATTTGCTGTATACAAAAGATCATAGTCCCCATCATCAGCTTATGATAGAAGCAAGAATACATGAGCCATTTAAATTGTCAGACATTATGCTTTATAAGGTATGCACAGAAGTTCAAGCAATAAATACATACATTAGTTCAAAGCCTTACAATAGCTACGCAAAGCAGATGCAGAAAAGCAGATTTGCTATTACTAGCAAGCAATGATATAAGATTAAAAATTCATGAAATGCATTAAAGCAACATTTTTCTTAGAAAAAGTCTGGTCATTTATGGGTCCACCAACATTTTTACATAATATGCACAATTATCAAAATACAGACCAAGCATCTCAGAAAACTCCAAAAAACCTAAAATCTATTTTCAAAGCAATTGCAGTTTTGGAGGTTTTTCTGGTATAATGTGCAAGCAGCTATTTTCTTTTAAATTGTATTTATATAAAACCCATGCAAAACTCTACAGGTATATGCATTCTGTGGCTGAGACTTCCTTTCAAAAGTTTTGTAACTGAGGTATGCATACTTTAGCATTGTAGTCTTAGGCCACCTTCTTGATGGGACAGTTACCACATTTACCTCCATCCAGTCCATCATTATCTTGTGAAAATGTACTGGAGAGACCCATTTTCTTTTTCAGATAATCCTTACATTAGACTTCTAGATG
>CM053623.1:110811457-110836457 GCA_028646595.1 Phalanger gymnotis
TTTTGAACCAGCTTGACTTTTGAATCACAGGTGATTCAAAATTCATATAATGCTTTTCCTCAAGCTAATTTTTGGACTTGGTGATTTGATCTTGGTGAATTTCCACCTTTGATTATTGCCTTGTGAACTTGGTCTGTTGATTCCCAGATTCTAGTGTTGAGATCAATTAAATTCAGGCCAACAATTGAATTTGGACACAGAATAGTAACCCCTCCACCTTGTGCCCCACTGCCATCAGAGCGGACTCGTGGACTGTGAAATTATTATTTACTAATCAACAGCATGTACACATTTCCTATGGTCTTCTACCCTCATTCCCGTAGGGACTAAAGCAACAGGACATTTTATTTTTGCTTCAGATCTTCTAATGGCTCCTTATGGCTTAAAGAACTATGGTCTAAATTTCTTAATTATTCAAAGCTAACCACCATCTTGTCCCAACCTCATTATCCAATTTTACTTCCCCTTACTCTCCAACAGAAAGTTTGCAACTTATCCAGCTTTCTCCTGTATGGAGCAGTGTTTTTCCTTCTCTCTTTGATGCATCAAATGAAATGCATTTAGTTCCTCCATAGATCTTTCTCTATTGATCCAGCTCACAATTATTTCCTCTTTAAAACTTAGCATACTATTTTATCTCCACTATTTTGACTTTTAGAGCAACTGAATTTTAGAGCTAGAAGGGACCTTAGTGACTGCCTAATCAAATCCTCTTATTCTACAAATAAGAAAATAGGTTTAAGTGGTTATTGGTTAAAAATTATATATCTATAGCTTTGGCTTCTGGCTCCTAGTCTGGATTCTTTATATCTCACATTGTCTCTCAGCTACTTCTTGGCTTGAGTTGTCACTTAAGTAATTAAGTGTTTATTACCTAAGTACTGATTACAGTTACCTAAGCATCATCACATTTGCATGTCATAGGATTGTAGCATCAAAGATTTAGAGCTGGAAAGGTAGGTACCTTAGAGTACATTGAGACTGGCCCCCATATTTCTGAGACCCCTAAAAATTAAGTGACTTGCTCCCTGTCATAATATAGTAAGGGTCAGAAGTGAGATTTGACCCACGTCCTTAGATTCAAAAGCTTTTCTTCTTTGCTTTACGCCAGCCTACTTCTTTTCTCCTCAACTGGATGTCAGTCTCTTCTAAGTAAGAAACCATGTTCTATTTTTTTTTTGCTTGTACCCTTCTAATTTAGCTCTATGAAGAGTATAGGAGAGAACTGGTTTTAAATCATGACTTTGACACTAGACTATGTGACCACAGGCAAAAAATTTTCATCTCTCTGGTGCCTTATCTGTAGAAATAGGAATAGTTTCTATATAGTTTCTAATTTATAGATCTGTCCTGATAATGTACATGTTTATATAAATCATTTTGCACATGTATAAAACAAGATTATGTTTCTTCTGAGATCTCTCTCAGCTCTAAATCTATGGTTCCTTGAAACATCTGGTATTACTGGCCAAAGACCATGGTCTTATGTTAGATTGTAAGATCCTAGATGGTAGGGCCTATAACTTGTTTATTATTATTGTTACATTATTATTATCTTTCCTAGTGCCTACCTCAGAAAATTGCACACTGTAGACATTATGGGGTTTTGGTAGAATATAAGCTCCTTGAGGACAGGGGCTGTTTCGCTTTTATTTTTATATCAAGCATATGACATTGTGTACATACTAGGTACATCTCTGTTGATCTGAATTGAAGGCATTTAGTAAATACAAAATGAATGAGTCATCAAGAGTTTACTTTATCAACTCTATCAAGAGTTTATTGCTAATAGTAATTTCTCCAGGAAATCAGTGACTACTGAGATTCAGTTCTTTTCAGACTGAGTCAGTACAAAATGAGGTTTGTTAACCTGGGTTACTTGAACTTAAAATTTTTTTTGATAAGTATTTCAATATAATTGATTGGGGGGGTAATTTTAAGTATTTTATGTATTAAAAAGCAGAATAGATGGGGTCATAGGTTCCATCAGACTGCCAGAGGGGTCCACTGACATACATAAAACCCCCTGGTTAGAAGGCAAAGTACTATGCTCCTGTAGGTCTTATAAACAGAATGTAAAGTGAGCAGCTTATGTAAATGTATATTTATTTGCATATAGTCAAGTATTAGGCAGTAAGTTTTAAAGTATTTTATTTCTGTATAAGCCTTGTCAATGAAACAAATAAATGGCAAGAAAATTCTTGATATACTGGGGAAGCAATAATGCTATGGAAGATTCATAGACTATATTCAAGTCGATAATCATTTATTAAGTATTTATTAATGGTTTGCAGAGCACAGTACTTTCTGAGATAAAGTATCTAGAGAAAACATACTACCTGCCTTGTGGCACTTATAATTTATTGAAGGGGATCATTGTATGTTAGATTTAGAGCTTGAAGGGGCTTTAGAGACCATCTATCCCAACCCCCTTTATAGATGAAGAAACAGTAGACTTGAGAGGTAAAGTGACTTGCCTAAGGTAGTAAGTAGCAGAGGCGGTACTTGAAACTGTATCCTCTAATTATATATTTAGTTCTCTTCCCTCACTTGATCACACAAGGTTTATTTTCAAATAGCTTATAATCTAGTTATTTTACCCTAAGGTTAAGTAACTCATTTACTTAAAGTTCTACTTTAAGAGCATTTTACACATTTAATTATAACGTATGACAAGCGCATCAAGTTTTATAGACTATCCACATATAGATTTCTACCAAGAGGGAAGAGGCCATTTTGAACCGAGGGGATTCAGGGAAACTTCTTGGAAGAGGGATATATGAGTTAGGCTTTGAGGCTGGGTAGGAATTTAAGAAAGATGAGAAGGGTAGTCTAGGCATAAGGGAGTAGTGTGAGCTGAGGCATAGAGGATGAAGAGTGGATGAAGGGCATTTTCATGGAACTGTGATTTTGTTTGTTTGGAACATTGTGTAGAGGAGATAAAATGAGAAGTATGTGGCTCCTGATGGTGGCGGCCTTTGAATACTGGGCAAAATAGTTTTTACTTTACTTGGTAAGTAATAGGGAGCCACTATAGGATTTTAAGCATTGGATTCAATTCAAAAGGAAGATTAGTCTAGGAAAACCAAAGAATGGGATGGGAGGGTTGAGAGAGTGGAGGTGAGAAGACTTCTCTTATGAAGACATTGCAGCAGTCTATGTAGGTGGCAATGAGTAGCACTAGGGTAGTGGCAGGGGGAACAGATTAAATAATTGTATCCAATTCCATTTAGAATCTTTATAATTACTTGGGTCCATTTACCTCAGATTTCTCACTTGAAGATCATAATGTGTGTTGCAAATTTTAACTTAGTCATGTAGTATGCCGAATTCCTGAATAGAATGATGACAGACAACAAAATGCTGCAGGTCCCAAGATTTTTGGTAATTCAAGAATCTATACCATGAAACAACAAAATACTTCTTTATTTCAAGATAAATCCATTTAAAGTATTTGTGAAAGGCACTGGCTCATCTCATCACTGCTCAATTTATTAAATTCTAGAGGTGTAGCCTGTTAGTGCACAGGCACTTAACCAGTTACATATTTTGCTAAGAAAAAAAATCCTAGTAAGAATAAAAGATGAAACCCAGAGCTCAGTGAAAATTCATTAAAAATATAGGACCCATTTCCCCCCATAGATTGGCTTTTTCCAATGCCTTTCCAATCTTGCCTATTTATCCTTTGTATTAGAAATGGTAGGTCTTCTATTTCAAAGGCTAATTTAGCCTATCATATTTTATATTTTTCATTTCTTTCATTAAAAGAATGAAAAATCCAAATTGTTCTTTGGATTCAGTTTATTATTGGACCTTATTATGACTATATTACAAGTGCTGCATTCAAAGCAAGTGATGAGATATAATTTGGCATTACTAATTCTATAGCCATGCAATCAAATTAAATGCTAAAATATTTAAGTCATGAAATAAAAAGGACAATAAGACACTGTTCTAATATCTGTGAATGCCAAGATTCTATGTCAGAGACCCAGGCTGGCCCTTATAGTGTCCTCCTGATGTCAGTAAATAAGAACTTTTCCATTCAAAAAGAGAAGTATGTTTCAGTGTGAGAAAATCCCTCTTGAGAGTGGCTCAGCACCTCTGGCCTACAAATTTACTTCCATCAGTCATTCATCATTGTCATCATCATTATCTCATCATCATATCCATCAGCAAACAGTTGTTGAGTAATCCACAGACTGCATAGTGGCTCATAAATTGCTTTGGGCTTATGAAAATTTTGGTTGGACAGAACTTTGAAGAGAGTAATTAGAAGTCGGAATGAAAGCTTCAGAGGCAGTAGCTCTATATAGCTTGATCTTGTTAAAATGTGTCTTTCTGGGTATGTTATAGATGGAATTACCCTTCCTTTTAAAGTATGTTCCCTCTGTTTAAAATGATGTATTTATATCTTTCTCATGATGGTCTAGATCACTTCTAACATGAATTTATACTTGTTCACTAATACCAGGATTCTAATGGAGTTGGGATTCATCGCAAGTTAAGACCTTAAGCTGGTGGGAGGTCTGGTGGGGGAGGAAAAGGTATTTAGGTAAACTCGTTAGAATGTAATCTCCTTGAGAATATAAATTATTTTATTCTTTGCATTAGCATTACCTTGTACCTAATGCAGTCAATCAATCAAGTCGACATTTATTAAGCACCTACTACAGAAGAAATAAAGACAGTCTTCTGGGAAAACAATAGGTGCTTATTGATTGACCTAGTTATGATATGTCAGGACAGATTTAATGGAAAGAGTGAAGTTGAATCTATGAAAAAAAATTCCTGGCTACCATGGTGATAAGATGCTGTCTTATGTTACTGAAAGAGTTTTTCAAGTTTCTGTTTCTTGGTAGGGTACTATAGAGGAATTAGTGTTAGATACGGAACCAGGAGGACCTGCGTTCAAGTCCTTCAGAAGAGCCAGTATGACCACATTTTCTTGTCTTTTCTCATATCCTTTCTGCTTAGAGAGCCTGTTCAATTCCTAATCATCCTTCAAGATATTCCAAATAGAAGTAATTTCTGCCTTCTCTGAATCCCTTTAGCACTTTGTTTACACCTTTCTTATTGTACTTAGAATGAATCTATCTTTTATTTATAATTATATGTGTATGTGTGTCATCTCCTTCAGTAGACCATCACTTCCTTGAGGGTAGGGATTATTTCTTATTCTTATTTGCATCCCCTCCTATCCCTGTGCCCTAGGGTGATTTTTAGTGTTCTGCAAATACCTATCAAATGAAGAATGAAACAAAATCTAGCAATCCAAAGTGAGCAGTAGTACATATGAAGAGGCTTGAAAGTTGACCAGATTATCTGATTTAGGGAGTTCACTGGGCTCTTAAGGTCCCTGGTACCTACTGCAAGAAGGAATGTGATATGGATTCTTTTGCAGAAATAAATTATTTTTCCGTAAAACTCGAGGAGGAATTAATCAGAGAGGGGTATCTTTGTGAAATATACGTGTGTGTGTGTGTGTGTGTGTGTGTGTGTGTGTGTGTGTATACGTATATATGTATGTGTATATATATATATATATATATATGGAATATATTTATCAGTGACTTAATTATAAGATAGGATATAGACTTGCTTGCTTGATCTATCCCTATATTTTGGTAAAGAACAGTATAGGATTATCTAAATTTGGAGACCTGAGTTTTTCTTCCTTCCTTCCATAAAGCAGTATATGAGGGTATAGTACTGAAGAGAGAAACTAAATATGTCTACTATGATAAATATTTTTGTTTCTATTTTTAGACTGGCAAAACCAGCTATAATCTTTTGAGTGATATTAGAGAAAAAAGTTTTAGTGTTTTTTAAAAGTTAATTCACCACCTGATGAATTACAAACATTTCAAACTAGAGAACCACAGCATGAGATGATAGGAAATGACCTCTAAGGTTCCTTCTGCTCTAAATTCATGATCCTATAACTTGCCCATAGCTTACACATAGCTTAACAGTCAGAGGAAGAAGCGTGGAAAATAGACAATTCATTTATATAGTCTATTCAACAGTCTAGGTATGGCAATGGGGTACATATACCCCAAACAGACAATGAGCTAGCTACATTAATAGAATGGATTCCCCACCTAAAGAAATGAATTGCCTCTTTGTTGTGAAATATTTAAGGACCCTAGGCACCTAGGAAAGGCTGAAGGAAATGCTAATGTTTGTTCACACCCTAAAGCAAAAGAGGAAAATTATAATGTGCAAGTTTATCTTTTTAGATTGTGGTCACACAGTAGATTCCCTGAAGGAATGCAAATCTTCATTTTCTCCTTTCTCAAGATTAAGTAAAAAGTCTTACCAATGTTACCATTTTCTTTAGGATGAGAGTATCTTATGACTTAAGGTATAATATATGGAGGATTTTAATATGTTTTTAACTGATACAAAGTCAGAATATGGAATCACAGCATTTTTACATTCCCAGATATCTAGATAGCCTCAAGTACAATTACACAAGTAATGTGTAAATGTGTTCCTCCTTTCTACTTAATTTAAAAAAAAAGGTTCCTTTTTAAGTGTTTATCCAGATAGGACAGGGATAAGGAACCAGACCTTGTGATTTAATTTGTTTATAGGTTTCCCAAGTGAAAGAACTACCTTTACCAATGCAGGTTGCCATGTTCTCTAAAATTTGTCTTCTTAGAGAATAACCCAGAACACTGAGATGTTAGGCAACTAGTTCTCAGCCAGGATGTGTCAGAGACAAGACTTGATATTCCCTACTTTGAGGTCACCTCTCTATTCACTATACCACACTGCTGAGGATTTCCCCTTACTGTTTTAGGACTTTTAAGAAGTGACTGTCTCTGCATATTTGATGAATTAGTCTTGTCACTATTTCCATAAAGTGATATTCCTCTAAAAGGAACTAAAAAAACCTCAGAAAAATCTTTGAGGAAAATGAAGACATCATAGTTCTAAAGTTGTTTTAATACGGAAATTGATTTCAAGTGGAATAATACATCATTGATATTGCATAAGTATCAGTTTGGTAAAAATATATATGCATGTAACCATTCAGTAATATTTTGATATTTTTCACTCCAAAGAAATCATACTGCATTTGTACAAAACGCATCTTTTCTATTCAAACATAATTATTCTCACTCATTTTTAAGTTTCTTATTTTCCTCATTACTTCTAGTATTGTTTCATTTATATGGTTTATGCTGTATAAGGTACTGACAGAAAACATCTGTAATTTATGTAGCCATGACTTCTCAGAATTAGAATGGATATCATCTGACTCAAAGCCAAATTTTGGGGGTTTCCCCCAATATTGTTTAACATTAATATTTAATTTTTAAAATACAGCTTGATAGTTTATACACAATACTTTTACATCTTTTATTCCATTTTATCACCACAAATCTGAAACATTTGGCAAGTATATACTTTTTTATTTTTATTTTATAGCTAAGGAGCAGAAAGGTTGGGAAACTTATGGAAAGACACTTATCCAGTAAATGATGGAATTTACTTGAAAGCTAAGCTCTCCTTTTGACTCTAACTACACTTGTATGATATTGTGAGTCTGTTAGTCAATATTCAGTTATTAAGCACCAAATATGTGGCAGGTGCTGAGTGCACATTCCTTTAAAAGCCAGCAAACTCCATTAGTTCAAGCACTTTCTCTTCTCTAACCTTTGTATTTCTTCCAGTGCCTAGCAGTGTTCAATATTTAAGTTAGTTAAGTCTAGTCACCTTTCCACTGCTCAAATTCTTAATCTATAATACAATAATAATAAATCAATTTTATCTATTTCTTTAGTGTTAAGTAGTAATGGTTTTTAATATATAAAATGTAAGTATAGATAATAAACTTCTCTAAATCTCTTTCTTCATGGTCAAAAGTATGTAAATTCCTTGAAAAAATCTTATTTTCTATTGTAGTTCTGCAAAGTGCCTGAATCAGTACTTTGCACTCAATTTTGTTTACTGATTGATGAAAACTGCTGTTACAGAAACATGTAAAAGGCCATATCAATACTACTATTACTTAAATTATTTGTTGTCCTGTGTAGAAGGAATGTGTAGTAAGACCAGTTTCAGTATATCAGTGGTGAAATCTTAAGGCTGTCTGTTCCAGTTATTTTGAAAAATACAAATTATCTCTGAAGCATTAGCATATTATATAATTAAGGAATTATAAAGATAAGACTCTTCAGTTTCCTGAATATCACACTTTTAAAGGGTGATATTTTTGGAAAGATGTTATAGAGTGGGTATCACATGATATTGAAGTAGAAATGAACAAATGAAAAAGAAGTGAATTTTATCCCAAAAAGCAAAGTTTAACAGGAAAATTACTATTCCTGATACTTATATGATTCAGTCAAGTGGAGATGCTGATATTGTCATCTTAATTTCTATTTTATATAGATATATTTATATACACATACATTCTGTTTTTATATAGATTATAGCTCTATCTAGTTCTAGACTGTTCTAGACCTCAGAATATTTTTTATTTATCTATATTGTTATGTAAGTATGATGCTAGAATAAATAAAATATTTAGCAGCTACGAGTTCTCTAAAAAAGGGGTATTTTTTGTTCCTGCTTTTTAAAAGGAAATTTTGAACATAACAATAAAAATGAGTGAACTTTAAAGCTTTTAAAATGTAAAATATTAAAATGATTTTATAAAGAAATGTTTTGCTATATTTGTATATAAGAAGCAAGTCACATTGGTTAAATATCCTTTTAAAATAATTTGTCCTATTTTAATAATAAAAATGTACAGCTTAATTCTGTCATAATTTCTTTCACCTAAATAGGCACTATTTTCTGATTATTTTAGACTAATTTCAAAAATTTAAAAATTGTCTTATTTTAAAAATGGCAGTGTGGTACAGTGGGAAAAACACTGACATTGGAGTCAGAGGAGGATCTGGGTTTAATAAACCCTGCTCACCCTCCCCAATACCTACTAACTACCAATATGGCCTTAGGCAAGTTCTCTCTTTTGGCCTCATTTCCTCCTTTATATAGTGAAGAAGGTTGGAGAGGTTGACCTCTGAAGTCACGTACTAAATCTATGATCTTGATATTATATATACAAATCTTGAAAATAAAAATTAATAGTTAATTTATTAACTAAGAAATTCTAGAATAGATCTACATAACCAACAAAGATTAAATTTCCTTTCACTTCTAGACTTTAAAAGTTGTTCTTTTACCCATTTATCCTAGTAATTGTATGAGGAATTCTATGATTTAGGGAGTATTAGTTTTGCTTTGAATTGGAATAGGTGCACAAAAAACTTTTTTTCCAATGGTTTCCAAAAGTCCAATGGAAGATATTTTCCTATTCTTCCTCTACAGGGTATGACAGGAAGCTCTTTAGAGATATAAAAGGACAAACCCCAAATTGGAGCTTTAGATAAGGAGGGAACCCATTGTTCCAACTATGAGTAAATATAAAAAGTGCTTGCATTTTACAGTTTATGACAGTCTAGGGATTAGATAGAATATCTGTTTTAACATTTATTTCATATATCCCTTTCCAAGTCTAAACTCCTCAGAAATAATATGACTGGATATTATTATATCAAGCTGCCACACCATCATCTCTGTGTCCTTCTAAACCAAATAAGGAAAATTACATCCTTAGTTCTTATTTACCTAGTATAACTTTATATTGAATAGAGCTTATTCTATTTTAAATACCACTGCCATTTACTATTTCAGTATAGAATAACAACATTCAGAATATTGTTATTTAACTTGAAAATAAAATGTCTACTCCCAACAGTATGATACTAATCTTAGTGATATGTTTTTAAATCTATACCCCACTTGATTTGTCCAAAATTAGGGTTCCATGTGAAATCAATGGAACAGCTCCATTGCAGTGGATCAGTATATAGGCATATGATTAAGACACAGTTTTATGGATTGTCATTATATGAATAATACCATCGAAGGAGTTCATCTATATTCAGAATAAGATTGAAATTCATTCAGATTTAAGTAACATTTTCTAAAGTTAGAGAATCAATGGGAACTGAATTGAGATAGTCAGATTCTTTAAGTAGGAAACAAAACACACCAGAAGTTTATTTGATAAGTCTTCTAGTTTTACTGCAGAATTTTAATTTGCAAAGTGATAATCATGATGAGATTATAGCTGAAACTCTCATATCACTGAAACTCTCATATGTAGCAACTTCCTTGTAGGCATGAATCTAGTGAATGTGCTGCCCATTGGTGCAAATAAGAAAACTGATAAAGCACCATTGGTTTCTGAATTCCATCTTGTCCTTTGTAAAGCGTGGGTCTCAGTATTATCAATTAGGCAATATTAGATTAGATTTAGAATTCAGGGAGGTGCCAAATGGAACATCAAATGATGATTTTAAGGTGGAGCAACAATTAGCTAAAGTATGTATGTTTTGCAACTCTATTAAAATAGGATATTTTCTTAAGGAAATTTTTAAAAATTAATATTTTGTGTTTCCTCCTTTGCCTTCCTTATTGAGTTTATTAATGAAGGTAATGGGGCAAACAGCAAGGTGCCATTTAGTTATTTTAAACAAATCTGAAGATAGCATGACATC
Source organism: Phalanger gymnotis (assembly GCA_028646595.1). NCBI lineage: Eukaryota > Metazoa > Chordata > Mammalia > Diprotodontia > Phalangeridae > Phalanger > Phalanger gymnotis. Next base: position 110,822,044 of record CM053623.1, read on the forward strand.
AAACTGAAGAAGTTTTAGAGAGAATCCAATTTTCTGTAGGTACCAAAATTCTCTTTTACTCTTTTAAAAAAATCTAAACTAGGTGGTCCAAATAATTCAGAAGAAGCATATTTTGAGGCTTTCTGTAAATAAGAAAAGACAGATGTTGCAGTAATTTGAAAAATGGAGTAATTTTTGTGACCAGTGTCTTTGGCTATCTTAGATTTTGTCATATTTATTTCTAAGAGAACAAGGTATTTCTCAGGCTCTGTTCTATTGGTTCACATGAGTCTTACTTATCAGCCCCTAAAGAGGGAGATATTCTTATTAGGACATCATGGTGGGAAGCAGTATACTCAAATACTGAAGTACTTAAAAACTGTATTTCTGTGGTATGGCAATAACAATGGCTTTGCAGTTATCTCATGTCATCCTCCCAGCAACCTTGTAAAGGAAGGTGCTATTATTATCCCCATTTTACTGAAAAAAAGCCTACATGACCTGCCCAGGGTACCACAGCTAGTAAGTGTTTTAAGACAATTAGAACTCAGGTCTTTGGGATCCCAAGGCCAGCTCTCTCCACCACACTGCCTAGCTGCCTGGGCACAGTGAAAAGAACACTGTTCTTAGTCTCAGACCCTGGTTTGGGTCACAGTGTTAATACTTCTGGCCCTGTATTTATGGCTAAATCATTTAAACTTTTGAGGCTCCTCTTCTCATTTTTACAGTGGTAACAATGCTTACACTATCTCCTTAATAGGGTTTTTTTTTTATGAGGGTCTATAAACTATAAAGCATTATGTAGATGTACATTATTAAGATACAAGGACTGATTATGGCTTGATTTCTCCTCCTTCCAGTTGCATTTTGGTCTGAACTTATTTCTTCAGTGTAGGGAACTCTTCTTTCCTAAGCCAAATCTGAAAGCGTTTTGTAGTCTGTAGTCTAGAGTTGCCCATGGCATCAACTAGGAGAACCTCGCATCAGGGACAGATGGCTAGTATGTAGGTCTCAGCTGCTGGGCTTTAGCCCATGTATTCCTGACTCCAAAGCTAGTTCTCTTTCTACTTTTCTATGTTGCCTGTCTACATTAGTGTATTTATATAAGCATGTGTCGAATAAAGGATGTGACAGGAATGGCAATAATTGTAAATTCTCAGGAAAGCATTTGACAAAGAATTTAATTGCAGTAATTGGATAAGTGCCAGTGTTTTAAACTCCAGGATGATACTGAGAGGTAGCACAGTATGATAAAAAGAGTTCTGAATGTTAAGCTGGGTCAGACTTGGGGTTCAATCCTTGATGTGGTACTTTAGTTGTGTGATCCCATGCAAAGCATTTAGGCCCTCAAATCTAACTTTGCTCATACATAAAATTGGGATGACACAATACTTCAACATTCTATTTCACAGGATGACTGTGAGGAAAAGTCTGTATAAGCCTTGAAATTCTGTGTAAATGTAAATGATTATAAATTATTAATTAATCCTCCATAACTATACAAAAATATCAGCTGCTTCTGTAATTGTGACTTTTTTGGATCTGTAATGATAATAAAAAGTGTTTTAGTAATGTAGGGACCATTTAGAACTTGAGATTTTTAAAAAAGTATATATCTAGAAGTCTTAAATAAATAAATAAACTCTCCTTTAATCCTGGCTCCCAGAGAGGCTGAAGCAGGTGGATCATGTGAGTTTGGGAGTTTTGAGCTACAAGCCCATTGGGTATCTGCTTTAAGCCTACCACCAATATGGTGAAACTCTTGGGACACAGGGGTATCTATCAGATGGTCCAGGTCAGAAACAGAATAGATCAAAGTTTCTGTGCTGATCAGTACTGGGATTGGGCCTGTGAGTGGCCACTTAACTTCCAGTGTGATAGGCTCAAAAACCACACCACTACCACTGCAAAAGATGTAACAAAGCCAGCTAAGTTAGGAAGAGTTTTGTAGTGTGTCCACGGAAATTGTGGGGCTATATGTTAGGAATCGTCTGTATAGCTCTACAAAAATCTTTCCAAAATTTACAGGATCCCACAAATTTTTACAACTGTCACAACAGGAAGACAATATTTTTTAGCTGAAGGCACTTTACCTTTGGGGGAGGGTCTTTTTGGTAAAAAAGAACTAGAATGGTTAGTGATACATACACGCACTGGAATAGCCTGGGAAGTTGGGGGAGAGGGAGAACAAGAACACACATCCAAGTTAGGTACAAAAGTAGCAGAATGATGAGGTTTCATGACATGAAAATAATATGATGTTGAAAAAGAAAAAGACCTTGGGATCTTGGCATGGTAGGAGGTATCATAGGAAACTGATTAACACATGGAAATAGGAGCTAGGAAGGTACGTGGCTCAGTGTTTGTAGCTCATCTTACAACACATGATTCCAATCCACAGCAAAACAATAAAAGTTCAATTGGTTTGTAAACAAGTAGATGGAGCATTTTACCTGTTCAAGTTTCTTTCAGTTGCTTTCCTGGGGAACACAAAGTAATTGTGATTTCAAATGCTTTCTTCCATAGAGATCTAAGATCTGAAAGGGCTTTATATACTATACCACCCATCAATATTAGGAATTCTACATATACATACAAATATCTACTTCTACTTTTAAAGTAGAAGGAAAAACATGACAAATAATGAAGTGTAGGAGAAAGAGGGCTGGACTTGGAAGGAAGGATGGAAGGAGATATAGCAAGTAAGTGCCTTGAGAGCAGCAAGGTGGCATAGTGGAAAGATAGCTGAGCCTGGAGTCAGAAAGAAAAGACCTGTGTTCAAGTCCAGCTTCAGGCACTTAATAGTTATGTGATCCTGAGCAAGTCACTTAACCTGGCATACTTCGGTTTCCTCATCTGTAAAACGAGCTGGAGAAGGAAATGGCAAACCACTCCAGTATCTTTGCCAAGAAAATCCCAAATGGGGTCATAAAGAATTGGACATGAATGAAACAATTGAACAACAAGTAACTGTTAGGTGTCAGGCACCGTGCCAAGTGCTTTGAAAATATTACTTCATTTTATCCACAATAATCCAAGAAGTAGCCTCTATTATTATCCCCATTTTACAGAGGAGGAAACTGAGGCAGAGTCTTTTTGATTCCAGCCCCAGTGCTCTATCTACCACACCAACAACTGCTACTTGGCATCAGATGATCCTCAATCAAATCCTCACCATGACGTATGCTACTTTCACGATTTTAGGGATATCGCATGACCTCTTTGCACCTTAGTTTCCATATCTGTAAAATTAGGGAATTGGATTCAATGCCTCTTCTGATTCTGGATCTATAAACATTGTATTGATTTTTCTACATATTTAGGGATGGGGGCAGGAGAGGGTACATGACTTAGAAGCAATTCATGTTTAAGAAAGACCTGGCTTGGGATTTGTTGTTTACTATAAAGCCAATATGTCTCCAATGTGATATGACTTTTGCAAACCTTAATGCAAATTCAGCTCAGTAAAAGAATAGGTAACGTTCTCTCTATATACTCTGTGACAGATAATGTCGGGCATATTTAATTTCTTTCTGGGTATCACTTTTTAGAAGGAGTATTAATAAACTGGAGTGTATTTACAAGAGTGTGACCTGGATGATGAGGGAACTGAAAATAACGTGGCATGACGATTGTTTCAAGGAGCTACAACTGTTTAGCCTGAAAAAGAAAAGACAGGGGAGACAACGCTGGCTGTGTTTACAATATTTGGAGGGTTCCTGAATCAAAGGAATTTGTGCACATCAAATTATTAGGAAGTTCTACCTTAATTTGAATCAACATTAGCTCTTCTCTTGAGCATTTTGTATCAACCTAAAATGACTACTTTTGGGGACACTAAATAACTGTGAGAAATGGTTGTCAATCAGAAGCCCACTTGCCCAATAGAGTCTTCCCGTCTCTGTGAACCAACTGAAACTTCCTCCTGCCTTGCACTGTGACCGTGGACCAAATAAAGCCTTTTACCGATAAGTATCCTAAATTGTAAACAGTGTAAACTTCTTTTATAAGCAAAATATTTATACTCAGACTCCATAAGGAAAATCAATAATTTTCAAACTTCAAACCTCTCATAAGAGGAAAAGAATAATCATCTTGCCCAGGTAATAACGAATGACAAATTATAGAAAGCTGATGATATTATCTGTCACAGATTGTGTTTGTATAGTTCCTGGGTTTGTCTTGGCAGGTAGAATGATACAAAGCTAAGACATAACCTATAATTATATATTGACACATAAGTAACTCCTTAATTTAAAAAAGTATGGTCCAATCTAGTAAAGTATGAATAGCTGATAATGTAAGAAGAGAAAAGGCTCAAGAATACCATTAAGCTTCTCCCTTTGTTCAAGTGGAAGGCAGTGACTGAAAATGGACTGATTCTTCTGTTATGAGTTCAACTTAGAATTGTAGACAATTGCTCATTTTTTAGTGTAACATCAATCACAATAAAGTTTTTTTTTAGTTTTCACCATTCATTTTTATAAGGTTTTTGAGTTCTAAATTTATTTTCTCCTTTCCTTTACCCCTCCCCAAGATGGCAAGCAATATGATATAGGTTATGCATGTACAATCATATTAAACATGTTTCCATATTAGTCATGATGTGAAAGAAGGGACAGAACAAAAGGTTAAAACATGAGAAAGAAACAAAAACCAAAACCAAAAAAAAGTGAAAATAGCATACTTTGGTCTGCATTCAGACTCCATAGTTCTTTGTCTGGATGTGGATAGCATTCTCCATCATGAGTCTTTTGGAATTGCCTTAGATCATTGTATTGCTAAGAAAAGCTAAGTGTATCATATTTTGTTACCATGTATAATGTTCTCCTGGTTCTGCTCCCTTCACTCAGCATCAGTTCATGTAAATCTTCCCAAGTTTTTTCTGTAATCTGCCTGCTCATCATTTCTTATAGAACAATAGTATTCTATTACATTCATATACCACAACTTGTTCAGCCATTCCCCAATTGATGGGCATCCCTTCAATTTCCACTTCTTTGCCACCACAAAAAGAGCTGCTATAAATATTTTCATATATGTGGGTCCTTTTCCCTTTTTTATGATCTCTTTGGGATACAGCCCTAGAAGTGCTATTGCTGGATTGAAAGGTATATATAGTTTTGGGCAGAGTTTCCAGTTGCTCTTCAGAATGGTTGGATCAGTTCCTAACTCCACTAACAATGCATTATAGTGTTCCAATTTTCTCACATTTCTAACATTTATCATTTTCCTTTTCTGTCATTTTTGCCCATCTGATAGGTGGTACCTCAGAGTTGTATTAATTTGTATTTCTTTAATCAATGGTGATTTAGATTATTTTTCTATGTGACTATAACTTTAATTTCTTCATCTGAAAACTGTCTGTTTATGTCCTTTGACCATTTATCAATTGAGGAATGCCTTGTATTCTTTTAAATTTGACTCCATTCTCCATATATATTTTAGAAATGAGATCTTTGTCAGAAATACTGGCTGTAAAAATTATTTCCCAGCTTTCTGCTTTCCTTTTAATCATAGTTGCATTGGCTTTGTTTGAATAAAACCTTTTTAATTTAATGCGCTTAAAATTATTCATTTTGAATTTCATAATGTTCTCTATCTCTTGTTTGGTGATACATCTTCCGTTCTCCATAGATTTGGCAGGTAAATTTTTCCTTGCTCCTAATTTGCTTACATCACCCTTTATGTCTAAATCATGTACCCATTTTGATCTTATCTTGGTGTATGGTGTGATATGTTGGTCTATACCTAGTTTCTGCCACACTATTTTCCAGTTTTCCTAGCAGTTTGTGTCAAATAGTGAGTTCTTCTCCCAGGAGCTGGAATCTTTGGGTTTATCAAATAGTACATTACTGTAGTTGTTGATTACTGTGTCTTGTATATCTAACCTATTCCACTGATCCACCACTGTATTTCTTAGCCAGTTCCAAATAGTTTTGATGATTGCTACATTTTATAATACAGTTTTGATTTGGTATAGCTAGCCTACCTTTGCATTTTTTCCCCATTAATTGCCTGGATATTCTTGACCTTTTGTTCTTCCAGACAAATTTCAATATTATTTTTCCTAGCTCTATAATTTTTTTTGGTAGTTTGATTGGTATGACACTGAACAACTAAATTAATTTAGGTAGAATTGTTCTTTTTATTATGTTAGCTAGGAATATCCATGAACAATTGATATTTTTTCTGTTATTTATATCTGACCTTATTTGTGTGAAAAGTGTTTTGTAATTGTGTTTGTATAGTTCCTGGGTTTGTCTTGGCAGGTGGACTCCCAAATATTTCATACGATCTACAGTTATTTTAAATGGAATTTCTCTATTTATTGCCCATGGGCTTTGTTGGGATTATATAGAAGTGCTGATGATTTATGTGAGTTTATTTGTATCCTGCACCTTTGCTAAAGATGTTAATTATTTCAACTAGTTTTTTAGTTGAATCTCTAGGATTATATATACCATCATATGATCTACAAGGAATGATTGATAGGTTTGTTTCCTCATTGCCTATTCCAATTCCTTCAATTTCTTTTTTCTCTCTTATTGCTAACATTTCCACTACAATATTGAATAATAGTGGTGAAAATGGGCATCCTTGTTTCATCCCTGATCTTACTGGAAAAGCTTTTAGCTTATCCCCATTACATATAATGCTTGCTGATGGTTTTAGATAGATACTACTTAGCATTTTAAGGAAAACACCAGTTATTCCTATGCTTTCTAGTGTTTTAAATAGGAATGGGTGCTGCATTTTTTCAAAAGCTTTTTCTATATTTATTGAGATAATCCTATGATTTCTGTTAGTTTTCTTTTGATATAGTCAATTGTACTGATGGTTTTCCTAATATTGAACCAGTTCTGCATTCCTGGTATAAATCCCACCTCATCATAGTGTATTATCCTCAGGATAAATTGCTGTAATCTCTTTGCTAATATTTTATTTAATATTTTTGCATCAATATTCATTAGGGAAATTGGTCTGTAATTTTCTTTCTCTGTTTTGGCTCTTCCTGGTTTAGGTGTCAGCACCATATTTGTGTCATAAAAGAAATTTGGTAGGACTCCTTCAGTTATTTCTTTCACTTCGTTTATATAGTATTGGAATTGTTATTTAAATGTTTGGTAGAATTCACTTGTAAATCTATCTGGCCCTGGAGATTTTTTCTTAGGGAGTTCATTGATATCTCCTTCAATTTCTTTTTCTAAAATGGGGTTAGAGGGGCAGCTAGGTGATGCAGTGAGTAGAGCACCAGCCCTGGAGTCAGGAGGACCTGAGTTCAAATGTGACCTCAGACACTTGACACACTTACTAGCTGTGTGACCTTGGGCAAGTCACTTAACCCCAACTGCCCTGCCTTCCCTCCTCCAAAAAAAAAAAAACCAGAATAAAATGGGGTTAAGTATTTTATTTCCTCTTCTGTTAATGTAGGCAATTTATATTTTTGTAAATATTCATTCATTTCACTTAGATTGTCAGATTTATTGGCAGACGGGCAAAATAACTCCTAATTATTGCTTTAATTTCCTCTTCATTGGTGGTGAATTCACCGTTTTCATTTTTGATACTAGTAATTTGGTTTCCTTTTTTGTTTTTTAAATCAAAGTAACCGAAGGTTTATCTATACTATTGGTTTTTTTCACAAGGCCAGCTCTTAGTTTTATTTATTAGTTCAATAGTTTTCTTTCCACACTACAGTCTTAATGTATGAGAGAAGATGGCAATTTATATGTTTCTCATCTAAATATAGATGGCATCTGGCTTTCCTTTTTAGGTACTATTCTAGAAATCTTTTCATGTCAAAATGAATTAACCTAAATAACTTTTTCACTTGTACTCGTGAAAGTGCTAGAAAACTCAGCCAAATGGGTAACTAACACTCTTTAAGTACTTATTCAAGACACAGAATTATCAAAAATTTAGAAGAAACTAGAAAAAACATCATGTCACCATCCACTCTGACTCAAGTTTACCCACCCAAAGGAGAGTGTGTCCTCTGTCTTTATGGGCAGAAAGTACTGGCCATAATGTAATGCTTAAAAACAGAAAAGGAAAATGAAAGAATAATGTACTTATCTGAGAGTATCTATATGACATAGAATAATTAGTAGATATACGGAAGGGGGAGAGGGATTACAAAGTAAGTAACTGAACTCTGTTGTTGTTTTTCCTACACTTTATTTCAAAAGACAGGGCCCACTGAAATTTTGCTGTTACTTGTTGGTTGCCCTTCCAATACCATAAAATGATCTCCATTTAATTCTTGTGAGGTTTTTCTCCCTCGACCCATCCCCCAAGGCCAAGCAGGAATAGTCTATGGGAGGATTTTTGTTTCACCAAAGTGTCTGCAAGTCTAAAATTTTGAAAAGGACTTTTAGAAATCATTTAACTTCTCCTTTTATTTCAGGAGCTAAATACCTCGAGGACCTGTGATTGTCTTTAAGATACTTCAGCTTGTCTTATGATGTTGATTCAGAGACATTAGATAATTGGCCTGCCCTAACACATCTAGTTTCAGAGACCAGAGACAGAACGGAGACAAACCTTTTCCTAACACAAAGATCTTGCACTATAAACCCACTACAGTCATGCCACTTATCAACAGGTTAAATATAATTCAACTAATATATTATTCCATTATAGTTATTTAATAAAAAGGACCAGCCTTTTGGTTCTTTTAGTTCCTTGTTAAAACTTAGCATCATGTCAATAGTTTTCTTTATGTTTCTACCATATCTATTGCCTAGAAGTGAATTTATATTCAACAAGTGGAAAGAGTAGGGCCACATGCAAGACTGAAGGGGGCCTGAAGGAAAGGCTAGATTCAGGTAAGTGAAAAGGAAGGAAAAAATTCTAGCCAAGATAAATTTTCAAGATGGAAATGTGAAGGGCATGGGGTTGAGGGTTGAGGAGAGAGGAGTGAACCAGTTTGGAGTAGGTGGTTTGCATGAGTTAATAGCAAGACCAGAGGATGGGTAAGAGAGTAGAATTAGAAAAGCATTAAGCACCAGGTTGAAGAGCATGGAAGATCTCCCTCTCCTTCCTCCCCCACTCCACCCCCACGTGTTCTTATAATGGTTCCTCCACCACTCCACACATCTGAATACTCAAACATGTTTCCTAAAACACTTCCTATCATCTCTCCCAAACTACTGTAACTTAACTTTTCTACCAATGGCAATGATGATTCTCCTCTCCTACATACATATAATATCACCATTTGAGAACTGATGAGACTAAAATTAAAAAAGCTCTTCCTTTGTTTCTCTAACCTAAATGTACTTAAATATTTACTTTCTTCTGATGACTTAGGCACCTTAAATATTTTGAACCTGTAGTAGACCTCTATTTATTTTTATTTAGAATGCACAATTTGTGATGATTTGACTCATTACTAGAAGATTGTTGCAGAATATGACAGCATTTTCTTGACTGCAACAATTCAGAACGTGTTTCTACTAAGGTATGGAAGGGTGATCCTTTTATGCAATGTAATATTAACTAAAAAAACTTCAATTTTTGAAAGAAGAATTTTTCTTTTATACTAATCACTATATAAAAGGCTGCTAAAATTATTGCAAGTGTAAACAAGATTGTAAGGGGCATGTTAATATTACTTATGAGAACAGTTTTTAAAGCATTTCATCATACTCAGTGCATGACAATGGATACAGTTAATGATTTAATGTAAATACTGTTAACATTTAATAGTAAATGAGTCTTGCCTGTTTCTTAAACTAGTCCCAATTGAAATTCTATTTAGAAAAATATTTTAAAAATAATTTACACAAGCCCCTGTGGGAACCCAAACTAATAAAACACTTCTTCTAAAACACCTGATAAATGTTAATTTCCACTAATTTAGATCTACCTTCCCACTCAGTTGAAATTAATAAGTTATTTGAGTACTAACACAAGGCTGTACATGTGTGATAGCAAAGTTAGAGAGTCCACTTCTTTTTCTGGTCACATTTTTCTGATATCTTTAATACTACATCTAGTCTGTTATGTAGAAGAGTAAGTAATAACAGATGGGTAGCCTTTGTGCTCCACTGGTACCCATGGAATCTCAAAAGATCTAGATGAAGTTTCTTGCATCTCGAGTAGACCTTTTATGGAGGATTTATGAGATGAAATAGACAGTCTTAGAGGATGAGATGATCCAGATTAGTATCTACATCAATCGAGAAAAGAATCAGTCACATAGAAGATTGAGCTTGCTGTGTCTATAGCATTGCTGGGCTCTTATGATTGTGGGCTCTCTCCTTTTCTCTTCTGTTCTGATTTTATAGCAATACAACCATATTCTTTCTCTTCTATTTAAAATCTCTCTTAAAGCCAAAATATGTTAAGTTTTTCATGGTAACAGTAGATTTCCTGAAGATGAGGACTGATCTGAATTCACTGATGGTCAAAATAAAACAAACATAGTTGATCATGTATGACGATAAATGACTAACACTTAAGTTATATTGGGTTCATTGGATTATAGATCTGAAGTTGGAAGAGCCCTCAGATCTAGCCCAACTTCCTGCAATGAGGAAGATGAGAGTCCAAAGGGGATAAGTGACTTGCCCAAAGTCACACTGGTGCTAAGCATCGAAGCAGAATTATGGGGTTTTTTTTCCTGTTATACATCAATTGTAAGTCATGATATCCTGAATCTTGTGGAATTGTAGAGAGCATCTGAAGTGTCCTCAGTCTTTTTTGCTTTAAGCAATCATTCTTTCCACTTGCACAACCCTTACTAAAACTTAAATGTTGCCCATTTTTTATGGATGCAAAAGTACTTAAGGGGAAAGTCTCCCCCAATTTTCCATAAACTTGTTGAATTTTCAGGTATTCTAGAATTCTTTTAGCTGTATACAGGCAAAAAGGAAGGGTGAAGTTTAGCTAGAAACATCTGTTAGATATCTGTAAAGATGAAAATATTAAATGTAATAAAAGTTGCTTAATACCTCATGATATTATTTAGAATATCCAAAATCCTTATAGCAGTAGCAGGATGAAGTCTAAAGAATATCTGGGGATTTTTTGTGGGTTGACAATTGATGTTATCATAGGTATAGGTTGTATACTTTTATACTTGTTATAGCTATACAGGGTGTTCCTAAAGTGTGGACGCATAGGCAAAAATGCAAATTTTCAAGAAATGAATGAAATTTTCAACAACATTTGATTTAACTGGAATATTAACAAATAAGATATTCAATATGATTTCCATCGCTTGTGATGCAAAAGTTGATGCACTTTGCAAGATTCACGTGAACTTGATGCAATAACTCCACATTGCCATCAATTTTAGCACATTTACTCTTTATGCGTTCAATCAAGTGTGTTGCATCTGTCATTTTCATTGAGTACAGAGAAGTCAAGGGGGCTAAGGTCTGTTAATATTCCAATTAAATAAAATGTTGTTGAAAATTTCATTCATTTCAGGGACACCCTGTAGAAAATTAATTTGTAAGTCACTTAGAAAAACTTAAGATTTGTCATTTAAAATATTTTTTCTTTCTGCTGGCTTGTTGAAGATTTTATTGAATTTGCCCCAGGATGGAGGTGGGAAAGGAAAAAATAGAGGTTGGGGAAGATAGGAAATACAGTACATTCTCTATGTCCTGATTTAAATGAGTAGAAAATGTTCCAACACCATTGTCTACATGGGGGCTAGGGAATGAAAAGGGAAAAGATGTCTCAACCTGTGAGTATCATGGTGGAGAACTCTTAGTGGCAAAAGTCCCTCTACCAATGCAGACCGGCAACAGTTCTGTAACTTTTATTCTCATAGAATTGCTCAGGGTTATATAACTTAATATGTGTCAAAACTGGCCTTGAACCCAGGTCTTTGTGACTTGGAAGGCAGCTCTCTCTCCTCTACACCAAACCTGTCCTGATGTATATTGACCATTCACTAAATTAATTAAGAGATGATACCACCAGGCATTAAAATCTTGTGTTTAAAAAATTTAATTTTAAAAGAACTTATTTCTTTGCAGTAATAGTCACAATAAAACTAATCAAATTAATGGTCAATTAAAAATTCTGAATCAGTAGTTTCTTAATGGAAATAATATTGAAATCTAAAAATGATATGATTTAGCAGAGTTAGCATTTTAGGCAATAAAATAACAAATTTAATAAATGGTTTGAATCATTAGTTTTTAAAACCATAACTACGCAGATTAATTTTCTTAGCACTGGTCAACTTTATATGCAGTTATTTCAAAAATTAATCTATAGGTGCTCTATAGAGAGTGTATTAGAAATACTACCTATTATATAAACACCTCCACTCAGAGAGTCTTGTCAATAGCCTTTATTGTGAATGTCACTCATTTCTATAGAATTACTTAAAAAAACAACACGGGATCTAACTCTTGTTTGCTCTTTAAAGTTTTATTGTCTTGGCATTTTATACAGGGAGAGAGCATTAGCATACTCAGGAGATCTGCTAAAAGTAAAAGGCCTCAAGCTACCTTCTGCATGGCTGATAGGATAAAGCACAGGATATAAAAACTTTTGTCTGATTGTTCACTTTACTTGTTTTAGAGTACTGCTACTCTCAGGAGCATATATTCATGTTCTTTCTACTTCAAGTTTTATTACTTCTTTTGTATTATTTAATACATCTAAAGACACTTCCAAAAGACAAATTTTTCCGTTTTAAAAAAGTAATGGTTTGGAACCTGATAAAACACATTAATGTTCACAGCCCATTTTTTGCAAAGGTGATCGAGTAAAAGGGCTATAAAGCAATTAGGTACATGATCTTAAAGACATAATGGGTCATGGAGAATGAAATGCAAGAAAGTCAACAAAAATAATGTCCCTTTAAAGGTCCAATGCAAGTGGACTCATCCAAAGACCACTTTCAGACTCCTCACTTTTTATACATATATTTAAATTGAGAGATGGGAAAGAAGGAAATAAGGGTGAATGTGAAAGAATAAGGGGTGTGGTGATTAACTCTAAGAAGCTATAAATAAAGTACAAATTGTTCTTAATGGAACTTAACTCCATATGAGCACTTTACCATTTAAATTCTATTTTAAAAATATAAATTAATAAGTTCCGTGTTTTTGCTATTCGGTAAACAAGAAATTGATATATTTGACACGATTGACTAAGTCTGGGCATTCTTAAAGCTTTATACACATTTCTGAAATCCACAATACATCAATTTTTAATATTTTCACTCTCTCAGCTCCATTAAAAAGATGGTAGGGGAAAGATTTTAGAGTAATTAATGATATAGTTAGCTGCTAAATATTAATAGGAATCGTAGTCTTGCATAAAATATAACATATAAACCTTGCCAATACAGACGCACCAGTAATTAAAGTTGAATATGTAATTACACTGATTTATAAGACAGGCAAAAAGTTACACTTTACTAGCTTCTATGTAAACTGTGGCTAACAGTTAAACTTTGCATTTTACGGTTTATAAAAATGGATACTATCTCAACTACAGTTCATAAATGGTTTGGAGACCTGTAATCGTAGTAAAAATTGCAACATATTCCAACATCAGTGCTCTTATTGCACCACACAAAACCAAGCTGTGATAATGACCTATAAGATCTAGACACATCTTAAGATAAGATATAATGGCGTTGTACAGAGGTCAAAAGCAAAATTCAGAGGTGTATAATTCAGGAAGGCTGTATATACAATAATTATAAGGCATAAGAGAATCTAATAGTTAATTTTAACACATTTATCATCCTAAGCATGGTGTAATTAGAACTTTACTTACTTAACACTCCTCTGAACAGTAAGAAATTAGTCTGGGTTCTTCCCCAGAGGAACTCTGTTAACCAAACTTACATGTGAGGCTGGGGAGAGCAGCTCGGACTGCTGTTTCCATTACTGTCAATGTGATCCAACGAACCATTGAGGTCTTCGTGGACTGCCTGCAGTAAACCACTGGATGCGTTATTTATCAGTCCTGGGTTACTAAGCAAAGGTAAACTACTCTCTGCCAGGGCAGCCTAGGGAAGTAAAAGAGACACAAAAGTAACTTTTTGAAGTTGATTTTTGAAACCATATACATGCACATGCATGCATACATACATACATATGTACATACATACATACATATATCTTTTCTTTAAATGGCTCAAATTACAGAGTATATATTTTGGAAACATTTAATGTGGCACATGGACTAGGGGTATTAGTATGTTAAGAAATATAAACAATATTTCATTTTGCAAACTTGATTAAACACACTTTACCCTTCAACAAGGTGACATATTATTCCTTTTCACTTGGTGAAATGCTGTAAGGTAACAGAAGTAGTTGTTCTACTTTTCAAAAAATGACCAGAACTTAACTCAAAATAAAGAAGTCCTGACATTTGCCTCTTCTGCATAAAAATTATATATTATAATTAAACTTTAAAGTTTTTGCCACAAGCACCATGTTCCC
>CM053623.1:110841457-110848957 GCA_028646595.1 Phalanger gymnotis
ACTGTACTTCAGGAATGGTGTGACCAGCCAGCCTGTAGGTTTTAAAAAAGCTAGGTCTTCTTAAAAATGGCCACTTTCAATGAGGGCTTGATTGGACTTCTTCTGCCTTGTGGTCATCTTTTTGGTTTTTCTTATGGAACCTTTTAAACTACATGCCTGATAACTCCTTAGCACATGAGATCTTCCTTATGCACATTTTTAGCAGGGATAAAACAATTATTTCTCTACAATTTTGGGGGTGAGTTTCCATATAAGTTAATTTCTGGTTGATTTAAAATTGTTCATGCTATAGTTTTCTTCTCCCAAAGTAAAAGAGCTCTACAGAGCACACAGATCCTACCTGATGACATGGGAATGTTGTATTTGTCTGAATGTCGCCTTCGTATGGCTCCCACATTGGGCACACTGGCTGGGGTGATTACTGAGGGTCCCTGGGTAATCGGGGTGACTGGGGCCGTTGGTGTGGTAGGGGTTTGAGGTAAGCTCTGTGGGGATGTCTCCAACATGTTCTTCGACATGGTGACACTAGACACCAGATTTAGCTGCAAAGGCCCAAGAGGAGGGCAGGAAAAAAGGGAGAGACAAGAGAAAAAGACTTAAAAAGGTTTGACAAATGAGAGTGGATTCACTTCTACAGCTGTGTTGCCACTAATAAGCTGCAAAAGGAAGCAGCCAATCTCAACTAATTACAGGATGAAATTGTATCATAAGAACTCTAATTAGAGGATGCTGTTAGAGGTTATCTAATAATCTGCTGCAATGTTACTTAGGACTAACTCCTCCTAGTCCCTTCCAGACTTCAGAGAAAGTATGTTTCCTTTTAACAAAACCTAGTTGTTGATTATTGACTGACTCTTGTTGTAAACAGGTCTAGCCCCTAGTGATGCAACAAAAAACAACAACAGAGTAAAGGACACAGCATTCTAGGCCAACAAGACTTAAAGGAAGTTGCTATTCTGATGCTGCCAGAATTTTTTCCATAGTCCCAAATCTCAGCTGAGAGGCTCCAGCCAGCTGGAAAATTTTACACTGACCTTTAGTCTCCTTGCTAATTTGGTGGAATGGTAATGACATTACTACATATTCAAACAAAATTGTCTTAATTGCAAATTAGCCGGAGGAGGCTGAAAATTTTCAAATTAAATCTGATTGGAGATGGAGAGAGGGAAATGGAATTTCCTCACTAACAATCATTTGTGGCATGTGTTAACAAATATAATGAAATGTCAAGTTTGCCAATTCCTCTGGAAGTATCATTTTCAATTTATGATTACAGTGTCACTTAATGCTGATGTACCCTGGAAAGTGGGTGTCAGGGTAGAAAAAAGGAAAAAAGGTGAGAATGTATGCAAGCTGTTTAACAGTGTGCCCTTCATTACTCCCCTCAGTAAGGCCCTGTTCTTCATTATCAAAAAACTAATATCACCTCTGTCATGTTTACCACACATCTTTTGTCATAAATAGCATCCAATTAACAAAATTTATACTCAGGGCAGCACATAAAAAGATTGCTGCCATATACTTAAATGATACTCATAAGAGGTAATCTACAGGCATTTTCATTTTATATGGTAATTTATAGAGCCAAGGAAGAAAACTAATATTAATTGTTCTACATCTCTATAAAGTAACTGCTGAGTGGCTAAACAGAATATTCTGCTTTTGTATATAATTTAGTAACACCTGCCTTTTCAAATCCCAAATACACTTCTTAAGATAAACCTCTTTTTAATGGGGAGAAAATGATGTGTACAGCATTGATTGATCTTTCTTTGTGGATTTGTTTTACACATTTAGTCAGTAGAGAGATTTGTTAGGGAAACAAAAATTAACATATGCCAGCTAATTGTTCTTCTTTCTTGGGCAGCAGCCAGAAGAAGCACATTAGCAGTCTAATAATAACGACTGGCACCCTGAAGGCATCCCCAAGTGCATCTGTTCCCAATAAACCACAAACTGTTATTCTGTTCGTACTCTAAGCCAGCAGACTGAGATGGGAATTCTTTGTTACGTACATAAATAAAAGCTGAGATAATGCTACTAAATGCTGCATTTAAGACGTTTACAAAGCCACTGGTATGAACTACTCTAGGAGGTATGAAAATACCTCTGGCAGGGGTTGGAAATGAGGAAGAGATCAGTGAATCTGCAGAATCTGCTGTAAATAATATCTTGGAAATCAGTCTTGTAACGTAAGTAATGATGTTACGTTTAACACGCGCTCTCAAAGATCTCAGGAAAATATCATTTCCATCTTTCAAAACAATTCATACGAATAGGCATAGATTCACTTTTTTATGGCTCTAAGTTAGAATGAAGAAGTGGATGCCAAGTCTAAGAATTAAAATACAAGAATCATAAATCAATAAAGTGTCTACCATGGCAAATACCTGACGGGATGATGTGCTTTAACAAAACACATCTAAAGTTACCAGAGCTGTCCAAATTCTTCCTCTTTTTGTATGCAAACTACTTATGTTTACAATGTTATGCTAACTTATTCTACCAGCCTGCCATAATAAGCATAACATGTTTGTGGGCATGCAATCATGAACTGATAAAATAGAATTTATTATTAACTAAAGAAAAGCATGTAAAAGCTAGGATGAGCACTTAGCCACCTCAGCTCATCTGAATATAGTCAAGGTTGGGTGAAACTCATTATTCAGGACTCGCAGCCTTGATAACTTTGATTTTCATCCATCCATAGCATGGCCAAAAGGTACCATTTAATGAAGTACCATTCAGAGAGTAAATGGGGTCATATAATAGACAGTGCGGTTGCACCTTGTGTTCATGTACTGATAGCTGTTAAGGGTGCAGTGATGAACCAACAGAGCTCATTTCTCCTTGGTAATAAATTCATGCTATTAATATTTATCAAATGTGTGGGCCGTCTCAACTGAGCCACTGCACATGAGACCATAAATCTCTACTATCATATCAATTTTGAAGCTTCTTTTGTACAGTGTATAAATTTTAGGTTTTTTTTCCCCCGTATTGACCACTCTTCTTTCAAACCAATTTGAGGCCAGTAGTGCAGTTCACCACTTCAGATATCTCTAGTTCCAAAGGGAACTTTAAACTGTGGTTTCATTTTAAATCGCTCATCTAAGATTCTGTATTAATTGCCCACCATCAAACGCAATTAGCAATTCTTTCATGTGTGGTTTATGTAATGTAATACTTCAATTACATTATTCATTCAGGTTCTGTTTTGGATTATAGGCTGAAAATTCTTTATTAGTGTAGATGTAACCATGCTGCTGGAGTTTTAAAAAATTTACTGATTGAATAATTAATTGGAAAAGAACAAGCTGCAGATTCCTGATGGATTTATGAGACAATTATTCTGTCTTGTGATTATCTACATTATACTATAGGAAGCAATGGGGGGAAAAAAGAATCTTATTGAAAAGAAATAGCCACGTAAAAACTGGTCAGAGAAGATATACTCTAAATTTTACTAGATTTTAGCATTTTGGAGTTTAAAAAAAGCGTTACTCTTACAAAAAAGATAGCTATTTTTTTTTTCCTTTTAAGCTGTGTTTCTTCTACTCTGAATCTAGCCTATCAAAATGGATCTTAAATTATCAACACTAAAAAGTCAGGAAAACTCTTGCATATTTTAATTTAGTAGTCTCCATAAACATACATTTCAATAAACACTGATATACATTTAAAAGAGTATCTAAAAGTTGTTTCAGAAAGGCAAACTTGGGCACATACATCCTCTACTATCCCCATCTGCAACACATATCAAAACTTTTCACAGAATTATATAAAGGACATGTGAATACTAACGTTTTCCTGTTAATCATCTGGTAATTCAGCAGGTCTCCAAAAAGTTCCTCACCAATTTTCATCAAATTAGAGATTCTACAACTGATTCTGTGTTCCCAATGCAAACATTAGTAGAATAAGAGAAGTAAGTGTGCCATTTCAGACGGGACATATTTCTGACTATTATCAGGTCACGGTTAAGTCTTTTTTATTTTATTTTTGAGGAAAAACCATGGTTTTTTGGTATCTTTATATTTCCTTTTGTAATATGCTATTCTCCTCCTGAAAAGCGTGAGGAATAGCATCCTATAATCAGTATGTAGAATATATTTTAACTGAAATAAAAACCGTAAGAGTTGTTACAGAATTGGCTTGTAAAAGCATGGTCACATTTTTAGCGAAATGTTTTGCCAAAACAATATATTTATGTGTATCATGATTGAGCCAGGTCCTCTCCTGCACCCATGCATAGCTCTCTATTTGTGATTTCCACTGTTACTGAAACAACTGACCTTCAAGTTTTCAAAGTGGGTTTCCTATTAATATCTGTAAACCTATCACAAAAGATATTCTGTCTAGCTCAGCTCCAAGGCAGCGATTTGGGCGCTTATAGGTGTACTTTGTTTAGTGTCTCCTATGGTGTAGATTGGATAGATTTTGTAAAAGATACCATTACTTTTAAAGAAACATACAATTTGACAAGATATTGCATTTTACTTTCAATTTATTGCCATATTTTTCATCACACTCATTGTTTTCTAACTGTCACTAAATTGTTCATTTTCTTAGTCTGTTACATCGGTAGACCTATTTACTGTTTATAAAGCAATATGCACTTACAGGTTTTGGAGATGGTTTGGGCTCTGAGGGTCGCATGTGCAAGTGGGTCATCATTGCTTGAAGACGTTCACGTTCTTTAGAAAGCTGTTAAGAAAAAGTGAGATCAGAAGCATTTTAGAAATGACTGATACAGCTATTTTGTTGCAGTGATATATCTTATCATTGAGCTTGTCTCACTGTAATGATTCCTGCATATAAAAGTCTATGTCAGTGGAAACTTATCTGTGAGGAAATGTAACTTTAGCTATGGAATTAAAAAAAAAAAACCCAAACAACTTTTATAACCTTCCTTATGTTAAAAGGTCAAAGAAAACAAATAACACTTCATCTTTTTGTCAATAAGAGAATTGAGGTCACAGTTGCCTCGACAGTAACAAGTTACTGAGACCATAAATTAGAAGGCCCACAGTGTCTTTTTAAAGTCCTGTGGACACTGTTAGGAATGGACTAGTGCCAACAGCTGTGAAAGGGGTGAAGGGTCCTCAAAGGGAAGTGCCTGCCAGGATTGTCTACACACTTCATCCTTTCCCACTGAGGTCCAGTTAATGCCCCCTGCAATCTGCCATCATCAATCTAATTCAGTAGAGTGACAGAGACCAGGCAGTGTGAAATGTTGAACTCTGCCACTGAGTCGGCATCTACACTTGCACTGGGTCTCATTACAACTGACGGACCTTACTTTTCCATCAGTCAGACACAGTAAAAAAAAAAAAAGTAAAAATAAAAAAGGAATAATTGGTCACACTACAAGCAGTATCTTCAGTTCACCTGTTATGTTACATGATACCCTTTGTAAGTGGTAAACAGGATTTCCAAAAGCCTTTTCAACTACCTCCAAAAGAAACACAATGCTCGTAAAAATGAGGTTTTCGTTTTCCTGTATCTCCAACTATTTTCTCATATAAAGTAATAAAACATTTTTGTAACCCTCTGGGACAAGACAAAACAATGCTTTAAAATTCTTTTAAAAGCTCACAAATAACCAAGATAAAATCTTTATTTAAGAAAGTGTGAAGCTAATGTAACCATTTGTTTGTCTAAATTTCTTAATGAAATGATGTAGGAGTTTGAATAAGAAAAGTAATTCTATGAGTTTAAAGGAGAACATTATAAGAGTAATGATACCTTGTGCAATATAACTACTTTGGGATATGCTGTTATTTTCTGATCAGTTTCTTACAGATTTTATACAGAGACGGTTTTCTTTGTTTTTTGGCTAAATCCACTTTAAGCACCATGTAGATGGAAGAGAAAATTTTGTAAGATTAAGAGTAGCAGCATGTTTTTGGACACTACACTATAAGCATGTTTTGCCATTCCTCCTAGGTAAGAGTCAAGCAGTGGATAAGATTTGGCCAGTGTAACTTGAATTACAAGAAATAAACATGCTAGAGGCAGGAGAGAAAAGCTGCTTTTTTTGGAGGGGGGGATGATGGAGGAGAGTAAAGTTTAATCTATCATAGATGACACTGTAAAGCCATAAGGAAAAAAATCAAGGTGAGCTCACATAAAGTTTTCTCCGGAATAATAGCAATTCTGGTTGAGTTTTTGGTTAATCTTTAAAGGAAAACTAGGTAGGGCATTCTTGGTTTGGTACATTCAAATAGCCAAATAAATAAGTTCTTACATTAAAAATCAACTTAGCTTTCATGATTTAAATTTTTTTCAAAAAAATCCTTCAATTTTTATTATTAAATGTATTATCTAGAATGATTAATGAATTTCAATAGATACATTAAGAACCCTGAAAGACAAAAGACCCTTCCAGTTGAATTCAGAACATTCAAAAATTGAGCCTGGAAGAATTTTAATGTTTAATAACCATTTAACAAACCTGTATTTCTAACTGTTGCACAACCTGCATTTGCACCCGACACTGAGCAGTACTTCTGTCATCCAAAGCGTGTTCATTGTTAAGGTGCCTAATTAAAAGAGAAAATCAAATGAAAATTTAGCACTAAGCAATATCTGTGTCCCTGTTACTGTTCTCCTTTATTCTGCCCTGCACTGATACTGGTACAGACATGCAGAAAAAATGGAGAACACTTCAAAAACTAAAAAAGAAAATTTAAATTGTGTTTAAATGCTTAGTAAATTTAAATGTTAAAAGACTTCTTAAACTTAGGGAGTATGACTTCATAAGCTCATCAGTGATCACGCAAAATATTTTCTGGCCCAAAACTTTACCAATAGCAGAAATATTGAAAATTAGTTAATGTACTCAAGAGTTTTTTTTTAAAGAAAGACATAGACATCTTATAAATACACTAATTATAAGCAACATTTAAAAGAACAGAGGTGATCCTTCATTTAGCTTCTTTTAAAACAGTTCTCAAGGCCTATGAAGCTACTTATTGTAATTTTATTTCATAGGAGTGTGATGTGACATAATGATTACAAAGAACAGTACTTTTAAAATGGATTTATCGAAAGTGAATCATGTCAGTAGTATTATTAAATGAACTGCATCATAGACTTTGGTAGTAATAGTAATGATAATAATAACAGTGATATTTTGTCCAGAGTTCTGTACTTTGAAGAAACAGAGTTTTCTTGAATATCATCCTTTTCTGTTACCAACTGGCAAAGTATAGAATACCTTCAATCTTCAATTTAATTTTATATGAAAAAACATTTTGATTAAGAATTTCTTGATAGTGTATTTTATTTTGGTCTATCATGGTGTGTGTGTGTATTATATATATTATACATTTATTTTAGAAATCCATTTAATGGTCTTTTAACGCACTAATAGTACTCTAGTACATCAACAACTCTCATTAAATTAAGATGATACATATAGACACATATTTACACAAACAAAATTGGCTATATCCCTTCCAGTTCAGAAAGTTTTAAATACATTATTTATGTGGT
>CM053623.1:110853957-110866457 GCA_028646595.1 Phalanger gymnotis
CTGGATTTGGAGAACATGTCTCATTAATATTTCATTTCAGGACAGTTTACTTGCATTAACTGTACTAACATAGGTTATCACACTGCTTCAAGTCAGGGAACCTAAAATATTATAACAAAGAACGGACTAGGAGCAAGGCCTTATAAACTGCAGCCATTAGTTCTGTCATCCTATAAAGTTAATGGATTGGAAAAAAATGGTCAGTCTATGGACTAAAAGTTGAAATTTAATTGAAAGGAAATGTTTTTTAATTGTAATGGGGTTTTCATTGGCATGAACATGAAAAAAGTTGAATGAATACTAATATGAGGGTGCACACTGATTGATGTATGTTACTAGCAATGTAAAACATGTAAATATGGGAGATATACAACAATCCTTCAACTTTTCCAAGTACAGTAATTTTAAAAAGAAAATCAAATCACAGAAAAGATACGCATTTTCTCTCAAAGCTTTCCTTTGGATTCTGCCAGAAGGAAAAATACAGGGTGCTGAAATAAACGATGAGTGGGATGTTTCTATGATGCTCTGTCTCATTTCAGTGTGACTTAGGAAAGCACTAGTGAAATTTTTCAAAATGGTTAGTCTGATTGGGATTTTTAACAGGAAATATGATTAGATGACTTTCAAAATACTTGCCAAAGAATTAGAAGTCCTATAGTTTGCAAATATGAAAGTATTTATAAAAACCACTTTCTCTCTGCACCTATCAACATTTTAGAAGTGTAGCCTATTTATGCTTAGAACAAGAAATTCTATTTGATACTGAATTATGTTTTGTTATTTACGCAAAAAATCTCTTTCTAAACAAATCACAAATCAAGATCATTTTGATGTAACAGCACTGAGATATTTTAAAATGAAAGACATTCTTCTCCCAAAGAATGTCTTTTATAAAGAGTGACAAAGAAATTATCTAGATTTAGAAGCCTTGATAAGTCCTTTTTATCCTAATATCTCAAAGAGAAGGAAAGAGTTAAAAAAAATTGCCTAGCTCAAGCCTTACTGTACTTCAATTCTAAAGTTATTACGATGCTGAGCGCTTGTGGCTTGTTGTTAAGGTGCTCCTGCTCTATACCCTGTAGTCTACCATTTGTAAACACATCTTTTTGATGTTTCTGCCAACATCCTGGCAACAAAGCAGTGCAATTTCAAATGAGCTAATTAACTTAATTGTTGATGAAGCATGAAACAGTTCATTCACCCTGTTAGCTGCACCATGACAACATAAGAGACTCAGCCTGTGAAGTTACTCATCTCCATAAGCTTATCTGTAGCTTTCCACGTAGATCTTCTGGATGCTAAAAATGGACATGTAAAAAAGCTCTCCAAAGATGTGTCCCATACCATATAATAATAACCATTTAAGTTTTTTTTTAAATAAAAATCACAATGTGTGAAAATTCAATATTAAAAAATATTTTGATCTTAAGTAACCAGAGTGTCTGAAAATCTACTGCCCAAATTCTACCTTTTTAATGTGTCAGCAACAAGTAGAACCTTTAACATAAGCCTGTTGTTTCTTCATTCAGCTAGTCAGCTTGATTAATTGCCTAATTTGTAATTGTAGCTCTGTGAATTTGAAATGATGTCATCACATGTATGATGCACCAGGAGATTGCAGGATACTCAAAGAAGGTTTAACAAAAGGAAAATGAAATCTATTGCTGTAATTCCCCCGTATGAAAACCTATAGACTTTGCTGAAAACATATATAACATCTGTAAAACTTTTTCATGGAATTTCTATGAAAAATTTGAAAATTAAAAGGAAAGCATTTCACATGAATTGCATCTTATTCTAAATTAATGACTTGATATTTAGAGGTAAATGGAAAGAAAACATTCCTTCGAAAACCCCAGAAGTTTTGAACATGAAGTAGAGGATGATGATTTGCACCCTCTGCTAATGGCCATGGCTTTCCATTAGTTGAGAAAATATACATAATTTGTGGAATTCTTAATAGTGAAACTTTACTTTCTACCTTGGTTTTTCTTTAACTTTTAGCGAACAACCTACCCAAGGAAGAAAAAAGAAACCTACTTTAAAAACTGTCCAAAATCTTCACAAATGCTTTCACAGCCAGGCCATTTGCAAACTCCATGACCATAGAGCGTATGAGAGGCCCCAGTCTCCTCATGTGACGAGCTGTAGCAAAAGAAACAGCGTCAGATTCATCTCAGAAGCCATAATCGTTGGAGGCTGCTAGTGCCTGTCAGGTTACGATCAGTGACAAACAGGTCAAAACAGGTCAATTCAGCTCAGAGTAGTCAGAAAAATTTAATCGTTCTATTGAATAGTTCAACTGCCAAGGGTAGATGATGTTCCAATTAGAGAAGAAATAGAGCCAAAGATGACTGTTAATAAAGGATGAAAACTAAGATGACTGTATAATACCATATGCTAATTCTGCCATATGACCTTATTGTAACATTTTACCTATAAATAAAAAAAAATATATTCAGTTGTAGTCAGGTTGACACACACACACACAGATGCAGAAACACATATTTAAGTAATACAAATGTTACTATAAAATATTTGGTACATTCTACTACAAGGAGATAGGCACCTTGTAGATAATTTCAAGCGTTTCCCATATGTGTGTTTATCTCCTCAATGTATTAGTTACAAATGGTTTTTTAAAAATCGATTCCATTTTGGAACAGAGCATATTATCTTTATATGATCACAAAGAACGTTTTCATCATCAAGAATATCAAGTACAGATGCTAGAGAAATCGCCTAACTTCTCTCTGGCATAATCATCATATTAATCTCAATTAAAACAACAGCATGAAAGCATTCAGGTGCATGCCGTCTTATAAAAACTGTTCAGGAAAAAAATGCTGGATAGTCAAAGAACAACTTGAGACAGTCTCAATATATAATTTATTACTAAAAATTAAATGTCCTGTTTCTGTGGGTAGAAAATTGTTTATGATGAAAAATCTGTTACACCTGTCCTAACATTAAATATCAGATTATTCTCAATCTAGTCTAATTACTAAATATCTTTATTGTTGGCATAATAGACATGTCAGCTATTTATTTTGCTAAGAAATTTAAAAAATTCTATATTGCAGCTAGAAAAAAAGATTTTAAGGTCAAACAACATATAAATTGACATTTTAAAATAAATCTTAAAAGTAACTTGATATAACCCATAAATATATATAAAAGCTAACAGAAGTTGATAGAATTATATGTATTACCTAACACCATGATTGTTTCTATAGAACCAAAATAAAGTAGAAAGTTGAGAAATTCTCCATTAACAGTAATCAGCCCTAGTAACATCCTCTTGAAAACATTTTTGTCTCACAGGAATTTTTTTCATGGTCAAATTATTCACATAATGGTTTTAACTCCATATTAAAGTGTTTACATGGTTTTCATTGTAATTATAGGCAGATTATTTTCTTATAAATCATGTCTTAACTTACAAACACAAAACCTATTTCCACAAAAATATTCTTAGTGCATCTATATTAAAATTATTTATGTTTCATATATACTTTTAGAACTGTCCAACTATTTTTAAACTTATAGAACCCTATATAACCATGGGTATACATAGTTACACTAGTTTAAATTTGTGTATGTATGTATGGTATGTACATACACAACGTACAGGGTTGCAAATTTCTCACAGCAAAGAATATTAAACTGGCCCACAGTACTTCAGTCTCAAAATTCCTTTGGAAACAAATCCTGATTTACAGTTAATTCAATTTTTTTTTTCTGTAGACCCAACACCTACCTGCAACATCTTGCCTGTAGGTATTTTACCTTCATGTTTTTTAAAAGAAAGAAAAATAGTTCACACAATTCATTGGGGTTTGCATTTATTTCTTCCCACTGTACATTTTGGCATTAAGAAACTAATTTTTATTTCTAGTTTTATCAAAGAAAAAAAACCAAAGCTTTGTGATAGATAAGCACAGTAGAAATCCCATCAGAATTACCTGTCTCGCCTTGCATTTAGAACTGAAGACTGTCCATTCACTATAGAATGATGAGTTATTGGTGGTGATGCTTTGGAAGTGGTGGAGGAGGTAGTAGAGGAGGAATTGTTAGTAGTGAGGTCTAGCCCTCCATGTTTAATGCCATTGTCTTCCATACTGTGAACTCCAGTCACTTCTTTCCATAACTGCTGAATCTCAGCAGGACTTAAGCCAGCTATAAAAAGAAGGAGAGCCCCACTAATACAACAAAATAAAAGTTTCATATAATGACCTCAATGTAATTATTAATGGATTAATGTCAACAGTAAAGGTGATGCTTACTTCCCTGTACAGTCGATAAGTTTAAAAATCATCTTACCCCATCAATACACAGTAAATCTAATTGCTTTTCTCTTATTCCTAGTATTTTTTGTTGAAGACCATCAATTTTAAGATACTTAAGATTGTTTTTATGGCATGACTAAGAGTCAAAAAAGAAGGAAGTTTGGTTCAAAAAGTCATTATTAAATATTCATAAAAGATTCTGATTACTGTCACTAATACTGGAATTTCAAAAAGAGATGAACTAGGAGTGACTCCTTAATCTGAAATGAAAGGGGAAAGAAAAATGGAGATCACAATTATAACCTGGGCATTGTTTTTCTTTTCAGATTAAAATACGCAGACACACTAACTATACTGGAAATTCTTAGCACTCTTATTTGGGCTCAAGTATCCATCTGCATGGAATGCAGATAGATATACATGCAGTAAAATACACCTAATTTTTTATATAGATTAAGACAAACTATTTTGCTACAAAGCTGACATCAAGGAGAGCCCAACCTTCTCTTCTTCCCAGGGTTGCCTCAGCCAGAGCTGGCAATAAGAATGATTCCTCTTTCCCTTCCCTGCTCCAGACACCCTCACCCCTCAAACTTTCTACCATTGTTTTCCCCTTCTGGCTCAATTGACTCTCATCCCCACACTTGCCAGAGGAAAACCAGAATATCCTCTTCACTCCAACCCTGGATCCACTCCCCACTTTCCAATGGTGGTGAGCTGCTCCCATGAGATCTATACTTTATGTATCTTAAGGACTCAAAGGCTCTGCACTTTTGTGCATCTGCACTATTGTGGTATATCTAAGACCTCCAGAATATGCTATTCACTCTGCCCCTGACCTTATCTACATGTGTTGTTTTCGCTTAAGAGTCCTTTAGAGAAAGGGCTATCTTTTTATACTTGTATCTTCCTTGTTTAGCACTGGGCTTGGTATAAAGTAAGAATATGTAAAATTATGTTTTCAATGACTAATTCAGAAGATGATTTGGTCAAACAACTTATGTAGGATTTGAAATGAGGAAAAGGTTCATTCTACAGGCAACGAAATGAACACAAAGGCAAAATTAGAATATGGCTGCGTCTATACGTGTAGGACTAATCTAGCTATGACTTTTGGACCAACTGATCAGAAGAATCTGCCTATCCAAATGTTGTGTATATGATGTTATAATGAAGGTTATCATTGGAATGGTTTTGTCACCTTGAATAGAGATAACATGATCTGAAACTTTTGAAGAACAGAAATTTCCAGTTTCCAAACGTCTTTAAAAGACAAAGAATGAATTTCCACATGATCCTAGGAAAAAAATCCTTATTATCAATTCTAAAAAATTACAACTGAAGACTGCAAAACAATGTGAAAATATGATATCGATATTATATGTGACTACTTATGCAGTATGCATATGATCTATGAAGAGGTAGACTGAGACAATTATTCAGATAGCGCAAAAAATCTACTTTGATCTCACATCCAGCTGATATGCAGTAATACTTTTGTTTTGTTTGAATTATGTGACTATAATCTTGAATGCCTGCTTTCCTTTTTGACTAATGGAAGCAACTGCAATCTAAGTAAAGAAATTTTAATATACTTAAAAGGAAAATTGCATAATAATCCAAATTCTCAAAACTTGTAACAGCCAATTTCTAATTACTACTGATGATTATTTTCTTAAATTTTAGAAATGGCAGAATAGTTATGAGAACAGCAATAACTGTGAGATTTTAGTGAAACATATGTGGATAGGCTAAAAATCTGAGCAATGGCCCATCAGTGTTACATATTCTGAGCATCTAGCGTAGTGATTGTTTAAGAAATGGTTGTTGTATAAGAGAATCAATGAAATCTAAAGAAACTGATGCAGCTTAATAGCCTGATAACAAGACATGGGTAAAAGGGTGCTTGAGATCATGTAACTCCTGTCTATGCACACAGATATTTACTCTATTATGTCATCTCAATGTCTGTCTTTCTGGTGTTGAAGTAAATACGTTTACTCAAATTAAGAAGCTTCTGACACCATAAATAGCACAGCTAGATATACACATATATATATAATATTTATATGAGTCATATTTTTTCTATATTCATGTGATTTACTACAGCTTCTCATAATCAACACCACACTTAATTTTACATAATTAATTAAGCTACAATTAAAACTGACATACACTATTCACACCCACCTGGGTCCCAAGTATGGAAGTTATATGGCCATCAGGTACAAACAGTCTAAGGACACTGTTTACTGAATAAGGTCAATAGCTAATAAATGATAAGTGGTAGTAATACAATTAACACGTGCTAGACTTTTCATTATTTCCTATTTAAATTTATTGGGTAATAACTGCTCATGTCTTAATTAAATGGTTGTAAGTCACTCTTAGGGACTACGCAAGTTAATAATGTTAATAAACTCAGGTGTTGTTCTGAAAATAGATGAAAAGCTTAGAGGTGGTTTCCACTTACCTTTCAAAGGTAGTAGATTTCCACTTTAAATTCTATTACAAATTAATCTTGATTACTCCATGCTTTTCATAGTATGCTGCCAAAGTGCTATGGATAGGTTCTCTCTATAGAATTTGATAAATCAGTGATTGAATCAAGCCTAATCTTGTTTAATAATGGGTAGAAAGGGTCTCTCATATGTAGTAGGTAAAGGGAAGAGCGGTCTATAAATGACCTCAAGCATTTTAACTTATTACCCTAAACCTTCCATTGAGATGTGATGTTTGTGAGTAAAAAGTTATGGCAAAATGAATATTTTTGACTGTTAATTGAAATTAGTGAACATCACACATGATTTTTATCAATCTATATTATTGCATTTCACAAGGTTTCAATGGGTAGACATAGAAGGGTGAAAGGAACTACAGAATCAATTTAACTAATTTTTCTCAAGGACAGGAGTTTACCTAATCAGCCTTAGAAAGATAACTATTTTTTAAAAGTATATATGGCAAGTGATTTTACTCAGTTATATATATGAATCCATTTAGAATATAGATAATAATACTTAGTATCCTAAAAATTTTGGCTACAATTTACATATATTTCTTTGTATTTATTTTGTATTATGAAGAAGAATAATTTAATTTTTATCACAATCCTTGATGGTTTTGATGACCACTTGGAGAGCTCTTCCTTGGGTTAAGTAATTTTTGATTTATTTGTCTACATTACCAGCATGATCAATTAAAAGTACTTTTTTTTTTCAAAAATAATTCTAGGAGAATTACTCATTGATTCTTTCATGTAACATTACAGATAAGACATAATATCAGACTCCACTAATTCAGATTTTAAATGATGATGATAATAACTGACGATTATATAGTACTTCGGGGTTTACAAAGCACTTTACATACATTATCTCATCTGATAAGTTGATTCAGACATGTTATATGTAATCACAGAGTATTAGAACTGGAAGAAACCTCAGACATTATCTAGTTCAACCCTTTCATTTTAGAGATGAGGAAACTGGGATCCAGAGAAGTGAAATGATTCTCTGAAACAATTTCCAGTCTCTTTCTTAAAAGGGTGGTCTTATCTAAAATTGTTAGTTTTTTTAAACAAACAAAACCTTTTATTTTCTGTTTCTGAATCCAGTAATTAAACAAAACTTGGACTTCTTATACATACATAATGAATCACAATGATTTTTATTAGCTGTCCTTTGTTTATCTGATCATATAAGTTCTTTTGAATAAGTACCTTATTTGGAGATCATAAAACTGCATTTCTTTAAATGTATGCCACTGCATAAACTTTTTGCTGCTGGACTGGCCTCCATCCCATTCTTTTTTAATTAGTGTATTTTTACTTTATTATTTGATCTTCTGCAACTAAGTACATGTTGAATTTATATTCAGTTTGAAGACCACTAACCCTATGCCCCACCCCATTTATATACCTCTATGTGAGAGGTATTATCAAAGCAATGTAGTATTCAATAATTTTCTTTTTGTTTATTTGTCAACAATTCAACTTTAAGGCCAATTCTTCTTCATGCTAGCTGAAAACTTTATCGTGTATATACCTATAAGCCTGCTCTATCTCTATTTGATAAGCCAAGTCATTAATGAAATAAATTATTTTTCCTTTTAAAAAAAGTAGAAAGGACATGGGAATCAAGAGACCTGTCCAAGACTTGCCCCTGACTACTTTTTAATTCTAGGTGAGATGCTTCTTTAAATAAGGCTATTAAACTGGATTATTTCCAAGGGCCTTTTCTGGTGGTAACACTTTCTGAGTTTAGGAAATGAAAGTTGTTTTTCCTATAATAACTTGTGTATTTAATAGAATAGATATTTTACTTGTGTTATCAAGATGAAATTTACATTCAGTAATACACACACACACACACACACACGCACAATTCCATCATCTGATCTGATTTCAAAAGCCTATTGTTTAAAGAATTCATGTTAGTTTCCTCTCATACTCCTAGCTAACATATCTGGGCTATACATATTCTGACCATGTCAAGGCAATAATCATTTAAAAATCAGAACATTAAGAAAATATTTTAAGTATGTTATTTCTTTCTGATCTCTTCAATTTATATTTAGCAATCTTTTCACCCTTTAGATTACTATCATCATTATAGCTTTTGTATAGTATTTTTTAAAAAAATACTCTCTCAACACACCCAAAATATATGTATGTGTACATGTATACATACATATATAGTCTGTGCCTGTGTGTGAATATGGATATATGTGTGTACATATACATACATATATATGCATATGTAATTTCATCATAACATGGGAATATGTCCATGCCTCAACGAGAATTTCTAACCTACACAGAGGGTATATCCAGAGTTAACTAAATGGCTTTAGATTCTTTGATAGCAAGAGGCAGCATGGGGTAGTGGATAGAGGTTTGGTATTGGAACCAGGAACACTTGGGTTTGAGTCCTGCTTCTGACACACCTATTGCAAGTATGACCATAAATTAGCTTTTCATTGCTTCAGTTGGCTATCTAAGACTGTGAGTTCCAGAGAAGAGCTCTCTACATTGATGAAATGACAGGTCTGAGTATCCGCACACACACAAAAAACTGCTGGCTTACAACTACAACCTAAAAATAATGCATTGAGCCATCATTCTACAAAGCTTTAGAGTGTATATGCTGTATGTACGTATACAAAACATACAAACAACATAACTGAGTAATCAGCATGGCAGTGAACTTTAATTTTTCAGTATAGAAAAGTTCTCCTATAAGATAGGAAGTATCACCTTCAAATGTTTTAAGTCATAATGAAAAATCATAGCCAAGTATGAATACTTGCGTTGTAATACGACAATTATCAATTGTCTTATCAACCAAAATAATTTATTAAAAATGTATTAATTTTATATTGTGTGTCCAGGCAAAACAAAGTAGGGAATTAATAATACACAGAAAATGCTAAATTACTTAGATAATTGAGGGAAAAGTGGTCTTTGGATTCGGGAATAATCTAATTTCTCTACTGTGTGTGAGGGGGAGAAAGAAGAGGGGAGGGGGGAGAGAGAGACAGAAAGAGAGAGAATGTGTGTGTATTTTTTTTTAAAGACAGCAGTAAGAATAAATGCTGATGATGCTTCTTTGTAATTCCAGGATGGCAGCCTACCAGTTAAAAATACAGGTTTCATATTTAAAGACAAAAATCCTGTGTTTTTATGCTATATTTATGTAAAACTAGCAGTCAGAAGAGCAGTAAAATGTTTTAATTAGCCCAGTTCATTATAGCTAATATATTTGAGGAAACCTGAACTAGATTTCTTTTCTGTGAGTTACATGGTGCACTTAACATTAAGACAATCCATGGTGAAAGGAGTCAACAAGGTATTTTGGTCCTTCTTATTTGATCATTAGGACAAGTGTCATTGATCTAGCACAGGTAAAACATGTCAATTATTTCATCTTGTCTTATTCAAAATGTAAGATTTTCTGTGACTAGCTATGGTTTGTTTTTGAATTAAGCACGTTTATCATACTTTCCACTCTTGTGAATTTCATAACTCTTAGTATTTAGTGGAAATGAGGAAAAAAAAGGGGAGGTATATCAGTTTTATTGTAATTACAGAGGTGAACTAAAACCAAGAGTAAACCATAAGGTAATTGCATTCTTATTTTACAAGAACACAGTAAAACTGGAAGGGGCCTCAGAAGTCATCTTCAGCATCCTTATTAAACAGATAAGGGAACTGAGTCCTATAGAGGGCAAGGGACTTACTTAAAATCACATAGGTAGCAAATGGAAGAGCTAGGCTTTGAATCCAATGCTAGTTCTATGACACCATGCTGCTTTCCTAAGAAGTTTAAAGTTTTCCAAACTTAATTATAAATATATACAGATACAATGAGCTGGATAATGAAGGCAAAAAAAATCTGCCTTAGTATGAGTTACTGGTTCTACAAATATGTTTGAGAGACATGTCACAGGATACTACGATGATTAGATTTAAAACTGGAAGAGACCTATCATCTAGCCCAATGTCACCACTTAAAAGTTGAGGAAACTGAGGAGGCCTTGAGAGGTTTAATGACTTGCTTAAGATCGCAAAGATAGCCAATAGATAAACTAGGATTTGAAGGTCCTTTAACTGCAAATCCAGTATTCTTTCAATAATACCTTAACATCATTGTACCATCTATCCTGAGTAGTGGTCCTTTTCTCTCCTTGGATTCTCTTTTCCTAAGTTAAGATTTTTTAAAAACCCACCTCTTTTGGTTGTTCTTACATTCCTTGCCAGCATCAGTTTATTCTGAGCTTTACATGTACTTTTTAATAGCCCAAGTTGAAAGTGGGATGTGTAACCTTTGACAAATCAGCTGGTAGACTGGAGGACTGTAGAGTGAAATTCTGTGTTGATCCTTAGGGTGATGGTTAGGTTCTACTTAGGAGGAGATGCCTATGACACAACTCTGCCAGTATGTAGGATAGTTTTCAGATCTAAAGCAATTACAATTTTCTGACAAAAAGTTTAAATAAGAGGAAGTATAAGCCCATTTCCCCTCCTGCCTTCTGCTGGAGTTGTCCTTCATCCAACGATTCTAGCTTCAGGCTAGTTTCCTAGAAGGTGGAGTCTGACGCTGAACACCTAAACAGGCATATGCTGACGTTTTTACAGAAGCAGTATTCTGGGGCATTTGAGTATCCAAACCTTTATTAAACAATTACTGTGGGTTAAGTTCTACATTTAGATTCAGCAAATGCAAAGACAAAAACAGAACAGTCTCTGTCTTCAAGGGACCTTTGGTTCTTTTTACTGAATCATTAAATATCTTTAGGCTGCCATTTTGTTTTGGCTACTTGGACTTTTTCTCTGTTTATCAGAAAGAGCTTCTTCAAGATGTCAAACAGGCTTATTGTGTAAAGCATGTCGGGACTTTATATTGGACATTAGATGTAGGGAGGGAGAAGAATGTTATATATTTTTTAAAAATGCTGATACTGGATTCTAATGTAAAAAATCAAGTTTAAGTTTCTCAAAATAAGGATCTAAAAACTTTTCTAAATGTAAGTGGTTAAGAATAACAACTTTATGTAGATGAAAATAACTCATGTTTATCTAGCATTTCAGAGTCTAGCTGGGTTATGGTGATGGAAATACAAAAATAAAGGTAACAGCGAATTCATTGTATAGGTAACAGTGAATGATATATTATATAGCTTCGAAATGGTAATATTGGGCAAAGTATGATTAAAAATAACTTGGGAATAGCAACAACACTAGAAAAACGAGATAGCATTTCCTTGCAGTTTAAAAGGGAATTTTAGTTTGAAGATTAAGCATTTGCTGTTGCTTTTTTCAGAGCAGTTGTCCTCCATGGATTCTATTGGTTCACTTATGTTGAATGTTGTGAGGACAAACTGAATTAAATTAGTTCTTGATACAATCCTTCGATGTAAATCAATCACGCTTGAATTGTGTTATTCTTATAATTTTCCATCCATAAGACCAGTAAATATGTAATTTAAAATCTAACAACACTCTTAAACAGTTTTCCCCTTTATAATCACCATGTGCAATTTCCCAGCCTTAAACTAAAAATCGGTATCATGAAAATATTAATGATAATAGTTTAATAACAAATATGAAGTCTTAAGGGTAAAAAGAGACATCATGGTAGGGTAGAGAGTATAGGACTGGAACTGAGATGGTCAGATGTATGTACCTTGTGGCAGAGACTGGACAGG
>CM053623.1:110868957-110873957 GCA_028646595.1 Phalanger gymnotis
ATTCAATTGAAATTATATTCCATACTATGGCTGATTAGTGACTGTGTCTGTATTAGGGAAAAAAAGGCAAGTTTTATGGATTCTTGGCTTAGCTGCAAGACTTTGTGCTCTGGAAGGTAGACTTCTCATTTTAAAGCTCTGTGCACATTTTTGAGGGAAGGAAAATACAGGGAACTATTTCACTGTAAAAAGCTGGTCAATTCAAATTTCATAACTGCATTCCACTCCTGTGACTAAAGGGAGTGCTAAAGTGTTATGAATTTTAAAGCAACAATTATCTACAAGTCTATTTACACTTTCTTTGGCAAGTCTACACATCCAACGTGCCTAAGCACTCGAAAATTTAAATATTGATTTGCTTCACGTACAAAATATACCTGCCTCTGCTGTTATCCTGCATTTTAATGGATCAAAGACTGCAAACAAACTAAGTTTCCCTCACTTCCATAATTAAAATAAGGCATTTATATCCTAAGTGTCATACATTATGTCTTTCAAAGCTAAAGCATGTACTGATGGATTGTCAAGAATACACACAGACCATCACCACCACCATTTGTGAAAATGCCCTGGGCCATACTAATACTCCAAAGCAGGTAACCCACATTACCTGCTGCAACATGACTGCTTGCTGCTGCTGAAGAAGTGCTTGGAGCTGCTGGGGAGACAGTACTTGCTGCTGGAGAATCTGCTGCATTTGCTGAGGGGTGATCACCTGGGGAGTCATCATGGCCACTGACACAGGCACCTGCACAGAAAGGAAGAGAGAGAGAAAGAGAGAGATATCACAATCAAATGCACTTCTTCTGACCTGCCTTGCTTTTATACATCATCTTTTGATTTTGTACCAATGATGGACCATCATTTTAATATCATATTTATTACTAATAAAGTTCCAGTTTCAGAAAGAATCTGTTATTTTAAGACCACAGGACTGTGGCACTCGATTTCCAGAGGCATCAGATTTCATCAGACTCAAGCTTTATGTTTCACTTCTCTTATGTATCACTGTAAGAGATTTGAACATTGGCTAGTATAAATGTGTATTTAAAAATAAATGATCACATGGTAGGGCTCGCAACACTTCATAATCAATCATCTTATCGAGTGTCATAATGTTATAAATGGAAAACCTATTGAGACTATTTCAGAAGATATGATTGAAATAAATATGAAAGATTAAATACTTGGAAATAAGATATGCTTTACACAGACAATAGGTGCCTAAGCTACGTAAAACATGTGTATGTTACTTCAGTTTTTCTAAGTCAAATTAACACATAACAGCCACCATATTTACAGTTACTTATTTGCCTAATCTGTACCAGGGAAATAATTGCACAGTTATCGTCAGAGAAACAAGGAGACGTAACCCCTAGGATTCTGGACTCTCTGGGTGTATAGTCTAGGTTTTCACCTTATCCTAAGTTAAAGCATGAAATATGCAATCTTCAGATGAACCAATGTAAAGTTTGTCCATAAATGAAAAAAAATGTTCACAAAAGTTCCCTGACAGAAAGTAGTGTCTTTATAAGGTAGAGAGAGAAAAGGGAGAGAGGAGAAAGAAAGCCAAGAGAAATAGAGTAAGGGAGGGCAAGAGTAAAAGACATCGAGAAGGAGTGAGCAGAGAGAGATAAAGAAACAGAGGAGGTGGAGGAAGTGGAGAAAGGAAGGATGAGAGTGGAGGGACAAAAACCTTGCCCAAGAGCCTGAGCTATGTGCTCAATTTGTCTGCAGATGCACTGCTTGTATTAACTAGTACTTAATCAAGCAGTTTGTCAGTCTGCCAAATTTGCAACCTTTGAACAAGCAATCAGTTTCTTTTTTAGGAAAAAACCTCACTTTTACTGTAAATAAAAACAACTTAATATAAACCTTGCTTTTTAGCAAATTCTTGGGCCATTGTGCTTCTTTGCAAACAGAATGGGATTATTAATAGCCACGATTCATAAATTATTTTAATAGTGAATTCTTATCCAGCTCAGACTTATACAGTCTGATACTTTGTCCTATAAAGAATGGAAATATAAGTAACAAAAAATAGAAAGTTTGGGGGGCCCGGTGTGCACAACTTTTCCTTTACTCAAAGTCCTCAGATTCGATTTCTAGTTCCAGTGTTTCTATCTAATATTGACATCTTAAAATGCTGATAAATTAAATCTGTGTTTAACATGAATAAAAAGAATTAGAATCTAAGTGAATAGAGGTCATTTGCTTTTCAAAATTACTTCTATATCCTGTATAACTGGCTGACATGCCAGGTGGATTGTACTATTTGAATTATCTAACATAAGGCATTTTGAAATTTATGCTGTGAAAATAATTGACAAAGATGAAAACAATATGCCACTTACAGTTTGTTGCTTAGTGATACTAAGTGTTTTGTTCTTTAAAAAATGAAGTACTTGTTTACAGGATTGTTTGTCCTCAGACAACTAAATAGCAGGGTTAGAATAAACCAGCTTGGAAAAGTTTCTCTGTCCACCAACATGGCCTTATTTTCCACAATCATTTAACTTCACACTGTCTCCAAACAGCAATGAATCAGACTGAAATGAAGGGGCAGGGAAAGACAGACATGTCAAACTTTAAAGAGGCTGCCAATCCATTTATACACCTCATATAAAGTCTACCATGTGACGAGCAGCTTGCCACACTTCTAACACCTTGCACAGCCCTTGTCATTCTTCCTTTATTGTACTTCAGCACATGAGAAATGCTAACTTGCTTGATTATCTCTATGATTACAAGTAAAAATATCTTATGGATAACAAATGTGCTTTGGGATGAATGTTTTATAAACATAAATCTGTCATAATAGACCACCCGCTCATAGGCTCCTTAAAGCTTATGCATATGATGTAATATAAAGCTTGGTGATAATAGGTTAAAATGCTGGAAAATTAGGTTAGTTTTCTAGAAGCTCTTTAAAATTCTCTGCTCTTTTGTGTTATTGGGCCTTTTCTTAAACAGATTAATTGCTTAACTCTTAAAAATAATTCGCCTTCCATTTTCTACTTTCAATTTCAAGGCAAAGATAATCGCCATCATTATCATCATAAAATAGAATTTACTAAGCGCTCCCTTATTCTTGGTTCTTTGGGCTGATAAACAAAGTAAATGTTAAGCAGACAGCCCTGTCCTCTAAGTGCTTTCCATCTAAAACTATTGTTGAGATAGAAGGGAGAACAAAAACATCTTACTCTAACATAGCTCCGTAAAACACAATAGAAAAAGCATAAATATAATTAGACTGAAAGACACAGATTTAACTTGGAGAGCTTCTTTTTATTATAAATGTTACATTTTCAATTCACATTAAATGTAGTCGAAACATTTTGAGGGCTGCTGAATAGTTTGAGTCTTCTTCAAGAAGCCCTATGTATTTCCTGCATTGAAAAATTTCGCCTTGATTTCCATCTATGATTGTTCTACCTGATGTTGTCTAGGAGAATGTACTTTTGCAAGTACAAAACTATTC
This sequence comes from Phalanger gymnotis, assembly GCA_028646595.1. Lineage (NCBI taxonomy): Eukaryota > Metazoa > Chordata > Mammalia > Diprotodontia > Phalangeridae > Phalanger > Phalanger gymnotis. The sequence goes on from CM053623.1 coordinate 110,872,439, forward strand.
CACTTTTAGAGAGTGCAAAATTTACTTCTTTTCCTGTTTTTATTGTGCACTATTTCATCACAATACAAAGAAATTCATGGATAGATATAAACAGACATAAACCAAGCACATTAAAAAAACAGACATGCAAGTAATGCTACATTTACATTTAGCAATTTTAAACTTGAAAATGTTAGCAAAAATATTAATAGGCTCTGGGCCCCAAAAATATGCTTATATTCCCCAAATTTACATCCAACGAGCTACATTATGTGGCTTTTTAAGGAAATATTTTCCCATGAAAGACCTGAATGGCTTAATGCAAATAGTCTTGTATGTTTATAGTGATTTACATGGATATGATTTCAGTTATATTTCACTAAGCTATGACAACTGAAATTTAGAGAATGGTAGTGTAATATAACACAAAATACTTGTACAGTTTTAGTCTGAGTATATTTAATGTATCCAACAGGTACCAAATGGCATTCAATTTAGTTCAATACAATTTACAAATAGAAAGTCAGTCAATAAGCCCAGCACTGGGAATAGAATGTACCCCTCCCCCCAAAGAGGACAACCTATGTTTGGGAGGATGTCAGGTGCTAGGAGATGAGTAAGACTTGTGCCCTGACACTTCAAGGAGGTTTCAATCTGCTAAGGAACACAAGACAAGTGCAGAAGCAGCTAGAAGGCAAATAATACAACAGGTATGAAAGAAAGTTCCATAAAGTATAATGGGAAACTTGAGGGGGAGGTCATTTTGAGTTTCACCATATTTCTGCCTGGCATACAGTAAGTACTTAATAAGTGATACCTGACTTTGGCTGGCTTATAGGTAAACACATTTTGAAAGCAGAGTGGGCATAACAGTGGATCATGTTCTCTATCAACGGAAATCATAAAATGGTGAGAAAGGAAAACAGTCAATTCACTAAATTTCTGCTTTCTCATCCCTTGCCTTTTCCAATGCTAATGTGATTTAGCTCCCTTTAGCAAAGCAGTAGAGAATGTGAGAGGTGGGAGAAGGTAGGAGGATTTCCCAATCCAAGCCAGTTTTTTTTTTATTAAGACTTTTTAAGAACGTTGTTAACACCAAACTCATTTGGTATTCTTGTATATTCTTTTTTTTTAAACAGAATAAGAAAACCTGAAACAGTATAAATAATGACGCAAAGTAATTAATATAAAGTGAGCACTATCTTATACTGAGATTGTCAATTTTGCATTGCCACAAGTTTGTCTATATTAAACAGAAATCCACATATACTTTATAAAAGGGCATATATTAATATCTAAGCCACTAAAAAGATCAGGAAATAATACAAATGTCAACTTTCCTATAATCACCACAATAAGCAAGTATTATATGAACTGCAGAAAATGGACCAAGGTTGTACTCCAAAGAGAGAAGAGCAATCTAGTTCAGTGGGAGAATTTTTCAATGGATTGGGCTTACATGTTAAGTAATTAAATATTGCAATTATGAGTGGGTGATTTCCAAGATTTTTTTGCATAGGTTAGTATGTCAATGCTATTC
>CM053623.1:110878957-110901928 GCA_028646595.1 Phalanger gymnotis
CTTGAACGCCAAACCCTCGTAAAAGAAATTTGATAAAAATTATTTTTTTCCCATCCAACCACTGCCCTTCTTTTCCTAAGTTAATTTTATCTGTGCCTTAAAAATAATGTGAAGTTAAGAAAGGTAAATTTAACCTATGGACATCTTGAATTTTACCTATTCTATAGCATTTATCAGATTATAAAATGACCCCAGTTTCTACCTCCATTTCATTTTATATCACAAGATATCCCACCTCTATAAATTATACTTGCTAGAACATCTAATTTTTTCCATAACTTCATATACTTTGTTTAATAACTGATTTTTGTGGTAAGGTTTCAAAGCCAAGTTTAAGATGTAGTTTTGCTCACTGTCTTAATAGACTTCCACTATTACTTTTTACCAACTAGTTTCACTGAAAGGTTTCTAGCATTACAGGTAATGTAAAGTCCATTAGGTCAGGCTCTTCATAGCATGACATGCAGTAAATTACAAGTGCTTCAAGCAGCTCAGTGAATTACAGTTCATCACTTTGAAAGGTTTCCCACTACAAGACTACAGATATCAGATCTGGCAGTTAGGATCCAATTAACACTTTGGTCAGAATAATCAGATTGCATGTGTAAGCCTTGTATAATTCGTTTATTGCTTCCATGCATCTTCTGTCTGTAGGTAAATTTGTTGCTGGTATTTCAAAGCTTGGATTCCCTATTTCACTTGCCTTTGGGTTATATTTCAAGTCTTTTGCAGGGCAGTGATGAACTCTCTCTGTTCCAGCAATTTAGATCGCTTGTCCTGTAGATATTACCGCTTGAGAAATGGTTTGTTTCTGGTAGTTTTGTTTTGTACTCTTACCATGTCATTATATGTCTAGAAAAAAATTGCTCGCAATCTTTACTAAGCACGTTTTATTTAGTGTAACAGAGACAGTTTTTTCCAATGTGATCATTGTGAATCTTGCATAACAGCCTTATACACCATAAATGACATATGCAATGACATTTACATGTGTACTGTCATGCAAAACCATTTCCTGCTACACTGGATATAATACTATGACTGAATGAAAAAAACATTCTGATTCGGTTTTATCATTTTTCTAGCCATGGTCAGTGTATTTAGAGGTTCTTTAGGGAAACACTAATCAATGAAGAATACTACATACTGCAAATTTCGCAGTCTTGGCTAGTACTTTATGGCCAGTTTAGTCACACTTTAAAACATTATAACTAACTGGATAAAAATGTAGAAAGAACAATCTCACCCAAAGGAGCCTACAGTATCTAGAAAAACAGTAATTGAATATACAAATTCCAGCCTTATAAATTTTAAACTACAGTGGCATAATACCTTATCAAAAACAAAATTACTAATAAACACTTTCTGTAATAGCACAGTATTTGCTCTCAGTGTAGTTTTATTTAAGTTAATGTTTCTTTCGTTTCTTCTGCATTATGCCTAACAAAGTTTAAGTTCTTAGTATCATAACATAGACTAAATTCAGTACAAACTGCCTCAAAAATGCAGTTAAAACAAAATCTACTCACAGATTGTTTTTTAAAATATCACTTATATATGGTAGTGTTTTTCTAAATTTGGTTATTGGTTGAAAATACATGCTTGTAAAGTCAAGGTTTTCTCATTGATAGCAACGTAGTGTCCTGGAAAAGAGCAGATTCCAATAGTGCTGGTTCTCCACAAATGTTCATTTTGGGATAATTACCACTGTAGAGTTCTTGAAAGCAGAAGGAAGTGTCTTCTCTTTGCCACTGTCTGAATCCTACACAATGTTAAAAGATCTATCAGAAGACCCCCCAACTCCGCAGGATACTGGGTACAACTCATGGAGAGGATTTATGGGAGAAAGTGTATAAATAAAGGATGGGCTGGCAGGGATGGGTTACAATCTTCAGGATTTCAGGGATGTCCACGATATTTAGATAACAGATCAAGTGAATCACCACAGTATAAACTCCCTAGCCCCAAGAAAAGTGTTCATAATAGTTAGCACTTATGTTGTGCTTTAAAGATTTACAAACTGCCTTAGATATATTATTTCAGTTTATCTTCACAGCCCCATGTGGTACAATCCTCTTTTTGCCCATGGGAGACTAAAAGTTATGGAACTTGGACAGGTGTCTGAAGCAGAAATCAAACTCATATCTTCCTGACTCAAGTCTAGTGCTCTCTCCATCTACCTGATCCTCCTTGTCTAAAACTCTGACTTTCATCACTACTATCAGCCTCATTCACTCCGTATTTCACCCCCTTCCAGCTTCTTAATTCTGGTGTCTCCTCTCTGTTGATTATCTCCAATTTACCCTCTTTTACATAGTCATTGTTTCTCCTGTTAAGACGGTTAGCTCCAGAGGGGCAAGGTTGTCTTTTGCCTTTCTTTGTATCCCTAGTCCTTAGAATAGTACCTGGCACATAGTAGGCTCTTTCTAAATGCTTATTCCCTCCCTGTCACTTGTCCCTGTACTGGGAATATACAAAGATAGATAAGACAGGGCCCTTTCCCTAAAGGAATTTAAAATCTAGAACTCTGACATTAGACCTGTATGCTAAAAACAGGAAAAAGTCTAAAGGGGCACTATAAAGAAAGTGTTGTGAGCTCAAAGGAGGGAGATGTCACTTTCAGTGAGGGGTCAGAGGTGGGCGAGAAAGAGATCAGGCTTTATGGAAGAGTTAACAGTTGAGTAAGGCCATAAAGTCAAGGGTTGTGTGTCTCAGATGAGAGCATTCCAGGCATGGGATAGGGAAAGGGCATGTGAGTCAAGACAGAGGAGGAGATTGTAGGGGCATTCAGGAAGTGGTGAGGAAGACAATCTCCTGAAGCAAAATGTACATGAATCATAAAGCTGGAATGGACCCTAAAGATCATCCATTCCAAACCCCTTATTTTGTGGATGAAGAAACAAAGACCTCCAATTTGTAATCTGCATAAGTCAGAAGAAGAACCATATCTAGAATGCAAGTGTGTAGACTGTTAGTCCAAATGCTCTTTCCCCTACACTCCAGGGTAGATTGAGAGAAGGGTGAAAAATAAAGGTTAGAGTCAGATTGTGGATGGTTTTAATAAGTTTGATTTTCACGTGGTAGACAATGGAGAGGTAGTGAAGGTTTTTGAACTATATGGAAAGTTTTGAGTTGAGCTTTTCTGTAGAAGGAAAACCATTTTGGCAGCAGCAGGATTATTGGAACGGGAAGAGACTAGGCTGCAAGGACAGCTGGTTAGAAGTTATTGTAGCAATTCAAGGATGAGATAATCAGGGTCTAAACTAGGGCGGCGAGTGGCCTGGAGAAAGTTAAATAGGTGATGGGTATGATAGATATTATGGATGTAGAAAGAAAAGCATTTGGTTTTGGTTCCTGCCTGTGGTGTTGTTTATCCATTTAAATGGACAAGTTTGTATGTATTTTTTAAGTGCACTAGAAACAAATCAAAGCCCCATGAACTAGGAAACAGCAGCAAAAAACCAAACAAACAAATTATGGTATGTTAACAAAATGAAACATAAGTGTGCAACAATATTTGATGAATGTGAGGAATTCAGAAAAACTTGGGAAGATTAGTATGAATTAATTCAGAGTGAAATAAGGAGAATCAACAGAACAGAACACACAGCATTACAATGTAAATAAAGAAATTGAAGTTAAATTCATATGATGGGGAAAAAAAATGAAAGTCCAGCAAAAAGTGAAACAAGAGGTAAGTTTCATTGAGAAGAGGTGGGTACAAGGATAGAATAGTGTGTACAGATATGTCCAAGTTTCTTTATCTGATGTTTTTGCTTAGTTGTTTTCCTGTGTCAAAAGGAGTGTTAATCTGAGAGGGAAGGTTAGGCAATGTGATGTCAAGATAGGAGATGATGAGGTATAACAATGTGTAAAAAAGAACACCATAGGTGACAGAATGTTTCTTTTGAGATGTTGCAACTTTAAAAGCAATTTATGAAGTTCACTATTATTAACTGAGTGAAAATATATAAGTAACAGGAAAAAAAACAAATAACTAGAATAGAAAAAAATAATTAAAGTTACCAGCTTACATAAATGGAAATAGCACTTGGCAAATTATACGACAGTTACCTTCCCTGTATCATGCAGAGTTATCTTGTACTATGGAAAGGCATTATCATTAAGACAATATAGTTGCAAATCTTCTTTAAAGTTTATGTAAGTTTATGGGGTTTTTCTGTAAATAGTTTTACATACGAAGCAATTAAACCTAATGAAATGTATGTGCATATATATGCATACATATAAATATTTACATATATATATATATACATAACACATATAGCTACATGTTTATAGGTCTATGTGCTATGGTAAAAGTATGCCCTAAACAAATTTTTTTGTTATTGTAAAAATGCCTTGAAAAGAGAGCATATCAGGCAAAAGTAGCTTGATTTTGATCTCAGTATATGGTTACCTCATCTGTGTGTCAGCTTGCAGTTTGAAAGTGTGAAGTACTTTTAGTAAAGCAACGCTTGTGGTTTGAAACAAATGTGTGGGAGAAAATTAAAATAAAATATATCCAATTTCATATCATACAATATAGTCCATTGTGGGAATATAATTTGTAGTCAAATATCACTTTCACCCATGAATATAAAAATGTTAGATTTTATTCACCTTATGCAGTTAATACAAACAGACAATGTATTAATTGGAAAATAGCATTTTAATGCTTATTTAATGCTAGAATTTTGTCTCTTAAGGGTGTCACAAAGGGCATTTTATGAGAGACCCTGGCTGTCCTACATGACATTCAGAAGGCTAAAGTTGTACCTAAATCATCTTTCCCCTCCCTTAATTCATTATGCGGCTACTACTATCTTTAAAATTTTTTTGATTTTTCTTATACTGAGTTCAATTAGTTTGCTAGAATCACTTAACTATGGAATTCAAAAGGACCTCAGATATCCACTAGACCAATATCTGGAGCACCTGTAATCTCTTTTACAACATTCCTAACAAATGTTAATTCAGCCTCTTCTTGACAATAGTAATAATAACACCATAACAATAACCTGCACTTTAAGGTTTGTGAAGCATCTTATTGATATAATCTTACTTCATCCTCATAACAACTCTAGGAGTTGGTGCTAGTTTTATCTCCATGAGGAAACTGAAGCAGATAGAGGTTAAAAAGATGCATAGGGTTATACAACTAGTAAGTGTCTGAGGTCATATTTGAACTCAAGTCTGTCTCACTGCAGGCCAAGGGCTGCTGTCTCTGAATGTTTCTGGTGAGGGTGACCTCCTTCTATTGATACGGGTCGTTCTACTTTTGGATAGTTCTAATTATTGTGGCATTCTTGGACCAAAAACTATCTAGTTCCTTTGCTTGTCAAATTTCAAGCCCTTGAAGACGATATATACCACCCTTAGCCTCAACTCATAGTGCTACTGCCATAATGTCACGTGGGATCAAGGACTTCCCTTTAGAAAGAACCTTTTGGATCAGAACACGTATTGCTGTGAGAATCAATTGCAACCTTGAGGCTGGAAACAAGCATATAAGAATTTAGGGTCAAGAAACTGTTTTTGCCACTTAATATCCTCAAGATGAAGTTTCTTAATACTGACTTTTGGGTTCTAATGAGTTGTTAGGTACCAGGGTTCCAGCAAATTTTTTGCCTTTAATGACATTGGAATAGAGGCTCTGCATCCTGTTTGAACAGATTGTGGTATGGACGAGTTGGATATTTGGCTTATATGACCTCTGATTAGAATTTCTGAACAGTTCATCTGATCGACACATAATTTACTAATTTTTCTTAAATTCATATTCCTCAAGCATCCCCCCTCAAATCTTAGAAGCCCCAGAAGTGAATTTTCATGAGAAAATTCATATTTTTAATAAATAATATAATTGGGTTAGAGGGAACAGAAAATTTGCCATTCCCCTGCCATTCACTGCCTTGCTATTTAAGATAACCATGTCGATACTGACCAACTATAGAAAGTGACGAGTGCTTTGGGTTTTTCAGATGAATAACTAGAAGTATGGGTAGACTATTGATAAAATAGCCAAGTAAACAAGTTTTATTAAGTGTTTACTATGTGCAAGTTCCGTGCTAAGCTCTTAAGATGTAAAAAGAAAGGCAACCAAAAAAATCCCTGTTGTCAAGGAACTCACAGTCTACAGGGTTGTACAAAATAATAATTGTAGTATGTTTTTGTAGGTCAGATCTGCAATGTTGTTTTTACTTTTTAAAAAAAATCATCTTTACTGAATCATATTTCTAAAAAAATGTTAATACAGATATGGCATAGTTCTAAGCATTCTGTACAAAATATTACATGTGTGTGTGTGTGTGTGTGTGTGTGTGTGTGTGTGTGTAAAGATTGTCTATATTTATAGTTTCCTCAATTACCTGTAGCTTCTGGAGCACTCTATGGTCATAAAAGGTATAATGTCAATTTAAAATCTATAGTAGTGAAATTCTGTGGCTCAGACAGTCCACTAGACTTATGAACTCAATTGCCCTTCCTTGGGTAAGTAAAAGAGTGAAAAGCACTATGGCTTAACCTTGTCCTAACTGCTACCTCCAGTAACTCCTCTTTCAAACTAGGATCAAGTTTTAGGCCCATCCTTTACTTATGTGATGGTTATGGATGTGTTGACGTAAGAGTATATTGTAAACATATCCTCTGGAATCTTAGAGAGCTAGTGCATTTGAGGGGGTAGAGGGAGGCAGCTAGGTGGCACAGTGGATAGAAAGGGTGCCAGACCTCAAGTTAGGAAGATTCTTCTTCTTGAGTTCAAATGTGGTCTCAGACACTTACTAGTTGTGTGATCATGGGGAAGTCACTTGACCCTGTTTGCCTCAGTGTCCTCATCTGTAAAATCAGCTGGAGAAGGACATGGCAAATCACTCCAGGAATTTACCAAGAAAACCCCAAATGAGGTCATGAAGGGTCAGACATGAATGAAATGACTGAACAACAAAAGTCCAATTTTTAGTCTGGGGTTTGTGAACTTCAAAAAAAAAGTGATAGCCCTGTTTCAATATGATTGGTTTCCTTTGTGTATTTTACTTTATGAATTTAAACATATTCTTCTAAGAAGATTCATAGGCTCACCAGACTGCTGATGGGGACTAAGACACAAAAAGGTAAAAACCCCTAATCTAGTTCAACTGTTTCATTTTACAGTAAAAGAAACTGAGACAATATTTCATTGCATCCAAAAGAGTCTAGTATATATAGAATCTAAAATATATCATATGCACCTCACCTAATATTTAACAAAAATATTGAAAATATCACAAATAACAAATCTTCACTCCAAAAAAAAAATCTTCATCTGAAGTATATAAATGATATTATGAAAAAAGGTTTCACTTACAAAAAAGAGAAACATTCATGTCATTCAAGTCAGTTCTAATAAGGAAAAAATGAGGATACTGAAGTTTAGAATTACGTAACCTGGGACATCACCTACTGAGGCTATAATAGAGTGCGTTGAAAGTGAATGTATAAAAAGAATACAAAAATGAATAATAAAACTAAATGTCAAATGCCTTGGAAAAACATAACACAAATGAAGTAAGTTATTTTTAGGATAAAATAGTTTCTGTAACTAGTCAATATTGCTTTCAGTATTTAGCTTTGTATCACCCTAATTATTTTAATCCTCAGGCAATATTTTAGATGCTAATTGAAATTTAACAGTATATGTGCACACGTACACAGAGTTTGAAATATATGACAACCATCATCTTCCAGGAATATGTTATCTATTGGCATAAATTGCAAGGGAAATAAATCTTTAGCCATATCAATCTATACAGCATAGTCGCTATTCACGATACCTACTTACGTGTCAACTGAGATCTAAATGCATATGTATTTACATTATATTATGTTAATGTAATATAGGAAAATGGCTATTTGTAAGGCTGAAAGAGACTGATAGGAAATAATTTGGGAATTTTTCCTAGCTCTGTTCACTCTGCAGTCTGTAATAAACCATTCCCTCCACAGCCCTCACAACCCCCAACTTATTTCTTCATTTCTAAAACAGGACAGCAACATAGCTTCCAGAATGGATTTTCTTTAAGCACAGATCTGACCATATCACTCCCCAATCAGTAAATTCTAGTTACTTCTTATTGACTCTAGACTCAGTTATAAACTGTTGTTTAGTTGTTTTTCAGTCGTGTCTGACTCTTTGTTATCCCATTTGGGGTTTTCTTGGCAGAGATACTTGAGTAGTTTGGCATTTCCTTCTTCAAATCATTTTACATTTAAGGAAATTGAGGCAAACAGTGTTAAGTGACTTGCCCAGGGTCACACAGCTAGTAAGTATCAGAGGCCAGATATGAATTCAGGAAGATGAATCTTCCTGACACTATATCCACCATACCACCTGGTTGGCTTTTAAAGTCCTTCACAACTTGGCCCTACCTATTTTTCCTGCCTAATTGTACATTTTTCCTCTTCTCATATTTCTTTTTTTTAAATTGTGTCTATAATGTTCGTTATTTCTCCCTTCCATTGACCCCAATGAAGATTTTTTTAATTTAATAAAATTTTTTAAATTTAATAAAATTTAATAAAAATTAATTTAATAAATAAATTAATAATAAATATATTAATAAATAAATTAAAATAAATAAAATAATATTAATAAATATTTAATAATATTAATAAATAAATTAAATAAAATAAATTTAATTTAATAAATAAATTAATTTAATAAAAAATAAAAAATTCATAACCTCATATAGTCTAGCAAAACAAATTACCACATTGTCATTTTATTTTTAATTAATCTAAAAGTCTGCATACTTGTATTCAATATCTAGGCATTTACTTGGAGGGGCAGAAGTGGAAGAGCAGAGAGAATGAAAAAAGTATTTGAAAGTACTCCCTGGGAATTTTAATAAAGATGCTTGTTCCCTGAGCAAAATAATTCTATTCCTACTATGACTTTCCAAAAGGTGACACTTGAAGATGGCCAGTGATACATGTTTCTCATGTCCACTGGGCTCAGAATGTCATATTTTTTGTATATTTGTATGATACATGGGTATAAAAATCTTTTCCCTTTAAAGTTGTAATTTCTGTATTAAGTACAAACCCTACATCTCTTCTACCCTCACTAGACCTTCGTGATGGAAAAATTTATTCATTTTCTATTTAGAAATATTGTTTATTCATTTACTCCTCTAAACATTTCCTTTAAAAAGGCACTACTAGACATGACCAGCCGATTTTTATTTCTCCAACCTGCAGTAGCAGTCTGGATTCTGCAGAGCTTTAAACTGTTAATGAAACCCTAGAAAGGCTGTTAAAGGGAGGCTGAAAACCAAATGGATTTGCAGAAAGCACCACGTTTTAATTCAGCATATGTGTATTGACGTTTGAATGGTTATTCCTGTAGTTGTTGGTACTACTTAAGCTGCATGCTCAAGCCTTTCTTACTTCATTGTTTTTTTACGATTGTTTAGCAGCATTTGCAAATATCTATACTCATCTCATCATATACATCTAGGACCCTGCTATTTGGAAGCCATAGGGGCAACAGTGAACATAAGAATTTCGTGGACAGCATGGTATTGTGGTTTTTTAAACAGGTACTGAGTGATACTTTACTAATTGCACAAGAGAAACCGTCATTGTCCATTATTATCATGAATCTTTCTTTGAGGGACTCTACATGTTCCTAATGAAAAAACTAGGAAAAAGAGGCAGAATGAAGCAGCAGAGAGAAAGCTGGACTTGGGCATCAGGACAGTACCTTCAACACTTAAACCAGCTGTGGGACCCTAGGTGAAACCCTTCAACTTTTCAGAACATTAGTTTCATTACGTATAAAATGTAAGGGTTGGGCTAATGACATCTAAAGTCTCTTCTACCTCTATGTCTATAAGCCTATGAATCTGAGAGTGCAAATGATGCCATTTAAAAAATAACAAAACAAAACACATACCAAAAGGCTAAAGGTTTGTTAATACAATGAAGACTTTAGGGAAACTTACTACTATTCAAGTAGCCGCTCCCTGTCCCTCCCACCCCTACTCCCATTGTGAATTAGTGGCAAATTCATCCTATCAAAAAGCACATTCAGAAACACAAGTTGCCCCATAATTAATATCTTGTCTTTAACTTCTGGACTTTTTACTTTAATTCTAGTTGCTAAGTTCCTAGTTTCTAAGTGGAGACAGATGGACCTTTTCGAAACTGTTAGTTGACATCTTAAACATTAAAGGGATCATGTCAGGGTCTGAGAAATCTGCTGGAAGAGACAGAATAGGTTACTTTTTTTCTCTTACTGGTGTTATTAACTGTTATTGTCGTTCAGCCGTTTCAGCAGCATCCGACTCTTCATGACCTTGTTTAGTTTTTCTTGGCAAACATATTGGAGTGGTTGTCCATTTCCTTCTCCAATTCATTTTACAGATGAGAAAACTGAGGCAAACAGGTTTAAGTGACTTGTCCATAGTCATACAACTAGTAAATGTCTGAGACCAGATTTGAACCCAGGAAGGTGGGTCTTCCTGACTCCAAGTCTGGCATTCTATCCAGGTGTCACCTAGCTGCTATCTATAATGTCTGCATTATTCTATTGTTATGACTCTAATTTTATATATACATACACACATATGTATGTATGTGTATATATGTATATCATTATTATTCTTTTGTTATGACTCTAACATATATGTGTATGTATGTGTCTGTGTGTACTTATTACAGTATGTGCCAAATTACATTTCCATGTTTTAAATAAACTTTTGCATCATATTTAAAGTTATCTACATACTCATGTGGAAAACAAAAATGGAGGATTATCTTTTGGAATTTACTCTACTTGTACTGGATGCAGTTGTCCTTTAGTTCATTTGTGCACTGATTATGGGACTATCAGAAGTTCCATAGTAGGCAATAAATGCTTGTTGAATTATTCTAGATAGTTTCTAATGCAAGCCTTACGTAAAAAAAGTCTTAAGGGAAACTTCATAAGTTTTGAAGGTAAAATATGTCATAGATTAAATGACCGATGAAGAACTTTTGTTTTTGCTGTTAAAATTTTTAAATGGACACTCCTAAAGAAAATAAAATCCTGTTATCACCTGGCAAAATGCAAATTCATCAAAAAAATTTTTTTAAAGAAAAATCATTGAAATGACTAACAAAAGAAAAGGAACAAATGTTTATTTTTAGCCTATTCTGGATTCAGATCAGTCTCACCTGGTGAGAGCTGCAATTGTTTTAATTTATTAAAACTTCAATTTGCATTCTTAGTCCATGCACACAAAAACATTTCCAGAGAACCTAGAGACCCCTACTGGTTTGCTCAACACCTGAAACAATCTTCTTAGGACACATTAAGTCATTAAAATCTCTGTTATCAGTTAGTTAGTCATGAAGTCAATAAACAGTTATTGATAGGGTTCTCACAATTAAAGGGTCAATAACATCTTTATCATTAGAATGTAAATCAAGAGATTTCTCGTATCCTCAGTTCAGCTTGAGAAAGCAATTTTAAAACTCTGCAAGTAGATAGTCCTTTCATTCGGCAACCATTTTAAAAATTTTATTATGTGCAAAGCACTACACAACACCTGGGGTGGGAGGGGGAACATACACAAATAAAGCGTGCCCCTGCACTCATGAAGCTTGCCTTTTAGCAGGGGCTATGACCTACTTCAATACGCAAAACTGAATAGTAACAAAGAATAGCCCATGTTATAAAAGAAGAGAATAGAAATTAGGATAGGTTTAAAGTGATATGGGAGGTAAGAGGAAGGACAAATCATTTATTATTTAGGCAATCACTGAAGCCTTCAAGGAGAGGGTGGCATTTGAGACGTTGTGTAATTTGAGGGATGGGTCAAACTTCAAAAGATGGAGATTTTGAAAAAATATTATTCTACGCCTGTGTAATGGTGGCATAAACAGTTTTGCATTGTGGATAAAGCACTGGACATGTCTAACGGGCAGCAAGTAGCACAACTTGGCTAAAGTATGGTGATTTTGGGGGGCAAGAAAACGCTGGAAAGGTAAAGGAGGTATCAGATTGCAGAAACCTTGAATGCTAGGCTAAGGAGTTTGTACTTAATTCACTTTGCCAGTGGTTTTCAAACTTTTAATAGTAATAGAATCCCCTTATAAAATAACACTTTGATGGATCTCTTGTAGTAAAATTTTTAAAAGCTATGACTTAAATGCCTATTATTTATGGTACCAAATTACTAAGGCTGATGTTAAAAACTTTTTTTTTAAATTTCACATCAATTTCATCTTGAATACAGTATTACAAAAATACTGCAATTACTTAGTGAGGATATGATTGTTTGCTATTAATAAGTGTTTGATAAAATTGGAAACTATATCAGATAGGTTTCGTCTTGTAAAATATTTTCCAGAACATCATCTTCTCTTTTTCTTAAGTAAACTAGCATCTGGGAATTATTTCAGGTGGTAGCACTGCACAGTAGAAAGGTAGATCTGATCAGGACATCTGGTTTCTAGTTCTGGTTCTAATATTCACTAGCTGTGTGACTATGGACCAACTTCTTAACCTCTCTGAGCATCAGTTTCTTAGTCTGTAAAATGTTGTCATGAAGGTGCTGTAGAAAGTTTAGATTGCGGTTTCATTGTGAATTGTTAGTTCACCCACATTTATCTTATAAAAACTGAATTTTGCCTTTAAACTCTGTTTTCTTTGCAAGTATCTTTTTGCCAGAACTATGGAATTATTACTTTCTAAATCTTTTAATGTAACACTGCGGATATAGTTTATAACCAAAAATTATATACATGCAAAAGTGGCATAAAATATACCACGAAAAATGCGTACTTAGAAAAGAATTGGAGTTTGTATTGGAAGGAAACTGATGGCTAACAATAACAACGATGACAATAATAATAATGCTAAATGGATAGTCCTAATGCTGTACTGATATACAACCAATGTTAAAAGAGCAAGAGGCTTCCAATGTATGGGGCTGATTGATTCTCTATGGAGAATTTATGAGAGAATATGAACAAGGCAGACCAATGCATATTCATTAGTCACAGATCTATTGAAATACACACACACACACACGCACACACACAGATCATTTGAAGCAAATACAAACAGGAGATAGCTACTATCATATCAGTCAATTGAGGATTTGTTAAACATCTTTTATGTGTCAGTTGCATATGTTGCCTATGCATTAGGCTCTGGAGAGCAGAGTACTTATACACAGAATTAAACAATTCTGCCTCTCAAGGAGCTTGCATTCTAATGAGAAAGACAAGAATACATCTAGAAATATACAGACAATAAAAAATGAATAATGGACATATTTACAAAGTAGTTAAATAAAAGTCACCTTGGCAATCAGGAAGGGCTTAATTTAAAAAAACGATTTCTTGAGTTTCATTTTTAAGGAAGACAGGGTGCTCCATCAGGCCAAAGTGTAAGGAGGGAGTTCATTCTAGGCATGAAACTAGGTTCCAGGGTATTTATTTCACTATCACATTCTTCATTAACACTTTTGATTCTTTGTCTTCTTGATTTGAACCAGTAATCCATAATGGGCATTGGTAGGAAAAAATATGTGCGTGCGTATGTATGTATGTATAAATATTCCCCCATCTAAAACTCCCTGAAATACAAATGGTCACTGATTGTTTTATATGTTGCATAATGAGATGGATTAACAATCTGATTATGCAACACACATTACTGGGCACATTCACCAACTGATTCTAAGCCATTTCTGTCATGTGACTGATTTCCCATGGTTCCATTAAAACACATTTCTATATTACTGAGACAAACTTAAGTGGAAAAGTATGCTGTATGTACTCATCTGCCTTTACAACTATTTTGTTTAAGATACGTTTGGACTACTTTGTGGAACCACAGGCTTCTATGGAACCTAATTTGAGAAATGCTTTATCCAACAAGAAGCCACAGAAAAATTCTGAATATCAGATTGGACATGATCATATCTGTGCACAAAGAAGATTGTTAATCTATCAGTGATTTGAAGGATGGATTGGATGTAACAGCAGTACATTTCATACACAGTATATAATTCTAAATCCTTAAAGAACTTCTTTCTGTGGATTTTTAAAAGTCATGGTTTCCTAACAGGGGTTAAGAGAACCAGCAGAAAATAATGACCTCAATCTTTATTCTTACTGAGTGAATACTTCAGGACTGTCGTTTTGATGTAGTGTCTCTTCCCAAAGTGATCCACACATTTGTTTCCTGCTTCTTCTTTTACAAATACAAAGGTTTATAATTAATTATACCATATTTTTTGTGTGTCTAAGTAGTTGAATGTTGGAAAGGAATACTTTCCACTGGCAAAGAACTTGATTTTAATACATACAGACTACAAACTATTTGACTTCAGAGATAAGTCCTAGGGAGTTTTACCCAATTCACAAAGAAGTTAAATGATTTGCCTAGGATCACACAATCATAGTGAAAAGTGGGACTAGAGATAGGGCTTCCCAAATCAAAATCTAGCAGCTAAGTATGGTAGTGAATAGACAGAGCAGTAAACCCGGAGTTAGGAAGGGCTGAGTTCAAATCTACTCTCAGACACTTAAGTTGCCTCAGTCTTCTCATCTGTAAAGTGGGGGTAATAACAGTGTTTCCTCTAAGGGTTGCTGTGAGGATCAAATGAGATAATATTTAAAAGGCACTTTTAAATGTTATTTATTATCAATATTGTTATCTGTATGCTATGTTGACTCTACTCAAGTTCTTAAAAGACACTTTGATATAGTAGATAGTGGGCTGATTCTGGAGTAAGGAACGGCTAAGTTTCTGTCTTGCCTCTAACACAGTAGCTGTGTAACCATGGGCAAGTAACAACTTCTCAGGGCCCAAAGGTAGTTTTATAGGATTGTAATTGTGTTACAGTAGCTGTGTCAATCTGATTCTATGGGTGGAACTTCTAATTCAGGAGTTTCTAATACTGATAAAATCTAACCCCCAATATGGATAAAAATAGATCAAATAAAGGCACATTTTTAACTCAACACTTTTGATCATGAATGAAAAATTAAATTGAAAATTTTTCTTAGAACTAAGTAAACTCCTGTATGCCATTAAATCAACAGATAATTGATAGAATCACAATCTTACAATTTTAAATCTGGAGCAGACAACAGACTACCTGAATTATAATGCCGCTACCTACATTTTTCTTGATTCAATAAGCTGTAAAAATCACAATTGTATCTTATGGTGCTCTAGTCAAAACAGTCCAAAGACTTACTTATACATGCTGTTATTTATCTCTTCTAGTTATTTCTAAGTTCAAGTTCCAGCACTTAATATTTAAAAAATCATTTTTATAGTGGCAGCTATATGACAGTTTGGTTGCCCAGTGACTAGGGAAGGGAAGAAACATTTATTAAGTACCTCTGGTGTCCCAGGCATTGTACTAAGCACTTTACAAATGAAACACCAGCACATTTCAGATGTAGAACGTACATGTGAAGTCATGCAAAACACATTTCTATATTAGCCATGTTGAAAAAAATAAAAAGAAAAATTACAAAAGTAAAAATATTCTTCAATGTGTATTCAAAATATATTCTTCAATCTGCACTCAGAGATGTGGATAACATTTTTCATTATGCGTTCTTTTGAATTGTTGCAGATCATTGCATTGATCAGAACAGCAAAGTCTCACTGTGCACAATGTTCTCCTGGTTCTGCTCACTTCACTTTGTATCAGTTCATGTATCTTCCCAGGTTTTTCCAAAACCATCCCCATCGTCATTTCTAATAGTGCAGTAGTATTCCATCATGATCATATTAACACACCTTGTTCAGCCATTCCCCAATTGATGCTCAATTTCCAATTCTTTGCCACTACGAAAGGACTGCTGTGAATATAATTGTTCATATGGATCCTTCTCCTTTTTCTTTAGTATCTTTGGGATACAGACCTAGTGGGAGTATTGTTGGGTCAAAAGGTATGCACAGTTTTATAGCCCTTAGTTCCAGATTGTTCTTCAGAATGGCTGGACCGATTCACAACCCCATCAACAGTGCATTAGTGTACCTATTTTTCAACATCTCTTCTCCAGCACTTGTCATTTTCCTTCTCTGTTATCTTACCCCATCACTTAGGTGTGAGGCGATACCTCAGAGTTGTTTTAACATGCACCTAATGTGAGGCCCTCACTGGGCCTCAGTCTCTATATCTGTCAAATGAGAGGGTTGGACTAAATGGCTTCTTCAAGGTATAGATCTATGATTCTATATTTCCAGGGATGAAGGAATTGAGCTATGAACTGGAAAGGAGAAAAACAATACGGAAGCCTATGAGGCACATTTTTGGACATGTTGAATTTTAGGTAGTGTCATGACATCTAAGTGGAGATTTGGGAATCATCTGTCTGAAGGTAAGAGAAAGGAGAGGGAGGAGTACAGGAGACTGAGAGAGGTGGGGGGGTGGGGGGAGAGGGAAAGAGAGAGAGAGAGAGAGAGAGAAGGGTGGGGGGGTAGACAGAGAGAGAGAGGAGGGAGGAAAAGAGAGAGTATGAATATGACATGAGAAAAGAACAGCCAAGGACAGAATTCTGAAAGACATCCAGACCTAAGGAGTAAAAGGAAGATGAACAAAAAGGATACAGATAGGAAAAAATGAGAATAATGGAGACAGGAGGGAGCAGTGTCATGGAAGCCAAGTGAGATTTACTGCAAAAAGGAGAGGGTGGCCAACAGTATTAGATACTTCAGAGAAGCAGAAAACTTAAGAGACCTGAATTTGGAAATTAAAAGATCATTAAAAGACAATGAAGTGATCAAAGGTGAACATGTATAGTATGTGTGTGTGTGTGTGTGTGTGTGTGTGTGTATATTTTAAAACAGTAGGATATACACTCAACTATCTTGATATTCCCCTTACTAACCCTAAACACGATTCTGTGTTTATATGAACATCTGATGAATCAAAAAAGCCTCATTCCCAATCAATGGTTTTCTAATCCTTTAAATTATGAGAAATGAATAGAAGTAGGTCAAGGATAATTAGTAACCTTAGCATTAAGAAAGGCCAATTTGTGTTTGTTTTGCTACTTCTACTATTCTCTCAGCTGGTTCTTCATTAGCCTTGCCCCCCCCCCCCAATGCAAATATAATATCCGCTGTGCATACTGCTGTATTAGATGATTTGAAGGTATAACAAAATGAGTCGCCTTAGGACATTTTCCACAAGTATGTGATCTAGTGATCCATTTTTTTTTTTACTGTAATTATCCAGACAGAAAAAAAGGTTGGGTATATATCTCCATAAGACCATGCTCTTAGGTTCATGGTCTTCACACATTTTTTCTTTGCCAACAATAATTTCTTCCAATGATGTCTTCTGCATTGTTGAATTTAGTTAAATTGCAAAATTGATATTTACTCTAGTATGAGGGAAATCTCGGATATAAATCATATTCAGGTGAGCTCAGTTCCAGGCACAGCCTCAGAATACTCAGCTTGGTATGCACATTTAAAAGCATTTAACCTCCTTTCTCCATTCCCTGTTACTGCTTTTATTCCCCATTCGTAGGCTCCTTCCTTTAGCTCCTGACCTTTAGAATTGCTGTCTTTGCCCAGCCTCCCAAGAAAGTTCACTTATTTCTTTTGGTGGTACCTCTAACTTCTCCATCACTCCAACTCATAATCTTAGTTACTTTTTGGTGTTTTTACTAAAACGTAAGATTATCTTATGCCATGTTAAGAGAAGCTTTCTTTGCTGTATCCTTTCCTAGAGAGAGTACTGTTCATCCTCTGCACATGGAGTGTTATCTGAAATATATTCAAAAGATAGTGATTAGGATTCTGGATCCAGAGTATCTACAGACCATGCAATGTGAGGATCAATAAGCAGAAGGAACTGGGGATATTTAGCCTGGAAAAGATAAGCTTGAAGGGGGAAATGATATCTGTATTTTTGAAGGGCTCTCATATGGAAAAGAAAGTTTAGAATTGTTGTTTTGGCTTGACAAGGAAGAACTAGGAGCAGTGTGTGTTTGTGTGTGTGTCTGTGTGTGTGTGCAAAAAGTTAGATTTAGATGTAAACATATTCATATTTTAGTGAAGAAGAATTTCCTAATAATTAGACGTACACCAAAGTAAAATGGACTATGGCCTACCTTGGGAAGTAATGTGTCCCCAGTGGTGCTCAGGTGAAGGCTGGTGATTGACAGAGATGTTATAGAAAGCATTCATGTATTGTCACATGGACACCTAGACAGCCTCTGTGATGTGTCTTCCCTCTCCTAAACTTAAGCTTCATTAGGCATGTACACCTTCATCAACATTTTGCATCTCTCTCCAGTACTTAGCACAAAGCTCTTCAAACAAAAAATGCAGAATGAATTTTTGTTGTATTCAATTGAAATACTGTTCTGGACTTCTTGAACATCCTTCTATTATGCATATTCAAATGATGTTTGCATATCAACAGTCTGACATGGTTTAAGGTATTTGCCATTGATTTGTAATTATGTATAATCAGTTGTGAATTTCAACCATCTAGATTAGTTGGATGGGAAAATCTCTGATTTAGGCCAATACTCTCCCCTTCTATCGCATTCCCAAAATGGAAAACAGACTTCTTTTTGCCTTTTGAGGTACTCTCTACAACAAATCTGCTGGTCAGAGGATCTTTTCAAATTATATTATTACTATCTCTGTATTTTCTTTTTTCCCCCAAGACACACAAAAATCTAGAATACATACATAAAAAAATAGATCATGTTTCCACTTTAGAAGCTGTTGCTGAGTTTTACTTTCCTACTTATTTGGTAACTATCATATGCACCTTTCTGCCATGCTTGGACTAATATAAGGTAATAACTGTCGGAAGGATATATGTTGAGATGTCACTTTTAAGTATGACATGCAGATTTAAAATACAGAATTTATTTGGTAAAAAACAAAAACAAAAACAAAAAACAACCAACCAGTGAATGAGTGGAGTTCCCAAATTTTCTTTTTACAAAAACAAAGTATATGTGCACTTTTTTATAAGTAGAGTAATGCTGAATTATTTTTGATTAACAAAGAAAATGGTCTGCTACTTCAGTGCCTTGAAAAGCTATTCTGTGATTACATTATAGTACAATGAAGAAAAGTCACTAATGGGTATCTCAGAGGTCAGTACTGAGATTGTGCCATTCAAATTTGTTTATTAATGAGCCCAGAACAGGGTTGTGCTTCTAGAATGTCAAGATTTGTTAATGGAACAAAATTTGAAGTATTGTTAATATCTTAAACCACACAGAATATCTAAAGAAATCATTTTAATGTAGTACAGTGGGACCTATAAAAGAAGTAACCCCATCCTCAGCAACTGGGACATTTATGGTTGGGAGACCTTAATCATGAGAATCGTGATTCCTTTTTTCAACAATGGGAATAAAATGGGGAATTCAGGATGTTGAAAAGAATTATTGCAAATGTGTACACTTTTGGTCACTGGGTTTTCATGATGAGAACACTGCGCATATTAACTGGTGAATGTAGTTACCATAAATTATATGTGTATGAATGATATGTTTATTCATATATTCAGATGCATAATGGTTTGAAAAATGATTGGTTTTATAATCAATCCAAAAGGGATGCTGCATCTAAAAAATGCCCTCTAGGGGGCATCTGACCTCCCAGACCTTTTCAATTTTGGTATATACACTTGAATTTTGCCATGGATTGGGTGTTCACTACATCTTAATGAAGGTCTCTAAATCCATACCCTGAAATCCTTTAACTCAAAATTGAGTGGCTACAGAGAATTACTAGAAAAAAATCTATTCCTCTACTAGATTTTATGGTTTCACAGAGAGCATGGGAGGTGGTAATGGTAGCTCAATTGCAATTTAATGGACATTTTGATTGAATAGCTTATTTTTGGTACCAGCAATTCATTTATTAGCAACCATAAGATAGTATAATGATAAGGATGCTGAAAAGACTTATTGTAAATATAGATACTTTAGGTCCTCTTTCCTTCCCTTTCTAATCCTCCACCATGATTACATGTTTACACTCCCCCTCCTCCACACATGCACATAAATAAACACGTATATTCCTGTGCTCTATTCACTTACATGTGCCCTGAGCTTTGGGATTATATGTCTTTACAAAGAAAAAAAGACAGTTAAGTCTTTGTTAAGTGGCACTCTTTTATTCTCACCCTTGTTTCTCTCTACTGAGTACCCATGTTAGCCTATCTGCTCACCACTTATATCAGCAAACTTCTGGTTAGCTGGTGCCTTACTTAAGTACTTCTGACATTCAGTTTTCAAAAGAAACAAACAGACATTTTAGGGGTAAAAATGACATTTAATTTATCTCCAAATTATATATTTTCCAACTCTTTATCAATTCATTTAGTTTCATTTCTGTATAGTGCCTAGCCACTGTTCTGTGATCAGCTGAGTGCTTAATATAATTCTGATTCTAATCAGGTAATGAAAGGAACTGGGGGGGGGTGTTAAGAAAGCAATAAAATTAATATAGATATGCACTGGTTAATCTTAACATGAGAAATTAATACAGCCAATTCTGTAGCAAGAGGAGTATTATAATTAAGATAAAGAAAATTACCATAGCACGGGATCTTTCACCTTTCTCTGGGGTACAAAGCAGGGATCACCAATTAGATCAGGCGCACATAATCAATTTTATGAATCTTAAAGCTGTCTATTCCTTATGATGATGGCTTCCTCGTATATTACTGTAAATTTGATCATGTTATAAGTAATATTTACTTACTTACTGCAAAGATGATCCAAATTTTAAAGGTCAAAGTATCGGGTTTGAAACCACTCAGTTTTTAATAAAAGGTATGCAGCATATAGTGCCTGTCACACCTCTTGGTTTTGACATTTTTTTCAAGAAGTGTTGGGTCTTGAGAGGATTTCTTTATCCACTGAACATATAATATGTATGTTTATACTTGCATTTGGAATTTATAAAGCAAAATAAGTACCAGCTCAATTTATCAAATGTTATTAAAATTGTACTCAAATAACAGTAATAGTAATGTGACAGTAAAAAATAATTTGCGATATAAGCATGTTCCAATGGAAGTTTATTTATACGCCATATATACACATACACACATATATGTGTGTAGGTGTGTGGAAACATGGAACAAAAAAATAAGGCAAACCAAAGATATACTTAACTAGAAGTATTAAGAGTTGATCTCCCCAAAAGGCTCTTGAAAAAAAATCAACACTTTTAATTTTTGAAGTGTGCACAGTCTAAGTACTCAACTAATGCCTAACTTATTCAATAATTTTCATGATAGAGTTAGGGGTCAGAATTTAAAATAGAAGAATGGCCTAGATTTCTCTAAGAAGATTCCCACTATTGCTACTGACACACTGCTATCAGAAGTCAAAAAAGACTAAGTTAAAATAGAGATGGCTCAGCAAAAAAATAATTTCACACACAAATACATTTCCAACTGTCATAACTAAATAAATGTGAGCCTGTTTGTTGAAATGTAGAAGAAACGTGGTTTCTTTTAACCACAGAAATCAATGTCTAGTAATAATGGGCTTCAGTGTCATTTCAATATCGTTAATGTTATTCCAATAGATAATGAACTGTCTATAACTGAAAGTGGCAAAAATGCAGACTGTTTTAGTGGGAGATAAAACAAGAGGTCACAATTCTAGAAAGTTGAGTTTAGCCAAATCCTCTAGACTATTTTTTTCACTATCCTCCCACCTCCCACTTAATTAGGCTGTCAGTCACAATTAGTGGTGCTATAAATTTTTCACAGCTGCTGATCAGTGCTTTGTCTCAGCCAACCTTAGAGAATAGATGGCAGACACAACATGCTTCCTGTGGTTGAAGGAAGATACTTGCTGTTCTAAGAATTCCCACTATTAGCCTCTTCTGTGGTCACAGAACAAGGCATTTCCTGAATCCAGAAGGGGAAAATCAAATAAAAGCAAACGAGTTTTTTAAACAAGAAAAACAGCAAATGAAGGCATACTTTATGGAAAAAATTTTAAGATGAGGACTGTTGGAATTTTTCTACTGTTTCATTAGGGAATTACTAAAACACAGACCTATGTTTAAGCAAAACCTTGAAGCTATGTGCTCAGATATTGAAAGTTTTGACAAAATGCTTTGGCTGGTATGTAGGGATATTTGTAATATGTCCCTCAAAAGGATAATAGGAAATAATATTGTTATACAATACTTTATTGTCATTTATTTCTGTGGCTGTTTAAAATAAAGAAAAAACTGCAACCAAACCTTAAACTTGACTAGTGTAAGCAACTCCTGATAAGAAATCTACCAATACAGACCTACAAGTGATCTACAAGCTATGGTCTTGAAGTTGCTTGTATTAAGAAGTTTAGTGCCTTGCCTAAGGTTACACAGCCAGTATATGTCAGAACTTGAACTCAGGTTTTTCTAACTCTGAGGCCAATATCTGACTAGATACACCATACTACTTCTCAGGACTTCTCCAAACTAATAGCTTTCTCAGATACATGAATTTAAAATTTCACTGCCATGCATTCCTGCCTGGTAAGAATTAACAGGAAGCTTCAAAAGTATCCAGCGTCACTTTACTTTGCTCGTTACTAATTTTTTTTGGAGGGGGGAAGTCAGAGCAATTGGGGTTAAATGACTTGCCCAAGGTCACAGAGCTAGTGTGTCAAGTGTCTGAGGCTGGATTTGAACTCAGGTCCTCCTGACTCCAGTAGCCGGTACTCTACTCACTGCGCCACCTAGCTGCCCCTCATTACTAATTTCTTTTTTTTTTTTTTTTTTTAGCAAGACATATTTTATTCTCTAAAAACTCCAACTATGGAAACTCCACAAAAAGACACAGAGAAGAGGAAGGCAGGAGCATGGTGGGAGGGTGGGAGAGATGTTTGCTGGGTTCTGGATTAGGAAGAGGATGTTAATAGCAGGATACAAGAGCCAGTGGGGAGAACACTTCCTGCCTTCTGGGAGTCCAAGAGAGT
>CM053623.1:110902428-111024575 GCA_028646595.1 Phalanger gymnotis
GAAAAATGACCCCTGAAGTCAGTACTAGCCGGGCTTTTGGTTCCTCATCTTCTATACACGTGGTACACTTGGCCCCAGCTAGGTAGACCAGCAGGCCCACCAGGGCCAGAAGCAGAGCAACAACCATGAGGGCTCTGGATGCTTGGACGTCATGAGGCAGAGCCAGCATGGAATCATGCACCTTGCATTGCATCTGGCCAGTGCTCTGGACCACACAAGCCATCCAGAGGCCTTCCCACACCACCTGGGCCACTACGATGTTATTGCCAATGAAGGCCGTGACTTTCCACATGGGCATGGCACAGGACACTAGGCCTGATATCCAGCCCAGTACTGAAAGGATGATGCCCAGGATCTGGAGGCCAGCAGAAGCCATGGCTGGAGGCTTAGAGAAGACCTGCCCAGGAAACGAACGGGTGCAGCCAGAGATCAGGGTAGAGTATCCCCTCATTACTAATTTCTAACCCAGTTTATCTAGTGTACTAAATTTTATCAGGCTAAGGCTATTCCACTACTGCACAACCATTTTTTAAATGATAAAAACAGACTTCATAAAGAAACAAATAATGTAGGTGACCTTGCAAAGTATTTACTTAGAATGTCATGGCCTTTATTAACATAGAATCTAGGTACATAGAAAAATTAGGTTATTTATGATAAAGTGTTTTACTTTTCCTTGGAGACTGGCTCTCCCTATCTTGGTCATGCTGGAAGTGCAACAGGTGACATCACTAGAGGCTCCCCATCTTAGTGGTAGATGCAGGGCAGAGATCTGGTTGGTTTTGGCCAAACTACAGGTTTATATTTGTTGTCTACTCCTACTGAATGGGAGCTTTTTGAGAGCAAAGAATGCATTATTTTTTGTATTTCTATCCTCAGCACTTTGCCTTAGTGCTTGTTGGCACATAGTAAATATTTTTACTAGGTATTTTTTGTCATTCATTCTTCCAATCACTTATCCGAGAGAGAAAGAAAGAGAGAGAGAGAGGAATGAGGACCTCAAATGCAGAAAGAAACATGACAGAAAATATTCTCGCACTCTTCTTAACTGCTCACAATCTGGCGTCTAACCTTGTTATTCCACAGGAACTGCTCTTTCCCTCCAAAGTTACCAATGACCTTTTAATCACCAAAATCCAATGGCCTTTTCTCAATCCTCACTCTTCTCAACTTCTATGTAGTCTTTGACATTGATCACCTTTTCTTGGAGAGTCTCTTTTTCTCTAAGTTTTCAGGACACACCCCACCCTGGTTCTTGTAACCTCTCTGACCATTCTTTAGTCTTTTTTGCTGGTTTCTCATCTGGATCATTGGCTCTAACCTTAAGTGTCATACAGGGGTCTGTCTTGGGCCTTCTTTTCTTCCTCTATAATATCACTTCTTGATCTCATTAGCGCTCATGAATCTAATTATCATCTCTATATGCTGATGATTCTCAGATCTACTTATCCTGACCTAACCTCTCTGTTGCCCTACAGTCCTGCATCTCCAGCTGCCTTTCGGACATCTCAAACTGGATGTCCACTAGACATCTTAAACTCAGGATATCCAAAATTAAACTCACTATCCTTTCCCCTAAACCCTCTCCTTCTCTAACCTTCCCTGTTACTGCTCAGGGCACCACCATTCTCAGTCTTCCACACTTACAACCTAGGTGTCATGTTCTGCTCCTCACTATCCCTCACCTCCTATAGCCAGTCTGTTGCCAAGGCTTGTTGACCTCACCTTTCCCAGATATTTCTGAACACTCCTCTTTCTCTCCTTTGATTCTGTAACCTCCTTGGTGAAGGCCCTTATCGCCTCATGCTTGGACTACTGCAATGGCATGCTTGTTGGTGGGTCTGCATGCTCCAAGTTTCTCCCCACTCCAGTTCATTTGCAATTTGACTGCCAAAATGATTTTTCTAAAGCACAGGTCCAATTGCGTCACTCTACTACTCGGTAAACTCCAGTGGCTTCCTATCACCTGTATGATGACATCAACAATCCCATGGCTTCACAATCCTTCCTAATCTAACCCCTCGCCACTATCTTTACAATATTCTTCCATCTCCTTCCCTGCCAGGTATTCTTTGACGCAGTGACACTGGCCTCCTTTCTGTCCTTGAAGAAGTCACTCCATCTTGTCTCTGGGCACTGTCTCTGGCTTTTCCCCAAGCTTGGAATCATCTTCCTCTTCATCTGTACTTCCAAGCTTCCCTGACTTCTTTCAAATCTCAACTAAAATCCCATGTTCTCCAGGAATCCTTTTTTTTTAGCTCCTGTAAAATCTAGTGCCTTCTGTCTGTTAATACTTCAGGCTCTATATAGCTTGTTTGCACAAATGTGTTGTTTATTGTCTCCCCCATTAGATGATGAGTTCCTTTAGGTTAGGGCTGTCTTTTGACCCTTTTTTATCTGTAGTACTTAGTACAGTACCTGGCACATAGTAGTGGTTAGTGGTTATTGACTGATGGAGCATTTGTTTTTTTTGCCAGACTATATAGGTATGTTTGGAGAAATTTTTAAAATGGTTTTTTTTTGACTGATTTAAAAATACTTGTTAGTTGATAAAAAGTAATATATTTCATAACTTTTGATATATAAAAATCTAATAAGCAAAAAAAGTACTACAATGAGGTTTTTAGTTATAGATCTATCCTCCCAAAGTAGTGACCCAAAGGACAATGAAAAGACATGTTAGTGTAAGAGGTTGCAAAACAATACCAATAATTCTTTTATTGGTAGTAAGAAGTAATTTGTTTTTAAAAAGAAAGAAAATAAAATTCTTATCTTCTGATCTGAAGAGGAACTTAGCTGGGACCATGCATAGTAAGAATGAGGAATGAGTGATGTGAATAGCTTCAGTGATATATACTGGGAGCTCTGAAATAATTAAAACCACAGAGGAATGCCTCCCATATGTTGAGTAGATCCTTTATGAGAGTATAACAAGAGACATTTATATGCTTTAGAGTCGATAAAGCATCTTGTATGCATTATCACATTTGAGCCTGACAACAACTTAGTGAAGGAGACAGTGCAGGTAACATCATTTCCATTTTTATGAAAAAGAAATGAAGACTTAGATAGATTTCGTGACTTTTGAGTCCCACCACTAGTGCAGTGTGAATATCAGAGGCAGGATTTGCATCCAATTCTGCCTGACTCCATTCCCAGTACTCTCTACATAATACTAAGCTTACAAAAACTGACAAAATGACAAGACATAGTTGGATTGAGATGTGTACCAGCAGAGGAAGCACACTCTTCAGATTACTGATCTTTGAGGAACTTCTTTTGACAATCTGAGACAGCCACACTAGTGTATGTGGATGGTGGTGTGGGATGGGGGAGGGGGAGAAGGAGGGGAAAGCTGAGGGGCAGGAAGGAGCTGTCCAGTAGGATGTAGTAAAAGCATTATGGTTCCTCTCTACTCTCTCACCCCACCCCAGATCTACCAGAGTGTAGCAGTATCCTTGAATAGGAGGACACTTGGGTGAAAATACATGTATTTTGAAGAATCCTGATGCTCATAGGAGAAATATATACCTGCAAAAAATGGTCAGATCATTAACTTTAGCATTTTGAGATCTGATCCACAATTTTTAGAAATCTGGTTCATAGACAGACTATATTTTATTGGCACTGGTATATGAAATGCCAAAGAACTTCTGCCTAGATTTCTGCCACCTGTCACTTTAGGTGGGCACTGTAATCTCATGTTTAATTCAGAATTCCTTTTTTTTAAGAAAGGAAATTATTTTTAAAGGAAAGTTATGTGTGTTAAGTGAACACATCTAAATAATTAGTAAAAAAACTGCTTTCATTATTAAAAAAACACAAAAATATTTTCCACTTGGTTTTTGCTCACATGTAATTGCCATGGGTATAACATCACGCTGTGTTAAGTAGGAACAAATAGAAACAAGCCATCTTATAGCATTTAGCATAATACTTTCCACATAATATATACTCAAAATTTTTTTGTTGGCTAAAGGAATATTTCATTGAAAGGAAATAATGACACAGTAATAAAAGAGAGTAAAACTTAAAATATGAACTAAAGACATGAAAACTCTTATGAAGAGATATTTTAATAGTGAATCAAATGTAGCTGTAAAATATAGACTAAGTAATGGCACATTAACTAAATAATCAGCTATGATACTATTTCTGATAAATAATGTTGTAACTTTTGCGAAAATGGCTGTTCTTCTACAGGCTTTCAAGAGTCTAAAAAGTCCCATTGCTAAATTTTTCCATTCTTTGACTCATTTATTTATATACTATCAGCAACAATGATAACAATTTGCTTCAAGATAGGTAATTCATACTTATTCCTATTTTTAGTGCCTGGTTCATGCCAAGGAATTAAGTTGGAACAAAAAGGAAACTCAAATTTGAAAATCAGAATTAAACTCCTTGATTATATAATTATATAATATATACATATAAATATATATTACCTAGGAGTGTATTGACAAGTATTTATTAAGTACTGTGCTAAGTGTTTAGATTAAAAAAAATAGTTCCTGTCCTCAAAGTGATTATAAAATAGTATAGGAATCATGTGTGTGTATACATATGTGTGTGTGTGTGTGTGTATGTGTGTGTGTGTGTGTGTGTGGTGGAGGTATGTATATGACAAAGAAAGGCTTTCTATAGGTAGCATGTAAAGTGAATCTTGAAGGAAGCCAGGAAAGCAAAGGTAAGGAGAGAGAGCATTCCAGGCATGGGGGTCAGTCAATGCAAAAGGCATCACTTAACTCTCGGCAAGTACTTCATATGTTTCAGGTACTGTGTGAAGCACTAGAGATACAAATATAAGCAAGCAAGACAACTTCTCCTCTCAAGGGCCTTGCATTCCAAGGGGGAAGGGGGCAACACACCAGAAAGAAGTTAGAAATGTGAGGAGTGTGGGAGATGAAGCATCATGTGTGAAAAACTGCATGTATATCTAGAATACTACAGTGTTTAGAGGAAAGTTATGAATAATTAGAATGGAAAAGTTGAAATATGGGATAAGAATGGGACAGGTTGAGAGCTTTAAATGCCAAAGGAGTTTCTATTTGATCCTGTAATAGAGAGCTAGAATTTGAGTAGAGGGTGATATGTAGGTCAGGCCTACACTTTAGGAAAATCACTTTGGAAGCTGTATGGAAGATGGACTGGGGAGAGATGAGACCGAGGGACCAAGTAGAAGCCTATTCCATAAGTGCAGATGAGAAATGAGGAGGACCTGATCTGGGGTAGTGAGTGTATGAGAGGATAAAAGGAAAAGTATACAAGTGATGCTATGGAGGTAGCTCCAGAAAGATCTGGCAGTTGAATGGACATGTGGGGTGAGAAGGTAAGGATGAGACTGACTGTGAACCTGGGTGACTAGGAGCATGACTGTGTTTCCAGTAGTAATAGAGAAGGCATTTGGTTAGTGGGCTATAGATTTTTTTCATGGAGCAGTAATAAACGTAACACTTTCTACTCATCTCCAAACCAGGCTGCCTCTATTTTAGCCGTTCTCTCCAACTATTCCACCCAAGAACGTTGGTCTCTATTCTTGGAACTGTCTTGGCTAAAAGAGCTTTCAATTTATCTTGCCCCGATTCAGGGCCACATCTCACTTCCCAGGAATCTCTAAGTCATAGTTCCTATTGTGCATCATCTTCCCCCCCCATTTCCCAACTTCTTTTTGTGTGTTGTTTTCCCTCATTAGAATGTAAGGTCCTTGACAGCAAGAGCTGTCTTGCTTGTTTATATTCATATTGCCAATGCTTCCCACAGTATCTGGCCCATAGTAAAGTATTTACCCATAGTAAATGGCTTATCCAAGATCACATATAGCTAGGGAGTAGTGAAATGTAGAATAGAACCCAGGTCTTCTGATTGCTAGGCAGGAATAGAAATGTCAGCTCAAAGTAGGGATCAGACTAGATGAGACCTCTGAAGTCCACTTTAATTCCAAGATTCTATATTCTAATTCAGAATTCTTTATACTACAACATATTAGCTAATACTAATTCATAAAGAATGGCTCTCCATAGCATTTCGGGAATATTAAATTTCTATAGAAATTAGGAAGAAATATACGAGTGTTATGTAGAAGAACAAGAGTCAAAATTACTGCTATTGGAACCTTGACATTTGGATGTAGCTTTCAAGTGATCAAAATGCTAGTTATTTGGAGGTGGAGGGAGAGGCACAAAAATATCAATAAAAATGTAAATGCACACAATTAAATTCTGATCGCTCTCAACAATGGAGAATTCAGCAATAGCCATGACAATTTTAATTAAGATATAATTTAGAAATACTTTATTCAGTTTTTGAATTACTAAATGAAACCACTCAAATAGTTAACCAGTGATACTATGACAAGTTGTTACAAAGAGTATTATAAGATGCAAATATTGTTAAAATATATGTGCATATTTAATGCATGAATTAAAGTCATCAAGTATTCTATAAAGTGTCATATAATTTAACAAATGATAATAAGGTATTTATAAATGGAACCTTAATAGAACAGTAAACACCACTAAAAATAGTAAATTTCTTTATCCTCCCTATGATCCCAAACCATCTTTTGCTCCTAAAGAATTATAGGATATTTCATAGCTTATTCTGGAATGGAATTGTCAAATAATATGCTTTTAGAAATACACATATTAAGTATGCATTTTGTGACTGGAGACGAATAGCTGAGTCTTCCTGATGATAAGAAACTGGGTAGCAAATGAGGAATTCTGCCAAATATATTAGAAGATATTTCAGAGGCAAAGTTCCCAACATTTATTTTCACTGAATTCAGCTTCAAAAAAACCTTAATTCTGTCAAGCCTTTTTGCTTTTGGATTCAACCCCTGTTTTTTTCTAAGGGCAATAATACAGCCTCCACAGCTCAAAATTCCTCATTAACCGCAAGATAGAGCCCCCCAAAGGTGGTTTTTTTTTCTGATTTGGAATTTTTATGTGAAACTGAATGACTAACAGTATCGAACTTTACAGTTGTTAAAACATTGTTCGATTATAATGGGCAAGAACATTATCTTGAAACTCTTCTTTAGTTAATACAGACATTTTTGAAATGATAGGATAGAATGTGTATTATCTAATGACTGTATTTTAGAGGGTGATAACCTAATTCCTTTTTAAGGAAGACTTTCATTTCTCTTTCTATTTTCAGCTGAATTCATATATTTCAAAAACTTTCCAAAGACTGTCAGATTTTAGGAAAAGTATCATTAAGTAATAGACTGGATAAAGTAAGAGAATATTACTAAACACTATTTTTTATGTGCATTTCTTCTGTATTTCTTCTCCAATTCTACAAACAGAAATACTTGGATAAGGAGTAATAAATCTCCTGGGAAGTGAAAAGTACTTGATCATAGGCAGAAGAAAATGTGGACTTACTTTCAGTTCCATCAGGGTCTTTATTATGAAAACATGGGAATATTTAAAAACCCAAGAGACTTATTTAATGGAGAAAAGAGATGAAGGAAAATAACAATAAACAGTATGGAATCTTCCATTTTTAGGAAGCTGTTTTCTCTTACCTAAAAAAAAGACCCATTTTATTAAATGATGAATTTGGAAAGCGAAAACCCTCAACTAACACAAAATGTAAACTGACAATGAATGGTAATGGTGACTAATCTTATAAATTTTTCAGGTATTTATGAAATAGGCATCATCTCCAAGAATTTCAGTTCAATTTTATTCAACCAATATTAATTAAGGACCTATTTAAGGTGCAAATCTCTGTAGGCAGTGGTGGGGTTAGCAAAATTGAAGTTTACCTAGCTACAATAAGAATTGAGGATGATCAAAAAAGTATAGAACTTGTGCTGCTCAGTGTTGATGAGAAAAAGATAAATGGATACAATGTAGAGTGGGCAAAACTACTTAGGATGTATTTTGTTTTTATTTTCTCTGGCAAACTGGGGAACCAAGAAGAACAGAACAAAATGACTAACTGAGGTTGAAACTAAGAAACATATGTAAATGAGTTCAGATCAACTGGTACAGACAAACTGTATCCCAAGGTACTGAGAGTACTGGCACATAGAATTGTTGAGTCATTGTCAGTCATGTTGGAAAACCTGTGAAGAATGTAGGGTTTCCACAGGACTGGAGGACAAAAAAAATGTCCCCTTTCTAAAAAGGGAAAGAAGTAAAGTCTATAAACTTTTTTTCCAGCTCTGCTGCTGTGTCTGGATTTTTCTACCTCTAACTCAGTATCCTCTAGAGATCATTCTCCCATCCCCATCTCTGATTGGTGAATTCCTGCATGGGAACACCATTTAGGGAAGTGGTCCAAATATCTTTGCATATTTATCTCCTGGCTCTGCTCCTGACTCTGGACTTTTTCATCTAGTACCAGTAAAAATATGCTTTTTCTCTTACCACAAGGTCCTTCCAAACTACCTTGTATATATTCTCTTCTTCCTTCAGGATGTGTGCTTACTGGAGGCAGGTAGTATTTTTTTGAGGGACTTTTATTTGTGTTCCTAGCACTTAACACAATGTTAGGCACACAGAAAGCACTAAATAAAAGCCCTATCTACCTGTGAATTTGAGTTAGAAAATTTCCACAAGATATTATTAATATAACAGTTTATGGAATAGTTAGGGAAGGGCAATCCGTAAGGGTTAGCATGGCATCATCAAGAATAGGTCAAGCCAGACTAACTACATTTCTTTCTTTGATGAGGAAATGGAAACAGTAGATGAGGGAATGTTGTGAATGCAGTATGTCTAGACATAAAAAAAATGAATAAAGTCTCCCATGCTGTCTTTGTGTTTACAATGGCTAGATGATAGTATAGTTACATGAATTCAGAATTAGTTGAATGAATAAACCTACATGGTAGTCATTGCCCATTTGTAGATGGCTTACAACCGTCCACATCCCTTCATATTGATTTTGTATATACTGTGTCCTATATTTACGTATTGATGAACAGGTTATATCTCCTCAGAAGTAGAAGCTTCTTGGGGGTGGTGGTGGTGGTAAGGGACTGTCTCATATGTTCGTGTCCGTGCTTTTGCATGTGTTGGGTGTATCACCAATGCTTAACTTAATGCCTCACATATGATAGATACTT
Source organism: Phalanger gymnotis (assembly GCA_028646595.1). NCBI lineage: Eukaryota > Metazoa > Chordata > Mammalia > Diprotodontia > Phalangeridae > Phalanger > Phalanger gymnotis. The sequence goes on from CM053623.1 coordinate 110,911,517, forward strand.
GACGTCTGTAGATTATTTATTGCCAACTTGGAGGAAATTAAATGTCACTTGGGTGAAAATCTCTAGGTAAGTTTTGCCCTTTATCATGTTATATTTGACCTTTCCATTAATATATTGGATAAATGCATTGGTAGAATGTTTATCAAATTTTCAGATAACACAAAATTAGGAGAGACAGCCATGATACTGGATGACAGGATCCAAACAACTACTGGCAAGCCAGAAGACAGGGGTGAATCAAATGGGCTTTTAAAATTATTAATATTAATTTATTAATAGGGGTAAAATTAATAGGGGTAAATGTAAAATCCTATACTTTGTTTAAACAATCAACTTTATAAGTACAGTATAAAGAGGGTAGCTAGATAATAGTTTATATTAAAGATACCTGGTAGTTTTAATAGATTACAAGCTCAGCCTGATATGGCAACTAAGAAAGCTAATGTGGCTTTAGACTGCATTGAGAGAGACACAGCATCCAGGAACAAGAAGGCGATAGCTCCTTTGTACTTATTCATGGCTGTTAGACCACAGCTGGAATATTATGTTCAATTCTTGATTCTCATTTGAGAAAGGCCACTTATAAGTCAGGTAGCCTTCAGAGGATGGAAAAGGGCCTCAAGATCACCCATACGAAGACGGTTGAAGAAGTTAGTCATGTTTTTACCATGGAGAAGAAAATATTTTGGTGTACAAGATCCCTGTATTTGAAGGTCTTTCAAATGGAAGAGGTAGTGGAAAGGGTGTCGGGCCTGCAGTTAGGAAGCCTTGAGTTTAAGTCTGACCTCAGACAGTTACTAGCTTACTTAGCATGACTTTGGCCATGTTACATTTAATCTCTGCCTCAGTTTCTTGACCTGCAAAATGAGGATAATAATAGCATCTACCTCACGGGTTGTTGTGAGGACCAAGTGAAATGGCTTGATCAAATGCTTGGCATAATGCCTAGCACACAGTAGGTACTACATAATGATAACTATTATTATTAATTATTATTTACAAGATTTGTTTTGCTTGACCTCTGAGAGTAGAACTAGGAGTAATGAGGGGACATTGCTGAGGAGATTGAGGCTTGATGTGCAAGAAAATTTCTTAATTAGCAGTATTCAAATCTGGAGTAGAACTACCTTGGGAGAAAGTAGGTTCTATTTCACTAGAGATTTTTAAACAGTGGCCAGAAGGTGACTCATCGATGCTACTATTATAAAGGTGATTCATGCTTTAGGTATGGGTTGGACTAGGTGATCTCTAAGGTGTACTCCAATTCTGAAATTCTTTCATTCTTCTTCTGTAAAGTCTACTCTTCTGTCATACAATCTAGAAACAATGATGCAGTTAAGATTTTCTATGAGCTCTACTCTTAGAAATTCTATTTATTGTCATCTGACTGGGAAATAACATAATAAATAGCGTTGTAAATTTCGTTTAGGTAAATGCCCATACGGAAGAATGATATGCATTGACATAAATAAAGAAGGCCTTAATTGTAAACCAAGTACTCAAGGAGGTTTACCTTCCCATTTTTCTTGGTACCCCCAGGTGATTAGATATATCATTCATGACTTGTGATTGTTTGGGGGAATTCAGTTTGAAGATGTACTACAGATGCTTTCTGTATATTACAGAATTATAAAGCCCTCTTAAGAGTATGGCTTTGAAAAATTTATTCTGTGCCTGTTCTCATAGGAATAAGAGTATCAGGCAGGGATGCATTTACTTCTTTGCCAATATAGAACTTATAAGGAAATCTGAAGCACTGCTATTTTTATTTCAATGACACCTACTAGAATTCCTGATGCTACCTAGAAGCAGACTTAATCCCTTGGGATTCTAACGCTGAGAATATCAGTGAAATTTTAGGCTTCAGTGACCTCATATTTGGACAATACTGACTAGAAGCATTTCAGCATTCTCCGTAAAATTCTTGTGGCTTCTATGCATACCACATCATTGGATGTAACAATGAGAGCTACAACTAGGTGAAATAATGAATGTTTTGCCATTTTAACAAGTAGATTCTGAGACAACAGCAATAACATGTCAAGAGTTTCATCAAATCCATTATAAAAGACAATACTCTAAAACATACTGATTCAATATAGGGAACTTCAAAAGAGCTACCTGGAAAGTGAGTTAAGTGAAATACTTAAAATAAGAAAAAGATTCCCACCTATACACTGAGATAAATTCCCTCCTCCATTAAGTATGGTGCTGTAAGTATAGTGCTAGATAGTAAACATAGGACCATAGATTTACAGCTAGAAATGACCTAAAAAGGAAACTTAATCCAACCCTTTCCTTTTACAGATGAGGATACTGAGATCTACAGAGGTAATAGGACTTGCCCTAAGGTCACATATTACTGTTTGTTACTGTTCTGTAAGTCTTTCTCATCAGAGATTTCATTAGGCCCAACATTATGTGGACAGAACTGGCGACTGCCAATGGGATGTGATTTGAGAGGGATAATGAAAGTTTCCCTGACCTAAATAGCTACCTTCCTGATAGAACTACTACAGATTACTGAAATTATCCCATTAAGGATCAGTGTATGCAATTAAAATGCAAATATTTCTAAGAAGAAGAATATCTTAAAGGCAGCTAGGTGGCATGGTAGATAGCATGCTGAGTGTGAAGTCAGGAATGAGTGTGAAGTCATTGAGTTCCCATCAGGCCTTGCACATTTAGTAGTGACTGACATTTCCTGTAACTCTAGACAAGTTCCTTAGCCTCTGCTTGCCTCAATTTCCTCATTTGTAAAATGGGGATAAAAAATAATAGGACCTAACTCACAGGATTATGAGGAGCAAATAAGATAATAATTATAAAGCACTTATCACAGTGCCTGCCACATAGAAGTGTTATACAAACGTTAGCTGTTATTTGTAATAATATAGTCATTATTATTATCTTAGAGTAAATTTGTTTATCATATTTAAAATCTAGCAGCTAGATCAGAACATGTTTATATGTGGGGAGGATAGAGACAGGTAACTGATCTGCATATATTTATATTTACTCTGTATAATTTTATATTTTTTGATTTATCCTTTTTGCCTCTCTCATTAGAATGTAAGCTCTTTGCAAGGGGGGGATTTTTTTTTCTTTGTACTTGTATAGCCAACATCTAGCATGCAGTCGGGGTGCTTAATACTTATTGATTGGCATGCTTCACTAGGAAGTAGCCTTAAATATAGTCAATTAATCATTTATTAAGAAATCATTAAGTACTTAGTATATCTGCACCATCAATGCTAGGCAACATGTTCAAGTGCGGAGATACAAGGACAAAGACCAAACCAGCCCCTGTCTATAAGGACCTAACATTCTAATGCCAATAAGTAGGTGTACACAGGTACACACGCACGCGCACACACACACACACACACACACACACACACACACACACACACACACACACATAGATTTATAGAGAGGAAAGTACTAGCACCTTGCTCAGCCGGGAAAGGCCTCTGGCAGAATACAATAGGCACATGGTATGGTAACAACAATGTTGCTAGCAGCTACTGTGGCTGTGTAAGACCAATGGACACAGAAGAACTGCCTTCAGTTTAATTAAATATACATATACCATTCACTTAGTTCAGGGGGAAAAGATCAGCCCCCTGAACATCAGGGCAAATACAAACAGAAATTACAAGCATACATTAATTAAACAGAGCAAATAACACAAACCAGTCTATCCATAGCAATACATAGTTACCAGAGAAGCACCAACATCTGGGTTATCAAAGCCAGGGGGCTGTTTCAATGGCTTGCCCAGATTCTTGTCACCAACACTCTTTCAATGAATGTATCCCCCCAAAGCAAAAAAAAAAAAAAAAATGTCAACCTCAGAGCTCTTATACCCTGATGATGGCCCTGAGGGCTTGAGGGTGTGGGAGAGTTCTTCAATCATTAGTACCACATCATATAAAAATCAATGACTCTCAACTGCCCCAGTGCTGAGAAGCACTCTAAGACAAAAGATCCCACTTTACCTGCCCCATTCAAACAAAGGCGAGACTCATTAAAGGCACTTGGTTGCCTTAGTATCCCAAAAGAAAAGAACAGCAAAAAGTCCTGTCCTAATTACCATTACAGGTATAAGAAATGAAGATATCACAAGATTAAAGTGAAAATGAACATGAGGTGGGAAGAGCAGAGAAGACAGATTATTTTTTACCACGGTCTAGTCCTGTATCTTGCAATAGCCATTTAAATATGTTACCCCATAATAGCGACAAAACTTATTCATAAGGTCTTGGTTTTGTGAAAGTATGCCTTCCTCACTAGAAAAGAAAGCACCAAGTTTAGCTGTGAGGATTCCAAAAATATCAGGATACAATCGTAGTCATTTGCCATTATTTTAATTGATGTCCTTTCTTCTTCACTTTTTGTTAATTGATTTAAAAATTTTCAGAAATAAAAGCAGGCAGAGTTAAAAATAAGACAAACAATTATGGGCTTTTATTGTATATTTGTTCTTATTTGGCAATTAAAAATAAAATATTTCAAAAACTAAAACAAAACAAAAATTTGTAATCAATTTTCCTTGACAAAAAAAACAAGGAAGGAGATGTGGAGTCAAAGAAACTGGGTTGAAATCCCACATATGACTATTATCTATGTGACTGGATATGTTTTGTATTTATAAAGCACTTAGCATAGTGCCTGGCCCCACATAGTAGGTGCTTAACAAATGCCTATTCTATTCCACTTAATTTCTCTGGGCTTCCTTTCCTGGTCTGTAAAATGAGACAATTAGAATAGAATAGTCTCTGAGTTTCTTTTCCAGCTTTAGATCTTTGATCTTATAGGCATTAGTGATCTTTCTATGAGGCTGCTTTCTGAATTCAAAAGTGGAAGGTAGAAGTTATCAAGGTTTTGTGTGCAGGCCACAATCATGCATTTTTTCCTTTCTAAAATCTTCTCTGAAAAGTATGACTTCTTGAAACACTCTGAAAAATCCTGCTCTCTTGGGAGTCCATAGGGTTCTTTGTTTTATGGGATATCGGTTCAATTTTCTGTCTTCTAATAGTTACTTAGATACAATTATAATTGTTTAGATAGGTTGTTACTCATCTTCCCATCTAATTTTAGTATATTCCCTATTGATTTATCTCTTCATGCTTTAGGTATTTAACTGGATTTTCTTCCTCCAGAGACCTTCAATGGTTGTGGTATTTATTCCTTATAGTCCCTTGTCTCTTACTTTCCGATTCTTCTCCTTTTGACGTTGAGTTTGTCCTCTTTTCATTGAGGAATTTACTTTTGACTGACCTTAGTCCCTACCTGAAATAAATAAAATGATTGTAAAGAGCAGCAAGGCAACTAGCTTGGACAGTAGAGTGCATGAAAGGGAAGAATGTGTAATACGGTGAAAAAGGTAGGCTGAGACGGTGTTGTGAAGTCACACTTGAAAATTATAAAGATAATTGAGGAAACATTGCTACAAACAAAGATATCTTTATTTCTAATATTATGTTTTTTCTGGAAAAAGAGTAGCGCCTGCATATAGCCATCCCATAGCGCCTTAATCTGCAGGCATTCCAGGAACTTCCCACAACTGCCATTCTCTAGTAGAACCTTGATCTTGCCAGTGTTGTACCCTTATTTATACAGCCTCCATGAATTCGTTACAATCTCTAGTAGTGTTACATATCAAACTATTCCTCTCACAATTTAGACCTTAATCTAGAAATCTAAAAACGAACAGTCATTTAATTCATTTAGTGAATAAAGGATGGATATTCTCCAATAATAATATTTTGTGTCGCAGTCAGTTCAAAGATAAGTCTGGGTTTTCACATATAATAAAATAAATTTAGTATTTCAACTTCAGACCTGAAATAATATGCTCCTTTCTTCCTCTTTCTATTCTAAGAATATGACTTGAAAAGAATTACTGTTGTCATTTAGTTGTTTTTCAGTCATGTCCTACTCTTTGTCACACCATTTGGAGTTTTCCTAGCAAAGACAGTGGGGTGGTTTGCCATGTTCTTCTCCAGCTCATTTTACAGATAAGGAAACCAAGGCACACAGGGTTAAGTGACTTTTGCTCAGGGTCACACAGTAAACTTCTAAGGCCAGATTTGAGCACAGGAAAATGAGTCTTCATGACTACAGGCATGCCACCTAGTTGCCATGAAAAGAATCGTTATCTACTTTATTTTCAGCTGTTGTGATAGGCTATGAGCATTTATCTGACAACTACCCAAGAAAGACAGAAAAAGAAGCTTCTTTATTAACCTTCAGCTTTTTGGACCTCTGTGTATGGAGGTTTTGCCAGAGTCTTAATGTACCACAAATACATAAACTAAGAAAAGTCACTTTAAGAGAAGAAAAGAAAGAATTCCTAGAGAGGAACCATGAAGGTCATACTTGTAAACAACAGGGATTAAATTGAGTGTTAAGAAACAAGTGATTATTTTCCTTTAACTTAAGCCTTACACCAATAGTATCTATGTTGCTCTGTTTGAGATTTCCAAAAATGCTTTCTGTATTTCTTGGAAAAGTAGGAATATTTTCTGAGATGAATTAATTGTCCCTGAAATATCAAACCCACAAGTGAGAACCTTCTAATTGATTATGGTATTGAAAATGGCTTCTCCTAACATGCAAAAAAAAAAAAAAGACAAGGCACCTTTAAGATCATTTAAAAAGTGGTATCACACATGTGGTTTTTCAAAGATACAAGTTGGCTGATATTATTTTGGAAAAAACATAACAGGCTCCATCTTCAGCAGATCTAAGGAATGTAAATTAAAACACTCATGCTTGTCAAAGGCCAAAAGCAGTCCTCAGAGTCCATCAGTAAATAACTCTTAGTTACAGAGAAGAACGAAATGGTATAAAAGAGGTGGAAGTGCACATGAGGCAAAAGTTCCTTTCTCCTCTCTCTAGCAATGAATATAGTAATCCAACTTTTCAGTCAGCTAAGCCCAGCAGGACACTGAACATTCAAGAGATACGAGGGCAAGAAGAGGCATATAGGATCAAGTGCAACTCTTCTACTTCCCAGCATGAATAACAGAAGGAGTGAGAAAATGCGCGACTTGTAGAAATAATGGGTTCAGAGAAGAACAGGGACAAAACAATAGGACACCTTTTCACGGAAAAGATTGTTTTTTCTTTACTCTATCTTGCATTAGTAAACTGTTCATGCAGTCATATACGTAAGCTACTGTGGTAAACCTAGTGTTCCTACAGCAGCACCAATAAAGAGGAGAAAGTATGTGTCTGTGAGATCATGTGCTCACATAGATGTGGAAGAATAAACTGTTACCTGTTTGATGAACATAAAAACTTTTAAATATTTAGCTCCTGCCTTTTTTCTTAGGGTACTCTTATACACAGGATACAAGCTACATTTTTGAAGCTCCAAAAATTTCCATTTACTTTAAAAATTTTATTTCTCTGCATTTATATGTATACACTATGGCCTTTAAACATTTTTCTCCTGTGACCATATTTGGCCAAACAATGGTGTTTTCCTCTTGCTCTGTTTACAAAATGTAAAAAAAAACAACCCTTCATTTCATCTACAAAACAATAATGAGCAGTAGACAGAATTGAAAGTGAAAAGCATGAGAATTTAGATTCTTCTATCATACTGGTATTTCATACAAATGAATTATATTTAGATACTATGAATATGTGATTGGAGATTTAATCACTGAGATCTGTTTTTGTCATCTTTGTCTTACCTTCCTAGTATGACAGGACAGTGATGTACCAGAAAATTATAAGGCAAGCAGATCCAAACAATAAAGGCAGGGAATCAATTTTCACAAATTTGTTTGTAGAAATGATCAAGAAAGAAAAAATGAACCGTCATACACTGGTAGAAGAAGATGCACATGAAATTTAATATTTGTAGATAATATCACTAATAGTTTATTAGAAATAACTTTAAAATGGTGAAGAAGAACTGGCTGCTCTAAATGGATAGCATAAATTCACATTATTGCTACATACATATTCTAGTATGAGTATCAATTTATTTGATGAAAAATATATTAACAACAACAAAACCAGATAACTAAATAAATAATCCTTTCATCATCCCCTGAATTCTGCCATACTAATGCTTTGGTGAATCATCAAGGGGAGTAAATTATTCATTATGAATTTCAAAGAGGATTCTCCATTGAAAAAGCCCTGCTGCTGGTCCTACTTGGAACCAACATCAAGAGAATCCATGGCAATCTCAAAAGCTGCAATGAATGATGAGGTGAGAGGTCTGCACCCAGCCTGAGGGAGCTGCATCCCATATGAGTGAGGTGTTTAAAGATAATTACTAAAATTTTGATTTGCCTAGAAAACAAAAGGATTAATCAACATGTTGCACACAGATATCCATTAACTCTCTGAAAAGCAGAAACCAAGATTCTGTAGCCGGGTGAAGCTTCTAGTTAGTTTTCAATAGGAGACTAAATACAGGACTTCATAGTAATTGCCGTCAGTTAACAAAGCCAGTATTTGACATCCTTTTTTAGTTAAAGGTTTTGTTTGGCCACAATGTAAAGGCATAAGGACCAAAAGAGGATTTAATACCACTGAGAACAGAAGTCAGCAAGAATGCTCAAAAATAAAGTATAAATCCCCAATTTACAGCCACTGTGTTTTTGGCCTAATTTGCATTGACACACAAAGGAGTTCAGATACATTCCGCAACTTCGCTCATAACTAACCGGAGACACTAAAATCTCATGACATGATTAAGAAGAAACATTTCATAATAATACATAACTAACCCTAACAAACTTAGAACAAGTTAGTACCACTCACAAGTTACTCATTATTAATAGTTTTAACAAAAAACCCACGACTGTTAAAAATGCAGCATAAGTCTAGAGTTAAAATAGAATTCCCTACTAGAATAGGATTCTAGAATACTAGAATTTCCTAATAGACTTACCTATTATTATCGATACTGATGGTTTAAAAAAGGAGAGAAAACCAATATGAAAATATCAGACGGTAGCCTGTTGTTTCTAGCTAGATTTCACACAGATATGTGTATTTCCCAGTTTTTATGTAGGATGTTATACAAGACACGGAGGATATTTTTAATCTGCTGAACTCTGTTCAACTTGCTAATTCTCTTCTAGCCAATATTCTCTGGGATTACCAGGTTAGAAAGTCAGTGTAGTTCTTGCTTTTTTCATTAGTTATGAGAAATGAATTGAGGTAACAGGTTTTTGTGATGGGAGATGTCTGTTCTTATCTTCAAGGAGTTAAGTGTAAGCTTTCCTGTCAATGTAAATTGAATACTATCAGGTACTGGCTAGCTAGAAGTAGTTTTTCTTTTTCTTTGTCACAGCCTAAGGTACCCTCTGATTTCTAGTTAAGTATCTTAGTTAGATTTCACTTTGCATTTATTAGTGCGGCAACTCCTGAATCCCTGCCATGAACTGGCCCTGGGAGATTCTCTAGGATGCTACTTTCAATTTTAAAGGTGATTCAGAAGACTCAACTTGATAATCTCTAAGGACTCTTGAAAGGGTTTTATGGTTTTAGGACAATATGGAGCCTGGAGGGTTAAAGAAATGACTATTTTAGTTAAGTGAATTTCAGAAGATCCTCAACCTAGGGGAGACTAGAAAGGTTATCTTGTCTACTTCCATTCTCCCATTTTACTGTAAGGAAACTGAGACCCAGTGTAGTTAAGGGACCTGTCAAAGGTCCCATAATGATAAATAAGCAGCAGAACCAGGATTCAAACCCAGGATACCAGACTCCAAATACAGGAATCTTCCCTTATGCCACTGTGTAAAGGAGACTGCACATCAATTGAACAAAAGTTCCTAGGTGATTCATTTTCCTTTGTATAATCAGAATATATTGGTATCCAAAAGCTTAATAAGTTGCAACGCGATGTTTCAGAATCAAATAGCAATCACTGGTTCACAGTATAGAAATGCACAAAATGGTTAAACTAGAGAGCACACCAAAGGCTGTGAAATAAAACCCCTGGCCACAAAAGGCATAAAACATAGCCCAGTCTGAGATAGTAGTTAGAACTTTCCAGCATCTGTCCTAAGCAAAATAAATATTCACTTAAGAATAAAACCTATAGGCATGACTAACAGTGAGACTATCTGTTCAGGTGGGTATTGATGAGACCGTTCAGATAAAGGAGATGTTCAGCAGGATCTGAATTATGGAGGAAAAGACTTAGGTTGCTACTGTGGAATCCTTCTCCCCCCGCCCCCCAAAGCTGTGATACCAAGCAACTTCAGAGAACTACCCAACTGTGAAAGTTTTGTACATTTTAGGAGTTAAACCATAAAATAAACAATGATGAAAGTATTTTAGAGTTTGAGCTCCAAAACAAAGAAAGGGTTTGGTTTTGTTTTTTAAATTCAAGGGACACTTCTTGAGAAGCAGTCTTCTGCAATGTATTCCTTTTCACTTACATCTTATGTTCTTTAAGCCACAGGTTTTCATCAGGCCTAAGATTTTCTCAGTACATTGAAAATATAGCTTATATAATTTTAAACACCTTTTATGAGACTCAACGGGTAGGAATAATATTTAATTTTATGCACAGGAAAATAGGCTCCAGGATAATCAAAGTCTTCCAATGAATCAGCAGAAAGTTTAGAGATAAAATCTTGTTTCCTCAGTTAATAGTTTTGGTTAATTATGTTTCATATCCTTGATCAAACAAAATTGTGGAGTCATCCAACATGGAATGAAAGTTGCTGCCATGGGAAGCAGTCCCTCACAAAAGATCATCAAGCTTGAGGACTGTTTATTAGGCACATTGTATGGGGTATCTGGTTCAGATAGGACTCGGATTAGATGGCCTCTGAGGAACCTTTCAATTTGGAGATTTTTAAATTTCACTTTGGGGCTAATTTTAATTTTGGTGTTCTAGGCAGCACGGTGTAGGAGAAAGTTGATTGGTTTTGCAATGAGGGAACTTGGTTCTCAGTCCCAGTTGTGTCATCAACAAGTTGGGCATATTTGGAGAAGTCACTTAACCTCCTTAGGCCTTGGTCCCCTTGTAGGCAGAATGAGGTGGTTGAACTAGACTGTGTCTAATGTCTTTTCCATTGCTAAAATTCTACGAATTGATAATTTTATGCCATTTTTGTCTGTGGCTGGAAAATGTGATTCCATCGGTGAAGGGAATTCCCTGGAGAGGAAACTTCCCCTATCAATGTAGATCAACAATGCTCTGTAATTTAAGGGATCAGTAAATTAAGAAACTTGCCCAACCTTTGTTGGAGGGTGGGACTTGGACCAGGTCTTCCTGAATCAAGGCTAACTCAATACTTATTCTATCATGACATCTCTGATAATACTGTTTTTCAAGGAAAATACACATTGTCTGTTCATAGATTGCTTTTCATAAGTGAGTTATACTTTACTGTGGATTTTGTTTTCTGAAGACTACAGATTAAATAGGTAGTTTAACTGACATACAATTATGATTCTTAAGACATACAATGAAGTTAACATAAAATTATAATAAGTTAGTTGCTGAATATAAGCCAGTTCCGCCTCCCCCAGTACCTGTAAGGAGTTTTTCCCTATTACTTCTATATCGAAAACAAACAAACAACAACTTTACCCTAAATAAATCATTGACAATCTTTAGACCTGATAATTTATGGTTTTCTTTCTACATAAGAATAAAGAATGAGAAGAAACTATGCCAAAAGAAGTTTTTCTATACAATCAGAGGAGAAAAACCTATTAAGGCATTTGCTTCTTAGTATCTAATAAAAACAGATTTTCCATAGCAATTCCTTTAGGGAAAATGGTTGCCAATTAGGAACATTATGCCCCATTTAAAATGTGCTTTTTAAAAAAGGAAGCATACTCTTTGGGTAAATTCCTGCTTGATTAATGAAAGTACACACCGTCCTCTTTCCAAATTTGTCACTGAAATTTCTCTTCTTTTGAAAAAAAAAAAGAGAGAGAACCTTGACAATTTCCATACTAAATCCAAGCTGTTTTAGTGATTGTACACAATTCTGTTCTATTATAGAATCATCAGTAAACCTCACTACACCTTTCTTTTTCTATCTACTTTTCAAAAAAATTAACATTGCAAAGAAAACTCAGGAAGGTTCTGATGCCTCGGGATTCCAACAGAATGAGACCCCAAACCAGATCAATTCAGATCATTAGGATAGAACAAAGCAAATGAGAGAGAATACATTTATAATACCATGAGACTTGACTCTGTATACAGAATTCATTACCTCTCCTCTCCCGCTACATGCTTTTATGCATGCATTTGACCATTTATATAAAATATCACATTGCTATTTTACTTCACTGTATTTATTTTTGAATGCCATTTAACATCACAGTGTTCATCTCTGGGATTTCCCCATAAAGGACAACATTCTATATTTCATTATTTATATGCAACATTTTTCATAAAGAGAATAGTCTTGAATTTTTCAGTTTGCTATGAAGATGGGAATTTTTTTCTTCATGATCCAGTCTATACAACGGCAAGTAGCTTTATAAAGCAAACTTTTCCATTGTAGGAATTTGTCCTGATGTTAATACATTACTAAGACAGAGACTAGGAAACAGTTACATATCCTAAATTATATAATTATCTCTGTATGTGTGTGTGTGTGTGTGTGCGTGCATGTATACGTACACATATATGCTGATGACCTGAGGAAAAAAAAAGTTTTCTCAGTGAAGCAGTTCAAGATTCTACATATTCAGATTTTTCTTTAAGTACAACTAAAAATGATATTAGATAGAAACATTTTCTTTTTAAATCCCTGACCACAGCAGCATTGATACTAGTTGTCTAGCTAAATGATAACAGAATTTAGTCTTAACTTTTTTTCATACTACAAAATCCAAGTATACATTACACTTTCATTATGGGATCATAATACAAACACGACTTTGGTATTTTCATCATGTGATTTTAAGAATATGTTATAATAATTTCCCTACAAAATTTGAATTGGGATAACCCTTTATTCCTACTCTTTCGTTATCTAGGTTTTGTCAATATCTCATTAGATTACATCTGAAAGTTTAAGAAGAAGGAAGTGACGATACAGAACCATGCAGTTGAACTTACGTCTGCATTTACATTAAAATTTAAAGCATTAAGCTCACAGGAACTGTGAACTGTGTATCTGATAAAACATAATTGAAGTGAGAATCTAAGAAGCAGCAGAAATCCAACTAATTATATCTGTAATCTTGCATCAGACATTTCTTGTTTATCTGCACCAATGGAGGGGGATTGGCTAATAGAAAAAAAAAATCCCAGATAACCCATAGAACAGGACTTGATCCACCGGCTTTTTTTTTTTTTTTGGCCAAGTTGCTAACTACCTTGTGGACTTTATTCCAGATGTATTGTTGGGATGCTCACAATATGAAGGGAGGACATAAGTATACTATTTTACTTTGAAAAGTAAATTTTAGGCTGAAGACCACCAGTAGTTGGTCGTATTTCTAAATTTCATTCACATATCTCTTTAATAATTTAAGTACTCTGCTTTTAAATGTACCTTGTGTAAAAGAATTGTATTATTTCTGGTTATTACTTTTTAATGTCATCATACCAGACTTCACCTTTTCTTAGCTGATGAATGATACCATTCTAAGTTGCCCATGGTTGAAAGTAAATCTTTGAAATACAATTAAATACAACCAACTGTGTGCTTAGAACTATGCTGGACACTTTAGAAAAGTCTCACTTCCCAATTTTGAACCTGAAATTATAGTCAAAAGAGAAATATTTATATATGTATATGTGTATAATCTAAACAACTAAATGTTTATAGAATGGGATTGTATTAAGTCATTAAGCCAAGAGTTGGCTCCATCCACATTTAGTCATGAGAAAGTTGACAGTAGACTTGTATATATTTCATTACGGTTAATGAAAGTACATCTAAATCCCATCAAAAGAGTGACAAAATGTTTTATTTTATCATTATTATAATCTGTATAAAGTCACTTAGCCACTTATCACTATGTCACCTGTAAGTCATTAAAACAATCCTTAACACTAGAATTTAAACAGTAGGTCAAGCTCTGCAACCTCAGTTTAAGTGGCTTCTTTTAATGGTTCAAACCTGTTGAATTATATTATATCCATTGACTATAAACCTATGCATTCAATTGTATAGTATGCATTTTCATCCCTAAGAGCAAAGCTAAGTGATTATTTATTGATAAATGACATGTAATGTCATTTTTTTACCTAAGTAACATTAGACATTTCAAAGATTTTGTCTGAAGGGCAAAAGGATTACACTGCATTTGAATAGGCCATGTGACAATATATCCTTAGACTTCATGTATGATATGAAAGGAAGATCCCAATTCACAAGATACACAAGGGAAATTAGAACTACACCAGAAAAGAAGAAAAGCAGGAAGGGAGGTAGTAAGGGTGTCAGGGAGTATTTGTAGTAGTTTGATGCATGTAAATATTACATCTTATAAATAATTCTTTTCAAATACATCTCAAGTTCAGTGGGCTATGTGTAAGGAATGGATTGTATATACTTTGACTAGGTGCCATTTGCTTCAAGTTAAGAATCATATTAATTCTAATAAGAAGAAAAAAGGGTTCCAAAATGTCCCTTCCATTCTGCTTCCTGTAGGGAAGACTGTCATCTGACCGACAGATTGGGGAAGAGCGTTCAAGTTAAATTTGACTGTCATAAACTAGCAAATGCGTTTTCCTCTAAATTATTTTGTCAACAGCCTAGTAGTACCCTTGCTAACCTTATTTGGCACCAGTGCATAATTAGATACACAGGGGTGTGACTCCAATTGAAGGTGTTGGCATTGTAGCACTCTGTGAAAATATTAACTATGAGGTTAACTCCAATTTTCTCTTCTTTAATTAAATGCACATGGTACTAATGAGGTAACCTACTGTTCCTTGATAGCACTAATTAGCTAAGAGGAGAGTACACTCTCACACTGCAATTTAAACCTAAAAATAAGGTTGAAATATGCTAATTGCAGGCAATTTAAAACAGTACAAGTTGAAGAACTAGTCATAATAAGAGAAACTGACTGCTTTACAGCTAGGCAGCTGTAACTTTGGTTAAAATCAAAACAAGTCACACAATTTTTGGATTACTATTTAACAAGGTCATAAGCAACATCAAAAAATTAAATAACTCTACTGTACAATAAAAATGAAATCGATTTTGGAATAAACCTTAGGCAGATACAGTAACCTACACAGAACAACTATAAGAGTTTCAACAGTGATGAATTTTTTGTAGGGGGAATTCTTAAAGTTATGGTCACTACATCTAGCTAAGCTAAATACTTAAAATTACGTTTCTTAAAAATAATAGGCACAATTCTAAACATATTATAGAGCTAATGAAATATGCCTGAATGTTGAAGAATTAACTAATTTGCTAAAGATATTATATTATTCATTTACTTTACAAACAGTCAAGGCATCTTCCAGCCTGTTCAAATATCTGTTGTCTCTCAAATTGAAAAAAATGCATTATTATTTATTGTGTTGTTGAAATATTGCTCAGGCTATATTTTAAAAATAACAGTCAGCTTTGTGAAGTTACGGATCAAAGATATATAAGACACAGTAATGTTCTATTTAAATGGGGATTATCATTACATGACCATCTTACTACATAATATTTCATGTCAGAATTGGATACTATATAAGAGTTTTAGTTACCAAGTTATCGGAACAACTAAATTATAACATGCTGCCATTAACACTTTAGTTTTATATCATGGCCTCTAAGGATGAAATTAGAGAAAGGTTTTTTTTTTAAAGGATTAATTCAATTATGGTTCTCTGCTTCTGGGTTCCCTAACTCAAATACAATTATAGTAAAGCCTGGCATTCTGTAAACCAGAAATCTGTTTATAATCTCTTTTGCACTCCAGCATGACAATGACAACTGATATTTATAATGTTAACCTTGAAGTCATGCATAATCTAGAAGTGTCTTCTGAATCATCATTCTCTTGACTCGAGTTTGTAGAGTACTGTATGGTCTACAAAATATGGGCTTCCCAGTTTATTATCTATTAGGTGACTCTTTCCAATGTCATCCCAATTTTGCTGATGAGGAAACTGAGACTCAAAAACCCAAGGTTATATAATCTGTCAGTGGTCAGAGCCAGAATAGAAATTAGGGTCTTCTGACTCTAGGTCCAGTATTTCTTCTACCCCACAGTGGTGATCAGGTAATACTCGATGATGTTGTTGGTGTTATTTGTAATTGTCTGAAAATGTATAATTCATAAATAGTACAGATGGTAATCATGGTTACCAATATTTTGAGCAATTAAAATACCTCACAACCTCAGTAGCATACTGGTTAACAGAATTTACCAAAAATATAAATTCTATCCAGTAACTTTAATCAGTAAATTGATCAACCAGTATTTATTAAGTGCTTGTTGTGTGCCAAGCACTGTGCTAGGAGCTGAAGATATGAATATAAGGAATGAGAAACACTACAAATGTTCAGTAAGCTTGCATTCTGAAGTAAGTGAGATCTTGTCAACCAAACTTCTTGATAAATCAAATAACTTCCTCTAGATGCATTGTTGCCCCTAGCTTAGTTTTCAGAATGGCTTAATTATATTTCTATAATTAAAAAAAAAATCTGACCTCTATTTTTTTTTACTTCCCAGCACTTAGAACAATGCATTATTCATAGTAAATGCTTAATATGTGTTTATTAAGCTGTGTTAAAATTAATGTATAAGCAATTAACAAATTGTAGGGGAAAACAATAAAAGCAAAGTCTTAAAATGTGAAATCTTTGTGAAGGGGAGGTGGATCTATTTACAAATTTCCTGAAGAGTATTACTCATTAAAACAAAAGGTAACCACCTGACAAGCCAAGGATTAACTAATGCACTAATGCTACTATACCCTTAATTAATCAATCCATGAAGCTGAAAGGGTTTGCATATCTTCAACTTGAAAATAATACCTATTTTGCCACTGGACTGCTCACTGAGTTTTGCCAAAAGGATTAGTTCAAGCAATCATGCTTTTGCAAAAGCAACCAGTAACTTCACATGGCAGTGTGAGAGGTCTCTTCGATAGGAAGAGACAGGAGGTTGGCAACAGATGCTAATAAACATCTGACCAATCATGCTTTAACAAAGACTTGGAGTTTGCATATCGGCAAAGGAGGAGCAATGAGAATGAAATCAGACAAGTCATTTAGACATGGTTCTCCTGGAGGCAGCTTGACATATTCTGCAAAATCAGAGTGAAACTAAATGTGAATGGATTGTTTTAAGTGTTTGCATCTGTTTCAAATAAGAACCAAAGGAGGTAGTGAAGAGAAATGAGGACAGGATGATGTACCAGTGTGCAATTTCAGCATCAGCTTTGGAAGGCATTTGTTTCTAGATTGAGCATGGGTCATATGTTTCTTGTGAAACAATGAAGATCATGTCACTTGATACCGAAATACATTCACGTTACAAATCTCTTTCACTAGAATATAAAATATGAATTTTTTCTTTCAAAATATGGCCCAATAACCAAGTCATTGAAAAGACTTTATGAACTAAGTGCAGATTAGACAGGTATTATCTGGACCAAATATTTTATATGTGATCAGGTCGAATTACTAATAAATCCACAGATGAGGTATCTAGATAAAAAAAGAAACTGACTTGAAAAGATGATAAAGGCTGATATTGCATATAAACATGTAAAAACAGACTAACCTTTTTTTCCAACTAAAAAATTTTAAATTAAAATTGTACTACTTTATGTTGTCCAAGGTGAATATTCAAAATATTCAAGATCAACTTTAGGAATTTAATATAACATTCTGCCAATCCAAAATGGTGTTATTTAAAATGATTTACAAATATGATAATGCTAATTGATATTTATATAATACTGTATACATATTATAAAGTGTTTTACATATATCTAAGGCTCTGGGTCTACAGTGCATTAAAATAGCTTGCCAAGTAAAGAGAAAAGTCAAGCCAACTGTTAAATAGTTTCTGAACTAATTTAGATAAAAACCAGTGAGAAGGTTGAACATACTAATGAAAACCCTAAATGCTGAACCGAGAGATCCAGTAATTTCTAGCATCTCTCAGGATAGTAAGGGGTTGGTTAAATTTTTGAGCAAAATAAAGGAAAGTAAGCCAGTTTTTGTACCCTGTTTCATACATTTTTAATATTTTGATATGTATTATTTAATTTCATATTTTATATTTAAAGAGGAAAAATAAGAATAATGTGACTTTTCCCAAAACTCCATATTATGCAGATTTAATTTGGGAAGTAGGTGGTATACACACAAAAACACTGATTAATCACTTTTTTCATTTTCCTATGGCCTCTTTTGGTCAAGTGACTCATTCTTGTTAAATGTGCTAATGTTTCCAGGAAGCAAAATGACACACCATGAATGAGACTTGTTTGCTGCTAATGTAATTCCTGCCAGTGTTGAACTGTTAAAAAAAAAAAAACTTCATAATACAACTGCTTACTACCTATCACAAGAAGATACAAAGAACAATAAGCTCATAACAGTAAAATTCTTTGAATTCCTCTTGAGAAAGGTAAATAATTATACTATTGTGGTTGTTTTATAACTTCTACATGGCCGAAAGCAAGAATCAAACAGGAAGAGTGCTTACCAAGTGCCAGTAAGATCCAGAACATGTCCAAAAGGGGCAGTAAAGACTGGCCCATTTATTTCTGTGGACTGCAAAAAGACTACACACAAATACAACGTTGTGGCTCTAGAGGGTGTTGCCAATGTACTGCACACTTAGGGCAAAAGTGAGTGATGTGATGCCTTTATTTTTCATCCATGAAGTCAGCTCCAGATTAACAAACAGTTTAATGTTAAAATTAAGACACAGAGAACAATGCTTAGTGAAATGATCCAGTACAGTTATAATTCTACCTTTGTGTTGCTTTAATTTCTTCTCTTTGGTATTATAAACACACACTGGTTTGATATTTAGGAGATAACCTTGCCTTATGAAAACCCAATCTGAAATTGAATTTGTCCCCTTCCCCCAAAAGGGGGAGATTTAGGGGCAATTATCCTTTATAATTTTTTCACTTTACAGAAATATTACACCTAAGTTTAATTCCTTTATATACCAAACTCTAATGCTATAGTGAAGATCTTCAGCTGGTATAAATTTGATTTGTATAAAACTTCTCTGGGATTCATTGCAGGGTGAGACACAGATGTACAAATTTCTGAGCTTTCTCATACAGATGTGCCAATTAATGCTGTTTCACTCAAAAACATGCTTTTCTCTTTACGGCTAGAAAGATTGGAATCTTTTATGACTGCTGTATCCTACTTAAAAATTTCACTACCAACCAACACATGATTAATTAGAAATGTTTCAATCAGCAGTCATATTAGTTAAATGGGACTGTGTTATAACATTTGGAACATAATTTGGAGCATAGAGTCTGCAGCCATGGAGCAGGGCAAAGCTAACTGGCCCACATGGGGTTTGAACTCATGACCTTGGCCTCATTTATCATCGTACTCTAGCCAATTGAGTGAACCACCAACCAATATGATAAATTCAGTGTCTTTTACCTCCCTAAAATGTCAGTTTGTTTAGGCAGACACAATGTCTTGAGTTTTGCATGACACCATCTGATGTGTAACATCCCCTAATGAAGACAGCAGCCATCAGTAAAATAAATAAATCATTAGGTTGAGAACAGAAGCGTCAACACAGGTATAGTCTATTTGTGTGCTGATTACTGGTGGACATTATTAGCTTCTCTCTCTTCTCTGATATCTAAGCGGTAAATGCTCATTTATCTTCAATTTCTCCAACAAAAGCAAAGGAAAAGGTAGATTACTCTGGAAAAGGAAATGCAGGGTGAACAGTCAATTAGTAGTGGGCTAATTTGATGCTAGTTTAGTAGAAACTATAACATAAGTGATGATAGTCTCATCTCAAAAGAAAATCCAATGTATAGACACTTAGAAATGAGAAAATACTTAAGATACTTAATATTAATCATTTAATGAGATTCCTGCCATAGAAATATATCCCTACTTCATGGAGAAAAAACTGTATACCCATTTGAAAAAAGTACAGGAAGGAAGTAACACGGCCAAAGTCAGGATTTGAACGTATGATTCTTAGTTCTATTTTCAGCCAGTACCCCTCCAACTCACATTACAAAAGCTACCACCATAACTGGCACTAATTGGCACCCTTGTTAGAAATCTCAGCAGAGGAGCCAAGAATAGAGAAGACATGGTCACCTCTCACCCACAGAGCTTGTCTGTCTCCACAGGTAAGGTTGAGATCAAGGATGGGGGCAAAGGACCCGGCTGCTGTCTGTGATACGGATAAGACCTATACCTTTTCATTAAATAAGTAGCCAATTCAATCTCCTGGGATGTTAATCAAGTACCTTCCATGAGAACTAAAGTCACTGAAAAGAAAAAAAAATGCCATGGGGGTTCCTACGGGTGATGTGGTTATTATGTACTAAGAGGGGGAGAAAGCAGCAGTCAACAGACTCTTGAGGCATAAGCTTTGTGTGCTGAGTACCAGTGGGGATTTTTTCCCCAGGATACCGTTTTCTGGCTTCTGTTGGGGGGAAAAAAATAGGGAGCTACGTTTCTCATGAATGATTGGATGCTTTTGGAAGGTAGATTTAAAAAAAATGGTATTTTCTTGATAGAGTGAAAAAGAGGAAGAGACCGTATATATGCAATTTTCCTATTGCTCCCCCTCCTGCCAAATATTCTATAGTAGGATAGAAATAGTTAATGTTCAAATAATAGTTCCTAGTCTTCTGCTCTTCATGCTTCAGGCTCAAAAGAAAATACAGGTCTTTCTTTTTACCCTGACAAAGTGAGGTGAGATAGCATG
This sequence comes from Phalanger gymnotis, assembly GCA_028646595.1. NCBI lineage: Eukaryota > Metazoa > Chordata > Mammalia > Diprotodontia > Phalangeridae > Phalanger > Phalanger gymnotis. Next base: position 110,932,394 of record CM053623.1, read on the forward strand.
ATGTGTGGAAAAAATTCTGGCAAAAGGATTTTCTTTTTAAGGGGAGGAAGCAGAAGATTGCACATGAATATGTATTTACATTTGGGCCTGTGATGAATATCTAAATAATGGAATGAGATTAATGATTTTTTCACTAATATCTCAGAGATATTATGATGATTAAGGACAAAATGCTTTCAAGGAACTTTGAGTTCTACCATTACATGACTGACAAAATTACAATGCTAATTAAAAAAAATGTTATGAGGTTAAAAAATAACTATATAACTTAAGGTTTTTTGTAAACTTTCATGGCTCTTCTCCCTGATCCCAGCCCTACCCTCTAATTGCAGCATTTAAAAGGCTTAGGCACTATAAAAATATAAGCAATGGGTTTTCTGTGGGCTCTGTACTTGCAATGTGCTTTGATTCTTAATGCAGTTCCCCAAGATCTGTGATATTAAAGTTTTTTTTAGAATTCAATTCATTATGCAACAGGTAAAATTCTCCTTGTTCACATTGTAAGCACTACTAGGAAGTATTTTTTGAAAAAAAAAATTCTTAATACTATCAAAGTACAAAATAAGTTAATTGAAAATTTGTAAAACCATGCAATATGCTAATAAAAGAAATTAATTTGCTGTAGTAGGTCATTTCTGTGCTCCAGGAAGGTTTTTGTGGTGGACTAAATTACAAAGAAATTTTTCGAAAGCAGAACAACTAGTCTTGCAATTGGAGTACTGAAGGAAGGGAAACCAGGAGTGTCACAAATTTGCGGTTCATGGAACAAAATTTAACACTAGTTTTGAACTCAATATTTGTCCCTTTCTTTGATGTTGGGGGCATTCAGGAAATAATTTCACAGATGATATTTTTCTGTGATTTCTAACTCACCTTTAATTGAAGATGCCTAATAAGGATTAAGAGACATAATACAGATGTTGAATTGCATTTGCATTCAATTATTTCTAAAATAAATGGCAGAGATACTAGTGAAATAGCTGTCAGGATGACTGACCTAATCTGCTAAATCAGCTTCCAATCTATGGATGAGGCTATTTTCAGGTAATTTAAAATAAACCCAGAGCATCGAAGAAACCAATCATTGTTACCATCTATCTCCATTTATCCTCAAGTGGAGCCCCCATCTGGCTTTAGGATAGAGAATTTTTCCCCCCTGAAAATGGTGGCTTACTTAGTATGAATACTACATTTTAAATATAAAAATGTCAAGAGTTGAAAAATGTCTTTTAAAAGTCAAGCAACTGAAAAAGGGAGAAAACCAAGTAACACTTATCAAAGATATGCTTTCTTGCAACCATATTTACACTGTCTTGGTTATTCTGAGCTGAAACAAATTCTCCTTCCTGATGAGTATATTTTTCATTTGAAGTTTTCTCCTAGAAGAAGTCCCTTTTCTGTTAATAGTTTGGGTGAGCGGAGCATGTAACCTCACACCTATTTCAAATCTAAATCAAAGTGCTTCTAAGGAAGACCTGTTATTATCTCACTGTGAATATATAAGAAGAAAACAGCAGAAGGGGGCAGTAGAAATGAGTATCAACTTCTTAGATTAGTTTGATCCTCTTTAGCTTTCCCAGGTATCAAGGGAAGGAACTTTGGTATTTCCTGGGAGTATATGAAGGGATAAATCCTACTGGCAAAGCCCTTGGGATAGTCTCTATGCAAACCCATTTTTAGAGTGGAATGTCAGTAAATCAAAAAAGAAGTAGATACCAACATATACAACACAGAACGAACCAAAACAATTCCTTACAGCATCTCCTCCAAATTCAGGAAGCACCAGCATCCCTTCTACAGAATGCTTCACTCATCAGGGGGGAGCACATAGATCACTGGCACCCCCAGGGATATATATGGGGTTTGGAGAACGTGGTAGTTCCTCATCTGATCCCTACAGGGGAAGCCAGCAGCAGCTCTTAGATCAGCTACTTTTAATCCCCTGTAGATCTCAGTGGCAGCTCCTTTTCCTGCTTACACTGATGAGTGATAGACTCTAATAGAATACAAAAAGAGACTGCAAGTTGTACATGCAGAAATCCTGTCTCATGGCATCTCTGATCATGATGTGGTCCTCATTGCTCTTGCCCCTTCTTATTTAATGTGGCCAAGAGAAAACAGTGTGGCTGAGGAGGATGGCCAATAAGAAAAAACAAATTGATTCCTGACAAACACGTAAAAATTTTTGATACAAGCTACTAGGTAGAATACGCAAAGGAAGCAGGCCCTTTAAGTCCTTCTGTTCTATATCGCACAAGCCAAAGTGCAAAAAAGTATAAATACTCTGCGGACAGCTAGACACCTGATCTGCCTCTCAAGTAGGATTAAATACCTGAGTTTATACCTGTTCTAGATATTCAAGAAAGAGACTGCATTTTAAATTCATTCTTTACCATTTCCTTTGTTTTAGCCTTGTTTAAAAATAATATTAATATTTTAGAAATGAAATATGAACAAAATAATAGGATGAATAGCTTTTTAAATTTTATGTGTGAAAAAGTGGCAGAAAGGAATATAAAAGCAATTCAAAATTTCGTTTTTTTCTAAAAAAAACCCGCAAACCAAAATCAAAACCTTTATTTGTACTTAGAGTACAAGGTAGAGTTTAATATTTCATGGCCTATTAAAAAAAAACCAGTTTATTGAGAAAGAAAATGTCAGATTTCAGAATTGTTTCAACATGTACTGGGAATTCTTCATTTCTAAGCTAGGACTAAGTTGCATTACCCAATAGCTGCTCTCAAGAATGAAACTAATTTACATTTAAAATAGGAGTATGGTCTACTCTTTAAAAGCACAATGGTAAACACACCAATTTGACAATTACATTAATATGAGTATTTGCATAATCTGTCTTCTACACCTGTTCTTAATTTGAAGCAGCTGCAGGACAAATCACATCACACTAATCTCAATGGGTACTTGGATGTTCCAAAGATTAATATATACATCCTGTCTCACTAAAAGATTTTATTTTTTAACTTTTAAATGATAAATGACATATCCTACCATGTTTTCTATTTGTTTAGTTCACATCCATTACTGTTTCATAATATCCAAACATAACTACTGCCCTTTAATTTTTTTTTGGACTAGTTCGTCATTTGTTTATATAAGCAAGTTGATATTTTTGGCTAGAAAGATTTTAAAATGTGTACTTAGGTATGAGTAGAGAGGCTTTGAAGAGCAATACCCATAGTGCAAATTTAGAAAACTGTAATACAATATATAGAATCAAAGAATTAAGAAATAGGGTTCAAGAGAATAAAATTATATAGGCTACCTTAACGTATACTATATACATAGTTATTGCAGTATTTCTTGGTTACTTTCCCCCTTCGAAACTACATTCTTTATAAACACTTGGAGTTTCACTAAACATCTCAAAATTTAATAGGCAGACATTTGCTTTCATTTACATGCCAGTCAAGTAAACACTTAATTCAAATATATCTATAACTATAAAAATAAGAATTCAGTATATCTATTGTGTTTTTCTAGTTGAATTTATTTGTGTAGTTCAGCTAGCTTTTAAGATAACTATGTAAATTGTCACAAAGTTTATTTCCTTCCCAACAAAACTGCATACATTCTGGAAAAAATGAGTAACTGCATGCAGTATACTCAAAAGAAGTTATAACAACAGGATGAATTTGTATACTGATGGGTTACTGATCTTTGAAGAAGTCAACATTTGCTATGACTGATAGCTCAGTTCACCATTTTACCTGGAATTTAAATCTTAGGGGCCTTTCTTCTGTTCAGTAAAATAGCACCGAATAAATCATGGTAATCATAACAGTTAAACAAAAGCAAGAGTCCACCTCAAAGTAAGATTACCCTAAGACAGTTATTACTTTAAAAAAAATCCAAAACTAGTTTTTCAACTAATTTTTCGAACCATGTTTTCAAAGATCTGGGTAAAATAACGACTTTAAACAATAGCTCTACTTCACTGTAAATTATTGTCATTTCTTTAAAAGAAAACCTATGAAAAAAAGACTTAAGAAAATCAGCAATAATGACAATAGCTCAAATGAAGGATTTTACAGTTTCCAACAAAACCCTTGGAATATATTGTTGCTGCTGTTCAGTCATTTCAGTCATATCCAACTATTGGAGTTGTCTTGGCAAAGATATTGGAGTGGTTTGCTATTTCCTTCTCTAGCTCATTTTACAGATATGAAGAAAATGAGGCAAACAGTTAAGTGACTTGCCCAAGTTCACACAGCTGATGTTTGAGGCTGCATTTGAATTAGGTGGGTTGCTCTATCCATTGTGCCATCTAACTGCCCCTTCAAATATATTATCCAATAATATTAATCCATTGAGACAGTGCAAGCATAATTGTTTCTATCCTTCCCTGTCCCGTCCACCCTCCCCCCCCTTTTTTTTAACAGATGAGGAAACAAATTTGGAAAGACTATTTGCATGGTCACTCAATTAGCAACTGGTAGTTGTGACTTGAATCCAATTCTTCCACCTCCAAATCCATTATTATCATCACATTCCATTTTCTCATTCTTCTAGAGCAGTAGTATCAAACTCAAATAGAAACAATGTCCACTAAGCCATACATGAAGGGTATATATTGACATTATCTGTGTTTTTGTATTTTATTTATTTTGCTAAATATTTCTCAATTCTATTTCAATCTGGTTAGGTCATATATGGAATGTTGCACCTTGGAGATGGTGTTGGAGCCCTCTATTCGTGAGCATTAAAAGATTTTATTAATATATATTGTGTGAAATACAGGAAGCAAGTATAGTATACTCTGTAGAAGAAAAGACACCCAATCATCAATAGTCTGATTTTTGTACTTATTTAAACTTCAAACAAAATGTTTGATTTTGTATTTTTTGTTCATTCACTAGAAAACAAAGCTATCAATTATGCCAAATTATTATAAAGAGAAGAACAAGTCAAGTCACTGAATGTGAGGTGTAGAAATTATTGCAGACCTCGACCATCTCCTCTGGACGCTTTTGTGTGTTCTGAACACACTCAACTGGCACACTTCTATTATCAACCTACAGCTTCCATTTCAGAGGCCAGGATGTATTTTTTTTTAATCATAGTGGATTGAAAGGAAAGGCAAAGTGGTGTGATAAAGACTGACCTTGGAGACGTGGGTTCAGATCCAACCTTTGACACATTAGCTGCGTGACTACTTGGATGTTACTTAATCTCTCAGTGAATTTCCTACACAGAAGGTCTCACAGAGAGAGAGGGCACAGAAAAGGGAGGGAGGTAAAGAGAGATGAATTGAATATTAAACTCACCAGTTATAAAATTAAGCTTTTGAGGAAGATAACCAAACATAGAAAAGATGATAATCACCAGTCTGAGTTTTTATGATACAGCAGCTGAAACACTCAGATTTTTAGATCCTTTTGGAAGGGTATGTATTCTTAAATAAAATTATAAAAGGAATTGATTTCACCCTACAGCATGATTCACTTACTCTGAAAGATAGGAAATAGAGGCTTTGAAGGAATATTGAGATATCACTTAGTCCATTCTTCTGCCTTTAGGTAGACAAATTATCTTACAGGTATTATCAAAGGTTTTTTTTAGTGGGGTGAGGTTGGGGAGGAGGGCTATGGAATGATGATTTCTCTGTATAACCAAACTTGGTAAAACATTCTAGTATTCAAGGACACTCACCACCCCATTTTCTAACTAATTTCATTCTCTCGTATTACCCCCCGCAGTCGATTTTCTCTTGTTTTCTCCTCAGAGATGGAGAACCAATTTGTACTTACCTCAGTCACTGCAAGGCTAAATGAAATAATGTACGTAAAGCACTTTAAGAACTTGAAGTGCTATATAAATGTCAATTAGTAGTAGTAGTACTTATAATTTTAGCATAATGACTTTAGAAATTTAAAAATATTTATCATTATCCTGTCAGTATTTTTAAATTTAGTCTAGATAATCCTATTTTCTCAAAGACTTTATTTCTTCCCATCCTTTGATCATTTTTCTATACTTTCTCTCGTCTTCAATATCCCTTTATCAAATAGCTCCCTCACTGGCAGATAAGAAACATTCCCTGGTTTACCTATTCTAAAAAACCTTTTCCTCAAACTACCATCCTACATCTCTTCTCCCTTTCACAGTGAATCAGACATGTAGAAAGAGCTATCTACATTCATTTCATAACATCTCACTTCTCAATTCCTTGCAGTCTAGTCTGTCTTCTGACCTCACTGAACAACCTTATCTCTGACATTACAAATGATTTCTAGATGACCTTTTCTCAGTCCTCATCTGTTTTGCCTTTTTGTTTGTAACTGACCCCATTGTTTCTTCATGAATATTTTCTCCTCCTTTGGCTACTGGGACATTGTGTCTCTTGGTTCTTCTTCTACCTGTCTGACATCTCTCTTTTAGTTTCCTTTGCTAGATCAGCATCCTCTTCTTGCCCAGTTAGTGAGAGTATCTTCCAAGCACTGTGACAGAGACTGCTTCTGTCCTGTCCTGTCCTGTCTCCTCTCCTCTCCTTACACCTTTCCCTTGGTGATTTCCATCAGCTTCCATGGGTTCAATTACTATATCTTTGAAGATGACTCCCAACTCTATATATTTGGCCCTGATCTCTCTCCAGAACTCTAGGCTTGCATTTAATAACTACTTAGCTAGATGCTTAGTTGCCACCACAAATATGCCCAAAATGAATTTACTATATTTCCTATAATTTACTATATTTCCCCCCTAAACACATTCTTTCTCCAAACTTATCAATTTCTATGGATTCCCCCTCCAACCTGCCAATCACCTAGCTTTGTAACCTTTATGTTATCCTACCCCCACCTCCCCTTGAATTCTGTATCCAGTCAGTCACAAAGTCTTACTGAGCCTATTTCCATGACCTCTCTCAAATTGGTACCCTACTCTCCATTTACACAGAATCTACCTTTATCTGGGTATTCATTAACTCTCACCTGGGCTACGTACGAGAAGAGCCAAGAGTGTGACTGGTCTTTCTGCTGCCATCTTCTTCCCTGCATACATAGCTACACAACTGACCATGTCAATTCCCCTACTCAAAAATCAATGGCTCCATATTGCCTGTAGGATAAAAGATAGACTGGATCTATTATTTCCCTGGTAAATAGACCTCCTAGGTAAAGAAACTCCTTTACCAAACAAGCCCTTGCATCTTATAGACTTAAGGGAGTTGCTTAGAGCAAAAGTATCATACTCATGTATAAATGGATCTATATGGCTGCATATTGAACTGGAAAATTACAAATTGTTTATGATGTACTACATTTTTATTTATTTTGTTAAGCATTTACCAATTACATTTAATCTGGCTCGGGCGCCATTGGGCTTTGATTCCTATGGCCTACAGCACTGCAAGGTAAGTGGGACTTGAACCCAGGTCTTCCTGGCTTTGAGGAAGGCTCTTTATCCATTATACCAAATTTACAATAACATACAGATTCATCAGCCTAGCCATCTGCTTTTTTTTTTTCCAAATCCATATTTCCTTTTTTTGCACTGTGCATTCCAGTCATACCTGTTAGTTAGCAGTTCTCTGGATATACCATTCTATCCTTATCCTACTTGCCTTCTGACCTCATCCCTGCATTGCAGAATCCTCAGCTTCCTTTATATGTCAGCTGTCATCTCACACATGAGGGCATTACTAATTTCCTAGTTATCAGCACTCCTTTCTACTTGAAATTACTTTGCATTTACTTTGTATTTACTTACTCGTATACATATTGTATTTCTCTTTGTAGAATATAAGCTCACTGAGGGCAGGGGCTGTTTTGTTTTTATCTTTGTATCTCTAATTGTCGGAAGATACAGGCATACGAAGGTAGTTGGCCAATATTTGTTTAATTAAATTCAGATTCAGTTCAATTTTCTACATCTTGTTTAGGTTATGGAGTTTAGTGCTGAAAACTTTTAAAAACTAGCTTACAGCTTGGCTGAATGGCAATTAAGAATTAAAGTTTCTCCTCAAATAAAATATAAATCTCTGAGGACAAAGACATTTCTGTATTGATATACTATTTCCACTATTTTGAATGGCAGTAAGTGAAGTAATATTTTTGACTGACTTGAGACTATAAATCATTCTCATTTATCTAACAGTTGTTATAGTTATTTTTAAATCCAGGATAGTCCTGTAATCTATAATAATTTAAAATCATTACTAAATTCTACAAAGAAAGGTTTATAATTTATTTACAACATGACAAATGGTCACTCTTTTTATTAAAGAACTACCAGAAAATAATGGTAAACAAAAACATGACCAAATACACAAAACTACGACAACAATTTGGTTATTTTTTCTTATTCTCTGAAAATACGTACTTTTATATAGTAGGTACCATATCAATGTCCATGTTCATCTTTTCTGAACTTCACAATCAAAGCTGTCCAAAAGTGGAATGCATTCCCTCAAGGTATTCCCCTTCATTAGAAGGTTTTAGGCAAAGAATGAACATTTGTTGGTTATATTGCTGAGGGGATTCTTGTTTGAGCAGAGCTTGGATTACATGGCCTGATATTCCTTCTAAATCTCAGAATCTAAGTTGGTTCTTATGGAAAAAAGTCCCAAATCTCAGGTCGATAGCAAAATCTATTGCTAATCAATAAATAGATATTGTTTCTTAGAAACAGTTTTGGTACAGCGTACTTTTCCTTAATGATTTTTAGAACCTTTACTAATAGATAAACAAGTTACCTATTCCAGGGTTTTTTTGTTTTGTTTTGTTTTTGTTTTTACAAAGCATTGGCTAGCATATTTCTTAGCTACTTCATCAGAGACTTGATACCTCGAGGCAACATTCATGAGCATATCTTCCCTCCAGTGGTACCAATGTCCTCAAAGACAGTACACACTAATCAGGAAGGCCATGGCAAAGGCTTTTTCTATGCACACACTGTATTTTATAGGCCAATTTCAGTGCATTATCACTTAATGTTATGCAAAAGGAAGCATAACTTGAATGAAAGTGTCATATAAAAATGAAATTAATTTATGCAGCATATACCATATAAAGAAAGTAAAACAAACCAGCAAGAGACAGCATACAATGCTAAGAGTGTGGAGTGGAAGAGAGAGAGAACATTGGATAGTACTAATATCAGTAGGAAAATCCTGAATGAGAAATACCATCTACTAAGTTAGTGAAGTATTATAATCTGCATGGATGGAGGGAATATCCAAGTAGGTGAAATTTAAAGTCATTGAAGTATAGGAAAGCTGAATTATTACTTTGGTATCATTAGGAAATGCTGAGAACTAACTTGCTATCTAATTCTATATTCACAAACCTAAAGGCAGAAGACAGACAAGACTTTGGGGTGGGTTACATTAAATGATATTCAAAACGAAATGGTGACCTTAGTGCTACATGGTACATTGAAAAGGACAATGAAATATACAAGGACAAATGGTGAATTTAACCACACAAGAGAGTGTTGCTGTTGTCCATAAAAAGGTGCATCTACATTGGCTTAGGCCTACGACCCTAAAACCACCTCTAATGCAAATTCTAAAGGAAATGCTCAATTTCCCTATCCTTTAAGCAATGGAATAATATATTTTATTGAATCCTTGTCATAGATGTGATATAAACAGCAGTTTCCAGTGTATCTATTTGATTATATGCAAATTAGTTTACACTAGCACCTAAGGAAAACCTACAGATTCAGGTCAGTCCAATTCAACTAACACTTAGTAAACAACTGCTATTTGTAGACTAGGAGCAGCTAGGGGGCACCATAGTGCAGAGAGTGCCAGGCCTGGAGTCAGGAAAACTCATACTCCTGAGTTCAAATCTGGCCTCAGACACTAGCTGTGTGACCCTGCGCAAGTCACTTAACCCTGTTTGCCTCAGTTTCCTTATCTTTGACTAGAAAACCCCAAATGGGGTCATAAGGAGTTGGATATGAATGAAACAACCAAACAACAATAACAAAATATGTGGAATACTCTTCTATGTAGTGGAGGGGATGTAGTCCTGCGGGAGAAGCAGATGCATTAGTCGATAAGAAAGCTAGCATTTATGCAATGTTTTAAGGTTTGTAAAGCTGCTGCATGTACACCAATCTCATTTAACTATCATGCAATATAAAGTCCCTTCTATTTCCTCCTCTGTAAAATAAGGGATTATATAGATGATCCTTTAGATTTCTTCTGGTTCTAAATCCTATGAATAAGTTCTATGAAAAGTCTAAGTAGTGTAAGGTCCTTGCTGACATGGAGGATAAGTAAAGACTTTGGAAGTGGTGGCACGTTAGGCTTTAAAAGATGGCAAGGAATTAAACAGACCAAGTGGTATGGAAGAGTGAATTCCAGGTATCTGGAATACTGAGTAAAGTCATGGAAATGGAAAAGGTTAGGGCTTGAGTTTAGTTCATCTGGAACAACAAGTATATTGAAAAGAGATGAAGCTGGAAAGATGATGGAATAAGAGAGCATCTAGCTTGCCATTTGATTCTTGGGAGAAATTACACCTCCTATGACTTGAGGGAAAATCATGAAGGTAAGAGAACCCCTAAGAACCTTCTACTTTTCGAATTCTGGGAAAACTGACTGTGTCGATAAGGCAAAATGGGCTCCTTAGCACTTAGTTTGGGGGGTGCCCTTGAGGAGTTTGGCTTTTGTTTACCTTGAGTGAAAGTACTTTCAGCTGTTAAGTGCTAAGCCCCAGGCCCAAAGCCCTATCAGGTGTGAAACCTGTGTGACTTAAGAGCGGCCAACTACAGAACCAGGGTCTCTGGTGGTTGAGGCGGGGCTTGAGAACGCCAGAGGCTCAGCTGCCAGGAGAAGCGAGCTAAGAGGCGGCTACAGCTGAAGCTGAAAAAAGCAGCTGCAGAAGCAGAGCTGACCAGTGTGGACCCAGGAGTGTGAGCAAGGACTTGAAGCCAGTGAATATGTGGTTTAATGTTATCATGCTTCTCTGTGGCCTCCTGGTTACTCTTGTGAGGCAGGCCTATTGGGCCTGGGGTCTTGTGATCACAATATTGGAATGGGGAGGCTGGTTCGTGAATCTGTCATTGTGGGGCCTAAATAATGTTTTGATGCCTTCTACTTAGAGATTCTCTATACCTTGTGATTTCAAACCATTCAAACATATACATGATTATATTTGAGATTATAAATTCCGCCTTCCTACTACACTGACCCCCTTGTGTAGAAGCCAAATTAATCATTCTGTAATTTGCCTAGTACAAAGGAACCTCTTTACTGACCTTCATAGATCATGATCTGTACCAATGGAAGGAGGACCCACACTGATTAGACCACGTATCCATTGAAGTATGGAAGGAACATTCGTTAAAAAAAAAAATGTAATGTTCAACTGTCTATAGCTTACATCTTTAATTGGAATGTCTATACCAGCATTCACCACCTAGAGAAAAGGACACTCCCTGCCCTACTGGCAGAAGCACAGTGGGCTGCTAATAAATGTTTTCAATAATGATGTTTTTACCCTCCCTCCTTCCTCCCAAACTACCCAAAAATGAAAATCTGAAACTCAAACTAGAGTGCCATAAACTGAAAATTCCTGCTTATATTAAAGCCTGGATGTGTCTAATTCTAAAAATTCCCTAGAGCTACATAATAATTTATATGCCAAAATTTCCAGTCATACTATCTCATGCCACAAAAATTTTAGTGCGTATGTCCTTAATGTCATTCATAAACCAGGCATAAGGACCATGGCAAAATGTCTAAACTAAACTCAACTATAGATATACTTCTTTGATTGGCTACTTGGCCTGAGTCAAGATCCACAATACATACTTTTAGGAAACCAACTGAGGTACATGATTATGCAAACACATTTCTTACTTTAGGTTATGTGATAGCTAGGTTTATACTTCAGGTATTAGACAGTTGTAGATAATATTTATTTTCCCATAAAGCCATGCTTTGTTTTAAACAGATTACTTTGCAGAGACGGCTGAGAAGTAAAAGACAAAATTCTACTTTGAATTATCAAACAAATATTGAATTATATAGGAAGAGAAAATATAGATAAGCCATCTTATCTGACCTTCCTCCCTCCAAGCTGTATTTAACTAACCAAGTCAATTGTTTATTCTAGTCTTAGAGATCTATAGCTTATTCTAGTGGCCTTTTTAAATGGTTAAAAAATAATTTTTATAAAGTTCTTCTGTTACACCTAACACAAATTTTTATTTTAAGGACAATTCCTATAATTTAGACCACAATGATGATTGACAACATTTACTAGCATTCTCCTTCTAACAATCCTTCATGTATCTGACGATAATTATTAAGTTTCTGCTCAGTTTCTTTTCCCCCTTCGGCTAAATAATTTAGATCCTTTCACCTTTTCCCCTCTATGTCCTATTTTCTAACTATTCAATCATTTTATTGTTTTTCTCTGGACCCTCTCCAAGTTTTCTACATATCTTATTCAAAATTAAATGTCAGGCAATATTCCTATTGTGCCTTGTATGTTACAATGAGCTTTTTATGCATTTCTATTGTTTTACAGTTGAAAAACACCAGTGAAAGAGGGTATTACTCCTCACAGGATAGGCAAAATTTTGTTGAATTACCAATGATTTACTTTTCCGTAGCACATTTTAGTCTTGCTTCTGTAAGGTCTCAAAGTGATATTTTTCTTAGAAGTGAATTTAGTGTTAATTTATTAAGATTGTTGTTAGTTTTAAGATGGAAGTTCCAATTAAAAGGGAAAGGGAGTTTTTAATTATGCATGAAATATAGTAAGTTAAATATAAGTAAAATGAGAATACAAATCTCCATTCCATTATATTTTTCATTTAAAGACCACAATGTCTTAAAAACATTTTCCTATATGTCAAAATATGAAAATAGATAGGGAAAACCTAAGGAACTTGGATGTTAATTCTTGAATAGGTGCTAAGAAATGAATATCATTTCAATTCCAAATTCTGTGTACTGCTCCTTTCTCAATTTATATTTTAGTTGAATTCTTTTAGTAAAACAGTAAAATAGATTCTATAAGGACGTAATTACATAAATGCCAAATTTCAGGACTGCAACTTCTTTTGAATAAATGAGGATTGAGTAGATAATATGAGATAAAGCTTTAGTGAAAATGTTCAAAATGCAAATGATTGCACAGTTTATCCACCAAACTAGCTATGTACCTGAACAGTAGGAAATCTCCTTTATTTGGTAGGTGAGAACATTTAAGAGTGAAGAGACTAGAACTCATTAAAATCACAGAATTGAATCGCAGCGCTAGAAGAGACTTCAGAGGTCAACTAATCCAAATCATAGCTGGGTAGGAATGACTTCTACAACACCCTTGACCAGTGGTCATTTAGTCTCTACCTGAAGGCCACTATTGAAAGTCAATCCATTATCTCCAAAGGTAGGCCATGACATTTTCGGACAACTCTAATTTTTTTTAGAAGTTTTTTCTCAAAGCTAAATCAACCTCTGCTTCTTTGCAATTCATTGCTCCTGGTTTTGCTCTCTGGGAAAAAGAAATAAAAATTACAATGTCCTTTCCAAGGCTTGATTGTAGCTATCGATGTCCTTCTCTTAAGTTTTCATAATAAGGACAGGAATATCTGTCTATCTAATTCTTTGGACAAATCCTAGCATAGCATGAATTTAGTCATCTCACTACCTGAATCAGTATGCTCCTGATGTACTCTAGCTAGTTGATGTTCTTCATAAAATATGGTACCCAAGATCAAAATTGCCTTTTTTTATTACCATATTTTACTGACATAAATTATCTGTAGTACAATAAGAATGCCATGTCTTTTTCAACTCCTCAATCCTGTACTTTTCCTACTTGAATCTTTGAACCAAAGTGAAGGACTTTATGTTTACCCCCATTAAAATTTTATTAGATGTGACTTATTCTTCTAACTTGTCTAGGCCTTTTGGTTGGTGGAGGGGGAGCTTGCTTATGCTGTCATAAAATGTATTAGTTGGTCATCTTTCAATACTGTAGTGATGCCAAATAAGTGATAAAAATGCCGAATTAGGCCAGGGCCAAGGACAAATTCTTGGGAGCATTATTGTAGAGATCTGTGTCCAATATGGCATCAATATGTGAGTAGCTACTCTTTAGATCCATTACTCATGCAGTTCTGATTCTGTCTCAACCTCTTCATCCTATCCACAAAGAGAACATGAGAAGCTTTTTGAAATGCGTTCCTGCGATCCATGTATATATTATGTTTGACATTCCCCCGAGTTGGTAATTTTTTCAATAGGTTAGTATGGAATGATTTGTTCTTCATGAAGCCATGCTAATATAATTTGCTCTTCTAAGTGCTCATAAAACAACCTTTTACTAATAGGTTCTAGAATTCTGCCTGGATTTAAAGTCAAATTTACTGACTTAAGGTGGAACACTCTATGCACAGTACATACAGGACATACAGTAAGTGTTAGATTTGGAAATGAAACCCAGCTTTTCTAATTTGTAAGTCAAATGCCCTTCCTACTCCTTTCTACAGCATAGACTTCATAATTGGAACATGGCAATGGAAGTTATGTCTTGTTCAAAAGAAGCCTACCTAATAGAATGGGCAGAGGAGTAGCCCTATATGTAGGGAAAGTATATGCCTGTGGGGAAAACTGGTATCCTAAAGGTGTCAATTTAATGGACAATATTTAGATAAGCATGAAAGGAGAAAAAAAATTAACTAATATTGTTGTGGAAAATGATTTTTTTAAATCCTACTCTTTTAGAGACATCTTTTCCTATCGTCAGACTCAGAAAGATCTTAAGAAGCTTTTTTAGATAAAGAATCTTCCATTTTATTTGTTGCTTTGAAAACAAACTTTACGTTCTTATGCACAAAGTTTATTAAAAATAAGTGTTAAAAAGGTTAAAAAAGTAATCATGCGATAGAGATCAGGAGGCTCTACAGACTGTATAAGGCTTGTTTTTAAATCTGAAAGCGAAAATTTTAGGAGAGAAACACTTCAAGTGTAGCAGTAGCAAAAGTTGAGGAGATAATGCAAAATACAAAATTTAATATAGTGATGATGAAAAAGTGTCTTTTGTTCATGTTAGTGTAGTTTTTGCCCTGGACTAAGTCCTTTCAAAATTTTTACCTTCACTGATCATTTCTATAAGATAATTAATATCTGTATGTATCTATGACTGTTTAAAGGAAAGATTTAAATTTTATATCTACATAGTTATCTGTATAATCAGATTGTAAACACTTTGAGGGCAGAGCTGTTTTCCATCCTGTAGTCTTAGGTCTAGCAAAATACACTGCTGTAACAGGCATACAAGAGAAAACTATATTGTAGCAAAATCTTGATTAGCCAAAATGGGAATGGAATGTTTAGGTAAACTGAATTTTCTGACATGCTGCTTTTTATTGTTTTAGAATGGGAGGTGTAATGCCTTCCCCTTAATCAGAACAATAAGGGGGGGGGGCCAATGAGTCATACTGACTGTATGGAGTAGGCTAGCTTTCTGCTTCTGAATATGGCAGGCCCTTCTTGTTTCAAAACTAACCACTCAGATGTGATAGAACCTGAAGTGCAGAAGATGATACTACCCCCCAGAGGCAAGTGCCTGGCAAGGAATAACAGGAATAGGAGTTTGTTGCCTTATTTGAATGGAAGAAGGCACCTGAACTATAAAACACAGATCTTAAAAGCTCATTTTCTCTTGATCTTTCTCTTTCCTTTTTTTTTTTTTTTTGTTTTTTGACAGGGCAATTGGGATTAAGTCACTTGCCCAAGGTCACACAACTAGTACATGTGTCAAGTGCCTGAGGCCAGATTTGAACTCAGGTCCTCCTGACTCCAGGGCTGGTGCTCCACTCACTGTGCCACCTAGCTGCCCCTCTCTTTCTTTTTAAATGTGAGGAGCCTTCTCTACCAGGTGAAAAGAACAGAAGCTTGTTATTTCTCTTCTTCTCTCCTGAAAGGAGGAGACTGCATGGTGGCTTCTTCCTCTCCTTCTTGATGAGAAGAGAGGAAGATCCGAGGAATGTTCACTGGCTCACTAAGACAGAGAGGAAGAAGGTACCATGTCTCCTACTGCTTTCGGGAGAACAGAAGAGAAACAATACTGTTGGGCATTGAACATGTCATGCTCCATTCAGGATTAACTCTGTGCCTCACATTTTAATAATTACTATTAAGGATACTAATTTTTCTTATAAAAATCATTTTTATATATTTGCATATTTCTCTTGAGCTAGGAAATTTCCCCTGGTATACCATGTTCTTGATGGGGGAGATCTAGGCATGTTGTGGTGTACTTTAAAGGCTATGTATTTGGGCCTATCCTGCTTTATATTTTTTTCAAGTATGGATGAAGGTATAGAATTCATAAAGGGCAGCTAGGTGGTGCAGTGGATAGAGGGGTGGGCCTGGAGTCAGGAAAACTCATCTCCATGAGTTCAAATATGGCCTCAGACATTAGCTGTGTGACCCTGGGCAAATCATTTAAATGCTTTTTGCCTCAGTTTCCTCATCTGTCAAATGAGCTGGAGAAGGAAATAGCAAACCACTCTAGTATCTTTGCTAAGAAAACCCCAAATGGGGTCATGAAGAGTTAAACACAACTGAAATGACTCAACAACAATAGAATTCATGCGAATGAAATCTGCTGATGAATGAGAGCTGAGATGTATAGGTGATAGGTTGGTTGATAAAATCAGTAATTTAAAAAGCTGGAGCAATGGGCTAAATAAACCCCAAAAGAGGAAATTTCATAAGGATGAATGTCAAGTTCTGAAATAAAGTTTTAAAAAAATTGGGTGTAGAAATTTGAGCCAAAAGTGTTCTACTCACTGGACACAGGATGTGGCATAATTTTACATTTTTTTGACAGAGATGTAATCTTTAGAACAAAGGAGTTAATAATTACATTGTACTATGTTCTTGTCTAACCATATCTAGAACATATTTTAAGAGGACTCAACAAACCAGATGGAATTAGGCATCAGGGAGAAGTAGGGTGATGAAGGAAGGATCTAGAAACTATGTCTAGTATGGGGAATGACTGAAGGCTTTGGGGACGTTTAGTCTAGAGAGAAAGCTAAGAATCCACATGCCATGGAGTCCATGCTGGTTTTGGCAGGATAAACTGGAGAAACAGCAGAATGAGAACTGGACTTTGATTCAGAAAAGCTGGGAAAGCCCTGGTTCCAACATCGGCTTCATGATTGTGAACAATTTATAATCTTTTTTAACCAGAGATTTCTTCTCCATAAAATGGAGGTGAGGATTCTGGGAAAGAACGTGTTGTGTGAATTATAAATTACTGCACAAATGATAACTGTCTTCAAATACTTGAAGGGTTGGCTGCTAGATGGTTTAATGGATAAAGCACTGAGCCTGGATTTGGGAAGACCTGAGTTCAATCCAGCTCACACACTGACAAGCTGTGTGACCCTGGGCAAGTCACTTAACCTCTGTTTGCCTTAATCCACTAGAGAAAGAAATGGTAAACCACTCCAGTGCCTTTGCAAAGAAAACCTTCATGGACAGTATGGTCCATTAGTTCATGAAGAGCTGGACACAACTGAATAAATGAATAAGAACATGTAAAAAAGGGTTGAGATATATGTTACAAAAGGCAGCCTTGTCTAAAATGTGTTAGCAAAAACTTTCTAATAATTAGTCATTCAAAAATGGAATGGGATTTCTTGTGATGTATTTGACTCCAATCATCAGAAATGCTCAAGAAGAACTTATCAGGGGTGTTGTAGTAGAGATTCCTGCACTCTGCAGGAATGTAATAGTCAACAAGCATTTATTAAGTACTTAATACATGTCAGGCACTGTGGGAGGTGCTGGGGATACAAAGGCACTAGGCAGTTTTTGCCTTCAAGGGTGAGACTACATGCAAAAAACTAACTATATACAAGGTACAGAATAATAGGAAGCACTCCTGTAGAGCTTTAAGGTTCTTTGCAAATATTATCTCATTTTCTCTTTGTAACAATCAGAAGATGTAGGTGTTATCATGGTCCCCATTTCAGAAAGGAGGAAACCGAGAGGTTAAGTCATTTGCTCAAGGTTACAGAACTAGTAAGTGTCTTAAGGCAGGATTTGAATTCCAGGTTTCCTGACTCCCAGTCTAGCACTGCGTCCACTGCGTGGCCTAAATAGGAAGTGATCTCAGAGGGAAGGCACAGGATCTCTAAATTCCCTTTCCCACTCTAAGACTACGACTCCCGTTTTAAATTTTTGTGGGCAAAGGTACTAGTTACAAATGTACCTTTTTTATGCCAGTTTAGAATAATGTCTTCATGTGATTCTCAAATCACTAACCAAGAATTTAATAATATTTTCATCAGCAACAATATTTACTGAATGTTCAATGGTGCACAAGGGGATGAAAAGACAGAATTCTGCCATCAAAGAACCTTTTGCTGAGTTTTAAGAAACAATAGACTTTTTCCCCTGTTCACACATGTGGCTCATCAGTGTGTTCCTTGGCTTATCACCTGAGAATGTGAAGTTGCACCAGTGGTAGAAGATATCAAGGTGGAAACCTTCAAGGCAATGGAAGTGTTGGCATCCGAAGTGTTAGAATTTGTTAAGGAATTTCTCCTCTTTGAGCTATGAAAGGCTTGTGACTATCATGTACTAACAGAAGCTGTGTCAAATGGATGAATAAAATGTGAAGTAGTAAGTTCTCCTTATCAATTAGCAAAAGCCTTTAAAAATAATTCTTCTATTAGCAAGTTGCAATATAATTCTAGAGAGCTCTTAGTTGAAGACTATTAGAACAATATTTCTTAATCTTTTTGCTACCTAAAGATACAACGTGGACAATAAAAATTAATATGCATATGCAAGAAAAACTTCTCATAAGTATAAGGTAATTAGTATGAAATTTTTAAAGAGCTATCCTGAATGGTTTCATGTTCATTTAGTAGTACTCTGTTCTTTAAAAGTAACAATATGAACAGGACTAAAGAAACTAGCTATTAGTGCCAATTACTCTCTTAAAGGTTCACATCTATAGTAAGATATGGTCTGGACCTGTAATTTCATAAATATAGGACTTCTATGGGAGGAACTCTACCCAAGCAGGTTGGCATCTTTAATTTTTTTCTTTTAATTTTATTGGGTTGCCTAGAACTCGTCAGAGATAACATAGCCAGTATGTGTGAGAGTTAAAACTTGAACCCAGGCCTTGTTGGCTTTGAGGCCAACTCTCTATACTCAGGGGTGGGGAGCCCATGCCCTCAAATGTGGCATTTTGGCGGAATCCAAACTTCAAAGAACAAATCTCCATAATAAACTTCATAGAACTTGGATGCAGGTGCTTGCTCCCACCCCTGCCCCCACTATAAGGCCTGTTCTTTATCCACTATACAGTGCTGTCTTTCATACTAGGGTAGCTGATCTACGATACTTTAAAAAGTATTTTTACTCAGTGATTTCTTGTTCATTAAATCAAGTAACTTAATTTTCATAATAACATAATCTATACCACATCAATTTATTAGCATTTATTAAGTGCCCATGGGGAAAAGTAACATGGTGCCTAATCATAATTTCATGAAATTATTATAAAACATTGCAGTTGAGTATTGTGTTATTCTAAATGTTTGGTGAGGAGGGAGTTTAGAAATTCTCTGTGAACAATTAGTACTACTTTTGATTTCTTCTTTCAAATGCTAGAGTTTCTAAACCAAAGTTTAGAAACCCTGGGGGAACTCCTAAACCAGTATTACTTGAAACCTGTTTAGAAGTAGTCCATTTAAGCCAACTGACATGCAAACTCAGTCCTTTTGAGGCTTCACTGGGCAATCAGCCTAATAATGGAGAAATCTGACCAAAGTCAAGGCTATCTGCTGAGTCTGAGGAAAACCAAAACCAACTTAGATAAAAAGGGTAATCTCTGATAAAAAGGTTTTCCAGGAGTGGTAAGAAGGAGCACACAACAAAATAATCCCAAAGGAGAGGATTTCAGAGTTCAAGAAGTACAATAGAGGAACAGCGGATGGTTTTAGGCTCTTCTGAGAATTGAAAGGCTGCAGTGCTCAGGACTAAAGGTGAAACTTGGGTTGAAGTCCTGACTGCCATTTTATTACCTGGATGACCTTAGGTAAGCGTCAGAGCCTCAGTTCCCTTTTCTGTGAAACATGGGTAATGATCTGTGTGCCTTACTTATAGGATCCTGGAGGGGAAAGCACTTTATTAGCTGTGAAAGTGTGCTACTATCATGAGGACTGCTGTTCTGTTCTGATGACACTGCAACCTAAAATTATTGCAAAGAAGCTATTCTGGGACAAGAGAAAGCTAAACATACAGTGCTAGATTGTAAGAAGAAAGAGAGCTTTGCTACTGAATGAACCTAATCACGTGACTGAGGGAAGAAAATATTCTTTAAGGCTCAAGCTCTTACAGATAATGCCTAAGAGATATAGAAGCAGCGACACTTCAAAATTACTCTGATGGAGAAAGATAGATGGTGTAAGAAGGAGGGAAAAGAGAAATGTGATGACAGAGGAAGAGAGCAAGCAGGAAACAGGAAAGGGAAAAGACGAAGAGAACCTAAACCCATCATCTCTTTCCCCAAATCAGTTTCCTAACTGGCCTCTGTGCTTTTGACCTAACTTACTCACTGCTGGATACTAAGTTAGGCTTGCTGTCTCTCCTCATAAATGCATCACTCTTAGTCTCAAAAACATTTTATGGTTTTTTCATTGCATACAGGCAACAACGCAAATATCTTAGGCTAGCATTCAAAACCCTCCACTCTGCTACTTCTCCAAACCTATCTCCCCCTACTTACAAATTGCATGCTTTTCCCTTTTCTGTAGCTTTGATTCTTGGATAGCAACAGGGTCTGAACCTAAGATTCTATTTCTTGGCAAAGGGAATTCTCGGTCAATGCAGATTGGCACCTTATATGAAACTTAATTTTAGAAAAATTGTTTAGGTCAGTGGAATCAAACTCAAATAGAAAAAGGGACTACTGAATCATCATATACCTGGAACCCTGGGCTACATATTGACTTAGAAAACCACACGTGTTACATATTCCTTTTTTAATCAATTATTTTTGTTAAATATTTCCCAATTACATTTTAATCTAATTCTGGCCACACTTGGGCCTGCTGCGGGCCTAATGTTTGATACTTCTGGTCTAGGTCACTGAGAGGTTAAGGGATTTCTAGTGTCCCGGAGCCTGTATGTGTCAGAGGGAGAATTTGAACCTAGGTCTTCCAGTGTCCAAGACTGGCTCTTGAGCCATTATCTCATGCTGTCTTTCTACCTGTGATCCTGCCCCAGAAAATTTATCTATCTGGAATATTATCTGCTCTCCATCCTCCTAAGGTTACCTATTTCTATAAAACTTGCCAATACAGCTCCAATCAGAAGTGACCTTTACCCACTCTGACCCCTGTACCACTTAGAATCATAATCACAGAGGTGAAGGCACCTCAGAGTAGGTCTAGGTTAAGGATTCTTAACCTTTTTTGTGTGATGGACCCCTTAGAGACTCTGTAGCCTATCAGTCCTTTCTTAAAATGTTTTTAAATGCATAAAATAAAATGTACAAGATTACAGAAGAAACCACTTATGCTAACATAAATATGCAGTCTCTATCCCCCAGATTTACAGACCTCCTGAAATCTATCCATGGAGTCCTCGGACCCTAGTTCCTGGTCTAAATCAACCTTCAGCCACACGATGAATTTTGTCTCCCTTGTCAACTTTCCATGCTAAGACCTGGAGGGCTAAAGGTGAAGAAATTCCCCTCCAAAGCAGCCTGATGCATTTTTTTAATAGCTCTAATTGCTTAAAAAAAAAATTCTTACTCTCATCAACGTGGCTTCTTTCTTTTCATCCCATGTAATTTATCCATAGTTTCATCATAAACCCTCCACAAATGGTCCTTCCAATATGCTAGGGGCTCTACTGTTGGTTTCTTAATAATAATAATTCTAACAACAAAAATGCAAAAATGGACATTTACACAGCACTTTAACCTATGAAGAGGCTTTACATATGTCATCTTGTTTGTTATAACAATCCTGTGGTATACATTTTATAAATATAGGATAGATGATAGATAAATATAGATATAGGAAACAGAGTGTTGGAGAGGTTAAGCAAGTTGCCTGTGGTCAAACAGACTAGGTAAGTTTCAGAGGTTGTATTTGGAACTAGGTCCTCCTGACTCAGATTCAGCACACTGCCTCTTCTTGACATTCTATGGGTTGCCCTTTTGTTATTCTCTGCTCTTGCTATATTACTGATCCTAACTGATGCTCTGGTCAATACTATTTGGGCCGATTTCTTGCTATATATCCTCTCTTCCTTGGGATGCTCCAGATCAGTGGACATTGTGGTCTGCCCTGCCTTTTCTGGTGACTTAACCCTCTAAACTCATGAACTCCAGTCTTGAATACTTGTGCTGTCTGGATCAAACGAATGCATTACAAAGCTATATTTAAGAAGGTCCAGATGGGCTTCACATTCCATTGCGGACATTTTCTTGACCTCTACTTTGCCTGCGAATTATTCTCCATCCACCCCAGCCACCAGCTTTCCAGGTTTGGATACTAATATATTAATACTCATATTAATAATGTCAGTTCAAATCAGTACTGCCTCTGATCCTGAAATTCCTTCACTCATTTCTTTGACTTCTCAAACCAAAATGCCCCGCTCTATCCACTACTCCCTAATATGCATTCTGTCTCCCAATTAAAATGTAACATTCTTGAATGGGAATTAGGTATAATCTTATAGTTTAATTCAATTAAAACATCTCTTCATTTATCTTGGTTTCAAGTCTCTGTTAACAATTTTTCTTTAAGCCCTTATAATCAGAAGATTATTCTCCCTTATAGAATATAAGAAATGCTGTTTTACAGTGTTTTAAAGTTTTCAAATTGTTTTGCAGACCTTATCTAATTTGAGCCTCACAATAACCCTGTGATGATGACCTAAGGTTCAGAGAGCTGTTAAAAGGCTTGCCCATGGTTACACAGTTAATGTGTGTCGAATATGGGATTTGGACTTGAGTCTTCCTGACAGCAAGTCCAGCTCTCTAAATCACAAAGCTACGTTGCCTTCTTGAAATAGAAACAAATTAAGAGTTGAATAATCTTACTTTCTTCAATCAACCGTTATAATCTTTTAATCCACCTCGAGCAGCCGTCCCATACCTTTTTTTTCTGCCCTGGATAGAACTTTCAAAAATTCTTTTTTGTCATCTTCAACATTCACTAAAAACTTCAGCTTATACTTCCGGCACTACCTTCTGATATTATTTTTATTCTTTGCTACTTGATTATTCATCCACATTTAGGCTATTACTTCCATCTAATATCTGAGTTTGATGATCAGTTCCCTGTGTGGCCAACTCAGTTTCTTTAAATATTTCTTCCTTCTCTTCATTTGTGACTATTCAGCCAGAATTTTACCGTAGAAAGACTTCCATCCCCCTTGAGCTGACTACCTTTATAGAGACTCAATTCATGAGAATTCTCACCTGTCCTATCTCATCTTTGAAATCTACTTTCCTGAAGTCTAGGATCCTCTGTCAGACTCTGCCTGGTTTTTCCCTCCTTATCAATCACAAACTTAAAAATATCATGGTTGCTGAATCTCAGGGTTCTCATCATTTCCACTTCACCGACCAGCTTTTCCTTACAGTTCGGAATTAGGTCCAGAATAGGCATTTCCTTATGTATTTTCTCTACCTTCTGAAAAAAGAAATTGCCCAAAAGGCAAGAATATATCAGCTATTCATTAAGTAGAGGGCATTAACACATGCCCAGAGGTTGAAATTCAACACCACCACTCTATCCCACTTCCATATAAGCTTTATAGCATGTATGGCTGAAGAATCCATTAGCCATTTTCTCTGGCTGACCTCTAGTCTATTAAAAAAAACTCTAAGAGATGGATGTCTTTTTGAAGCACAACTGTTTTATATGATCTATTCTTTTCCCACAAGCTTCATCCTTTCTTTACTATTTTCTACCCACAAGATGCATAATACCAAGTATCAGAGATACCTATAAGATACCTATAAGAGATACCTCATTATTTACTTCCTTTCATCTATGCATGTATGTGTGTGTCTTTGTGTGTGTGTGTGTGTGTGTATATATATATGTATGTATGTATCTATCCATCTATTTATCTATTGATAAAATCTCATCTGAGCTATTTTTTACCTCACTTTACAGAAGAAGAAAATGACCCTAATAAAGATTAAGTGACTTCCCTAGGGTCATAAAGCTAGTAAGTATCTGAGGTAGCATAAAGGCCAGCTTGGTTAGACTGCAGAGTACAAAAAGGGGAGCAACGTGTATATAATTAGCTTAAACAGGTAGGTTGGAGCTCACATACTGAGCTTTGTATTGTTAAGGACTCTGAATTCCAAACAGAGGAGTTTGTATTTTATCCTAATGTGGTCAGACATCACTCTGGTGGCTATGTGGAAGACGGACTAGTGGGGGAAGGAGATGGGAGGCAGAGGGACCAATTAGGAGGTTACCACAGTTCTTCAGATGAGGGGTGATGAAGGGCTAGTAAGTAGTATGAGAGAAATGTTTTGGTGGTAGAATTTACAAGATTAGGGAACTGTGATTGGATGTGCAGGGAAAGGGTGGGTAAAGAATCAAGGATGACTTCCAAGCTGTGAATCTGGTTGACTAGAGAGGACTTTGGTGCCCTGGACAGAAAGAAGTTCAGAAGAGGTGCAGATTTGGGGAGAAAGACAATGAATTCTGTTTTGGATATGTTAAGACTCAGGTGACTGTGGGACAGTGGGTTTGAAATGTTGAATAAGCAGTCGATCACACAGAGCTGCAAGTCAGGGGACAAAGTGACTAAAGTTAGCTATGTTAGTCTAGGCATCATTTACAGAAGAGATGAAAACTGAACTCAGGGGAGCTTATAGAGTCCGAAAGGGAGAGAGTGTGCAGTGCGAGACAGAGTCTCTTCCCACCCCCTTTTGTCTCAATTTGGATTTCTGAATACCCATTTTACATTAAACATGATCAAAACTGAACTCATTACCTTTCCCTCTCAATCCTCCCATCACTCCAAAATTCTCCATCACTTTTTAGGGTACCACCATCCTCTGAGTATTCCGGACTTCCAACCTAGGGGTCATCCTTGATTTCTTACTATTTCTCATCCATCTTATCTCATATCTTGCCAAGAGCTTTCAATTTTATCTTTGCAACATATCTTGAATACATTCCCTTCTTTCCCAATATTACAATCGCCGTGGTGCAGGCTTTCATCGCCTTATGCTTGGACTACTATTGCAATAGTCTGCTGGTTTGTCTGCCTGCCTGAAGTCTCTCCCTACTCCAATCCATTCTCCATTGAGCCACCAAAATGATTTTCCTAAATCATCCATCCACTCAATGAACTCTACTACCTCTCACCTCCAGGATCAAATACAAAATGGTCTGTGTTTAGCATTCAGAGCCCTTTACAACCTAGCCTTCCCCACCTACTACCTCTGCAGGTTTCTCTCATCTCATTCCCACATTGTACTGTTTGATCCAGTGACACTGGCCTCCCTGCAATACCAGGACTGTTAGACACTCCCTCTCTTGGCTCCAGGCATTTTTTCCTCACTCCTGGATTGCCCTACCTCATCATCTCCATTCTGTGGCTTCCTTCAAGTTTCATCTTTGACAGAAAGCGTTTCCCAACCCCTCTTAATTCTAGTGTTTTCCTCCATTTAATTATTTCCTTTCTATCCTGTAGATAGCTTTTTGAACATATTTCTTTGCTTGCTTTCTCCTCCATTAGATTTTAAGCTTCTGAAGGGCAGGGACTGTCTTTTGTCTCTTTTTGTATCAGTGCTTAGTACGGCGCATGGATAAATAGTAGATATTTTAAAAATACTTACTGACTGAATTTCAAGTTTTTAAAAAATAAAATCTGCTTTCTAGGCAAATATTCTTTTTTCCAGGAAGCTTTTTCTGACCTCTCAAATAGGTAGTAGGAGACCCTCTGCAGACCCCAAATAACTCTCTGTATCTCTCTTTTGTAATTAACCATGCTTTTATCTTGGCACCTAAAATTATATCTTGCATAATGACCTGTATACAACAGTACATGATAAATATCTGTTGAACAGAATCCTTTTTGGTCCTCATTAGACCTATTCTGTGCCTGGTCAACAAGAAACATTTATTATATGCCTACTATGTACCATACACTGTGCTAGGTGCTGAGGAGTCAAAGACAAAAATGGAATACTCTGTGATTTCAAGCTTATATTCCAATGACTGAGGGACCAGGGGTCAACAAGACAGATAGAAGTAAATACAAAACGTACAAAAATAAATAAGTAAATTTTCAGAGGCATAGGGAGAACCAATAAACAGGGAAATCAAAAAAGGTTTCTCATAGGAGGTAGCACTTATGCTGAGTCTGGAGGGTAGCCAAGGATTCCAAGAAGTAGAGGTTGGGAGGGGGAGCTTTCTCGGTATAGGGGCAGCCTAGACAAAGAAATGTGCAGAAATGGGAGTTGGAACGTCATGGAGGAGGAAGGGCAAGGAGGCCATACAAACTAGAATATACAAATGTGGGGTGGGGTTTGGGGGTCAGTGCATGGGGCAAGTAATATATACAGTTTGGAAGAGGAGGCTGAAGCCAGACTATGAAAGCCTTTAAGTACCCCAAGGAGGTGTTTACATATTATCCTAGAGGCAAGAAGGAGCCCTTTCAGACTCTTATCTTGAGTCATGATCCAATAGAAAGCACGAATACACTTTCCCATAGCAGTTTCTTAGTCAGTTGATTTCCAACATTCTAATTTTTCTTCCAAACCCTATCTTCAAATAGTAAATTGGCAGCAGTGAGGAAAAACATCACATATTGCCTTTATCACTCACACAGATTATCAAACAGCTGTCTTAGTTTACCTGTAGGTAGTGTGTGTGTGTGTGTGTGTGTGTGTGTGTGTGTGTGTGTGTGTGTGTGTGTATTTAATTCCTCCACCTAGATGGTAAGTTGAAGGCAGGGACCATGTAAATTTCCTACAGCAACTAATTTCCATTTATCATAACTTACAGCTATAATACTCATATCTTTGTTAAGTGGATGACTGTAAGTGTGAGGCATCACTACTTGTGCCCTCCCCCCTCCTTGTCTACAAATAAAAACTATTGTTAAATTTTCCACTTCTGCTTAGGTACATCACAAGGAAAACATACGAAAGTGTGGCTGAGTATAGGCAGCAATGCTAAACTGTATTTCGTGAATTTCCAAAATACTCAAATTGATCATTTACAACAGCTAATTGTCCCCATCACATCATTCCAGGGGCATTTGTTTCTACTGCTATTCCTTTCCACCTACATCTCCAGTGGTAAATGACTGTTTGCACAAATTCCATTTTGAAAAGGCTCTAATATTGTATCATCCTTGCAAACCTACTACTTCATGATTCCTGTTCAGAAATGTTCTGATAATAATAAAACAAGCATATGACAATTCTTTGGTATAATCTTTGAATTAAATAATTTTCAATATAAGTCAACAAACAAGAAACAATGTATCTCTTTTTTAAAAAAGAAAACCCTACATTATTTATTGTGAATTTCTCACATTTGTGGGAAAATGTAAAAACAAAGAAAGAGAAATCAATTAGAATTTCTAATTTTTCCTAACATAGCAGGGATGGAAAGAACTATGGATGTGAAGCCAAAAATTCCAGGTTCTAATCCCACTTCTGCCACTAACTACCTTCTCAGCCTTGGACAAATCGCCTCATCTCTCTGAGCTTCTTCCTCATCTCTAAGATGTAAGGGTTGGACCAGATGGCCTGGAAGATCTCTTCTACATGTAATTATAAGATATTGCAAAATTTTCTACATAACCTAATTAACACTGTTTTAATTATCTGTTAAGGGAAGGAGAGTCTAAGGACTAGTATGAGCACTTTTTCCACCTGTCCTCTGTACAATCAAAGAGTGTTAAAGGTCTAGAATGGACTTTGGCGATGACTTAGTCTGATCCTCTCATTTTCTGGATGACAAAATGGAAGTCAAGAGAAGTAAACAGGTTGGCCTCAGGTTACACGTCCAGAGGTACTTAGTTACTGAGAAAGAAACAAAACTCAGGTACTCTTACTCTCAGTACAGGGACCTTCTACACCACCTTATACATTAGCTTCTGGTGTTATGTTCGAATGTTGGTCCTCTCATAGTCATATTGAGGTGTAAGATTCCTCTTTCATGTAACTGCATGAACAAGACTCTGACATTGTTTGATTCATATTTTCAAATAATCCAGTTCTATAGCTATGGCTATTATGCCTCGGAAGTAGCTCACAAATGGTCAATCAGAGGAGACTCAGTAGGGGAACTTACTTTTTCAAAAAAGTAAGTCACACATACCACATATATCTGAATAACAAAATATTTTTTAAAAATTTATTTTACATATAAATATCCTTGTGAGGGTCCAAACTTTAAAGTGCTCTGTAAATGTTAGCTCTTCAGTTTAGTTTTAGAATCACTTAAAATGATTTCACAAATTATTTTTCATTTCTCCATAGTGGTATATAGAGTTTAGTTTTAATTGGCAGGGTGAGGTGTGAGTGAAGTGGAAGCATTGTCTAAAACTGTGGTATGTGGTATTCACATCTTAATACTGATGACTAACATACGTAGGGACAAAATAATTCTTCCTATGTTTAAATTTTCTAATAGGCAATTTCAAAATTACCTCAAAGCAATAAAGAAGACTACTGCAGCTTAATAATATGCCACACAAATGCATATTTGCAAATAAGGTCATTGTCTAGTGAGCTTCACCCTTTAATTCCAAAAGATAATTTCTGACATGGCATTTTATCACAAAGCACATTTCTGCTGAAACTAAAAGTAACACATAGCTTATAATATGCTGGTATTCAATAAGTAACCAGGGTTTAACACTCTTAACCAGAAGGGCTAAGATGGCCACTAATTAATCCATAACAAGAAAAAAATAGTCTTAGACTTTTAGTACTCAAAGGGGCATCAGGGGCCATCTATTTCAAATGCCCATTGTACAAAGGAAAGTAAAGCCCAGAGAGGTTACCAAGGTCCTACAACCAGCTAGCAGCAGAGCTGGGACTAGAACCCAGGTCTCCCGGCCCCCAGGCCAGTGTGTTCTAGCATACCACACCTGAAGTCATGTTTTCCCCTATAAGACAAAAATATAACGAAATATAGTCTCTGAGCATTATTTTTATTTTACATTACTTCTTATTGAAGGATGGAGAGCAGGATGTATTATTACAAGAGGGAATACCTTCAACGAAGGAAATTATTACAGTGCTAGAAACTAAAACTCAACTAATATAGCAAAGCAATAGCATTTACCTGAAATTTACGTCTCTGCTCTGCACAGCTGTTGAAGAACCACAAGTCTGCTCATGGCTGAAAATGTAACAAGAACAATAATGCGACCAGTTTTCATACCTAGGCTAGATTAAGTAGATTCTTCAATGGCTAGAAAATTGGCAATGTCTCTAAAAAAAGGCTATGTATGTGTGCACACATGCATGTGTGCACACAAAAACTGATGTATGTATATACTATCTCCAAAACTTGCAAAATCTGGATAATTTTGCCTTTTATTTTGTGTGTGTGTGTGTGTATTTGTTTTCTCCCTTATTTATCACACCTGACCTAGAAATTATTTTTTAGGAAGTGGGAACAATTCTGCACTCTAATTGGCCACCTCTCCTTATCATTAGTCACCACTATTATATCATCTCTGAGAGAGATAACAACCAATAGGCCAAAGAAAAGAAACAAATAAAAATATCAGACACTATCATCTTGAGCCCTTATTAATGCAACATGTTTGCTAGACTGCACAGGTAGAAAAGTAAAGATGAAACATCTGGTAATGCTTAGGCTAATACCAACTCTCATTTACATCACACTCTATTATTCATCAATATGTCATTAATCAATGCACCTACTGATTGGACTATTCAATTGGTTTATCAGTGTAATGAATGTACTATGCAAACATATTTCAAATACATTCAGATGTCAGTACATGAAAGCAAAAGCATTACTACATTTGGCCCTCAAGCTTATCAGATATGATGGTTTTCTCTTTCCATTTTGCATAACACATGCCAGTATTCCTAACATTTCCAACACTGAATCCTGGAAAAATGTAAATGAAAAAGTACTAGTAAATCAAGAAAAAATGCTAGGAATAACCTTGTCATCAGATAATTCTAAATTTGGCCATAACTATGACATAAGTCTGAAAAATATTGCATTCAAGTGTAAAGTATTAATCCTTTTGAGGGTCTATTTTCTGGTGGCCTAAGCCACTGTGGACATTATTTTGATGTAAAACATAAGTTGTATCTACCTTTCCCTTCAGCTTTTATAAAATAATTATCTTTTCAAAGAGGTTTTTCATGAGAAACATATAAAGACTGTTTTGGATCACTACCCAGATTCTTCTAAGAAGTTCCCAGGAGGTCATCTAGAGGTATGCTGTCTATGAAACCCAGTAAAAACTTCCCTGGCGTGTTAACACCAAACATCTTGCCTCTGCAAAACTGGAGAAAAGAAATGCTGAAACTTTCTCCATTAAAATCTCAAACTATAATTCGTTAATACACTTTGTTGGTTATTGAAATCTCCACAAAATCATGCTGGACTCTCACTTCAATAGTTGGGAGGGATGGGGGAAATCATATTACAATCACATAAGAAGTTAATAAAATGTTATTTTTGCATTAACTGGTAAAAATGTTTAATAAAAAATACATTGGCCTTTCTTTCTGAGCATAGTGGAAAAATTGTGCAACTTGTACCAAATAGTATACATGAGAGGTGCAATGGTAAGCATAACCTAACACTCCTATTTGACAACATATGTGTGAGCTAATATAAAATGCCATTAGTTTTTTATTAGACTTATAATCCAGTCCCAACCTGTCTCCAGTTGCCAAGATAGTCAACTGCTTTGAAATACTATGAAATTAAACACATATAATATTACAATTATCATATATTTTGTTGGGGCAAATATATCATGTTATATTACTTTTAAATTTTTATTCATAAAAACCAGTCTCTACATCCATGGAAATATGATGCATGATTAAGAGTTCATACTAAAATAATAAAAAATAGCTTTAATTTTAAAATCTCCACTGAGACATTCAGATTAACATGTATTATAAGTGAAACAATGCAAAGCTTTCTATTAAGAGCAAGGAATAGAAATGGTTAAAGTCCTAAGAATTATTTGCAAAGTATTTAAACACTTTTTTCATAATAACATAAAACAGAATATAATCAGGAACTTCTCCCCTAACATTCATTTATACAAAATTAGGTGCACATATTATTTCACTGAGCAAAAGTTTCCTCCATTTACACCCATTAAGCAATATCTATTCCAAAATAACACATTCAAATGTTGGAATGATACTATCAAAACCACTTCCCACAGACCTCCCTTCCCCTCAAACAAGAAATAATGCCACTCTAATGAAGCCAAGTCATTCATTTCTCAACACAGGAACCCAACCTCATGTAACCAGCAATGCTGAAACTCCCATTGATCCTACATTTGAAAAGGAAGTTTCAGTTTTTAAATAACCTAATTCATGTACTTTTCATTAAACATGGTAAAATAGAATCAATGATAACGTTGTCTTTTAAAGTTGCTCTGAACCAATTCCCTTTTGTTCTCTTGTTTTTCAATGATAACTTTGTTTCTCAGATATACAACTACATTTCAGTGAAGAAGATTTCTCTCCCTTAATCTCAAACCTGGGTCTTCCAGACCATACCATTTCACTGCTGGAGGAGACAATCATGTCCCTTCTCAAGTTGCACTGAAGATAAGTAATTCAATTGGTTGCTTTTATGTAAATGGAGCTGTATTCTACCATTCCCATGTAAACTGCATGGATGGCTTTCCTATATGGAATCTGAGAACTGAGCTAAAATATTACCATTATTGTCACTGCTGAGTTTTATTATTTTTTTAGGTGGGGTTGGGATGCTGGAGAGGATAAAGTAGATCACCACAAAGTTCCTGCCTTTTTCACACATATGAAAAGTAATTTGTGGAGAAAAAAACAAATCATGAAAAAAAGATCTTTAAAATTAGGTTGTTTCAGGAAAGTTTTACATTTGGCAAAAATAACATACTGTTGTATTTCAGTCAGAAAAGAAAACCATATGAGGTTTGTTCCCAAAGAAAATATATTCTCATCTCAAATTCATTTGGGGACCATAAATTTAATCATGTTTCCAGGCACTCTCAGTGGTTTCTGGATTGTGTAGATCAGTGGTCTATAATTCCATGCCACACAAAAACTAAACCCCAGAAGGTACCTCTCAGGAGCCCTCTAACCTACCAACAGCAATGAATATACTTAAGGTCATAGGATCATTTGAAAAACAGTGATCTAAAGATGGGGTCTAAACTAATGATATAAAGTTTTAGGTTTTTGTTGTTAAAGTTAGCAGAAAGTCACAGATTTTTCTTTCGGTGGGGCAGGGGGAGAGTATTGTTTTAAACTCAGCAGTCTTTTAACACTGAAAACTCTTTTCCAACAATGTTTTGTTTAACTACAGATTCTGCCTCCCAAAAATTATTTGAAACTTGTACAACTGCTGTCTCAGGCAGTTTATTAAAAGTTTTATTTTTAAAAATCTATTTAAAATGTTGGCTACATTATATATGCAATGCCAAAGTATTTTTTAAAAACACTTCCCCAGGACAAACACACCAAAGAGGGACTACAAACTAGAATTTTTTTTTCTAGCTGGAGTAGTAGCAAAAGCTTCTTGGCGAACTCCAGCAGTTGCGTTGGCAGCTTTGGAGTTTTTCTACATTTGTCACTTAGATACAACCCTGAAGAGCTGTCTAAGACTGCTTTGTTTTCTTCAACACCATTTTACTGTGACTTTCCTTTCACAGAAGAATTTTCACATTTTAACCTATTTGTGAATAAAGTCCCATGTAAATCTCTCAAGAGAGTTTTATACAAAGATCCTTTATGGCTATTGAGTCCAAATGTGTTTCCTGCATAAATTTTTGTAGTGAGTGACCTTGTAAACTTCTGCCATGTCCCCTAATATAAAATTATTTCCTTCTCTCGTAAAGAGATAGCAGTTCTGGTTTTGAATTCAAAATGTTCTATGTATACATACATAGTATTTTCTTCTGTATACAACTACATATATACATCTACCAGCATCATAATCTTCTTTATGAATTTGGCCCAAAGGACAGGAATGCTTTACTAACCTGAAGTGGTCTCTGTTTATCACTGCCCTTAGGAGATTTCAATCCACTTGTTTGCTGCTGTAAGAGAAGTTGTCTTGCTGCCTGTAGTGCCTGAAAGTAAAAAAAAAAAGTGTCTAAATATTTTGTTTAAAGACAAGTGAACCATTTCCCCCCCAACATTAAAAGACATCCATAGAACAAAACTTCACCATGTCTTTTCTTAGATTTTTTTTTCTTTCAAAATATCAAAAACCCCCACATATTAAAATTTTGGATGTACGTGTAATCCTGCAGGAAATAAAGTTAATTTGTTTAAAGTGCTTGAAGAGAAAAAATCATAAATTGCATCAATAGACTCATTCCCACAAGGAACTTGTCTTTTGAGTGTTCAACTAAAATGCCCACTCCCTTGTAAATTATCATTCAATTTGCATTTTCATATTACAATTTTGAAGCAAAAGCAGTAGACTTCAAGTGTTACCGGAAGCTGTAATTAAATTTGACAAATCAACATCAGATTATCTTGAAAGTGAATTAATAAGGATTTTCACCGAAGATTAAAAACACTTTTTTGTACTTACAATTCAAGGGGAAACCTCTCCTTTGACAAAATAAAGTGCAGTTTTAATGCCAAATAAAATTGAGTGGTTTCATTTGCATTCTTAGCAAAATCAGAGA
This sequence comes from Phalanger gymnotis, assembly GCA_028646595.1. Classification (NCBI taxonomy): domain Eukaryota; kingdom Metazoa; phylum Chordata; class Mammalia; order Diprotodontia; family Phalangeridae; genus Phalanger; species Phalanger gymnotis. The sequence continues at coordinate 110,966,292 of CM053623.1, forward strand.
ACAAAGAAATTACCACTCAACCAATCAGGTTTGTTTCTGTGTATGACAGTATACCAATCAAAACAGAAGATGTTTTCATTTATTTTCATGTTTTCATTCCAACTCAGCAAAATAAAACTTAGCATGAGAAAATAATGTAAGCATTTCCTCTATTGGAAAAAAGGAGAAGTTTAAGTGAATTTCCTCTATAAAGTTCTTATAGTAAAATTAGTGCTAAAAAAAAGAGATATGCTGAGATTTTTTAAAAAAGGTAAACAAGATGAACTAATAAACGAGTTTATGACAAATCTACTTCAGCAATTCATTTCCCCCAATTAACTGAGCTCTGTAAATAAAAGATATGTGATTTTCAAAATTTAAAAAAACAAGAACAAATCATCGTACTACTTAAAAAAAAATCACAGTTCCATGAACACACAATGACATCCTGTGAGTTTTTCAGCACAGAGGAAATAGCATTAGATCGATATTCTCTTATGATAATAAAAATTCTCAACTGATGAAGAAAACTACAATTTTGATTAGAATCAATGATCTGGTTTTTAAGATAGTTTCTAGTATCCATGACAACAGTTGCTTTGACAAGATGTGCATATGGCATTACACTGCCAGCTGGTGTGAACAATGTTTGAACTACTACATTGAGATGCTGAGCAAACAGAAAAAGTTGCCACGTCTTAACCCTCAGGGAAGGCAGTCATCCCCTGATCAATTATGAAAAGACAGAGAGAGGGCTGCTCCAGTCTGGCTCCAAGCAAGTTTTCTGAGAAGGCAGGCAGACACAGAAAACCAAAGTAAACAAACTGAATGCACTAGCACCACCTCCTAACAACATTGATTTGTCTGGTACGAGTTTGCAAAACAGTACTTTTAGCATTTGGAGAATTTCCCACAACAATCCTCCTATTGTTTTTAATCATATTCTCAAGTCATTGTAAGTCAACTGTATTGTTACTAAGGCCATTAAAATACAAGTTAACTTATGACACACATTAATGTAAGTTAGAAGATAAGATTCCAAACCAATATGAATCTTTAAATGTTCCCCAAATAGCTTCTGATCTTCAAAATCAAACTTCATAGTAGTGAGGATCAGACATTTAGGGTTGGGAAAAAAAAATATCCCAGTTATCATTCTCCACTTTTTAATCACAGTTTATACAAATGACTTAAAAGTGAAAAGATAATGAAATCAGAGATCTAGAACTGGAAAGTACCTTAGAATCAAAACATTAGAGAAGGAAGGAACCTTAGAACCAGTCCAACTGCCTTATTATATGGATGGAGAAATGGAGGCCCACAGAGTAACATTAAATGCCTTGTCAAAAGGTCATGAAGATAGTAAGGTAGCAGGGCTAACACTCAAACTCAGGTCTTAGGGTTCCTGGAATAGTGATCTTTCCACTGTCACCTTGTTTGCTTCTACATCATAGTAAGTAGATTGACAGATTTTGGAGTTGGATTTTTATTTTCTCATTGCATTGGCCAATTTATTTTTGGTATGGCAAGACCTTTGTTTGAATTTAATTTTGTAGCCACTGTGATCCTTGAAGGTTTCCAATGGAAACACCTTTATTTCAGTGGAAAAATTCCTATAGTACTAAAGTTTGTCCCAATTTTAAAAATAATTAGCATCTTAAACGAATGAAAGAAAAAGTCTTAAGTGCTTACTGTGTGATAAAGTTAAAATCCACCCATAAAACAAATTTCTCTTTACAACTGAAGATATTGGATATTTTTCAGCAGACACATTAACAATTAGAATATAGATTTTATTAAGATTTGAGAAGTATACATATTTGAATGTAAAAATAGTTACTGAATCATTTTCTTTACATTTAAATAAATGCAGATCTGAATTATAGCATAGTTCTAGATTCAGCTGATACCTATTCTCATTGAACTTTTGGGACAACACTGAAAGAATGACAGGATTTTAGATTTAGAAAGTATCTTTAACACCACCTGATCCAATATTACTTTATGGATGAGAAAACTGCAGCCTCCACAAGATAATACCTTGCCTGTGATCAGACCAATAGTTACAAAATCTAGAAAGTCTTGACCTTAAAGTATGCATTTGAACATAGGCCTCTGTGTTGTCAACCCAATTCACTTTTTTTTTCTACCACTTCACTGTCTCATTAGAAGTCAATACAATTAGAAGTGAAAAAATGGTCTGTGTAATAACAGGACTACTGTACTAGAAACTTAGGAAAGATAAGTAAGCAGAGCATTTCAATACTGAAACTCATAACCTAGTTCCCATTTACCAGTAGGAGGAAGCATATATTCTTACTGTTAAAAAGAAATCACAAAAAGTGAAGCAGCACAAATGTTTATGTAACTAGCTAAAAAATAAAAGCCTATTTATTCTAAAATATCTTGACTTCTGTATGCAGGCAAAAATATCTTTGAAAAAGAAGCTCATCTATTAATGTAAACTCTTATGAAAAAATAAATACTTGCCTATTTTAACATTCTTTTTGTGGCAATGGAGATTGCTACAATAAACATTAGTGATGCACATACAGAGGATAACTCTGCAAGATCAGAACACAGTAAAACTACTAAGGAGAAACCACTGAAAATGTGTTTTCCAACAGCAAGCTTGCATCATGTGACATATATTTACCGAAATTCTGGTTAACAGTTTAGAAGTGACTCTTAGTAAACAACTGCTGAGAAATATTTTTATCTTCTAGGCAATTTATTACTGGCACTATTATATTTTTAATATTATGATGGCAAACCATTTCCATTAATGGTATGTAAAATAAATTGTTAGATGATGAATTAAGTAAAATATTAATCTTGGAAGACACTTGTCCATGTCAGTTTTGTAGTAGAGAAAAACAAACTCCAAGAATCATTCACAAACTTATTTGTGCCAATTGGATGATACTGTGGTCTAAAGAAAATTTAAAACAAAAGCCAAGAGATGTTTACAGATTTTCCTATTCGAAATGATTGAGTCTAATTCAAATGAACAAGAGTAAGAGAGAGGTTTCTAAGACATCCAAGCCATATCCTATATCCAACAACACATTTGTTTTGAATTAAGGGGGCACTTTCCTTAATAAAGTTATCTAATTTTAGTAAAACTGAAGAAAAATTTAAAATAGGAACAACAAATACAAGCAATAGAATGAGAATAGAATATGTTATAATTATTTTGAAAAAATGAATGAAAACATGTTTACAGACTACATCTATAAAATTGCTTGGGGGGTGTGTAAATACAAGATCCATGGTACAAGGCATACTGTTATATCTATTAGAAATGTTATTCTTTACAATTAATATGCAATTTTAGCCTTGCTTGATTATAGGAAGAGCAAAGTTAAAATGTTTCACTCACTATAAAATGAATACAGAGACCAACATACACCTTTTATAAACCTATGAGAGGCAATGTGGAGCTGTGGGGAAAGCCCAGGCTCTAGAATATGATAATCTGAGTTCGAATTCTATTTCTGATGCCAGCAACCTGGGTGATCTTCTCGCTTAACTTCTCTGAGTCTCAGTTTCCTCATTTGTAAAAAGAGTCAGGCTACACTAGATAACTTCTGAGTTACTTTCTAGCTCTAGAAATATGATTCTCATGCCCAGGTCACTAATAAAGTTTCACTAAACACTGCTTACCCTGTAACTATAAACATGTTTGCTAATGGGCAGTGAGAACCTTTATCCACATTACAAGAGTTTTAAAATAGCATAACATTTTCTATTTAAAAAAATAAAATGTAGCGTGCAACTAATATACACAAATCATTCCCTTATTTTTCAAAGTAAATATATGTTTTTTGGGAAAAAAACAGATGTCACTCATATCTTTTCCCATAAAAATAGGAATGTTTAACCTATCAGCCTGTTGCATTTGAGACGTTAAAATGAAAAATGACATCTACGCCCATTAATATCTTCAATGTATAAACAGCACAGCGTGACACATTCTTGAGAGCTGAAGGCTACAAAATCTCTCTGGAACATAAATAACAAAGCACTCAGAAGCATATTTGATGTTGATATTCATCTCTGAGAAAAACACTGCTGCCTAGGCTTCTTATGAAAATAGATGCAGCCCAAATGGATCTCCTGTAATTGGTTTCAGATAGCGAGGTCAGAAGAAATATGATACAAGAAACTATTATGTGGAACAGGCAAAACGAGAGTGTTTACACAGGCGCTCCCCAGTTGTACTGACAAGGGGTGTATACTTTGCAGATAACCAGGACCAAAAAAAAATGCCAGAAGGACTCCAGATTCTTTTTCCTCACACTCACGTATTGTAAAATGTAACATTTTACTTAAAATGCTGAACAGAAAAACAAGTTTTCAAACAGAATTTCATATATTATAATTAGCTACACAAGTGTGAATGAAAAAATTCATGTCTTCTTATAAAGAACATGAATTCCTATTCAGTTCGGATTTTCTTTGCATTAATTTACTACTAAACAAAAATTTAACAATAAAAACTGGCAAATGTAATACAAAGTCTCATGTGATATTTAATAGAGGAAAATGAATCACTTGATTGTTGTAACCTGTTTTTGAATAGCAATCTCTTGGAATGAAGTGATACATCTATAGTTACAGACCTTTCATTTTATCATGACTGATACATAGTTAGATTAGTCTTGTAAAAAAGAGTAGTTAATTGCTACAAAATATCTTTATAAAAATTGTTACTCTTGTTTCATATCAGTAATTCCTTTAGTTTAAAAAATGTGTTGCACACAACTACATATCTCATTTCTAAAAGTGAAAAAAATTAACTTCATAATATAACTCATACTGTAGAATCATCCAAATAAGTGGTCATTCCATTAGACTTTCTACTGCTTCATGAGACACTAGAATGAGGCTACCACTGAAGAAATAATATAAACTCTCTAAGTTGGAGGATGATGTCATATTTTTCTTTGTAGATACGTAGTTACTAACACAGTGATTTGCAAAAAACAGTTGCTCATAGTAAAGTTAGCTTTAATGGAGTTAGGTGAAAAATTATTTGCCACGTACATACAGTCCAGGCCATTTTGGTCCATCTCCAGACTATTTATTCATGGTATTTGCTAACCAAGGCCAATCACCAGTCATTCCTAAATTGGAAAGAGTCAAGATCTATTCTATTGCTATAGGTTTAGGTGCTAATGATTCACTGGACATGTCTAAGAATTGCTCTATGCCTTAAATTTTCATTTTCAGAATCTAATCCTGTAGAAATACACCCAAAGTATTAATTGATATCATCATAGACTTGTAGCTAGAAGGGGCCTCAGAAGCTACTTATACTTAGTTCAACTGCACACATCTTGTGGATGAGAATACCGAAAAATCAGGCAAGTTAAGTGATATTCCCAAGTGGTAAGTGGAAGAATCAAGATTACAAACCAAGTACTCTGTCTCAAAATCAAGCAGTCTTTCTGGTGAACCACAGTGTGACTATGGAAGATCTTCAGGTTGCAATCTTATTCTGGAATCCACACTAGAGATGAGGCACTTGATACTCATGAGGCAGTCGATTTGATTTGTGGACAGCTCTAATTGTAAGGAAGTCCCCTCCCCACCCTTTTATTGAACAATAAGAAGTAGACATTTTAAAACTAAAGATGTCCAAAATAGAAATCATTATCTTTCCCCTAAGTCCTCCTACCATCCCATCCTACATTCCCTTTTGCTGAAGGGGGCAACACCCCTTCTATAGTCCCTCAGGCTTGCAACCTAAGAATTATTCTGGATTCATCACAATTTCTTACCCCCTATAATCAGTTGCCAAGGCCTGATAATTTCACCTATACAACACCTCTCAGTCACAGCTCCTTTTCTCCTCTGACACTGCCACCACTCTAATGCAGGCCCTCATTATTTCATGTTTGGACTACTGCAATAGCTTGACAGTTCCTCAAGTTTCTTCCCACTCCAATCCATCCTCCATTTATCTACCAAACTCATTTTTCCTAAAGTATGCATGAAATACGCTCCCTCCTCAACTCTGTTCACTGACTTCTCTGGCTTCCTTTAAGTCCCAATTAAAATATCTTTTAATGGAAACCTCTCCCCATTTCTCTCAATAGTACTGCCTCCCCTCTGTTAATTATTTCATACTTCTCCTGTAAATAGCTGTGTGTGTGTGCGTGTGTGTGTGTGTGTGTGTGTGTGTGTTCACAGTTGTCTTCCCTATTGGATTGGGAAGTTCTTGAGAGCAGGGACTGTCTTTTGTCTCTTTTCCTAACCCCAGCACTTAGCACAGTGCCTGGCAGCATACAGTAGATTCATAACAAAAGTTTACTGATTAACTGAACAAAAACCTTACTTCCTATGTTTTTAATTCATAAATATTGTTTTAACATTTTAATTACTTCTCAAGAAACAAAACTCTCACTGTACCTTTCCACAAAAAGTTAAGCAAAACTAATGCTTATGATCAATGCTACACACGTAATTTTATTCTTACACTTGACCCCTTCTTAACAGAAAAGAAGTATACTTTAAAACGGTCATTTGGAACTAACAGTTGGCCATTGTTTTTAAACAATGTCTTTTTGTGTTGTCTTTTTTTATATTATTTCCATCATCAAGAATATTGCTGTTCTGTATCAGTTTATACAAATCTTCCCATGTTTCTTTGCATTCTTTATATTTGCTGTTCTTTATGGAACAACAATATTCTATTATACTCACATACTACAATATGCTTAGTCATTCAACAATTGTTAAACACATAATTTGCAGCTTTTTCTTATTACAAATAGTTCTACGAATATTTTGGTACATATTGAGACTACAATTTTATTGCTTGATCTTAGTTCTGCCCTCTTGGACCAAATATAATGAGTCAAATAACAACTTAACAACCTTACAGTTATTTGGAGACAACTATCATGTCTTTCCTTTATCTTTTCTTATCCTGGATAAATATTTCTGATTCCTTTAATCAATATTTATATGGAATAGTTTTGATTTCCCTAATCATCCTGTTCCCTTCTTTCTGACCTGCGTGCTCCAACTTTTTCATGTTCCTTCTAAAAATGGTTCAGAGTTGGACACAGCATTCCATATGGCCAGACCAGGGCAGCAGAAAGCTGGGATTTAATTTTCCTTATGTCAGTCACTATTGATAACAGTATAGAAGGACATGTTGGAAAGGCAAGAGAAAAGGTATTTGCTGGAACAAGTTAATGAAGGAATCATAAAAGCATAGGATGTAGAATAGAGGTAGAAATGTTACCCATGGGATACTTCAAAATTTGAAACAGGAGGGAAGAGAAAAAGGAAGGGAAATTGAGAGAACTCTTACTGGATGATTTAGTCTAAGTAGAGCAAGAGATATAATCTGCTCAGAATAAAACCAGGCAGTGCTGGTGTGGCTTTGGAGAAAGAAAATGAATTTTAAAAGAGCTACCATCAGTAATTCTCTATCAAGTGAACTACAAATTAGTATGAGGATTTCTGATTAGCAGCGAAGACTCAACTGAACTTAGAATAAGTATGCCACAAAACACAGTTTTGTACCTTTTTCTAGCAATGCTCAGAGTAGTTTAGGAATGAAAACTAAAAAAAAAATGGGTAGAGGTTGACAAGTTGCATAAAATGGAAGGTAAAAATAGGGATTTTTTTTTAAAAATAGCTTCTAGTAAATTTTAATAAATTAATGTCAAACCATACTGAAATGGAAAAATACCTTATTTTTATCTTATGATCACAGGCTCAGACACTCACAGTTGGAGGGAACCTTTAAGGTTATTAGGAACAACACCCTCATTTTATAGACTAGAAAATGGAGCCTCCTTCAACTGAAATGACTTGCCCAGGTTCATACAGCTAGATAAGTGCCCGAGGTAGTATTAAAGTCCAGGTCTTACAGATTTAAGGTTCAGTAATTTAGCCACTATAGCATGCTACCTCTTCTTCATATACTATTTAGGTAAATTTCATATTATGTGTCTACATTTGGAAAACTGATTTTTAACCCCAGTGTTAAGCTTCTTCCTTCTTCACTTAACTAGGAGGGAAAATACTACTCCACCCTCTCCCACTCCAACAACCACTCCTCTCACCCTCCCATCCCTAACAAGGAATAATCCCCAAGGATTGTGATATTCTTAGCAGGAAGCTGAAGGGTTTGGCAGAGGCGGGTTATGGTGGCAGTGTTTCCATCAGTGCTTGAAGAACTTAATACTTAAAACTTTAATACTTAAAGAACAAAAAAGAATACTGGAAATAAAGAGATAGGTAAAAGACAGTAAAAGAGAATGAAATTTAGCTTTCTGGAGCATAGTTCGACATAAAAGATTTTTGGACATCTAAGGATGTGTTCCATCTCAAGATGAAGGAGAAATGTCCTGCTCTAATGGCATGCTTATCTGAGTACAAAGGTTAAGAAAAGACCAGAAAGCCTACTAGCGCAGATGGTATTTAGGAGAAAATAACTAGGGAAAAGGATATTCATGACCTCAAAAGTCTGTGCAACATTATGCAAAAGGTAGTAATTTAAACTTGGGATGTTTATTCATGGAAGTAAATAGAACATTCTGGGTAAATCTGAGAGTTAGTGGATTGAAATGCTACAATATAAGGACATTTACCTTCCTCAAAAATAACACAATTGGCAAGATCATTCATCGCTGTATTTCAAGAAGGCACACACTTGTATGAAGATCTATGAACCTGAGCAGAGTGAGGAACATGAAGCACATTTGGATAAGAAAAAGAGAAGAGAAGGTGCAGTGATACTTTGGCGGGAATATACTATAGATCATATAGCCAGATGAAGTAAAAGGTTATGATGAAGGATTTTAATTATTTAATCCTCTGCTGCAGGCTATTTTCTAACAGAAGGAAGACATATGATAAACTCTTGATATAACAACATAAAAATTTAACCTTCAGAAGGTAGAGGAAGTAACAAGAGAAGTTATTATACTGGACCTAATTCTGATCAAAAGGAAGAACTTATAGGAAAAGGGAAAATCATGGCAACTTCAGATAAAGTGACCATGTCATTTCAAAAACTGTAGTAGTCAAGATAGAAAACACTGAAGTTAGTCTGACACACATTCTAGATTGCAGGAAAATTGATTTCAGAAAATTCAGAGAAAACCAATATGAGTTTTTGGATGAAGATTCAAAAAGGCAAGACAGATCCAAAAGGGATGGGAGAAACAAAATTCTAATCACAAATGAATTAGATGCAGCTATAATGGGAACTTTGGTGAGCAGATCTAAAAAGAAATCAAAACAATTCGGAAAGACTTAAAAAAATAATCCCTACTTATTATAAGTGGCTTTAGGCACAATTCTAAGAAACATATCAGAAAGGCAAAAGCCCATGACCTAATGATTTTGAAAAAAAAATCAGTCAAGTGCCACAGGCAGAATATAGTCAGATTTCAGGAAAGCATTTGAGAAAGGTTTTCACAAGAGAGAGTAACATAACTGAATGGTCTTGGAAGTGGACTAAATAAATGTCCACATGGTTGGAGGTCTCTACTGGCATGCTATAGGGAGTTATCATCTGCCATTTTTTATTATAAACAAATAAATTCTAAATTTGTAACAATTATTTGCAACACTTGGTTGGCAAGATAATCAAATTTTTTGTTAGACTGTATGAGACTACAAGTGATAGCTGTTGCAATACATAATTGGACCCTAAACTGTTAGGAAGCTATGTGGTATGGTACAGTATGGCACAATCTGTCAATCTAGAGACCTGGCTTTAAATCCCAGTGCTACCAGTTAATAGCTGCGTGACTTTGAGAAAGCCATCTCATATCTGGGCCTCAGGGTTCTCATCTTTAAAGTAAACTAGGATTAGACTGCATAATCTTTAATGTTTCTTCCAGTTCAGACATTCTGTGCTCTCGATATCTTAGAAAATGTGGGTCAAATCTAATTGGGATTTAATGGGGATAAATGTAAAGTAATTCTATGAGGTTCCAAAAAAATCAACTATACATGAAAGGAATGGTAGAAGCAAGGCTCCAACATAGCCCTGCATATGAAAACAACCTCAGGGTTTTAGTGAATTGCAAACATAATATGAATCAATAGTATGGCATATCAATCCAAAAAGCTAAATAATTAAATCTTAGTTCGTATCAATAGAAATATATCATCCAGAACTAATAATTCATTGGTTCTACTACCTACTCCATACTAGTTAGACCACATTCAGCTCAGGGCACCACATTTTAGGAGGACACTGACAACTTGTAGCCTTAGTCTAAAAGGTGACTGGGATGATGAAGGAACCCCAATGCTGAAGGATCAGGCGCTTGAGTCTGGAGAAGAGAAAACTTGGATTGGGAGCATGATCACTACATTTCAACATTTGAAGAATTAATATTTTAGGGAGGATTAGATTTATTCTTTTTGACTATGGAAAACAAAACTATAAACACTGAGTGGAAGTTATAGGGACACAAAATTCTCCCCAAGCCAAGAAAGAATATTTTGATAATGAAAAATTGTCAACAAATAAACAGAGGCTGCCTCCTAGTATATGGTGTTCATCCCTAGAAAATCATTTACCAAGGATGCTGTGGAAGGACTTCCTATTTTATGTGGGAGGTCAGGTACAAGTAATGTCATTTCAGATTTTGAGGGTCTATAATTTTATGATGAGGATTGTCATCCTGTTATGTTACTGGTTTTAAAGAACACAGATACATTCTGCACTAGTGATTTCACTGGCACGAAGAACCTTCTGGGAAAGAAACTCCCTCTTTTAACAATGCAGGTTAGCATATCTCCAACTACTTAGAATATTGTCTAGAGTAGTGGTATCACACTCGAAGAGAAATGGGGGGGGGCCACTAAAACCATACATAACTATAAGCACAGCATATTGACTTAGAAAACCACATATTAACATTATGTTTTATTTTGTTAAATATTTTTCAATTACATTTTAGTAAGCTGGGCCAGACTCAGAAATCTTGCCTTTGACATCTTTGGCCTTAAGCACTAAGAGGTTAAATGATTTGTGAGCGACACATAACTAACTCTCTGTCTTTGTCTCGTGTGTGTGTGTGTGTGTGTGTGTGAGTATGTATAAGGTGGGGCTTGAACCAGGTCTCTTTGTTTCTGTGGCTGGCTCTCTCTATACCAAACTACTGCTCTTTTAAGGGATATTTCCCTAGAATTATAAGCTATTTTTAGGAGTTATATGTTTTAGGGGCTTAACCTGCTTCCTTTCAAATATGTATCAATCTGTTTCTAGAATGTCATGGTGTTCACTAGAACCAATGTAGTCACAGAATGTTTACAAATGACAATGTCACCAACAGCATTGCTACCTTGAATGTAAATGACTAGAAATTAATAGATTCAATGAGGAGAAAAACATAATTGGTATATGTCAAGAGTATGGTATTAGGAATGATTAAAACCTGGGTTTTAGTTCTGACTCTGACACAAGCTAATGTCTCAGGTGCCCAAACAGGCAACTTCTGAATAATCATTTAGTAAATACCTAAGTACCTACTATGTCTCAGTTGGGGCAGCTAGGTGGTGCAGTGGATGGAGTACTGGGCCTAGAGTCAGGAACACTTATCTTCCTGAATTCAAATCCGGCCTCAGCCACTTATTAGCTCTGTGACCCTGGGTAAGTCACTTAATCCCATTTGCCTCAGTTTCCTCATCTGTAAAATGAGTTGGAGAAGGAAATAGCAAACCACATCTTTGTCAAGAAAATCTCAAATGGGGTCACAGTCAGATATAATTGAAAACAACTCAACAACAACAAAAATGTCTCTTCCATGGTGCCAGGCACTGGGAAATGTAGACAAAAATGAAATAGGCCTTTTGGAGTTTGTATTCCATTAAGATAAACGTATACACACACACACATATACACATACATACACACCTATTAGTTTGAGGGCTAATAGAAGCTGAGAATTCTAAAGGGCAGAATCCATGAGGAAGGAGTGTATTTTTGAGACATAGGAGAGAATACCAGTATAAGCACCAAGTGAGAAGATAGATTCTCATATATGAATAATAAGAAGTGAATAAATAAACAAATAAAATAATTTGAAATAAATCTAGAAAGCAGACTGTAGTCAGATTGGAAACGGCTTTAAACGTCAAATTGAGGATTTCATACCTTATTCTAATATCAGTAAGGAGCCAATTCATCTCTTTAGGGGGGGCACATCATCAGATCTATACTTTAAGAATATTTCTTTGTCAAGCAATGATGAGACTCCTGAACTAGTATAGTGGCCATGTGAGTAGAGAGAGAGGGCAGAGACATAAGAAATATTAGGGAAAAGGAACTGAGAGGTCTTGGAAACTGATTAGATATAAGGAGCTTGGGGGAATGAAGAGAATGACTCTGGTGTTTTGAAGCTGGGTGACTAGAAGGATGGTGGCCCCCTCAATAGAAGTTGGGAAATTAGGAAGAGGAGTAGAGTTGGGGTAAAAGATACTGAGCTCTGTTTGAGTGCAATAGGTTGGAGATGCTTATAGGACATTAAGTTGGAGATGACTAATAGTTAATGCAGAACTGGAGCTCAGTAGAAACAGACAAAGAATGGATGAATAGATCTGAAAGTCATTTGTAGAGAAATGATAAATAAAGCCTTGATTTCCTTATCTACAAAACGTGATTAATAACATTTCCTTTGTATCATTCATACAAAAGAGATTTTGAATTATAAAGAACATGGAAAATGTTAGATGTTGTGGTTATGCCAAATAAAGCTTTTAAAATTTTGTGTAGTTACCCCCAAAACGTTAACATATAACACTGGAAATCAGAAATCTGACTTCATCACTGGGACTCTATTAACTCTGTCAAGTGGCTGTCTCCATATGCTTTCTGGTAGATATACTAGGGCTATGCAACTCTTGAAGGTTTCTTGTAGATTTCTACAACCTACCAGGTTAGAATTTTATGAGGGGATTGAATGTGTTTTCTAATAACAGCTTCAAGGTTCTTTCATGTCTCCCACAACTCTGTTGTGTAGCATAAGCTGAATGAAGGAGAATACTATTTCACTTCATCAGTAAAGGTCTATGAATCAAGCAACTGCAACATCAAACATATAGGGAATATAATAGTACCTTAGCCTTGTACAGATTAATGAAGGTATAATTTTAATACTTATTCACTCATTTGCAATTCAACTATTTACTAATCGATCAATACCAAGTATTTATTAAGCATTTACTATGGGCCAGATAATGAAGAAAATACTGAAACAGTCCTTGTCTTCATGGAGTTTACATTCTAATCCAATGAAGGAAACAGCATTTATACAAAAGTATATAAAGAATCTATACAAGATGAATAGAAAGTCACTCTAGGAGGGAATGTGCTCTAACAGGAAGAGTGGATCAGGAAAGCTTTCATGGAGAAGATGGTACTTTAGCTAAGTTGTGAAGGAAATCAGAGATTTCAAAACACAGAGATGAAAGAGGAAGAGCATTCTAAGCACTGAGATTGCCTGTGGGAAGGAACAGAGATGAGAGCTGGGTGAGGAATAGCAAGCAAGGTGGTATAGCTATACTGGAGAATGCATGGAGAGAAGCAATGTGTAAAAAGACGACAAGGAGACGAAGGACAAAGTTGTGAAGAGTTTTAAATGCCCGTCAGAGGAGATTATATTAGATCCTAAAGGTAACAGGGAGTCATTGGAGTTTACTGAGTGTATGTGTGCAGCGTGACACGCACAGAAAATGACTTTGGTGGCTATAAAGAGAACGGCTTGGAATGGGAGGGAGGAGGCAACACCAAATAGGAAGCTCCCGCAAAAAGCAAGCTGAAAAGTGGTAAAAGAGAGAGGGATGAATGTGGGACATGTAAACACAGAAAGAAGGTAAAATCCTATTCTAGGCTCTGTGGAAGATACAAAGATTATTAGAAGAGACAGTGGAGTTGATAATTGTAAAGATGAAATAATAGGAAAAACTCAATAATTGTCAATATCTCTGCATATAAATACTAATAACTGTAATGCAAGAATAGAACAGGGAAATCATTATTATGAAGGCAAGTGGAAGATAATAGTAGCCACGCACCTCTCGCATGTATTCAAAAAGAGCCAGTTATGAACAGATGCAAAGTGAAGGGACCAAAACCAATTAATAAGCATTTCATAAGTGCTTACCATGTGCCGTAGAAAACATTTCATACAATGAAGCAAACAGATTTTGACTACAACATAGTCTTACAAAGGACCATCAATTCCAAGTGGAATCAGAAAGAAGAATAGAATGACTGTGTATCTAAATGACCATTAATTAACATTAACTATGCTTGCTTTGATATTGATTTCTCTTACATTAAAAAAAAGTGGAGGAAAATAAAAGTAGATGAAATTAATTTTAAGGAAGGGAAAGTTTTATCACAAACTGTTTTATTTATTCTAAAAACTAATTTTATTTTCATATTAAATATGCAGGCTTAAAAACTGGCAAAAAAAATACTTGGGAGTAGTCAGAGAAGAGCATTGAGAGTATAGAGAATAAAAAGCCTTCACCACATCACATATGCAGAGGTCTCATTTTTCATCTGGAGAGGAATTACTTCTAAAACAAAGCTTTGTGCAACAAGACATTAAATGAAACATTTTGAGTTACATGGGATGTAGATACTGTTTTTCTAAAATAGGGTTCAGGTATAGTCCAAATATGATAAATCATCATAGAAAGATAGCAACCCTGCATTCTCAAAAGCTATAAACCCACAGAGGGCAAGATCTGGCAGATTCTACTGTATTGAGGAGGCGACAGATATGGTCCTGGCAAGAAACTCTCCCTTGCTGCTTCAAGGCCCAGCTCAATTCTTACAGGGAGGCACACCATTAGCAGGCAGGCCACTAGATGATGACTCTTTTGGCTGTGGGAATCCATTAAATTAAGAAGAGTGAAAAATGGACCTCAGACCTGTGTGGTCTCTTTCTACTTCTGCAGAAGTGATGAATAATGTCATGGGAGTGAAAGGGTGGGGGGAGCAGAAGATCCTAAGGATTACCAATTTTTAGATAATCTATAATTCTTAATTATTACAACTCTAGGTGGGAGATGTTTTTCCAGTGACTAAAAGTGTGGACAAATGAAAAATTTAATCACATCAATATTGATGAGAGACTGCATTCAAATTAAAAAAAAAACCCAACACACTAGAAGACTTAAAGAAATTGCAGTTAAGTGGAAGGACTGCTCTCAGGTTCTCCTTGGAGAGGAAAATAAAGCAAGAGGTAGTTTTCATCATTCACCCAAAGGCAAACATTAGCATCTTTTCATGGAACACTTGTCATCTCACTTTGCAGTGCTTGAAATCAGCATATTTTAAACACACACACACACACACACACACACACACACATCCACAGATGCACGCGTGTGTGCTCCATAAGATAGGTGCAGGTTGTGAGCCAGCATCTGTTCAAAAGAGAATGAAGATATTGGAAAATTTGATGAATAATGTTACAAAATCCTCCCAACCAAGCAAACATATACCTCCGTAGGATCACAGATTTAGAACTGAGAAGGACCCCAAAGGTCATCTAGTCTGACCCTCTTATTTTACAGATGACAAACACGTGGCTGAGAGATTAAATGGCTTGTCCAAGATCACACAGGTAGTTAGGAACAGAGTTAGGATTTGAACTCAAGTCCTTTAGCTACAGATTCAGCATAACCTTCCACAGTAGAATGCTAAAATGATACTCAATGGCTAGGTGGGCATAGGATTGGGATAAAGAATGGCTAGGCATTTTGGAACTATGCCCAAAGGGTAATAAAACTGCATACCCTTTGACCCAGTAATACCACTACCTCTGTATCCTAAAGAGATCAAAGACAAGGGAAAATGACCTATTTGCACAAAAATATATATAGCAGCTCTTTTTGTGGTGGCAAAGAACTGGAAACTGAGGGGATACCCATCAACTAGAGAATGTCGGAACAAGCTGTTGGTATATGATGATGATGGTATACTATTGTGCTCTAAGAAATGACAAGCAGGATGGTTTCAGAAAAAACTGGGAGGATTCCTGCCAACTGATGTGAAGTGAAGTGAGCAAAACCAGGGGAACACCATATTAAAAGCAGTATTATAATGATCAATGATGAAAGACTCAGCTACTCTGCTCAAGATAGTGATCCAAGACAGTACCAAAGGACTCATGATGAAAAATGCTATGCACCTCCAAAGAGAGAAATGACAGACTCGGAATACAGATCAAAGCAAATTTTTCTCACTTTTTTTTTTTTTGCTTTTTTCCCCTCCAACATGGCTAACGTGGAAATATTTGACATGATTTTGAATGTATTATTGATATCACATTGCTTGCTTTCTTAATGGGTGGAGGAGGGGTTAAAGCAAGAGAATTTGGAATTCAAAATTTTTAAAAACGAATATTAAACCTAAAAAATATCACTTGGGGTCAGTAAATTAAATGGGCTAAGTAAAGCCTTATTATAGACTACTAAGAAACCTAAAAGCAGAGAGCCAGAGGACCATAGGGATGGCAAGCACTAATGTATCAATGAAACCAAAATGCTCGTATCTGAATAGACAGGAAACAAATGGAAAAGAAAACAGGCTGTTAAAGTAGTTAATACCCATGAGATGTTAAAAAATATAAGGAAGATGTAGAGCACAGTGAGTGGCTCCTCAACGGTTAAGAGTTTAACAGTAAAATATATAGGTAAGTTGTGATCTTTACTGATAGGTGAAGAATTCATACTTATAAGGTCATGGATTCAATGAAGCGTTTAAGGATAGGAATACATTTAGAAATAAAGTTATACTTGGATTACTAATTCCATAAGACCTCAACATGTTGACACATTCACAAAATAAAACATACTTTTAAGTACCACTGATCACAAAGAAGTATGAATGGGAGAAATATTTCAAATCAAGAAATAATCTCCCCATATCACTGATTTTTAATTCTGTTACAATAAATCCTGAGGGTAAAACTAGAGTTCTGGTCCCTCTCAGAGACTATTTGGAGACTTCCTTGCCCCAGAAACTACTGCCATATGGGAATGCCATAATTACTCTTGCAGTTTTCACCAAACAATCTAAGAAACTGCCACTTTAGTATTGTGATACCAACAAGTAGTAGAATAAATGATAGTAACCTAATACAAATGGAGGTAAATTGGAGCCCGCGATTACAATTCTAGAAAACATGACCACCTCAGCCTTCAGTAACCATGGAACTAATGGGTAGATAGGGAAGACCATACACACCTGAGTCCCTTCCCTAGTACTTCCTTGAAGGTGTATTCTCGTATCCTCTCAGGGGCTGTCAGAGGTAAAAAAAAAAAAAAAAAAAAAAAAGATTCTGCTTTCTTTATGTATCCATGAAGCATTCACAAATTTTGGCCTATCAGTACCAAAACTCTGTCTAGCACCAAGCATTAGACTTGGATGAGAGATTATAAACTCAATGGATAGCGTATCCTCTGGGTGTACCATCACTACATACATACATACATCTTAAAAGTGATACAAATGAATTTAACACTATGTTTGAGTTCAGTCAGGCCCCTTGAACCTTGGTTAGCAGATATATCTACCAGTCCATGTGCCTCTCCTGCTCTTGTTTCTTTATGTTTGTAGAGGGAATGAGTTGATTCCAAAATCTGTGATCAAAGAAACCTGGGAAGTGGAGGCCCCAGACAACTAGCATTTCCCTTGTCACAAGAGCAAAGTCTTACCTCTTTCTCATCTAATGCTTGTGATTTGGGGTCCTTAGTAAAGACTTCTTTATCCTGCAACCACTCTCCAGTCTCTCACAACACCCTACTCCCAACTTTTTCCCCCTTGCTACCACTCTGCTCACTCCATCCACCAAAGGCCTTCTCTTGAGTCTCCTCCCTACTGGTGCTCTTTCTTACCACTGTTCCCTCCAGAGGACTCCTGTCATTAACAAATACCCCATCATTGCAGTTCTCCTCATACATTTTTTTCTTTTTTTTTTGTTCTTGCAGAAACTTTACTCTATCTTGTCGTAGGTGCTAGTTTTATACTCTACCCTCACCCCCCTGCACTATCCTCACACTGATGTTGGGCATAGGTAGTTCTGTATCTGTCCTCTGCAGAAATCTCTCAACATCCTCCCAGTCTTTGGGACCGACTTCAGCTTTTAATATAAATATCAGTTTTGTTATAACCTACCGGTCTCCAGATCATCCTCCCTCTTTTAGCAAGGAATTCCATAGTTGGCACAGTCTTCCTCTCTTACTTCAAACTCTGACCATAAGGGGACTTTACTAGAAATGCTGGCATTTCTTAGGATCATGGATCTAGATGTAGAAAGAACATTATGTCATCTAGTCTAATCTTTTTATTTTACAGATGAGAAAACTGGAACCTGTCACTTTCCCTGCTGCATAAAGGTGGTAAGCATTGGAAGGAGAATTGGAAGCTAGGTTCCCTAACTCCCCTTAATCATCCTGGCATCATTGACCTCCACAAGTTTCATGACTCCTATTCCACTTCGGCCATTCACAGGGGTGGTCAAAACCTTAGATCTCACCAGCACATATAACTGCTACATGTGACTGATTCTAAACTCTAAAATTCTCTTCTCTGATCATGTCCCCTTAACTCTACCACTGACTCTTTCCAAACATTTTCTTTGTCCTCACAGCGCCCTGTAGTCTATGCCTCTAAATCTTCTTGTTCTCTCAGGCTGTCCTGCATGTGTTGAGCACCTATTCCTAATCCTTCACAAACTAGACCCTAGGGTTGACTAGTTCATAAGATGACAGATCACAAGATAATACATTGGTGCTAGACAGGACTTTATAAACTGGAGCTGGAGGTGACATTCCAAACCCATGCTTTCCTTACTCCAACTCTAACGCCATCCACTACAATGTGCTGCCTCTAGTTGGATGTCTTTTACCCATGAATCACTTGCTCGCTTGTTCTGTCACTATCCATGTCTTGCCAAACTCCAGCTCCTTAGTCACCCCTAACATCTTTTTTCTTTGTTCCTATTTCCATACTTTTCAGAGACTTGTGTTAGGAATACCAAGAAGAATGAGAGTCTACACTAGAGTAGCAGCTATGAGTGATAAGAAAGGGATGGAGATTTTATATCTATAGATAGAGATAGGTATAGATAGATATAGATATATATGTACATATAGATAGAGATAGAGATTATATATAGATATGAAAGATGTCGTGAGGGGGTGTGTGTGTGTATGTGTGTGTGTGTATGAAAGATGTTGTGAGGATAGAGATGATCTATAGGGCTCTCTGGGGTAACTGATAGAGGATTCAGGCCCGAGTGACTAAGAAGCCTGTGGTGCCTTAGCCATTAGATACTTTCCTGCTGCTCACTAACCTACCTCCTTGCCATCCTTAAAAAACTTTACTTGACCCTGCAATTGACTTGGACTATCATCCTATATTCCTTCTCCCTTTGAAAGTAGGCAGCTGGGTGTAAAAGTAATCAGGGAGGGGCTTTTTGCTGTTCTTCTCCTAAATGCCTTTAATGATGCTGGCTTTTGAATGGGGCTGGTAAAGTGGGATCTTGTCTTGGAATGTTTCTCAGCATTAAGACAATTGGGAGTCATTGATTGTACATGATGTAGTACTGGGGATGGGAAACTTTCACACACCCAGCCTGGGTGACGTCAGAGCCCTCATATAAACAGGATATAATTGAGGGGAGCTTGGCGTTTGACTTTTGGGGCTTACTCATGGACTGTGTGTTGAGACTCTGGGCAAGCTGTCATAACTGCCCCCCGGCTTTGATAACCCAGACAGATATTGGTGCTTCTCTGGTAACTATGTATTGTGATTTGAGTCAGACAAGGTCTGTCTGTTGATGTTTGTAATTTCTGTTTGTATTTGCCTTGAAGTTCAAGGGACTGATCTTTTCCCCCTGAACTAAGTGAATGATATATGTATGTTTGATTAAACTGAGATTGTAAACCCCTTAAAGTTACTTTCCTTAAAAAAACAGATCAAAGAACCTGTGTTGGCGGCCTTCTGTGAGCCGATTGTTGTGGTCTTACACAGCCACAGTAGCTGCTAGCTACATTGTTGCTACGCTGGGTGAAAAAGTGAATGAAGTACTGGGTCTGGAATCAAATCTGAATTCAAATCGAGTCTTAGACATCAGACACTAGTTGTGTGACTCTAGGCAAGTCACTTCATCTCAGCTGTAAAACTGAGGATAATAATAGCACCTACCTCCCAGAGTTATTGTTAAGATCAAATGAAATAATATTTGTAAAGCACATAGCACAGTGCTTGGCACACAGTAGATACTACATAAATGCGAGATGTTGTTGTTATTAACAAGCTTATATGCTTGCCAAAAGCTCCTTCAAGGAAGGACCTATTACAATTTTTTTTCTTTGAATTCCTAGTACCTAGCACATACTCTTGACCACAGTAAACACCTAAGAATTTTTGTTAGAGTGAATGGAATTGAAATGTCTCCAACCTTGTCAGTTAAGGAAGAAGTTATCTTTTTTCTGTAAGCAAAAGAGGTTAAGGGAATAGTTGAGGGGTGAGGAGTGGTCTGGTCTTGGAGAGAAAGCAAAATATTAGAAAGAGCTACTCCTTGATCACTCCAAGTCTACAATTGGGAAGAACAGAGTAAGGAAAGACACACAGAGAGAAAACACTTCAACTGAAGTACTCAATCTGCCATATTGAAATTACAGGAAAGTTTCAAACACTATACAAAGTAAGACAAAATAAATATATGTTTTTTGTATCCCCATTGCTGAATAAATTTCTGTCATTAACAACATTTCTAGTTATGTAAACAATGAAAAAACAAAATGAAGCCAAATTATGCTACTATAGCATATTAGGAATTGGATACAATTTTATGGTGGTGGCAGAATGTATGATCGTACTCCTGCCGCACGTGAACCCATGGTTTGTAGCAGAGCATCTCAGGCTATATTGTTCATAGATAACAAGCCAACCTTAGGGGAAAGAGTATGTTGTCAGCTTTACCTGCTATCCCAAATAAGCCAGTTTAGAGAGAGAGACTTCTAAATATATTAGCCTCAAGAAAGAGTATTCATGTCATAAAGTACATGGACCAATATCATAAATATATGCTACTAATATTAATACTTAATATAATCTGCCATTCACTGCTGTGTTCAGAATAGCCAGATATTTCATAAATGCGGCCCAGAAACCATATTCCTATGTTCTCCAAGTTTTCCATTCAAAGGTAGAAAATGCCTTCATCTTATCAGTAGAAACACTTTTCCAGTTACTTTTTAGCCCCCTTGAGTAATGAAGCCATCATACCCATTCACTGAAGGTCAGCTTGGAGAGTGACTTGAGAGCTCAAGCTCCCTTCCTATGAGAAGAAATGTTCCTATGGCTCTATAAATGCACTGCAAAAGGTTGAAGTGTAACATCCCAGGAGAAAGACTTAGTGCATCGCCTTTTAAATAAGCCACACCAAGTTTAAAAAAAAAAGGAAAAAAAGAAAACAAAACAGAGGAAGGTTTCTTTTAAAGCTCAAATCCAGGCTTCCTTAAATTGGGGGACATAGATGAGAAAAATGCAAAAATTTTAGGTTCTTTCTTCCCCCACCCCTCAGCAGTAAGGAATAGAGAATCAGTAGCAGGGAACCCTGAGGCAAAGATTATGACCCTGCATGGCACCACAGGAAAGTGATGCAATGACAGATCTAAAGGAAAGAGCCTTGAGGCAGAGTCTTTCTGCATAAGTGTAACCCAGAAGCTAACTGGGACAGTCCCAGAGGAGTAAGTTTGCTAGCAGGAGCACCAGTCATTTGAGAAGAAAAGTTCTTGATTAGTCCAGAAGCATAACACAATAGGTCAGAACTTCTAAAGAAAACTCCTAAAGCTAAAATTAGGGTTCACTTAAAAGAAAAGAAAATACGATTTGCCAAAAAGTCCTCAGGAATTCTGAGTTCTAATCCCAGTATCCACATTCCCCAAGTTTCTGCATGAACCCAGACAAGTTATTTGAGGTTTTTGAATCATGTTTCTTCAAACCACAGTGTGGGAAAAGTCCAAGTGGCCTGAGAGAAGGTTCAAAAGGGAAACGTTCAACTCATTCAAAGTAAGGTAATATTGATTACAAAGGTCCGATGAGGAGCTAGCTCATTGTGGCAATCAGGGTTGGTTTTGAGATTTCTAGGCTGCCACAGTACACAGCCTCTTTTTTTAAAAGAATAATATTTGGGTTAGTTGTTTTGAATACGGATTGCACAGACTCTGGGCAGTAATTAGTAAGAAAGCCAATTGTTTTAAAATTCTATGTCCTTATTCTGATACAATTCAGTCTCTAGTACTTTCAACACATAATACAGGGTTGTCATTCCAACAATCTTAGTGCAGTTTTAAACTTAACAGTTTAGAGTTTTAAGAAGTTTTAACAGCATAAGACTGAACTAAGACTTTTGGGACACTGTATAGTAATTGATTTCATATGATGTTCTTGGAACACATATGTTAATAAATAAATTGTTTCCTTTCCAATAAAAGGAAATACAAATTAAAGAGTATGATACTATCACAACAATAATAAAAATTATCACTTATGAAATCTTTGGAATGTCTAAACTTTCAAATAAACATAATTATATCAACAGAAGAAGTTATCTGAGATTCCACTGCCCTGACTCCCCCTCCCAATCCTCTGCTGTTCATTTTTCTCAGGCCTTCAGAACTTCTGAGTCTAAATCAAGATTTCTTGAGATACATCTCCAAACAGGTTTGGTTTCTAGTTTCAAAGTCAAGTTATTAAACTGGATTACCTGTTAGTAATGGATATACCTGTGTTAGAAACTTTAACTTGTGTGAGCAATGTAATCTTATGTGCATACTTAGAAAATGGCACACTTCCGTATAGAATTAGTTTTCAAATGCTAGAGACAGCTCTTTCACATAGGAGGACTCCTTCCAGATCTTCCATTTAAGGAAGAGGCCCAGGCCAGAATTTCCTACCTGGCTGCAGGTCTTTATCAGGACGGCAGTGCAAATAGCCTCCCTTTCCTCTCACCTGATTTTCAGTTTCTTCTCCCAACAGACTGTGAGCTCTTTGAGGCCAAGGACAGGTCCTTTGTCTTTCTCTGTATTCTCAGCACTTAGCAGTATATACACACAACAGGCATTAATAAATTTTTATTTACTGACTAATCCATCTCCTTGGAGAGAGGTATTCTATAAGAAAGCAAGTGGAGTAAAGATATACTTGCTTCTCTATAGGATACATATATGCACGTGTGTGCATACACACACACCACCTTTGGCTGCTTCTTGCTCAAACTAACTTCCTCCCAAAAAAGAGAACAAGTTTTTTTGCATATAATTTTCTGCTGTTTAACATACTCTACATAATGTGCATGCATGAAGAAACTATGATGATCTCTGTACCAAGAGTCAGGTTCTAGCCTTGCCTTCTCCATTCCCATATGTGAACTAAGTCACTTATTATCTCTGAGGATTAGTTTCCTTGTCTGCAAAAGGAGTTTAGACCAGATGATTCCTAAGGTTTTTTCTTGCTCAAACATTTAAGTGCTGATTCTAGTGTCCTCACATCCATGGGGGTGTTCTTGCAGATAGAAGAGAAGCACTAGTTGAAGATAAATAAATATTCCCACAACCGGGAACTGGGGAGTCACATAATATGTTTTTTTTTTACCATCAACATTGCTTTTGAAAAGATATAAACCACTACTTCAATATCCTTATTTAAAAAAGAGATGTCTCAATAAATTCAATTAAAATATCCATAACTTTGGTTCACCAAAGTGTAGGAATTTAGCTTTATGGTGCACCCAAAGGCAAGAGGCAGCATCATTTCATGGGACAGGATTCATTTCAAATTCCAGTGCTAAACATTTTGAAAAGATCACCATGAAGAAAATTGCAGCTTATGTGATATTTGCTGCAAAGGATAAGGATGTAGAGAAATTCTATCAAGAACTTGATAAGACTCTCCGAATTGAATCCACATGTATTTTAGTACTTGCTGCTTAAAATTCAAAAGTGGACATAGAGGATAAGAGCAAAAATAGGTTGGAATACATTGCTCACAAGTAAATTACAACAGGGAAGACAAAGACATATAGATCACACAGTGATCTTCTGCCTATACATCTTGAATACTTTCTTCAAAAAGTGCTAGACGTGGCAAGTGCCAAAAACATCAAACACGAAAAGAAACATTCTATTTTAGTAGCAAAGAAATGTAACCGGGTACAGATGTGCATGTCTTTTCCAAATCAGCTGTGTACCAATAAACCACTAACTTGTTGGAGCAAAGACGAAAATCAATACTAAGTTAAAGAAAGGATTAAAAAATGAGACAGTATGACATGGATTGTGGCATCTCCAACCTAAACTATTTAGACAAGCTACTGTTTAAATTGGGTAGGTAGATGGCGCCATAGTACATAGAGTACTGGGCCTAGAATCAAGGAAACTTAATTAATCTTCCTTAGTTCAAATCTGGCCTCAGACACTAGCTGTGTAAGCCTGGGCAAGTCACTAAGCTCTGTGTACCTCAGTTTCCTCATCTGTAAAATGACCTGGAGAAGAAAATGGCAAACCAATCTTTTCCAAGCAAACCTCAAATGAGGGCACAGAGTTGGACATGATCGAACAACAAAAACAACATTTAAATTGGAAATGAATAAAAAGCACTGAGACAGCAACAAAGGCTACTACCACTTGCAACGATGTTCAATGAAAGAAATGAATCACCACAATGATGAAATAAGAGCCTAGAAATGGCATCATCCAGAAGTTGGGCTCCATAGTAAGCTCAGAGAATAAGTCGGTTTTAAAATTTGTTATGGAAGAGGATAGTGACAAGAAGTAGTAGAAGAAAAATAAGTTTGCCAGAAACTCCGAAAGAGATTCGGCAAAGGCAGACAAACCTGTGGTCATTTAAGAATGAAACTGAAAGGACAGTGAAAAGATGAATAGTGGAAAAGATCTGTCAAGATTTCTCCAACACTTTTCTCTGTCAATGACAGTGGAGCTCTGACATTTGAACTCTTACATCATACTTCCTGATGTACTATATAAACAGGTAGGAAAGAAAGGTGAGAAGAGCAATTAGACTAGAACAAATATGTTAAATCTGTGTTAGGGGGAGCGATTTTCAAGATACCTATAAAGGTGGGGGTACCTAATACTTTGATGGGGGGGGGTCACAGGGAATCACACACATTATTATTGCC
Organism: Phalanger gymnotis; assembly: GCA_028646595.1. Taxonomy (NCBI): domain Eukaryota; kingdom Metazoa; phylum Chordata; class Mammalia; order Diprotodontia; family Phalangeridae; genus Phalanger; species Phalanger gymnotis. Next base: position 110,991,488 of record CM053623.1, read on the forward strand.
TACCTCTGCTCAAAGGTGACTGAGAGTTTACCAATAACTTCTAACTCATGTTTACTTTCACCCCTGGACATCGTATTTATTAAAACAATCAGCACATACATACTATAGGAACAGGCAAGCTTTCACAAACAAAACTCTGCAACAACAGAGATAAACTTAGTTCTGTGATCTTCCTGGTTATTAACATCAGGTGAGGAATGAAATAGGAAGATGAATGTTCACCAAAGGTGTTTGCTATTGGAATAGAGGATATCCAGTGCAGAATACAAAGGGAAGGGATAAGGTCCTCCAGATGGTGTAGCAAGCCCTCTCCCCCACATCATAACCCCATTAAGTGAGATCCATAATCACTTAAAAGAGTTCAGTATTATTATCCACACATCAAATATCAAGAGACTAAAAGATGCCTACCAATGAAATACTAACACATAGGTGGACGGCTAGCCAACAGCTGGTGTATTGACATTGGACAGATTTGAGAGATGGACAGAGCACTAGCTCCGGAATCAAAGAGAAAAGAGTAGCCTAGATGGCTTTTAGGATATCATATAGTGCTTTTAAAACCCGAAGCTTCTGCCTGAAACAAAGGCTCAAATTCTTCATCGATATTCTTCCGGTGACGCTGGCATTATGTTCAAGTCATGGATTAATCTCTGAAGGATTAAATCTGTGAGTCACTGAAAAGACAATGGAGAAGATGAACATGAGTATGAATGAATAGGCTGCAACATATTACCTTCAAAGAACTTGAGAGGAAAAGTAGAGTAAAGGATACCATCAAGGAGATGTTTCTACTTCAGTAATTTCTGGATGTAATCCTCCCTCTACCCCTCCACACAGTCCAGAATTGTGCCCTCCTTTGTAACAACAACAACATAGAAATTTTTTAAAAGTTAAGGAGAAAACCAACAGTAACTATACCTGACAGTCCATCTGTTTAGTATTCCCTGATCTCTCTTCTGAGAGGTGTGAGGTAGCAATTTATCTAATATTTATTAGATAGATGTTTGTTTATCTAATAAGTCCAGCTAATAATTACTATTTCAACAATTCAAGACATATTTTCTCAAATGTTTCAGTACTGATAACTGACAGAGGAATTATATCATCTTTATTCTCTCAGATTATTTGTCTATAAATCAGAAGAAAATTATAATTAAAAAAATAATGCTATTAATGGTGTTTTTGAGGTGAAGGCTGCAGACTATAAAAAGAATGGAAATATGATTTTGTTGGCTTAACATATCACCTGAAATAATAACCTGATTATTCAGACTCAAGGGAGGGTGAAATAATTCAAATATTTTTCATTATTATTTACAAATGAGGCCATTTCTACAGAGAACAAAGGAAAATTTTACTTATAAAAATGTGATTTATTCAGAAAGAACTTCTGGACTCTTTCAATTACAAACTAAAAAGCATAATCTTCAGATTCACCATAATAACTATTTCCAAATGTTTTACATGACTTCATATGTATAAAGGGTATTGTATTTCTTGCCTTTGCAATGTATGAGGGAGGCTGTGGAGGGAGGGAAAGAATTTGGAACTGAAAATAAAAATAAAAATACACAAATCATAACTATTTCTAACTGTTAACATAACGTTGAGCATTCTAAATGATAAAAGATCTTGCTATAATTTGGGGGCGCCAATCTGCATTAGTTCATATGATCTGGTTTCCATTTCGGTATTTTGTGGATATTTTCTGTTTCTGCAGGGATCGAAGATTTCATTTCTTTACATTTTTACTACTTGGATGTTTGAGCAACATGTATACTTTATCTTATAGACTCTTGTTTCATTACCCCAAACCAGATATTTTTCTAATTTAAAATGTAAGTGAAAGTTCTAATTTACAGTGGAATGTATTGAACATACAATCGATGGCATGCTTTTTCACAAGATATTTATTTTGTATACACTTATTTTATAATGGCAATGCCCACTGTCTGCCCTGTACTGTTGATTGGCATTGTTAACCTTCAGCCTTTAACACCCACCAGTATGCAATTTGGTGGTTAAAAAAACCAACCTAACACTTTAAGGAAAAAATATGGACAAAATGTGAAATCTTTTTAATTAGCAGTTATAAAGAAAGTGGTTGACTTGATTTGCAAAATAGGAACAAGGCACATAGTACTATTCCAGACTTAATTTTTAGTTGGACACTAAGAAAAACTACTTATTTATAAATTAAGACTCCTTGGAATTTGGTCATCTCACCCCTGAAATGTTGCCTAGAAGGTTATAGTTTAAAAAAGTAATTATTTTAAAGTGATTACATTGCATGCTATATTCAAATCCTGATTGTGATTTCATTACTGTGGAGAACCTAGTAGGAAGTTGCCAGCTTCAGAGAGAAGTTAAGTGACTTGCCCAGAGTGACAAAGCTAATGAAGTGTAAGAGATGGGATTTCACCCCATGGTTGCCTTACTACAAAACCAGCACATTTTCCATTCATAATACTAAGCTGCCTCTATACTTCTGCCCCACTGAGGCACTAGGGAAACTAAATTGTCAATATGAAGGAAAAATGCTTCTTAGTATATCTGTTTTTTTTTTCTTTCAAGATTTTGATTTGGTGATTGAAAAGATATGCCTGAACGGAAATTTGTGAAAGAAATATTAGGTTAAAGTCATATAAAGGCTAATATATATTTGATGAATCTCTGTGGCTTATACAAGGGAGGTTACTTTTGGTTTCCAGGGAAATCTTAGAACATTTTGGAACTTTTACAACACAATATAGACTCTTCCAGCTCCCCACCACCTTTTTATCTGAAGAGCTTTACTTCCCAACAGACAAGAAACATTCTGGCAAAATGGACAACTCTTAGATAACAAGAATTAAAAAAAAAACATTATTTCTAGGAAAGTTGATGTCCCAATTGAATGACTTTTCAGGAGGAAAGAACGAGCTGCAATGGTTTTTATTTAGAGAGCTGTTAACTGCTGAATTTTTGAAAAGAGATGGAAAACAAGCGCTTCTCTTGCCCGATCATCTTTACATTCGATTTTAACCATCATATTAAAACTGAGAGACAAACTAAATCCCTTGGCAGTAGGATCCATCACTATTACTTGTCTGCTTACTGAAATCGTAACTAAGAGAATAGTCACTGCCAGAATCCTCTGGCAAAATCCAATGCTAATCCGTTATGAAGTCCATGAGAGCTGGTACAGTGATGTAGAGAAATGAAAATCAAACGCTTTGAAACTTGAGGACAAATCCAAGATACACATCCGAGACTGCCCTGTGTCTCAAGAGCCATGGAAATAACTGTAAAAATTGGACCCTGTTAACATTTCACATTGCCAACACCAAATTAGACCGCAATAATAGCAATCTTTATGGGAGAAGTTGCTTTTCTCTTACCAAGAACAGTATTAAGGGTATTTGTCATTCAAAATGTTCTTTGGAAGCAGAAGAGAACATTTATTAAGTGGCTATGATGTACTATAGAGGATAGGGAAGAGCGAATCTTCAAGAATAAAGTCATTCTGTGAGAAGAAAAACCTCACAAAAAGGAAACTGTTAGAAAGATGAACTAAACTACAGTATGTAGAAGCAACAAACAAAAAAGTGGACAGTGACCATGACTGAGAGCAGTGACCACCTCCCCAGGAAAAGAATATGATATTTTAATTTCGTTTTTTATAAGGCTATTTAGTTTAAAGAAGGTATCAGATAACCAATGAAATGATGTACACATTAACCAAATCTCAATTCTTTATAACTTAAATACGTCTATGGAATGGGGCAATATGGTAGATTTTGAAGAAGTCTACAAGTGTCACTTACATAATCTATAACTTGCATTAAAAAAAATCTACCTTTATTTATTTGTTATTTTTTAGTCTTGTCCAACTCTTCGTGACACCATTTGGTGTTTTCTTGGCAAAGATACTAGTATTTTTGCCATTTCCTTCTCCAGCTCATTTTACAGATGAGGAAAATGAGGCAAACAGGGTTAAGTGTCTGAAACCAGAATTGATTTCAGAAAGATGAGTCTTCCTGATTTCAGGCCTAGCATTCGATCCACTGTGCCTCCTACCTGCCCTACGTTTATTATACTAATGTGCTTGTCTAATATTTCACTATTAGGTGTTATATCTGCTTATATAGCCAAACAGTTTTCTTTTTTGAAAAAAAATATTAAAACAGACTCAAATACAAGGAGGAAAAGTTCACTGTTTTAAAAATTCACAAAGTTTCCATAGTGTCTATCATTAAAATATATTTAAGTGGCAATGATTATATACGAAGAATCGATCCTTTATTCTGATAATGAAGTTGATTTGTTTTCAACATACTTGATATACTTGATATATTATTTCTATAGACCAGGGTTTCTTATCTTGGGAACCACAAACATATTTTTACTAAACCTCTTAATGACTGTATTTTAATAGACTATCCATTGTAAGCCAGTGTATTTTATTTTATGCATTTAGAAACATCATTTTGAGAAAGGGGCCATAGGCTTCAGTGGAGTGCCAAAGGGGTCTATGACACAGAAAGATTAAGAATCCTTGCCATAGACACTTATCTCAAAAGAAAAAAGAAAGAAACTCTGGTAGGAATAAGTCAAACAATTAAAAATTTCCTTTATAAATTTTAAATACATGAATATTCAACTGTATTAAAGACAATATCTCAGACATTATAAACTTCTGCAAGAGAAAAATGCCACCAAGAAGGCAACTCTTATTAGATCTCCTAAATTTCTTTCAAGTGGGAGACACCTAATTCCCTGATTATATATCTATTTTCTGAGTCATTAGGCAGAAAATTTTGGCTAATAATCCATACCTATAAACATCTTTATACAGTGAAACTGTGTAAGTTCATATTCTTTCAATTAGGATTTAATTTTTTTCATGAAATTTACTTTTGCACTAAGAATAAAAGAAAGGGTCAGTATGCAAATTGGTCGTAAGATTTCAGGGATAATTATTATTTCAACTGCTTGAGAACTATAAGGCAATTTACATAAAAACAATATGATGTCTACACGTCATTTCTTACTAATCCTTAAAGTAAGTTCCCTAAGGACTATGGCTAATTAACCTTTGTAAGATTAGTTAATAATACTAATTACACCTATATGTAATGCTTTATGATTTTCAAAGTGTTTCTGTAGACATTATATAATTTGATCTTCCCCATATCCTTAAGAAACAAGTAGGGTTGCACTATTCTTGATTTTGCAAATCAAAAAAAAAAAAAAACAACTTAGGCACATAATGATTCAATGAAGTCACAGTGTTACATTTCCCACCTGGCTGACCTCCTGGTTCTTATGATCTCCAGAAACCCATCATTCTGTAAGATGAAATCAGTTCTGAAACTCATACTTCCTCAGCACTTTCTGCCCCGGGACCTCTCTATTCCCCTCTTTCTTTGGAGAGGGTAGAGGTTAGACATTGGAGAAGTCCTTCCTGATCCTTTAACTTTTAAGAAGGGCACTAAGGGAATTCAGCTCATCATTTTTTACCTGGTTGGCCTCTTCGATCTCTAGAAACTCATCATTCTGCAGGATAAAATCAGCTTTGAAACTTGACACACCCTCAAGTATTTTACCACCTCCATGCAAGACTTCATTGTGCCTGCTAGCTGGTACAGTCCCCAACCCCACATACCTTTTCAGCTTCTTTTTATGTGTTATCTTCCCCCATTAGATTGTAAGCTCCTTGAAGGCAAGGACTAGCATAATTTTCTTCATTCTGCTAGATCTTAACACAGTGCCTGATACATAGTAGGTAATTAATATTTACTGACTAGTATCAGCTTGGAGTGTAACCTAGATCTCATCCCACTTCAACTATACCACATTGTCTTTTGAGAGTAATAAATTAATGCATCTATATCCTTGAAAATATTATTATGAAACTCAGTAGCTGCTGCTGTTGTTTTTACCAGTTAAAGTTAGCTTTCAAACCCCATCATCCCACTCCCATTTAATTAGGGAGAGAAATTTTACTGAATTTTTAGCAGTGATCCCTCTTTTGGCAGCTTCTTACAAATATAATGATAGCACAATGAATTTCAATGAATACTTTCTAAATGCATGACTATAAATATGAAATGGTCTACTTATAAAGGGACTATATATGTAAATGCCCATTGCTGTCTACTATGCCTGTTATCATAGCCACTGTTATCTACTTTTGTTAGAATTCAATACCATGGGAGATACTGATGGACTTCCTGAGTCCTCTCTAAAGGTGATGGCATTTTGCCTTGATCCTTCTCTTGCTCTTAATGCTTCTTCAACCATAACTATCTCCCATCACTGAGAGTATGTGCACTAGACGCTCTTTTCAACCATAACTTTCTCCTGTTATTGCTAAGGGAAAGGAGGAGGAAAGGAACATTTATATAGTACCTCTGTACTAAGCACTTTTACAAAGAGTTTTCTTATTTGATCCTCACAACCCTGCTAGGTAGGTGCTATTATCATCCCTACTTTTCGGTTGAAGAAATCGGAGGTTAAGTGATTTGCCCAGCATCAGACAGCTAAGTAAGTGTCTGGGACTGGATTTGAACTCAAGTGCTTCCAGTGCTCTATCCACTGTACCACCAGCTGTTTCTATGGAAACCACTGAAGGTTCACTTTACTTCCTTCTTCATTATCTTGTTATTGAATCCTTCCTATACACAAGCCCAAGGGAATGGCTAAAATTTCAGCTAGTCTACTCCTTCATCTCGTTCTCCTTTCTCTTAAAAACTAGGGAAGTTTAGGGCCCAAAGTTCCAAAGAGCTCAGGGCTCAGGTGATCTATAAAGAATTGGATTTCAGGGTTATTTCTTTAATGTATCAATGAATCTAGTCTCATTGATGAGGGTATTCATTTTAATGATCCAGATTGCAATCCAATCGTATCTACTAATCTAGAGTGACTTTTGTTCATGTCCTACCAAAAATCCTTCACAGAGAGCCTACCAAAAATTTGAGAGGTGCTGGGTCCTCAAGGTCTAGCGACATACTTGGCGGCCAATGCAGCATACAGTTTATCTATCTATACTACCCACTGCCTTCATTACATAACTGAACCATCTCCTCTTATGGTTTCCCTTACTAATATACTTTACACATTTTTTCTCAGAATATTTGATAATTCACCTCTCAGTGCCCTCAAATATAAGCCTCATCTACACATCGTCCACTTCATATGGTCCAGTCCTCTGGAAAGGTCCAGTTCAGCTGTTCTTTCTGTCTTTGTTTTCCTTAAAGTTTAATGTTCTATGTGAAATGGTGCTCCTTTTCTTAATTTTTAGTATCACTATTTTGTTTAGGTTAGGTTGGTTATTTTGAAATGGTTTCCTTTTGTATCTTTTGCCCAAATTTTCTTCTACTTCTGTATTTTTGTGTACTAAATCTACTATTCTCTCTTTTGGGGGCCTTTATTTCTTTGGATAGATTATCTATTATGTCTTCTAAGTTCTATACTTTATTGTTTGCGTTTTAAAATTCTGAATTAAGGGCTCTTATAAAACTTCATTCCCAGTTTTTAAAAAAGTTTTATTTCTCTTTTGAACCACTGTACTGTTCCTTGCTTTCATTCCAAGATCTCGGGGAGTTTAAAGAATCCTCTTTGATAAAGGCAGTTTAGCTTATTTTCCTTCAAACTAGAAAATTTGCACATAATGTTGTGGCTTCTCTTTAAATTTTACTTGTTTTTGCTCCGAGCCCCCAAAGCTGGCCATTTTTAACCCCCTCACATAGGAGGCATGGGTCCCTAATTACCGGCTCACAATAACCTCTGAAAGGACAAGACCAGTCCGTCTGGGTTTATGGAACTCTTTTCCTTTAATCATGGAAGCTCTTTTGCAGTAGCTACCTTTGCACAATATTCCACGTTACCAACATAATTTGCCCTGCCCTCCCCTCTAGTTGCTTTCTCTTTCTTTTGAGCATCTGGGCAGGAGCAATGCCTTCTTCTTTAGGGGCATTGTGGGTTCAGGCTATATGTCATCATCTGAAAGAAGACAGTGATTCCTGCTTTGGGGCACTGGGAAGGGACCTTCAAAATTGGGTATTGAAGCATAAGCTTTCAAAGTCTTTTGTGCTCATGTCAGTGGGTGCACAGAACAAGTTGTGGGTGGAGTAGGGTTACTGAGCAGGAGTTCTATATATCCAAGTTTTCCAATTGTATTTCTTTTTTTTTAACCTTGTGCCTCCAACACCCACTTTGTGAATGTGTGCAAATAATTTAACCACTTCATCTCTTTTAGTTTCCTCATCTACAAAATTAAGGTATTGGATGAAATGGCCTCTGAAGTTTCTTCCTACAGGGGCTACATCATCCAAAACTTATTTTGCTGATGGGAACTTGAGACCAAGAGAGATTAAGTGACATGCCCAATGTCATTGTTCCATGTTGGTAGTGATTAGTGGAGATGGTATTCAGAATCAAAACCAGCCTAGTACTCTTTCCACTGTAGCACTAGATTTGTGACCCTGGAATCTCATGTATTCTTTTCACAGAAGAGTTATTTTATATTTAAGTGAAAAATAAAAACGTCACAAAATTAATTCTTTGTCATACTATTTCAGTACTTATGGGATATTTCAATTATTTGATTCAGCTTAACCTATTTATTAAGTCCTTACTATATATAGACACTGTGCTGGACTTTTACAGGTATCAAATTTCAATTACAGGTCTAAGAGAAATCAGGTTAGCACAATATTCCACATTACAAGTATATTAGAGAACTGAAAAACAAAGTGATTTATGGGGAAGAATTTTATTGAGTGAGGACATCTGGAATGCTGGTTTGAGTTAGGCTTTAAAGAATGGGTAAAAAGATGAACATGAGTATGTCAGACAATATTTACTGAGTACCTATTCTTTCTAAGGCATCATACTGGATGTGACAACATTAACTTATGACCTCTGACTCATCAATAACAGTCCAGCAGGGAAGATTGCTAAGAGGACTTCTCTACTAGACTGAAAAAAACATCTACTACAACATGTGACTACATATTAGTACTCACATGCATGCGGTGCTTTTCTCAAAACACAAATACATGCTGGCATAACAAAATGGCAAATAAATCGGAATACTATATGTGAGTAGTCAAACATAAATATGATCCTTTAAAAAAACTGATTCAACTTTTTTTTGATCCATTCAATAGTTTGTACTATATGATCCACACGATGCTATATTACATGATGCTAACATAAGGCACAGTTAATTTGAACATTTTAGGCTAATGACTACACAGCAATGGAGCTTTTAAAGGGTACAAATCACTTAAATTTTAAGGAATATCTTATTTTTTCAAAATATTCAACATATAATAATCTTTGGTGGACAGATTTAATTAAATCTGTTTTTTTTAAAAAAAAATCCTATAGTGAAATATCCTTCCTTAAATGTTTTAATGACTTATGAATCAAGGTTACCATTAATCAGTGCATGTTTTTATTTTATATGAGAATTGAATAGTCATCAACCCTTACGGTTCAACTTCTCTTCTCCATCTCTCCAATCCATTTCCTTAGGCAAGTTGTCTGACACATTCTCCTCTAAAGACTTGGCTGCTATCTAGTCCTCTACTGAATTTCTGATATACATCCAATTTTTCTTTTTGGAGATTCATTGATGCGAATCCAACTTTTGATGCAAAAGCTTTCCTTTGCGGATTCTTTGATTTATATCTTTTTCATTGCGCCAGCACATAACCAGTTTGTATCAAGAGACACTGGGAAATGTCAGTGTATTTTTTTTAATGGCCTTTTTCCCCCTACTTTTTATATCTGTTTGGTTCAAAAGAAGATTATGTGTTAGCTTCTGGAAAAGGCTTAAATTTAAGAGGAGTTTAAAATTATAAAATCAGCCTTGTCAAGTTGTAAAAAATACAAGGAACACTCCTGCAAATGTGAATTCAATCTTTAAATACTTTTATGTACTTAAAATGATTCTCCACTATTATCTATTGCCTTCTTCCAATCCATCATCTTTATTCTTTATTCATCAGTTTTTATATATGTAAACTAAGTCAATGAATTAGGATTTTTCAAAACTATAAAGAGTTGCCTCAAAAGGCAGTGAGTTCTCTGTTACTAGAAGTCTTCAAAGGGAGCCTCTATGGTCCCTTGTCTTGGGTGCTGTAGGAAGGATTCAAATTTCTTGTCAGGAATAAAATAATGTCCCTTTCAACTCCCATATCAATGAATAACAGGCTTAACTACAGAACTTAGTTGGATGGAATAGACCGCTGCCTTTCAGGAACTTGGCCTCCAAAAAGTTAATTAACTAAATCGTGATATGAGAAATTAAATTTGAGGAACCTAAGACTGAGTCTAATATCAGTCAATTAATATGGAATTGAAGCATTTCTGCTGTCATTCAACGTGCATCAGATATATGGAATTACAGTTTCTTCCCTCCAACTCTAAGTTTAGAAATTATCTATTTAAGGACATCATAAACCAAGGCTAAGGACAATAAGACATAGACTAGGAGTACCTTAGCTGGTATATGCAAAAGCTTGGGGAATGAAAAAAGTAGTAAATTGTTCAGGATATATAATTCTTGGATAATACAAAGGGAGTTACTCTGTAGTTTTCCTTTGGGGAAGAGAAGAAGCTGGAATTTAAACTTATGTCCCTGAGGGTAGTGTCCAAAGACAGTGTGGTACAATGGTAAGATGGGCTTGGAGGCTAGGTTCAAAGCCTTTCTCTGAACTTTAATAAATGCTTGACTATAGCAAGTTATTTAATTATTATTTATTCAGTTTCATAATCTGTAAAATAGAGATAATAATAGTTGTCCTAACTACATCATAAGCTATGGGGATCCAATGAGGAAATACATGAGTACTTTGTAAATATTAAAGTATTATGTAAATGTCAGCTGGTATTACTGTTTAGAGATGAGAATGAATAGAAGAGTTAATGTTGTTGCTGACTGCGTAGAACAAGCCCTTTAACTTTCTAGTAGTCCTACTTTCTCTACAATGAGAACAGATAAAATGATGATGTATCATCAACATAAGAAATGGTTACCATTAGGATTTGTAGCTATGCAAGTAAGCAGAACAGCTCTGAGAATTCTTTTTGATCTAACTTGTCAAAAGGATTATTTTTATTATTCTGATTATGATTTTTTCTAACTATTATGAAAATATAAAAGGAAGAACCAGCGCCTTCTAGGAGTAAAGGGATCACTCACAAAATAGACTATCGATGAAATTATTCCTGGAACTGATCTACTTTCTCTGTAAGCTTTAATTAGATATTAGCAGAAATTCTGCAAACTCACTAAGACAAATAAAGTAGAAAATGTAATAATCTTTCAGTTGGACATAATTACATATACGACTGCTAAAATTATCTAAGTACAAGATAGAAACAAAAATTTTTATCCAAGTCTCATTTCACAGGAACCAATTATGTCCTAAGAAACTTTTTAATAATACTGGTTTGTAACTGAAATTTCTTCAAAGATATATATATATATATATGCATGTGTGTATATATATATATATATAACAACTAGAAATGGATATTTTTCTACTTGATTTTCTAAATGATTAGATTTCTTGAACTGGATCACCATTTAAAAAATAGTTTTATTAAAGTCATACTTGTTACATGTACTCTCCATCCCACCTGCTCAGATTACTTCACTAGTTGAGTAGATGCTTAGAATTCCTCATTTAAGTGACCTACTTTTCCTAGCCCAATTATGGAAACTTGCTAATCACATCAGACTTAGATCTTCCCCTCCCTCCCAACTCCCTACTAAGCCTGAGAGGCTTCAGTGTTCCCATTAACACTGAATATATATGAAGTAGGTGGTAATACATATAAATTGTTTTGGAGTGTGTTATATAAAAACATTTTAAAAATTTATTATCTATGTAGTGCACAAAAGGAAAGGGGGAAAAACAATCTACTGTAATCGATAATATATTTTGTGTGAAAATAAACTTCAACCAGTAATTATACAAAGGGAAAAAATAATATTATAATGATTTATAACTAATATCACCATCATTTTTACATTCATATTTTCACAGTAGTAAGCAATAAAGCCTCTTCCAAGCTTCTGGACTAATAGGCCAAAAGGTCTTAAAAGGAAGGTAAGCCCAATATTTCTTATAATTCTCATATACACATATATTTAACATTTTTGAAAAGAACCACTCAAGTCATACATTGAATTACTTGGGACCACAAATGCCTGACTAGGAAGCCCAAAATGGAGTCAGATGAACCTTTAGTCCGTTAAAAAAAACAAACCCCAAAATGGAAATGATTACCATGTGATAAGCAATTTTGGGACTGATATACATGTGCTCTTATCAAAAACAGTAATGAAAGATATCAAAGAATGTGTGAATTTGTTGAGGCTATCAGAAGCATTTAGAAAATTTAAGATGGAGTCTCTTTTCTGCTGGATGGAACTGCAAGACTTCGTTATCACTTTAAGAGTCATCATTATTTATTTACCTATTTATCTATTTATTTATTTATTCATGATTCATTTATTCATTCACTCAGCATACCTGCTTCATCCTGCATTAGGTACTGGGGGAAATATGAAATTTAGATAGGTCATAGTCTCTGCCATCCTGGAGCTTACAGTATAGTAAAAGGATTAGAAATAAACACTGATACCTCCAATATACAGCATTTTCTGATCAGGAGATTTCAAAAACAAAATGCAATGTAAGGCCTCAGAAGAAAAGTTGATATTGAAGTAGAGGATCTGGAAAGATTTCATGGAAGAGACAGCATGTGAGTTGAGCTTTAAAGGATGTGTAAAAATTCAACAGATGAAGGATTGGGAAGAGATACATATGTTCCAGGCACAGGAAACAATTTATAAAATTTATAGATACTAAATTCTTTAAAATCCCTTGATTTGTTGAGTGTTCTATGAACCTATAGAGGCAGCAAGTAAATCAAAATCCTGGTATGTATCCTGCATGAGATAAGCAATTTCCTCAATATTTTTTTGATTTCTCTTATGTTTAGTGTAAAGAGTCACACAGCCTTACCAGAAATTTTTAGAAACAAAAATATCTCATCTAATAACAGAGGTCGTTCTTTTCCCAGTGGAATTAATTTTTTGACCTTTGCAATAAAACAATATGCAAAATTTAGATTATATTACTTTAGTGTTTCCTTAGCCCTATGTGTATTATGTATATGTATGTACAGGAAAAATGATTTTCTTGGTTTTAAGAAGTTTCAAATAACTATAAGCTATCTCAGAAGACAGAGAAAAATTCCTAAAGACAGCACTATATTTTATCACATATTTTGGCAGACATCTATAATATCAGTTAAACACCATGCTCTAAATTATACATATAAATATACATATGTAAATAAGCATAAAATTAAACCTTGTTTGTTTAGAATAACTTGGGGAAATAAGAGGGAAGCAAACAACTGAATCAGTGAAAAATCTGAAATACTGAATTTCTTCAAGGTATATGCAGAATGGTAAAATTTTAATACTACTAGACTCAAAGTTAAGAGAAAACTGAGTCTAAATCCTGCCTCTAATAATTAATGAGTGAATGACCAAGGTCAAGTTCCTTTAACTCGGTGAATTTCATTTTCCTTATCGCTAGGATGGTTATAAATAATATTTATTGTACACATCTATCATAATTATATAGCACTTCGTAAACTTTATAGATTCATATAAAATGTCAGCTATCTTTATGGTGATCATTACTTCCAAACACATAGTTGTATCAATTGACAGGATACAATGTACCCAAGTAGAAATCCAGATAATTTGACAGAAACAAGTAAGGGTAACAGGATAAACACAGAAACATAGCACAAGAACTTGGAATGAGGGGAGGCTGATAAGGAAAGTTAAAGAAAACAAAGTTGGTGGGCTGGAGAAGGAGGTTAGGTTAAATATAGCAAAAAAGGAGATCCAATAATGGATAGGATCAACACCTGGGCTAAATGGGATGGTCACAGAAAAGGGGCAGAGCTATTCACCTGCCTTTTGGCTGCTCGTATTCTCTGCCAAGAAGAAAGTTCTTGAGATTTAAAAGAACAGCATAAAAATGGAGTTGATATACACAATAAGTGAGGAAAGGAATAACAGAATAACTTGACAAATGTAAAAGACTAAGACTCAAGCAAATGGCATACAAGGTTATTTGGGGAAAATAAAAACAAACAGATGACTAAGATAGCTGAGCTAATAATCTTTGAAAGATGATGGAGAAAGGGATGGGTGCTAAAGGACTTGAGGAGCAAGAAGGTCCTAATTTTCCAAAAAGTAAAGCATTAAGTCTTCAAACTCTATATAGACTAGTGGAAAAATCTTACCGGGGATGGTTGATTGGTGACTATCTCGAAAAGGAAGCCAATGTGGCTTGATTAAGAACAGGTTATGCTAGCTTTGTATCCTGTTATTTGTTTTTCACAGTCACTAGACTTTCAGATCAGAAGGAATGCTGCAGATTAAATTTATATAACAAGCATGGGTACAAGCCCGCACCCTAGCTAATTCTGGTGACACATGCTAAGTTCTCAAAAATTTGAGCTGATGCGGAAAACCTTAGGAGGTTTCTGCCTCTACTCCCACAGTGGGTATGGGATTAGAAGTAAGAGATGTGCCAAATTTGCACTGACCAGGATAAGCTGCCCACTCCTTAGAAAGAGTAATTCTGCTTTTTTGTTCCTCTTCGGTTTTCTTTTCCAGAATGTATATGGCATATGACTGACTTACTTTCTGTAACTTCCTATAAGGGATACCCTTTCCCAAACCCAACAGAAATGGTGATATTACATTTCTGATGTTAGGCTGCTCACTCCTCCAATGAAGTCTGTGCCTTGGGGTCTGGCAACCTCTTCATCTTTGTTTTCCTTTGTGTGAGTCTATCTGGCCAATCAGCAATCCTGAGATGGACATTTCAGCCTTAGAAGCAACATTTTGAGTCTCAGAGGTTGAGAACTCCCAGGCCTTCAACTTAGTGACAACTGTATTTTAAGAACGGCAGCTATCACAGCATTTCTTAGAGAAGATTGGTGACAGGAGGAAGAGTCTAGTTCTTGGCCTGACTTAACAGAAAATATGGACCTAGAGTGATTCAATGCAAAACTGAGTCAAAAGTGAAATGCTATTTTAGCAGTCTTGCAAAATACTTTGTTTTGATATTTTCACTATTCAAACTCCTGAGATGGTACAATATTAGTTATAACTTATTGTTTCACGTTCAAGGTTTTAAAATACATATTTATGAGTCTTTTGATTTTGTTGTTGTTTAGTTATTTTCAGCTGTGCCTGACCTGCTATGACCCCTTTTGGGGGTTTTCTTGGCAAAGATACAGAAGTGGTTTGCCATTTCCTTCTCCAGCTCTTTTGACAGATGAGGAACTAAGACAAACAGGGTTAAATGACTTGCCCAGAGTTACACAGCTAGTGAGTGTCTGAGGCCACATTTGAACTCAGGAAGATGAGTCTTTCTCATTCCCAGCCCAGAACTCTATCCACTTTGACACCTAGCTGTCCTTTTGAGTTTGTTTTATTTTTAGCATTTCTTTTGTATAGAAGAAATAAATAACTGTCCCATACATGATCTCTATTTCATATTGAGTGCCCTTCTATCTACTCCAGGGCTGTCCAGCCTTAGGTTTTTATTGAAACAACAGACAATGTATTTTGATTTGCCATTTTAGTGAGAGCTCTGTGGTAGCTCAGCTTCCTTTACTAAAGCATTTATGTAAATTTCTATGCTTGTAGGCAGGCTGCATAAATCACACTGCAGGCTGCATGCAGCCCATGGGCAGCATTTTGGACAGCCCTGATCTACTCCATTTCTGAGATACCCAGACATGAACCAAATCTAAGTTTTAAGTGATTTTTCCAAGAACTCCAGGGAGGGAGGTAGGAGATGAGCTGGAGAAGGGGCTAAAGAGCCATAGTTTAAGAAAAAGTCTGACTCTTCTCTTTACCCTAGGACTGAACCCAGCCTTGAAGAACGAGGTGAATGTGTCCCTTTAGAAGGAGAGAGCAAGTGTTATAGGCCAAGAAGTGGTTGTATGTTGTTATGCTAACATGGATTTTTAGCAAAGTATTTGACAAAGTCTCATGCTATTCTTGCAATAGTGATGGAAAGATGTGGCTTAGTCAAATGTACAGTTACATAGATATAGAAGTAGCTGAATGGTTGGACCCAAAGAATATTCAAAAATGGTTCATTTCAACTTGGAAGGAAGTCTCTAGTAGAATGCCCCAGGTACCCATATTTGGCCTGTGTTGCTTTACATTTCCATTAATAACTTGGACAAAGGCATGAACGGTATGCTTATTCAGCCTATAGATCATACATGATAGGATGGTGACCACAAAGAATGATAGCTTCAGGATCCAAAAGATCTTGACAGATGCAATACTGGGCTGAATTCGACAATCTAACAGGTACAATCTGAAAATCCTTCACTTGGGTTTAAAAAAAAACAAACAACTTTACATGTTTAAGATGGGATGTTATAGCTAGATAGCAGCTCATC
Source organism: Phalanger gymnotis (assembly GCA_028646595.1). NCBI lineage: Eukaryota > Metazoa > Chordata > Mammalia > Diprotodontia > Phalangeridae > Phalanger > Phalanger gymnotis. The sequence goes on from CM053623.1 coordinate 111,008,012, forward strand.
TGAAAAAGATCTGGGTGTTTTATTGTGCCTGGCACACAGTAGGAGCTTTATAAATGTATACTGATTGATAACTGGACTGAGAGTTAGATGTGAGTCAAAAAAGGTTATGTGACCTTAGGCTACATTAAAACCAGAGAGGTAATAACCCAGCTGTACTCTGGTCTGGAGAACTTTCAGAAGGGTTAATCCTATATGAAGACTGGCTCAAGGACCATGGGACATCAGACAGGAAAACACTGAGTGGGGAAGTAACAGCCATCTTCAAGTACCTAGAAGACTGTCACATGGAAGCAGCACTACATTTGTTCTGTGGGGCCCCAGAGAGCAAAACTGGAAGCAAAAACAGAAGCAGCAAAGTAGCAGATTTAGGGTTGAGAGAAGGAAAAAACTCCTAACATGTTTTAGAGCTATCTAAAAATGAAGAGGGAGCTGCCGAAGGAGGTGGTGGGTTCTCCCTCATTAAAGACTTTTAAGCAGAAGCTAGATGAGTACTTATTGGGCACACTACAGATGGAATTCTTGCATAGGTCTGTGTTGGGTTAGGTGGCCTCTGAGGCCCACGTTCCTTTTGAATGCTTAGATTCTACGATCTACTTACTTAGTGAAGAGAAAATAAACATTCATAATTAGCCAATTACTCATATACAGATGACATCGATATTTTCAAATACTTGAAACCATCTTTATTCTCAAAATACTATCCCTACCTAAATTCCAGAGATAGAGTAGAGGAAGAAGAAAAGGATCCCATAGGAAGAAAAATATTTGCAGCAGCTTTTTTGTTGTTGTTATTGAAAAGAAATGGAAACTATGGGAGGTGTCCTATTGAGGAATGGTTACACAAATTATGGCATGTGACTTTAAAAAATATCATTGCAACATAAATGGTGATGAAAAGGACAGTTTTGGAGAAAGCTATAAAGACTGATGCAAAGTAAAGTGAGCAGAAACAGGAAGGCACTTTTTTGGAGGTAAATAGTATTTCATTTTTTCCAGCTACATGTAAAGAGAGTTTTAACATTTATTTTTTTATAAGATGTTAAATTTCAATTTTTTTCTCCTTCCCTCCCTTCCATCCCCCCTCTCCAAAACAACATTCTGATATAGGTTATACATGTGCAGTCATATAAACCTATTTCCACATTAGTCAGGTTGTGAAAGAAGAAACAGAACGAAAGGGAAAAGCCGCCAAAAAACCCCAAACCAAAAAAAAAGGGAAAATAGTATTATTCGATTTGCATTCTGACTCCATAGTTTTTTCTCTGAACGTGGATAGCATTTTCCACCATGAGTCTTTTGGAAATATCTTGGGTCACTGTATCACTGAGAAGAGCTAAGTCAATCATAGTCGATTATCTCACAGTGTTGCTGTTACTGTGTACAAGAAGACACTTTCAACAATAACAACATTATGAAGAAAAGTGACTTTGAAAGGCTTCAGAACTCTGAGGAATGCAATGACCAACCTGGATTCCAGAGGACTGATGATGAAGCATCCTGACGGGTGACGAACTCAAGATGCAGAATAAGACATATGTTTTCAAACATATCCAATGTGGGAATTAGTTTTGCTGGACTATGAATATGTGTTGCAAGGGCTTTGTTTTTCTTTTCATTTTGGGGTTGAAATAGGAGGGAGAAGGGTAGCAAGAGAGAAAGAGAGAAGTCCAAAAGGAAGATAAGGGTAATCGAAACTTTTTTAAAAATGCACAGATGAAAATAGAAAGGGCAGAATCATAGACAAACATGACAGCTTTGAACATTACACTTTAAATTTATTATGTATTTAAGGGAAAAGCAACCTTATATATAACCATAGATCCACAGTTTTATATTTTTTTCTTTTATACTACATATATGGCAACGTATGTTTTATTTGGTGTTTATTTAGTTTGAATAATTTAAAAAATCCAGTCCTTAGAATTGTTTTATGTTTAATAAGCTTAACTAAAGTAAACTTTTATGTCACAATCCTATGAACTTTTAGTGAGAAATAGATAAGAGGAGAACCTCAAAAATTAGAAAATAGAACTATTTTTGTGTACATAGCACCAATTTGACATTTCAATAGAACTTTTTTATCTAGTAACTAATTGTTAATTGTTTATCTGTATACACATAGAGATTTCAAGATAAGCTTACTTGATTGAAAAAATACTATGGACAAAATTAGACTGATGCCTTCTCCTAGGCTCTACATCTTATTAGATGTTTTTTTTTTTCCCCAACAAGTTGCTGTTTACTTGGTGTCTACATAACAGGGAAGAAGGGTCAGGCATATGTCAGAGTTTAATCTACAATGATATCAAACATAAGAATGGAAACTAAAAAAAAAAATCCAGTTATATATCTGGACACTCGAGCTATCTGTATTTTTATATTTGGACCCATATTAATGACTGACATTTCTGTTTTCATTTGAATTTTAACCTCTCATAGACATAGCCTTATGATTTTTTTTCTCTGTCACCCAAAGAAGAATGTCATACTCATTTCAATGGAGACATTCACTGACTTCAAAGAAGACTCCTGAAGAAAGAAGATGAATGTGCAGCATGTATATTTCCAAAGAATTGTAGTCTAACAATTAGTACAGGAAGTACTGGGAAATACATTTCAGCCTATTAGTCCATTTAAGACACACTAACATTCATGGTAGTGGCTAGAAGAGTTCTTTGAGGTTTTCATTACAGGTATGTTTCAGAGAACAACAATTGGTCAGAAATCAAGGAGCCGCAAGAGTATTATTAACATGATAGAACATCTTTACCTTTGATATATTTAAATTAAGGCATCTAAAACAATTTGGTCAAAGTAAAGATGGAATTAGGAGGGGAAGGAGATGAGGAAAAGCAGAAACAGAACTGATTTTACATGAACCACTGGTCTTTGCTTTTTTTTAAAAGTCTCTTATATAAAGGCTTGCATTTCTAAGTACTACTCGTTATAATAGCAAATTTCAATTTTATCCGATTCTCTATGTCCTATAGCCAGTGTACTTCTATTTATAGAATTTTGTATTTACCTGAATATAACTATAAGATTCAGTATCATTTTTAATAGACAACATGGGTAAGCATAAGGTCTCAATATAATAGGCCATACCAACTATCCCTGCTGACCAGTCAAAATAAAATTGAATTTTGCACTAGTAACCAGAGAAATAGATATATTTCATAATGGAGTAACCAAGGGTCAGTCATAACTAGCTATGAAGGAGATCCAGATGAATTAAATGGCGTGAACATTTACACAGAGTAGAGGGAAACTAAGGAAAAAAACACTTTCAACAGCAGCCAAAAAGTAAATAAGTACAGATTTAAAGAAATCAAAATCAAAGGAAAGAAAATAGTGTTAGAAGTTTCCCTTTAATGTTAAATTAAATACATTAAAGACTCTGCAGATGTGAATCCTATGTGACATCCAGTTACAAGTATGTTACAATAAACAAGTACATCCTGATATATTAAAGGAAAAATAATTATAATATCAAACACTCTGAGCTAAAAACAATATCTATTTATTTTGGGGCTTTTAGCACCACCTGTTTGGATTTACTACTATCTTCAGCTCCTTTAAGAATTGTGTATATTTACTTTTAATTTTGTTGGCTATTTAAAAAAAGATGAACCTCACCTGGAATATTATTTTTAAATAAAACAAAAGCATGACATTATGTAGAATTTGCCATTTGAACATTTGCACAAGCTCTACCTACTGGATTAAAAAAATATAAACTAATAGGACAGCCCATGTTGTACCTCTGCCTTAAGTAGAAACTGATCCAATAAACTTTGTACAAAGAATAAAGAGAAGACTTTAAAAAGAGAGAGAGAGAGACAACAATGGTCTTTCTGTGAGCTACTTTTGCCTCTATCATGCCCGAGTAGAGGAAAAGAGTTTCACTCCTGTTGTTTATTGATTTTCTAGATTAAGAATCCCAGTGAGAGAATTGTAACAGACAACCATAAAATTATTTTTGGTGTGCTTATTTGCCTTTCCCTTGCATCTATTTGGCCTGTGCCTGTAGACAATTATGCGTTCTAGCCTAGACTCAGGTGCTAATAATGAAGGACAAATAGAATCATATGTGTAAACTTCCCCTTCTGATGAAAATTTATATTAACTTTCTGCCACTGTAAACAGAACTGCATAGCTCAGCGTCCCTGATGAATTGGTGATGAATTCAGTCATTTATATCCCAGGAATCTGTGCATTTATGGGAAAAGATGAAAACCGTCTGTATTGTGTAACCTTGCACTTTTTGAGTAAGAAAAAGAAAACACCAGCCTGTTTAGTTCATCACTTAAAGTGTGTAAATTTCAGCTCAAATACCAGAGTTCTGCATGACTCTGTCAGTCTACACTTTGGGGATCTATGCCAATATAAACAAGCCAAACAGTGCAGAGTGCCATGTTATCGCTACAACTGTGAACTTATACACTTTCAGTCTTCCATAAAAATTGTTATGAATATCTTTACAATACAACAGAATCTTTGTTATATACTAAAGCTGGACAGTTTGACAGTTTGGCAGCTCTGCTGGAGAACAAAGTAATTTGGGGGCAGATAAGAAAGGGGCCAGCCTTATTCTACCTAAAACACTCTACTCTATTTTAAAAGCTATATTAACAAAATCTTCAGATTTGCTATTATTTCAAACTCTTCTAAAATATGTAATAGTAACTCAGATGTGGAATATTAACAAGAGAAATAATGTCTTTCTTCAAATGTGAGTTTGCAAGAAACAGCATGGCCTTGTGTATAGACAAGTATCCTAGAAGCCAGAAAGTCATAGGTCCAAGGCTCACCACTGAAACATACTAAGCCCCATGACCCTGGGTAAGTCTCTTAACCTCTTAATATTCTGAGCAACCCTATCTAAGTTGAAGAGAAGGTGACTGCCTCTTTTAGTAGAAAGAGTTTCTTCACCTGGGAGTTTTCTTTACTAATAAACTCAAAGGTCTAATACTGACCAATAATAGATTGAATACATAACAAATATACCTTAAATACATTATGCTATCATAAAACTGCATGTAATTAAACATTAGTTTTCCCTTTATAACATACAACTATAACTGAATTAAATGAAAAACAAACACTACAATTTGGAAGTGTGAGATTTTTGTAGCTAACTGTATCCAAATCCACAGATGTTTGTTTAGTGAGTCCATTAGATATGTGGAAAAATCTAAATTAAAGAGAAGCAAAAAACACCAGAATCTTATAAAAGTTTGCATTTATATTTCCATAACACTTAAATTTCATGATGTCATTTTTTTCCATTTTTAAAATCCTTTAATCTTGTGTAACATTTTTTTTTCTTTTTTTAGGTGCTTTAATATTGATTTTTAAAGGTCTATGAACCACACAACAAAAGTTACCATAATTACTAAAATGAAACTTTAAAGAAATTCAAAGGGGGGGGTAGAGAAAGAAAGAGGGGCAGGGAGAGGGGGGAGGAGGAGGAGGGGGAGAGAGAGAGGGAGGGAGGGAGGGAGAGAGAGAGAGAGAGAGAGAAAGAGAGAGAGAGAGAGAGAGAGAGAGAGAGAGAGAGAGAGAGAACACTACAATGTGCTTTATCTTAGCACTTCGATGTAACTAGATCTATAATTTGTATTTGAAAAGACAATGGCTTCGAGTCCATGTTTCCTGGCTTTGAGACTGCACACCTTTGCATGATACACTTTATCTCAAAGTTGTCTGTGGCTGTTCCTATTACTCTGTGTGCATGACCTTTTAGTAAGCTGAAGATACAGTTATCTTCTTTTCTGACATGCAACATCTATCAATCAACATGTTTTCATGTAATTTATTCAAGGCAAATAGCAGCTCCTGAGGCTAGTGAACCGCAGCACTATCCCAGTGATTTTGATTAACGAATGATGTGCACTGCTAAGGTAAGAAATAGAAAACCCAGACAACTATTGATAAAGATATATTAAAAAAACACAATAAAATGGAACCAAAGGACAGGAATCTATATTTGCAAATAAAAAATAGCTCATCATAACTAGCCTTTATAACCTTGCTTAAGGTATATTTTAATAAATGTGAGGGATGTACAATTTGATGAAGTTCTAATGGTAACAATTTAGTTTACCTTTAGTTTCTGATGCAACGCATCTGTAGTTCTGTTGGGTTAATCCACATTTTTTCTCATTGAATCAAGAATGTAAATTAAGACAAAATGATTCTTTTTCAATTTCATGCTGAAGTAGCTCAAGTTAGTGGATGTAATTTCTCCTAACAAGAAAAATTTATCACTGTACAACTCACTCAGTTACCTCTTATGTGAGGCGCAATATGCATTTATGGAAGTGAATGGATAAGAGGATTGATAAATGTGGTAAAAGAGTAAGCCCTAATTCAAGGAAGTACAGGCACAATTAAATAACTTTTAACAAACCTTAAGCTCTCCTTACATTATCTCTGAAACAACTTGGATTTATTATAAAATATAATTAATTTTCACTTTAAAATGCAATTCGGTGGTGTCATGGAGAAAGCACTAGAGTTCTGAGGGATTTATTAGTGGAAATGGTCTCACTCCTGCCAATAACTAGCTATGTGACCTTGGGCAAGTCACACGGCATCTCCATATATGTATGCTTTAGTTTCCTCATCTATAAAAAGAGAGAGTTAGACTAGATGATCACCTAATATTTCTTACAGTGCCATAAAACTCTACCAATCAATCTAAATTGTATGTAACATGAGAACACTTTTTAAAGGAAATTTTTAGTTACATCACAAAGATTATGCATGTAGGGCACCCTTTACTTTCTAAAGCTCAAGTAATATTCTTTATTAAAAGGTTAAGCAAACAAATTTGAACAAGTACTAGTTAATAACGGTAAGCACTAAGGCAGCCTGGGAAAACTATTAGGTTGAACACAAGGAGAAGTAAACCCTGTAGAGTTAACAAATTCTATATGGCTAATTATGTTCCTGAACACTGATACTGCATGTTAATAAAATTCTATAATGATAACAGTGTACCGCTGAAAATACTAATAGAAACCATATTCAAAGCATACATCCTATGTGTATGGTTGGCATTATTTTCTATTATACTATCTTTCTAGAAACTACCAATTGAATGTGAATTTTAAAAGCTATCTTTACTTAGATTCTAAAATCATAAAGAATTCTATTTTGAAAACAAATTAAAAGAGATTTCTTTAATATTAAAGTAAAATGAAAATACAAAATTCTGAAGTAACTAAAGCAGCTAATCACCGGACAAGTAAAATTATATAGTTATGATGAAAAATTATAATAGACCTGAGCTTCTGGTTAAAGGGAGTACATTATTTTTTTATTGTTATTAATAATTGAAATGATGAGATATTTATTTTGTGCTCACTCTTTTAAGTAGTAACAGGCTAGAATGAATAACATTTAAAGCAGTCAAATCAAATAAAAATATTTATTATAAACCACCTATGTGAAAAGTTACTATCCCTATTCTGGGCAATGTGGGAGAAAGCTATATTTTGTAATCCTCCGTGAAGCCCTCTCACAGATGCTTCCCAATCCTTTTTACTTTCATGGACTCATTCTCCACAAAACTGTTGTACCTTTTACCCTCTTCCCAAGCTCTCAGTTGCTACCTCCCCAGCCCTGTTTCCAGAAGATGATTTGGCTTCTTCTATCACTGAGAAGAATGGGGGCCATCAGACTGGAGCTACCTCAAATGCCATCCTCCTCGTCCAAATACTTTTCAGCATTATTACCTATTTTTACCTCTGTCTACTGCCTCAGAGGAACTGATATGTCTATACCTTCCTAAAACTAATCCATTTTCCTTGGACCTTGATCTCACCCCCCTTCAGGTCTTATAAGACCTTGCTCAAGCAGCTAGCCCCTTGATTTAGAGGTGGAAGGGACCTCAAAGGTACTCCAGCCCAAACCTCTTAGGCTGACCTTTTTAACTGGATAAGTTACATTCCATCCTATCTTTAATACCTTTCTGTATAAGAATCCTTTTCAAGTTAGGCTACACCTTCACTTCCTCCCTAGTCATTTGTTCCTCAATCATACCTACGTGATCTGGCCCATTTTCCCAAATTCTACTGAAATTTCCTTCCAGTAGTTGTATTCTAGTTTTCTGTATTTTTAACTTATTCCCTTATTAAACTGTAAGCTCCATAAGAATAAAGGATTTATCTTTTTTTTTTTTTTAACTATCTCCACTCTCTAGAGTGCACACAGTAGGTACTTAGGCTACTTTGCGTGCTAATTAGTTGAAAGTTCACTAGTGTTTTGTTAATCTTGAAATCATAGAATCAAAGGAATGTATCTCAGACATCAGTAATCTAAATGCCTTTTGCATCCTTCATTCCATTTCTTAGTATTTATGGTGATTGTTCCTTGGAGTTTTATACTCTTCTCTCTCTATTTTCTCTCTTGTGGCTATCAAAGGATAGCAGGAACATAGCAGACAGTGAGGTGGCAAGGACTTTTCAGATGATCTAAACCAGGAGATCTTAATCTGGGGCCCATGAACTTTTTTTTTTGGAGGTGGGGGAAGGCAGGACAGTTGGGGTTAAATGACTTGCGCAAGGTCACAGAGCTAGTATGTCAAGTGTCTGAGGCGAAATTTGAACTCAGGTCTTCCTGACTCCAGGGCCAGTGCTCTACTCACTGTCTCACTGTGCCACCTAGCTGCTCCTCATTTTGTTTTTTAATGTGTGGCTAAGTATATATTTGCAATCCTATTTTAGTTTATTCATTTAAAAACATTATTCTGAGAAGAGATCTATAGGCTTCAAACTGCCAAACAGGCCATGATACACAAAAAAGATCTAGTCTAAATCATGAATGGAGGGGGTAGGAGGGGATAGGAGGGAGCTGGTGGTCAGAAATTGAGATCCAGAGGCATTAAACGACTTGACCAAGATTTGAACCCAATTACTCTAATTACAAATCCAGTGTTCATTTCAAAATATCATGCCATGTTCTATGACATTTATTCTCATGGATTTGATTATGTCCCAATCTGTATCTCTAGCCTTACTTGCCCTCTTAGGCTCCAGTTTCCATCTCCTACTAGATACTCCAATTACAACTTAAATTTAACATGCCTGCAACATAATTTGCTGATTTCCCCCCAAACCTGATCCATCATCTTACTTCACTATTTTTGCAACTGGCACTACAATTCACCTAGTCTTCTATATTTGCAACTAATGTGTCTTCTCTTTTGCCTCCTCTATCCACAGTTTCTTGATCCCATCTCTATAATATCTTATTATTCTGTTTCCTCTTTACTCCCTTTACTTCCGATTCCCTTTACTCTTATTCCCACAACTTCCATTCAAGTGGAGGCCCTCATATCACTTATTTAAGAAATAGTTTTCCTCTTTCCATGTTTCCCTCACCCCCAACACACACACACTTATTCACTTTATGTATAAATCTGGCCATGTCACACCTTTGTCTGAAATCACTGAATAATTCTTTGTTATCTAAACAGTTTACTTTAAGTACTTTTGCCTGACATTCTCCACCATGACTGCCACCATATATTCCCAGACTTATTTCAAACTGAGAAGCAGTGCAGTGTAGTGGACAGAGAGCTAGCTCTGGAATTAAGAAAATCTGAGTTCAGGTCTTTCCTCTGGCCCATACTGGCTATGTGAGTTTCAAGGCACAACCTTTCTATTCCTCAGGCAACACAATACGAATAAATTTCCTAACACAAGCCAATATCCACTGGTAAAGGGAGTTCTGCTTTCAGAAACTCATAAGTATGATCTCAAAAAATTTCAATAAACTCATAATTAGGAATAATTATCAAAATTTCAATAAACTCATAACAGAAATCAAAATTTCAATAAAATCCACAATCATAAATAATAAAATATCAATAAATCCATCATCAGAAATCATAACAAAAATTTCAAGAAACTCATAATCAGACATCATCATAAAAATTTAAATAAACTAATAATCAGAAATCCTAATTAAAATATCAATAAACAATCAGAAAATCAAAATCAAAATTTTTATAAACTCATAATCAGAAATCCTAAGTCTGGTCTCAAAATTTAAAACCAATCCTATTGAGCTCCTTCCAGGCTTTCCTGCCACACTGCCTTTATTTTTGTATTCTTTATGTCTGGAATATCTCCCTTTCTGTCTTGAATTTCTACATATTTTCTTTAAAACTGAACTCAATGGCCACCTTTTCCAGGAAGCCTGCATTAGTTCTCCAATGCCTTTGGAACTCCTGATGCTCCTATTTTTGCACCTCCTTTCAGGCTTGCCATATGTAACATTAGAGTTGTCATGTTTCTCTTACACTGATCTTGCTGTTGGGTTGCAATACTCTATGAAGGCAAGGACCATATCTTAGAAAAACCTTTTATCTTTCCTAGGGCTTAGTACACAGTCAGAGCTTAATAATGTTTCCTGAATTGAATTACATTTAAAGTATGCACATTTTAATTCAGAGTTTCTGTAACTGTAAAGACTCAGCATTACTTACAAAAATAAAAACGGGGATATTTGTGAGTTAATCAAAAAAGTCTTGGTGCAATGCCTTCTCTTGGTATGCACATAACTGTCCATTCTCAAAGACTATGTAAGCAAAGCAGGTCTTATCAGGTTGGGAAGTCTTAGAATATGGGTCCAGTGACAGACTGTAGGTTTCATCTGAGGATCAGCTTAGCCAGTTTCAGGCCCATCATAAGACTGGCACACCAATGAAAAAAGTGTCAACTAAGGAAAGAGTAAAAGAGTTGGGATTTGTGCTGGAGGTGGAGCAGGGGGAGGGAGGGACAAGACCACAGGTCAGTCTATGGAGGACTAATATACATACTTATATACATACATATATATATGTATATACATATATATATGATAAGCATTAATGTAGTAACACCAAGAAATAATTTAAAAAATTTCTATGAAATGATTTCAACATTTTTGTTTTTTATTACTCTTCACATGGTTTGGTTGAACAGAATCACATCAAGACACTAATGACAGTGAAGTTAGTGATTTATTAGAATTTACCAATAATACAACTCATCTTTCTAATTTGACCAAAAACAATTTAATAGGATTACATATCTGGAGCTACAAAGAACTTTAGGGGCCATTCAATACAGTTTCCCTTTTCACAGTTAAGGAAACCAAAATAAAAAGAAGTTAAATGATTTACCCAGCACCACACAGCTACTAAGCGTCAGGATTCAAACCCGGGTTTTCTGGATTCCAAGTCCAGAGCTATGGCATGCTGCTTCTATATAAGCAGAATTGAATACATCAGAAAGATAATTTCCCTCTCCTTCTCACACAAACTGCTTTTTATTTTTGTCTAATTTTATGATAATTGAGTAAAACTTGACATTTTGGTAAACTCTAAATTCTCTTGGACACTTATAATCGCGACAGCAATATGGTAAAATTTGACTAAGAATAATAATTATATAATGGTTACTGTAAAGAAAACAGTTGTAATCTGCAAAATGAAAATATAAGTAGAGAATAAGAGCATATATCTTGCAGTCATTTTAGTAATTTTTCTACAGCTTCATACACCAAAAGATACTAGGATGCTCCACAGGGGCTGCAGGGTGTCCAGCTTGCCTTTGCCCTGAAGCTCCTGACCTTGAGGCCCCTAATGCACTCCATTCTACCTACATTTTTTGATCAAGAATTTATAACAGCTCAGGGGGTTGCTATATTTTACAGTTTAGTTTAGAGGGTAAGAGCTAGAAAAAGAATAAAACTTTCATGGCACTCATCAGGTAACGTCAGATCATTGTGGCTCATTTGGCATTTAAATGCTGCTTCTATAGTATATGCAAGAGACTCTGTGGAGTATGTCACTAATTTTTTAAAAATATGCAACTTACAATTACTACAGCACATAGAATTTATTGCATGTTTCATGAAAGGAGATAGCAATGAAAACTGGAAAAAATGAAACATAGTAGTTTCTTTTTGACAAAGTTTGAATAAAAATTGTGACATACCTTATTTCAGAATTTTTTACATTTTCAATATAAAATTTCAATATTGAAATGTATCAATTATGTTTTTGCTAATTAGAAATTTCTCATTAGCCAAATGAAAAATGTCAGAAATTTCACAGGAATTAATTTTTTTTTCAGTGAAGTTGCATTCTCAACTTCTGGCATTAATCCAGAAACCAGTCACATCCTTAATTCTAAAAAAAAAATCCTTAATGAAGATGAAAATATATTTTATTCTATTTTAAAACAATACAGTGTTGCTGTTATCATATCTACTCCAGTAATTTGAAAAACCTCCTTTTCTTTACTACCTTAGTTTTTAACATATATACTATAGTTTGCATGGAAACATGTATGTTTTAAAAGACACGAAATAACCAAAATAATATTACCAGCTGAACTCGAAGCATCTAAAATGATGGCCGTAGTCAATTACAATGGAGATATAATTTCATAGCAATTCTTTCAATATTCCTTTATAAAGATGACACATATAGAATCCTATGATTATTCATGGCATGTTGTTTATTTCAATTTATAAAATAATCTCACTTGAATGTATTGACACAGGTAAAAGCCAAATCACTTAAAAATGCATCAATACAGATAAAAGCTAATACTTGGTTTCTCTTTGTAAGTAGAATTTCCATTGTCTAACTTTACTTTCGTTAATTTATCTGATAGGTTAAAAAATTTGGCCTTCTTTCTGACTTTTACTGTTAATGATGCCACCATTTATGCAGTTTCCCATGGTCAAACCTTGCATTTATCCATGGATTCTGACCTCATCATTCAAAGGAAACTGATCTTTTCATTACCAAATTTAATAACTTCTTTGGAACCTACAAGCCTCTTGACTTGTCTGCAGCCTTTGATCCTGCTGATCACTGTCTCTTTCAGGACACTCTTTACTTTCTAGGTTTTTGTAACAATGGTATCCCCTGGTTCTTCTCTTATGTGACTGTCCAATTTTTCCAGTTTTTTTTTTTTTGCTGGTTCTTCATCCAAATCATGGCAATAACTATGTTATAACAAAGCTCTGTCTTTGGCTCCCTTTTCTACTTCCTCTACACTATTTCACCTAGTGATTTCATCAGTTCCCATGGACTCAGTTATCATCTCTAAAGAGGTGATTCCCTGATCTACATATCCAATCCGAGATTCTGTCTCTGTCTGCCTGTTTCCTTACGTCTGTCTCTCTTCTGAGCTACAGTCAAACCTAACTAGCTGCCTTTCGGACATCTTGAATTGCATTCCCTAGGCATCTCAAACTCAACAAGTACAAAAAAGAATTCATTATGGTTTCTAGAAAGCCTTTTCATCTTCCTAACTTTATCTTTCCCAGTCACTCAGGTTCACAACTTTCATATCATTCTTGAATCTTCACACTCTCATTCACTTCACAATACAGAAGACTGTCAAATCTTGTCATTTCTGGCTTCACAACATTTCTTGTATATGTCCCCTTCTCATTCCTCACATAGCCTCACACAGCCAGCACCCAAGTAGAGGACCTCATCTCCTATAGCCTGGATTACCCATTCCAATTCAACTTCTACTCAGTTGTCAGTAATTTTTCTAAAGTGCATTTAGGTCTAACTATGTCACAACACCTTTCTACTTGATAAACTCTAGTGGGTCTGAATTATCTCCAGGGGCAAATGATAGAGTTCTCTGGCATTTAAAGCTCTTCACGACTTCCTCTCTTCCTACTTTGCCAGTTTTCTTCCACTTTATTCCTCCAAGCCTTCAGAAATTACAGTACAATCCAGCCACCCTAGCCTCCTTGCTGTTCCTCAGACACAGTACTCCCATCTCCAGACTCTTTTTGTCCTGGATATCTCTCCTGCCTGGAATGTTTTCCTTTTCACCTCTACCTCATAGCTTCCCTAGATTCCTTTAAGACAGCTCAAATCTCACCTTCTGGAGGGCTTTCACAGTTCCTTCATCCATTTCTCCCTCCTCTCCCTACCTTTCCTCTGATAGCATCTTCCACCTTTTCTCTCTCTATGTTGTGGATGTCCTCTCTCTCACTAGACTGAGTTCCTTGCGGTCAAGGACTGTGTTTCTACCTCCGTATTGGAGGCACTTTGTATAATGCCTGTCATAAAAGTAAGGGCTTAATAAATGCTTAGTGACTGAATGAATCCTTCCTATCATTCACCTCTCATATGCAGTTAGGAACTCTACCTTTGTAGCTTTACTTCACATGAATCTCTTGTACATACACTGAGCTCCAGGTACACTGGGTTGCTGTTATTCCCTTGGCCAGGTTCTATTATTTCTCATCTTCCTGCCTCTTCTCACATTATATCTTCTGCCTAGAATGTCCCTGAATATCCTTGGAAGTAGAAAACAAATGTTGTTTCTCTGAGTCCTTTGATGATTACCCCTCTTTCAGTAATAATTTTTCCCCTGGATTCTTCAAAAGCAATTTTATTTTAAACTCCTTTAATGTACTTTTCATGCAGTCTGTTTTAGTTATCTGTGTTTATGTGTTAACTATGCATTAGATCATAGGGCTCTGTGATTTACCTGTGTTTTACCTAAATTTTGTTTCTTCCCTGGTGCCTAATAGTTTTCTAATCAGAGTAGACACTTTCTACTACAAATTTTCTTGAGTGAATGGATGAACCACTCTGACCATATTTACCTCCTTAAGGCTATAGAAGAGGGGAAGAAGGAAACTAAAAGAAGCAGCAAAGAAAGCAAAATGGCAGCACAATTTGTTCCATATTCACCTTTCACTACCATCATCCAACCATCAAACTGTTCACATAAATCGAGCAACAAAGACTTATTAACCACTAACTGTACCAGGCACTGTGCCAAGCATTGGAGATAGAGAGAAAGACAAAAGACAACACCAGCTCTCCAGGAGCTCACAGTCTAATAGGGAGACATGTACAATAATGTACGAACAGCCCATATACAGGATAAGTGGAGATAATCAACAGAGGGAAGTGACTAACATTAAGGGGAATCAGGGAAGTGACAACACTATTTCCACAATTTCAAAATCATGTCTGAAATATACTGAATGAAGAATAATCTTTATGCTCATCCTCCAATTTCTTGTTAACCACATATGAACATCTGTATACAGGAACAGTATAATTTCCTCCTGTTCCCTAACTGTATTGTGAGAGCCTAAGTGATTGATTCCAAAGGAAACACTTTAGTCCTTAACACACAGAAAGGGGGAAGAATACACTGACAAGCATAGGTGATTTTTTTTCCAATTATTCTGCTCTTTTAGCAGGTGTCTGAGACCTCATGTGTACTGTACTATTGTTTCTTTTTTAAGTGTCTACATTTTACAAAACATTAATAGCAAATGTACTGAGATGAGTACAGTTTATTTAACAACAAAAACTGAAGCTAGAATGTCCTTTTAAAGAGATTTGATGGGGGGGGGGTGTATGTGAAACCAAGCCAAGCCAAGATGGCAGCTGGAAAGCAGGGACTTCTGTGATCTCCCCTCCCAGGTCCCTTGAAAAACCTATAAAAATGGCTCTGAACAAATTCTATAACTGCAGAACCCACAAAATAGCAGAGGGAAACAGGGCTCCAGCCCAGGACAGCCTGGATGGTGGCTGGGTAAAGTCTATTGCATGGAACTGGGAGCCGAGTGGAGCAGAGCCCAGCATGAGTCGCGCCTGGACCAACCAGACCAGGAGCTGGGCGGAACAGGCCCTCACATCCTGAATCAGTGAGTTGTGGCAGTTACCAGACCTCTCAACTCACAAACACCAAGGACAACAGAGAAGGTTTGTGGGAAAAGCTGCTGGGGACAGAGTGAAAGGAGTTTGAGGTTTGGCCACTGCCCCGAAGGCAGGGGAAGAGGTGCAGCTACAGAACTACAGCTGCAGTTGCTTCTGGCCCCAGGCCCACCTCGTGGGAGGAATTAAGTGGTGGATCCCAGCAGGAGTGCAGAGCCTGCTTAAGATCTGAGTCTGGTTTGGGCTGGTGGTTCTTGGGGGAGGAGGAGTGCTGGTGTGGCAGAGCTGGCTGTATAGAAATAGCTCTGAAAAAAACAGTGCATCCCCTCAAACTTGCAACAAAGTACTCATTACTCTACAAGCAGTCATACCCCGGGTTAAAACTCAAGGGTCAAGCAGTTGGCTGGGAACATGGCTAGGCAGCAAAAACGGACTCAGATTCAGCCTCGGACTTTGAAATCTTTCTTTGGTGACAAAGAAGACCAAAACATACAGTCAGAAGAAGTCAATAAAGTCAAAGAGCCTACATTGAAAGCCTCCAAGAAAAACATGAACTGGTCTCAGGACATGGAAGAGCTCAAAAATGATTTGGAAAAGAAAGTTAGAGAAGTAGAGGAAAAATTGGGAAGAGAAATGAGAAAGATGAGAGAAAACCATGAAAAACAAGTCAATGACTTGCTAAAGGAGACCCAAAAAATACTGAAGAAAACAACACCTTAAAAAATAGACTAACTCAAATGGCAAAAGAGCTCCAAAAAGCCAAGGAGGAGAAGAATGCCTTGAAAGGCAGAATTAGCCAAATGGAAAAGGAGGTCCAAAAGACCACTGAAGAAAATATAACCTTAAACA